>BRZM01000007.1:458796-1058796 GCA_033238685.1 Lates japonicus
CCCCCCCCCCTCCCTCTCAGGTGAGAAGTGCCGGAGCTTCATTGATCTGGCCCCGGCGTCGGAGAGAGGTGAGTAATGATGGTCATTAGGCATCACCACCACTCCCTGCCGCTCCCCACCTGTTCATCAGGCTCAGGGAAAGCTACTGAAAACCAAGAAATACATATAAACACCTCCTTTCTGGACTTAATATCAGTTCTCAGAAGCTTATTTTCATCTGCGTTTCACCCATTCAACCCTTTATTTTACTCACAGAGAAGAGAATGTGGTTTCTGATGTCATTGTTTGATTCTAGTTTTGGTAAAAATGAGTTCATGTAAAACTTTCCTCTTATATAAAGCCTTAGATCTACTGGCTTACCTCTGTGTCTTTATGAGGATGATTGTGTCCTACAGTAGCTTGATTCTGAAGTTAATAACTGTTGTGGTTTTTCTGTAAAAACTGAAAGTCAGCAGCGATGTCGCCATCATCACCGTCAAAATGGCGACCACCTAGAGGTCGTAGTCTGAGGGGCCAGATCAGGTGAACAGGGTCCATTTTCTCAGTCAGAGTTGACTGAATGTTTCATTACCTGAAACCTAAAAACCACAAACATTATTAACTCCAAACTTTCTGTGGAATCACTCAAAGAGTTGAACTGCACGTGCAGGTAACTGTTGAACTCCTCTCCTTCTACCTTGAAAAAAATGTAGACTTTGTCAAGGTTGTGCAAAGACTGAATCCAGTACAGACCAAGGGTGGGATGGTTGATTTAAAGGGTGACATTTTTTAATGGTAATGTTAAGCCTGGTTTTTTGTGGCCTGGTATAACACAGGAAAAGTTCACACTGACTTAAAACTACCTGTTTATTCACACTGAACCAAAACCACCATCTTCCTCTAAGAGTTTTTGTTGCCTCAACCACAAACAGATGTGGTGCAGTATAAAAACGTAGCGCCTCATTCCTTCAAAACAACATTACTCCAGATGATGTTTGTCACCACAACATAATTAATAACGATTTAGTGATATATAAAGATAATATCTAGTAGACGCCTGCCACCACAGAGAGGGACGAGGCTCACAGCGCACACTATCAGACACATTCACATTCATAGTGTTGCGCTCAGTTGATCACAGAGAAAGTGACAGAAATAGTTGTGTGAAGAATGAAAAAGAGCTTGAGAGAGAAATTCAAACTTTCCTACATCCACACACCTGGACGATCACTGAGTGAAAATGAGATTGTTTCATTAAAATAAAAACATTTTAAGATGCAACCACTGATCCAATCATCAGTGAGGTGGTTTCAGATGCTCAGAGAAAATCCTACAAGCGCTATGTTATCTGAAGCATCCTGTGAACTTTATAGTGCTATTGACAGAGGAGGGAGCAGAAGTGACATGTAGTAATTGATATGAAACAAGCTCAGTCTTTCCCAGCGTGTTGTCACTGTTGATTAATGGAAGTTATAGAAACCTGTAACAAAATGAGGATGATGTCTGATCCAATTTTAAGTAAGAAGTAAGTAAGTAAAAAATCACTGTATATTTCTGTTAGCAACATCCTTATGTTATCATAGGAACACAGTCTTCTTTACCTGGTGGTATTTCATTGCTGCTTTGAACTGTCATTGATAATTACCAAGCTTCTGATGATATTTCACTTTTTTTGTAAAATCCCACGAGCAAAACAGACAGAAAACTCCATGTTTCTATAAATCAGAAAGCTGGAATATCCCTGGCACCTCATCAAGACCCCCCCAACAGCAGATAAGAGCATCTTATTTCTAACGGCACATGGTGTTTATAACCTGCAGCTCATAAAAGGAATATCTGAGCGTCCAGAAGAAAGGGAATATTTTGGTTGCATGTGGGCGTAGCCTCTAATTCGCTGCTTCATGCAGAGCAGGTAGTTAATAATGAAAGTTCTCTGATGGTTTCATCTGTTAATGCCATCTGGAAGAAGAGCAGGAGTGTTGCAGGAGCACTGGTGGATGATATGATGTATTGAGCAGGGCGACCTTGCTTCTCACACAAGGATACAATATGTTAATCTGCCTTCCTTTGAGCCTGACACGCTCACTGCTGTGTTTTATAACACACAGCTGCTCCCCGGTCAGATCCAAGTCTGTCCTTAATGAAAACTGAAACAAAAAACCTCTAATTTGTTTACAAGAAAACACTCAGAGAACCAGGGTCATAGTCAGGATTAAAAACATACTGTGGTCACGCAACCCTGTCTCGTTCACATACCTCTAAACTGTTTTCCCAATTTACCAAATGTGGTGGCAACGTAATCACTGGCGTAATCTTTGGAAACTGGATTACATCATTTTACAGTCCTGTCTGCGGTGAAGGTTAGAGGAAGATGGTGGTTTGTTTAAATAAACAGGTTGTGGTTGTGGTGGGAGCTTTGACAACATTATCATATATATTTGGAATTTCAAGACCAATATTCACTTAACTCTGGTTTGGTCTCCACCAGCTCATGAGAGAAATATCTGTCAATGACAACATTTATCTCCCATCTCCAATGCCATCCTTCCCTGTCGTCCCCCTAAAATGAGCTTTGGCTAATGTACATGACACTAAAGAAGCTTATATAACCACTGCATAACTTCTTACCTCGGTCATTTAGAGTTAACTTTAGAGCTAACATGATTAGCTAATTAGCCACCAGACAGACAATTAACCTATGACAGAGTCAAGAACTGATTAATGGTTTTGTTTTTCACTTATCAAGTAGAAAACATCAGGTCATTACAGCCTCAGTGTGAAGAGTCGCTCCTTTCCTCTGTGTTACTCTTATTTGGACTGTATAGGTGAAATTTAAGCAATTTTATTTTCAACTGGGAAAGCTTTTACAGGCACTTTTCTTTTGTTTGATATAAAAAAAATTTTTTTTAATAGATTTTAATTATATCATAAGTATTGACATAAATCATCAGCTGCAGCCTTAATAATTCACTGGAAATCACCTCAGTGTATTAAAATCTCTCTTCTGATCCAATTTTTTGTCCTAAATCCATTAATCAATAGTCTTGTTAATGAGGTTCCCTGTGGGTCTAAATCTAATTAAATCTGGGTTCTTGACATGGAAATGTTTTGAGAAAACCCTGGAAGATGGTGTCACAACCAGAAACTGACACACTTATGAAAACACGCTCACGCACACACAGAGTAATTAAAGATATAATTAAATCCATTTGAGATGAGACTCGGTCTGATGAGCTGCTTCCTTCCTGTTATCAGTCCTGCTGCCTGAGTCCCTCAAAACAGGTTTTATTTGCTGTCTTTGGTTTAATGAAGTCTCCGTCTACTGATACATATTCAATAAGACAGAAACGGGGGAGAGAATTATTTTGGTCCATATTGTTGTATTGTGAGTTTCCCTTACAGGCATTTTTATACCTCTGGAATTTGTTTCCATCGACTGGTTGGAAATTAAAACTGCAGCTAATGAGGAACCCGAGAGTTTAAGTCAGACTGGTGCCGCAGAGCGATGCTGTTCCTTCATTAAAGATCTGATCTGAGACCACCTGACTTTGTCTGGTCTACTGTTATATCAGCCCCACATGTGACCCTAACAACCCTGCACAAAACTTCATGTAGTAGTTGTTGAGATATTTCAGTGTGGACCAAAGTGATCCATACAGCCGTGCTGCTAACACGGCTAAAAAGAAAACTACAGCTGGAAACTCTGCTCAGTTTACTCAGTGTGTTTGTTGTTCTGACTGTTTCAGCTGCTCAGATTCTGCAGGTTTGCAGTTTCTCCTTCAGATGGCCTGAACTGAGCGTCACATTAATTTTGCACCTTGACATCGTAAAGTGGTTACTGCTGCTTTTATCAGGCTTCTGCTCGTCCTCCCCCTCTCACTCCTCTCTTCTCTCCTGCTTTCTCTTTCTCTTTTGAATGATCTTCACTCATCTCAGGCTTTAAATTTCTACTACTTTGTCGTGCGGTATCATAAAACACAGTCAGTTTTACAGAAGATTTCAGAGTCATCCCTGCTCTCTCAGACTGTCTGCTGCCTGTCTGTGTTAGAATAAAGTAAGCCCTGCTCATGTTGCATTCACGGTCTCATGGGAAACAGGAGATATGAGCTTCCTGCTGGAGAGCACAGTTTAACCCAGCTTTAAATACAGCAAATATTCTGACAGTGAAACTGCACTGCTACTACAAAATCATCCATCCAGTACAAAAAAAGTTGATAAAGCCCCCGATGGAGCATTTTCACAGAGATACAGAAGATAGAAGTGTGACGGAGGTCAATGAGAAATTCACAGAAATTCATAATAACTACAACTGAAGATGGATTTTAGAGAGACGAAAGCTGCAACTACAGATTGTTGCCCACATTTAAGTACCAGTAGGAGACAGGAAGCATTTTATGTATCTAATTCATACGACTAAATTACACTGGAAAATTGGAAGCAGTAATATTATAAACAGTGTGAAAGTGATGGCAGAGGGCAAAGTATCAGCAGGAGGAGACAATGAGATGGACATAATGTTAGCTAACGACATTACCCTGCCGGGCCGTGTGATGCTCAGATCCTGAACTCATGCAGTCGTTGATGAGGCTGTTTTTCGTTTCAATAATGTGGAACAAACTTCCAGAAGATCTGAGACTTGCCTCAAGATTTACAGTCACTTTCAATTAAATTTTTGGCTGCACTAAAATGTTTCTTCTTTTTTTAATTCTTATGTGAAACACTTTAATATAGAAATAAGGTTCTTGCCTTGCCTACAGAGAAGTGTGACACAGAATTAGCCATCAGTATTGGCTGCTCTGGGATCCTGTAGCTCCCCCAAACTCACTGATGCTCAAATTGAAAAAAACTCAGCCTGCAGGTTGTATTTCCACATCATCTACATCCCCAACGGAGCGGAGCAGATAATCCTGTTTAATTCTGTGTCGTTAGCCTCACCGATTCAAGAGGGGCTTCTGCCTTTTAGAAATTATAAATGTGAAGAGATTTAGAAGGGGAAAAAAAAAATCGAGTTCTGGTAGTGAGAGCAGATCCTGAGGGCAGCTTCGGTTACAAGATGACAACTCCTCTCTGCTTTAAAAACCCTCACATTTCCAGAGGATGAAGAAGTACAGTAGGGTTGTAAAACTTGTTCATCATCCTGCATAATGTCGCTCTCAGCTCTGATGGGATTTTTTCTGTATGACCAGAAGGCACCGCAGACACGGTAAAGAACCAATCGATGCGTGTCAGACTTTACATACCAAACCCACCCTCTCCTCCTCCTGCAGGCTCATCAGAAACAAATATGTCACCTTGTTTTCAGCTCTAAGTGTCACGTCCTACCCGTAGAGGAGAGCTGTATCATCATCCTCCACAGATTCATCAAAGATTCATCAGGAGTTTCTGGGTTATAGAACATCAGACGAATGAATGACGACAGAATGAAGGGACAATCAAACGTCCCCGCCCTCAGTTTGAAGCTAATATTCACATCCTTCTCTGCACATGACGGGTGCAGCGTGGAGAGCCGACACAACACATTTGTTACAAAGGCAACACGCTCATCAATTCGTGAACCAATAACACAACTTCACACTTTCAAATTTTGTGCAGAGCGTACAGCAAATCTTTCCATGTTGTTTGGTTTAAAATTGTAAGGTTTAGGCTCAAAAGCCACTTAGTTAGGGGTTAGGGGGAAATCATGGTTTGGGTTAAAACAGTAAATAAAATAAAAATAAAGAAAGAAAATCACTAAAATGCCTGATGAGTCAAAATGTCCGATACAAGCGTCCACCCGATGGTCGCCTCCTCCTAAAAGGCTAAAAATCCTCTTTTTGAATTGAAAAGAAAGTCACACGTCACCTGAAATCCATCACACTGACCTGGGTGTGTGCATTGCATGCAATTTGAAAGTGTAAATTTGTGTTACTTGTACACAGATCAGTGAGTATGAGCAAGTATAGAAACGATACAGATACCAACAGATCTTTTGGTTTTTAAATGTTGTTTTCATTTCTGTTTCAAATTGTTTTCATTTTCTGTGATGATTTTTCTCTGTTCAGCTGATTCCCACAGTGTAAATTAACCACAGTGTTCAGCGTTGTGTCCTAGTTTAAAATGAGCATGTTCTCAAATGAAAATCTTAAGTAAAGGTTTGTCTGGAGCAGGTGTTGTCATTCAGACGACAAACAAAGTCTGGGATTAGTGCCAGAGAAAACACATCAAACTGAATACAGCAATGACTTGTGGGATTGTTCTCTCGCACTCTAAAACTGAAATTCACAAAAAACACAGTTGGTTTTGAAAGAGCTCCTGGACTCTGGAGGTCAGGACTTCCACCCATCAAACATCTGAAGCTTTTCTAGTTAGCGCTCCTGGAGAAAAACCACCAGGACCTGCTGAAGAACCACCAGGTGAAATCTGTCTGACCTGGGCAGGTTCAGACTGAGACCAGATTCACATGGCTCAGCTAGTTTGGCAACTATTTGTGAGGAAACTGGCTGACAATGTCATGCCAGGGGCCAAGAGACACTTTTCTTTGTGTAACTGAGCTGTGTGTGTTGTGTGTGCAGGTGTGTTGTGGTTGTCGGTGGTGTCGGAGGTGCTCTACATCCTGCTGCTGGTGGTCGGCTTCAGTCTGATGTGTTTGGAGCTTTTCCACTCCAGCAACGTCATCGACGGACTCAAACTCAACGCCTTCGCTGCCGTCTTCACTGTGCTGTCCGGTAAGATTTCTCATCTCAGTGGTTAATAATAATAAGAATAACCGCTAATTTAAAGTATTAACTGGGCAGCAGGATTCAGAAACCATACTTCTCTGCTGCACCTTCCACGTTCAGAAATGCTCTGAGAATTACGAGGGGAGTGGACAGAGACTGATGCAGATTTGTGAGAGGTCGTCCAGGGTCAGAGGTTATCCCTTGGAAGCCTTCGCTGTGTTGGGTGCCAGGGATTTTTCTCCCAACTCATGTTAAACTGGTTATGCAAGAAGCTGGCTCTGCATCCACCACGCTGCACACTGCTCGCCTCCTCCTCAGGCCGCTCTGAAGATGTTTTAAACACACCAACGATTCTTTTTAGCACACTGTCCGGTTCGCCCGCCGCTCATACGCTCCTATGGCCGATATGAACTGAACTGAGTCTAAAATAATCTCTTGGTTGAGCAACATCAGTATTAATTTATCAGGCTTTCTAAAAGTGGACGAAGGAGATGTTGTGTTCTCGTGTGTGCAGAGATATTTTGTTAAGGTAAAGGTCATGTGGACTTTGTTTTTTTAAATCGAGGGGGAAAACATCTGTGTAATACCACATTGTATGAGTGGAGCATCACACTAGAAGGAGTTGTTTACCTCAGCGAAGAGCTGGAGGTGTGTTGTTTCTGACAAACTGCAGTAATGGCTGGTCCACGGCAGCTATTTCTGCTTGTGAAAAACAAGCTCCTTCTGATTGCCATTAGTGATCTAATGCAGTCAGAGCTACACTAAATTAATCACTATTTAATCCAGCTCTCATTCGGCTGCAGGAGAGTGAACAGTAAACAGAGAGGCTGATATCAGTGATACCAAATTAAAAACAAAAACAATGGATGACATGCTGCATAGCACGGTTTAACTCATAGAGACATATTATTACTGTAAAATGAACCTCTCATCAGAGCAAAAACTGACAATGTCAACAAACTGGTTTCTATATGTTGGTTTGGACATGAACACAACGTGACAGGTGGTCTTAAAGGTACAGCTGACCACATGTATACAGCCAATACACACAAACACACAGACAATCTGTGTCGTCACAGAGTCAAGGTCGAGGAGAAATGGTGCTCTCTTTATGGTGAACTGTAAATCTGCAGCAGCCGAGTTTTATTTACTGTGGCGCGATGCTGCACACACAGACACACACACAACCTCAGCAAGACTGATTACAGACATGTGGCTCTGACCCATCACACACTTCCACGTGACACACACTCTAACAAACAGCGCTGTCTGCTGTTGATGGTTGTGATGTATAACCTCTGCATTAATGTCACATTGACTCATTTACATCGTGACTTTTTGATTTACTGTATGTTTATGAGTGATTATATCCCCATCTCTAATTGATTGGATGTCTCCTAACTGGCACGTTAAATCAATTGATACTGTATAATGACTAATTATGATAATTACATGTGTTCTGATTTATTACAGATGATGTGTTGAGCTGTAACTCAGACACGTGGTGATTTACTATTGTTTTCTTTATGGTAATTATTATTGTGCTGAGTGTTACTGTTGTTATGGAAGAACAAGAAAACACATCAACAGTTTAACTGTTCATGTGGTCATTAAAATCATCAGTAAATTCTATGGCAGTCATTATATCTTGATATTTTATAAAAGGAGAATTCTGGCACGGTTTTTGGTACTTAAAAGAAGAAGTCGTCCTCTGAGGACCATGAATATACAATTAATTTTAAGGAAATCCAGACCAGCATGAAGGAAAAACTTATGCTGCTGGTGGAGCTACAGAAAAGGAGATATTTGCCCCAAACTTCTAAATAACAAATTTATTTATAAACCAGTATCATAAGAAATCAGTGGATGATTTACTGAACCATAGTGTCTGTATAAAGTGACGCAAAGCCACCACAAAGAGACACAGAAAGAGTAAAAATAGACAAAAAGGAAATGCAGAAAGACATAAAACAAGTGAAAAGAGATTCAATTACCACAAAGAGACACATAATGGAGCTGATTGTGAACTGTAAAGTTGGCCACCAGCCTGTAGATTTCATGCTATGCTAGCTGGATACGCTGAATTTCCATCTTCACAATTTCATGTGTTGAAACAAACCATGTCTGGCCGTGATTAACCTGAACATCCACACGCAGCCAGGCACTGAAAATGTGTGACTCTGCCAGCCAGCACAGTAATGACAGCACTGCATGCCCATAATCCTGATGTGAAACCCTGCTCTGGATCACATGATCTGTGGGAAATGAAGTGTTTCAGACTCCTGTTGCCACAAGAGGCTGCTGAAAAAGTTCAGTTCCCCTGATGCATTGCTAACAACAATAGTTTCTTTGGGTCTTTTGGGAACTTTGATTGATGCATAACTGTTTGTAATGACGCTGTGTGTGTGTGTGTGTGTGTGTGTGTGTGTGTGTGTGTGTTGCAGGTCTCCTGGGTATGGTGGCCCACATGATGTACACTCAGGTGTTCCAGATCACAGTCAGTCTGGGTCCTGAAGACTGGAGGCCTCACAGCTGGGACTATGGCTGGTCCTTCTGGTCAGTTCACACACACTTGCACACATATACAGTGGACTGTTAGACTACGCCATCCAAGGGTGGAGCAAAGTTACTGTATTACTGTGTCTGTGCACTGCCGCTGCCTGTACAGGCGTGGGCCTGCACTGTGTGAATCTGATCGTCTGTTTAGGATGGCTGTTGCTGGAGGTGTGTAGGAGTGTGTCAGTACTCAGCAGGTGGTATTCAGGTACACAGGGAGCGACGGAGCTGTTGTTTCTGAGATAATTAGCCAGACAAGACTTGTCTTCACCTTCCTGCTCTCTGCTCGAAGGCAAGATCGTGCTGCAGCTGTTGTCTGAGTTCACTCAGATCATTTGTAGATCGAGGAGAGAAAACGAGTCAGAGAGGAACAGCAACACTGACTCACATGTATTTGGTTTTTGGAAAGCTTTGCTGTAGGAGTAACTATTATGCTCGTTTATGTTATGTTTATTATCAGTAGATGGAGTTTTCCCACTCGTCTTGATACTGTAAATGTTCAAATTTTACATTTTTCTGAGCACCTAAAGGTCTGCTTATCCATGTTGTCTTAAAGACTGAAGACTTGAATTTCATCCCTGACTACAGAAAGGCCTGATGAAGATCATGTAATATGACTGAAAGCACCAGAGCAGCTACTAAAGGGACCCTGTGGTGAGACAGGTTTGTTAGCTGCTGTTCTGAAGGTCAGGACTGAACTCTTCACCTCAACATTTATGCCAGAAAAAAGACACAAACAGGGATTTTGAGACCAGAAAACAAAAATAAAATGTGACTGAAAAAGTGAAAGACCTGGAACAAGAATGCCAGCTCCTGTTTAAAGGAGATTTTCTCTGTCAGTCATTGGAGTGAAGGCTCTCATTTAACACCGTGAGGGAGTCATTCAAGATCGTTAAAGTGGAATAAATTCAGCTGGAATGATTAACCTCCACCGGAGCAGAAGGCCAAAAAGCTCCTTCAGGATGAATTAAAAATTGCGAATGTGCTCCGAGGACGATGAACAACTGGTGTGCACTCATATGTTCTGTTCAAAGCTCTCCTGAAAGTGATAACGTGACGTGGTGTCAGTGAATGTTTAAACCAAAAGAGGCCACAAAAAGCTGGGATTTCCCTCCACCTTGAACAGGAAACATTTTTCAACCTGGGTCTTATCTAACGATAAATGCAAGAATCTCTTTCTGTCTGTCTCTCTGTCAATTTTCTCCACAACTGCTCATCCAATCAACTTCAAACTTGGTGGGTGTATTTCTGAGGGCCCAAGGAAGAGCAGTGGAAACTATGAAGTTTTTTGGATGAGTGGTTCTCGAGAAAGCATCAAACGCAGTTTTTCTACATTACTTGACAGTTCACCATTCATCTACTTTACAGCTCACACACTCCAGGTAAAACTCAACTATGACCACACTTTCTAGGCCGCCATCCGAAAAGTATCGGAGTGAGGCAGAGCAGCCAACTCCAGCAGTAACAAGCGAGCTGGATTAATGTAGGCCAAGTAATCAATCAAACTGGATCATATTCATCACATTAGAAAATAAAGTTTAGCCAGAGTTATCTGAGCATCGCTGACTGATGTTTGTCTATGCAATATATGTTTTGTTTTTGTGTTTTATGTAGCGGTACTTTATGATTTATTAATGCAGTTTTATATTGTTTTGACTGTATGGTTCTCTCTCTTAATGGTTCTATAATAAAGGGAAAAGTGATTGATTGCTGTGACTGCCATTTAACTATGGAATATCAAATTATACCAGAGTTTGGATTCCTGTTTTTAAAGTTAAAGAATGATGAATTGCTTTAGTCATTTTCCTTCATGGTTTTCTTGCTCAGCATGTTTAAAAGACCTTTGCTTGACATATTTTAAGTACAGTGTTTGGTTCTGCACGGAGGGACTGTTAGCTTTCATATTAACTAACTAATATTGCATCTATTCCCTCCAGAGCCTATAAAGTCTCTCAATTAGCAGCACATCAGTTACATGCCCACTAACATTAAGTGGAGCAGAGGCTGAAGAGCTCAGAGTTTTCACTGAATCACCACAGATGTTTCTATGATTCCCAGAGGAAATTTCTGCATCTGGCCACAAATGTTCCTCTTGACGTTCTCCAAGTATTTCTATCCTGCTAGTGACAGAGCCCGAGGACGTAATGTTAATCATTCTCTCCTCCATCCATACAACACACAAACAACTACTGGCCAGGGGTTATTATTTTTGTGTGGACATTAATCGTCCCCAGAAGTTGAACACTTTTCTAGCACCATCAGGATCAAATGTCCCCTTAAGCAACACTTAGAATTTAGTGAAACGATATCAGGCTACCATTCAGGCTAACCTTGTGTTAGATTATTTCTGGTTGGGAGGGGCCTCCAGCTAAAAAAAAAATCTATAGTCATTTTGAAAAAATATGACAATAAAACAAGATGTTAATTCGCTGAAGTGCACTTACAGCAACCTGTACAGCTTCATCAGTCTCATTTCTACTTACAAACACTGTAACACTCATATTAGGATTAATTCTCTGGGGAACATGTATATCTATCCCAAAATTCTCTGCAATCTATCCAACAGTTGCCAACATGTTGTGGTCTACCAAAGTCTTGAACCTAAGACACACCGACGTTTTTATCCATACAGTCAAGACATATTCAGTTTCTTCTTTTCATTCCCTCTCATCATTTGTGTTTCTGTCTAACTAGCATGGCTTGGGGCTCCTTCACCTGCTGCATGGCCGCCTCCGTCACCACCCTCAACTCCTACACCAAGACGGTGATCGAGTTCAGACACAAGAGGAAGCTGTTCGAGCAGGGCCTGCGCGAGGAGCAGAACTACCTGGACCAGGAGGCTTTCCACTACTTCTTCCGGGACCGCTCCCTCCAGTCCATCTCCAGCACCGTGGAGGTCTACCCTGGTCACAGCGGAGCCAGAGCTGGGCTTGTTGTTGGGGGCCCCGGTCCAGGTCCTGGCCCAGGTCCAGGTCCAGGTCCTGGTCCTGGTCCAGGACGGGGCAAGATGAGAGCTGCATCAGCCTCCATAGACCTGGGGGAGAACACGGACTCCCTGGGGGAGGAGCAGTGCTGAGTCACCCACAGGAACAGGAGGGTCACGTGGGATGAGATGATGACGGGGGACTGCTCCTTTAGGTCTGGACCCAGCCACTGGTTTTCCCGCCAAAATTGAAAGCACAGCAGCCCTTATTTTATGTTTGAGACAGATGATTAACAAGACTTGATGAGAAAAGACGTGGAGGAAGCAAATAAATAAAATTAGACGGATATGTTCCATGTGAAATGAAAGCAAATATAAAGACAGACTGAGATCATTCCTGTGAGATCTGTGACTTTGTGGATGGAAATCAGGTGTTCTCCAGCATATTCTCACAGTGCTTTGTGTAGTATTTTAACATCAACGAATAATCTCATTTTTGAGACCGATATCAGGGTGGAGGAAGGATTGTGGTCTGCGGCAGGACAGGATGTTACAGCGTTCAGTCAGATAAACAGAAAATACTACACTGCATTTTTAACAGGTCATGTCCAGGCCGTGTCCTATTTATGACACTGAATGTGAAAACTAGTGTTAAAAGAGTTGTGTTAAAACTACATGTCTGTTCATTCTTCAGCTGTGTTGATCCTGTTGGTGAAACTGGAATATACTGATGAGATGTTTGAATCACATCTGGCTTCTTCTGTCCTCAGCAACTTTGTGATGGTTTTGATTTTACTTCCAGCTTCAGAACAAGTTTGGTACAAGTGCAAAAGCCTCTACACCTCCAGAGAAGATTTTTTTATACTATAGGTGGGAATACTTGCTGATGGCAAGTTTTAAAACAGTTGTATGTTGTTTTTTCTTACGATAAAGTTTCAGAAAATTAAAGAAATGACAAGGTGTAGGGGGAGAGTTCTGAAGAAGCCTACTAGCAGCTTAAATAGCATGTTAATAAGCAGTCTTTTCACATGCAACTGTGTGACAGTCGTCAAAGGGCTTCAGGCAAATATTGACACCATCCAACTGCAACATAAATCATTAGGGAATAAAGCAAAGTATGAAGGCTTTCACTCTTGTACCAAACTTGACTCTTATCCATCACAAATATTTCATGGAAAGTGTCCCCTTCTGTTTGTTGTCAGCGCTGTAAGTTATAATGTTTTAACTGACAGGCCACAAGTGTCTGGAAACACATATGAAAGACAGCCTCATCAACCAGAGGTCAAAGGGTCATTGCTCTCAGAAAGTTAATGTGCTCCACAGTCAGTGTCCTTGGAGAGTCGCTGAACCTCCGGCTGTGGCAGGGGAGCCATTCACCTTTGACCTCTGTGGAAATTAACTGCATTAATGTACCATATGTGAGTCTCATGGGATGAACCAAGGAGATAAATCCTAATCCTATCTGAAAGCTCCAGATTTTAAAAATGTGAAATTGGGTATGTTAGCAGCTGACTATGAGGGGCCATCCATCCATTTTGAATTTTGAAAAGGTAATATTTTCTAGTACAGAAGGTAGTGAGTCACTGACTTAAAGTAAATGGATTTTATGCACTTATTGATTTGGTGATATCCAGCACAAAACCACAACACTTAGATGCTCATACTGAATCTGTGTCGTTTCGCCACTGCCCAATATCTCTCCAGTTTGTTCCTGATCCAAACACCCAGGTTCAGTGTTGTGCTCAGTGACGACTGTTTCTGCTGGTTGGAGAAATAAACAAACAAAGTAATCTCCATGGCAACAACAAATCAGCTAAGAATGTGACATTAAGATGAAAGAATGGAGTTATTAATTCTGCTAAAAATTGGCAATCTTTTGGTAAAATGCCTATTTTGATCAAGTTAAAAAATGTGTCTTTGGACCATAAAAACTAAATTCCTAGTAGTTATACCTTTATCTATTCTTGCTTGTTTGCCAGTTGGTGGCAGGGCAACAAGCTGTCAAACACAACACTGCTGAGATGATGAGAATGAGACAGTGACCAAACCAGAGGTTGGCCGGAAAGAAGGTAAGCTCAACGAGTCAGCACGAGGAGCTCTTTCACAAAGTACATGCAATACCCATTCAGGTTAATGGAAAAATATTGATTAGAGCAGCTTAAATTAAAAATTAATGAGACCTCGTTCATCAAAAATGAACAGTTGTGGTGCGTATCTAATGAGTGAAAAAGGTGTTTTTAACTGAATCGTCGACTTGTTTCATGTGCTGGACAAAATTCAAAGAAGTTCCCAGAGATATTATCTATTATTCAACAATGAGCTGAGGCATTTTTCTGATTTTGGGATCAGGTATTGACATTTGCCATGAGTCGATGGTGAAACGCTGCTGCTGAGGCACACTGCAGTTTCCCTGGATGCTCACAGTGTTCTACACTCGGCCTGAGGATGCCTGCTATATAAGGCGGATTGTAAACCGCAGGGATTAAATTGGGCTGGGAGTTGCAGTAGTAACAGGGAGGTTTTGGGGTTTATAATCCAAACACAAGTTCCAAATCCTCGTATGCCTGGCTGTAACTGGTGGTTTGTGCTAACATGAATCCTCTATGCTGGGATGTAAACATGTTGGTGACAACTGGAAAACTATTCTGTTTGAATGTATTTACTTACATATTTATCTATGTATTACATCCTGTTTCCTGTCTTTTTCTGGATTCAATTCAGCTACTCCAGCACCTTTAAAGGATAACTCCGATACCACAGAACATGGGTCTTATTTTCCTGCTGTTTCTGATGAAAACAACAGACAGGGACAAAAATCAGCTGCAGTGTAATCCACTAAAGTGCTTTTGTTTACCACTGACAAGGCAAAACTGCCTGAGTTTCTGGGACAGTACACATGGATGAGAGTTCATAGTCAACAGAGTCTTTACCGAAAGTTATCTTGACATCTCTTTAAACAGATTTTGTGGAATAACTGATTGTTCCTGTTCTGGCAATTTGTGTGCTCAAGTGCTTAATTCAAGGGAACGAATTCTAATAACATGAGTGCACAAAATGACTAATTTATACAAAACCATACTATCGGCATGAATTATGGTAAAACAATGAAGTATGACCTGAACTTTTCTGATTTGTAAACCCTCACAGAAGAAGTTATGGATTCCCTTTCCCTGCCCGTTGCTTACAGATGTGTCAACCACACCTCTGATCCATAACGCCCACAGACAGAGGTGATGAAATGGACCTCTGAGCCATAATGGCCGGCAGGAGATGCAGAGGGAAGATTATTACAGTTAAAGCTTCTGCTCTCTGCACGCTGGAAGTTGTAAATGGAGAGGATTTACTTATAACCCAGGGCTAGACACAGAAAGCCTCAACCCAGCACACAGAGCTGCATACAGCACAAACAGAGGGTGAGGAAAAAACATCACAGCACACAGAAGTAAGTATTAGTTTCAACCAATGACACATCACAGCGACCCATAAATCTCAAATTTCAGTCAGAGAAAGTAGCAAAATGTCAGTTCATTTATATGAACACACTCAATGACACTCTTCAAGACAAATAAAGATAAACTGTTGCGCTGACATTTGGAGAAGCTTTCCATAGCTGCGTGATAAATACTGAATCTTTTATTCTTCATCAGAAGCTGACATTTAACTGTATTTTCTTACTCAACTCTAAATTCAAATTTGAATGTTTTTCTTTGTTTTCAAACACCAAAGTACAGATGTAAAATGTAAACCTCGCCTAAATTTAACTATAAATATGAGGTTGTTTTCTTCTCAACTGCTGTTTCCAAAATCACAAATTAACTATGAACCTTAGTAATATGTTTAATGACACCAAGATTTTGGCTATTTTTCCGTGAGGTTTGTAACTATACAGCCTCTTTCACTAAAAACAGTCACTTCAAACATTGGTATAAAATTATTAATTTGTGCAGCTTAAATTACTACTATTTGCATATTTGATGACATGTGGATGAAAATGTAATTTACCTTCCTATTGATACTTCTGATGTGCCAGCCACAGAATGATGACATAAACCCTTGTTTGGGACTGAATGAAGTACAGCACAGTCTCAGTCCTTGAAAATAATATATTAGAGGTATATTTGTGCTGCTCCTGGGCTTAATGGGGCTTGATGAGGTAATGCTTCATCTCAAGGTGGACCTGCATTTTTCTGAAGTCAGGCACAGTTTGTTCTGTGCAGTATGACCTCTATTAATAACAACACAGTATTAAACAAGAGCTTTTACACTACACCTGGACTCTGGTATTGAACACAGAGCATCTAGAAGAAAACAGGTTATCTGCATCGAAAACAAGGAGGCATTTATAATGATACAATTCATTTCACGGAACATCCTACCAATCAATACACCTATTCTCATGAACTCAACTGCCCATCCTTCTCACCCTGGCTCCTTCGCCTTTCCTTTGCAGAGGGCGACGATGCATAAATCGCTCATTAACAGTGACATTTTATATATCTGGTCAGATGTCATACTGGCGACCACTGTAACAGAATTAACAGCAGGAGCTGCTGTTGAGTTCGCCTCTGCTTTCACAGCAGCTCATTAAACTAAAACATCCACTTCAACTGGATGTAAGTTATAATGGGAGTGATTTCATTAAGGGAAATGCAGGATAAGACTGGTAAGAGAAAACACCTTTAAAACAAAATATAATTCATACATATTATCATTAATAGTATCAATTAAAGTCTGATACAGATAAACATCACTTTGACTGCCGAACTTATGTTATACCCTCCCTCCCATCATCATCATCATAACTTATCACTGTCAGCTGCCTGTCAGCCGGGAAAAATGACACTCATGAGAGCAGTGACAGAACAGAAACAGTAAAGTTGTGGTCTGACAGATAAACAATGAGCTGGAACCTGTGTTGAGGAGAGCTGCAGATAATTCTCTGTACCACCATCACCAGAGACACTTTCATAGACGTATTGTTTTCTTATTGTTATTTGCATGGCTGTAACAGATTTTAAAGAATATTGTATAATGTTGTTTTAAAGTTATGTTTAGTTGTGCTGGGTTAAAAGTTATAAGTTAATTAAATCTAGCTTGAGTGGAGGTGAATAAATGTCTTTGTTAAACATTGGGCCTTGCTGTTAACGACGCAGCAAACCATCGGTTCTTTGGACGGATGAGTGCAGAAGGTTCGTTGCCAAAAGCCAGTTCTACTGGCTCGAGCCAAGAAACAAGATCAAAGAAAACAATATCAAAGATGTCTCTTTACAAGCAGTAAATGCGCCCACTGCCCAATCTGTCGCAGGTACAGCGCGGCCAGTTCGATCAGACACTCCTGGAGAGAAAAGAGCAGTGATGTAATTTTAAGAGAGCTTGAGATACCCTGGTGAATCCCAGAGACGATCTTAAAGTCAGAGAGCAGCCACAGAGCTTATTCTATTAAAAGGGACTTTACAAGACCGCTCCTGGTACTTATCAACTGTAAAACATCCTGCTGGTATGTAGCTTTTATTGAGAGCAGACAGTTGTATATCACCTCCCTTTGAACCAAAGCTCAGGGACGTGCTGTTGGAAAGCCTGTGTGTTGCTGTGATTTTGTGTCCCACTCCAGTTTATTAAATTAAAAGTTTTTGTTTCACGTTGCCTTTGTTCTTGTATTATACAACAGGTTGTCACAGACACCGGAGACGGATCCATAAATATCCTCGAAAGTGCCCTCTCCACCTGAGCAAATAAAAGCACTTCAGTGCACTGGTGCATTCAGGTCTGTGTTTATATTAAATGGCTTGTTCCTGCTGATTAGACATGCGGATCTACTATATACAAGTGTATGCTTTATCAAAATACATGAAGCAAACATTCACTCGTGACCCCGCCTGCTTATCAAACGACTCCACAGACAATCCGACCCCACAAGTTGACCCACAGTCTATCTGCCCAACAGTGTGTGTACCCTACAGAGCTCTGACAGTCAGTCATTACTTAACCAGACTATTACTATGAAGTTGCATCAGAGAGCGGCTCTTTGATGCTTTTAAGTGTTGGTTTAACTAGTGACGAGCAGGGGGAAAGTGCTACTAGTTTGTATCTACCAAAAACGCAAAAAAGGCCTGTATCTAAGACGCGACAACAGCAAGAGATTCAGACTGATAAAAACTGGTTTTCAAATTTTAATTATGAATGACCAAAACTGCAACAAACAGTTTTAAGCTGTTCTGTCTATGGTGGAAATCGCAAATGTGCACCTGCAACTGGCCACAACGACGCATGTAAATACAGGTCCATATGTAACGCAGCAATTGATTTACTAAAGTTACTTGCACCTGCTGAATGTACACTGTGATACTGTGCCACACTCTGTTCGCTCACAACAGGAACAAATCTCTTGAGCTACCTGAGGTTGGGACAAAAACTGGTGAGCTATGAAATCTAAATACCTGGACACAAGCAGAAAACATAGCCACAGTAGTTAAGATCCATTGGTGGTGTAATATGGTTTCATGTAATCATTCATTAGAATTTTAAAAGAATATCTTTTCAGTTACTGAAGGTGCACTGAAGTCCCAAGATACATCTAACATGTTTTCCTTATCTGTGTAGATGTTAATCAGACTCTCTGTCTGTGACATTAATGAGCACACACACCTTCACAGCCAAATTAATCAATTGAGCACACACCAAGGAGGCTGATTGTCAGTGTGTGTGTGTTCTGTCCTTCCACCCTGTTAGGATCAATCTGATTTCAAACCTGTGGATAAGGACATTTTGAAAGTAATGACATCAGAGGTCCTTAATTCCTTCCAAAAATGCACAACAAAAACAGGTTAAGTTAATGCTTTGGCAAATTATTAAAGCACAAACCTGTGTGTGTGTGTGTGTGTGTGTGTGTGTGTGGTACCTAAGCAGCCTGATGATCTTTGAGAAACAAACCTGGCTGATTGTGTTGAACCTCTCAGATGGCTGCTGTCTGAATATCTGATTGTGTGTTTCTTCATGTGTGTGAGTCCGTGTGTGTGTCTACTCGTTTCTATTGGATACAAATGACTATATGACTTAGTGAAAAACGAAATAAATAAGAGTAAAAGTGATTTTTTTGACTGTAAATGTCAGCCAGCAGAGCAGCTGCCCCACCGTGATATAAAGAGTAATGCCACTGTTAGACCAACACACACACTCTCTCTCTTACACACACACAAACAACACCAGCCATCCATTTTAATTACAGCCCCATTGTTGTGGTGACGGTTTGGGAATTAAGTGTTTGTGATCAACAGGTTTTTTTCCCTGTGTCCTGCCTGGTCTTTGTTATTCTCTGCATGTCTCTGCAGGGTGAAGATGTCACACACAGATGATTAAAGTATAGCTACACTGGTAAACTCTCTCCTACATTTTAATTTATGCTAAAGTCAAGTGTGAGGTGATTAAAAGTAGCTTGATTTGATAAACCTCTTTATCATTCATCACCACTGGTTGCCGCCATTCAAGTTTGCACTGGTCAGCATGCAGCGTGTTTATCAGGAGCACCTGCCAATGTCACAGATCTCTCATATCAATACCACATCTGTTGTTAAACCAGCTAATGTTGTTAGCATTACCCCTCTCATTGACAAATCATTTTGTTTAAAAGGTACAGGGAGGCTCTGAATAACACATTCGTCTGTTGAATTTGTTACTGATGTAAACGATTCTGAAACCGACACCAAAACTTCAACACAACCGTCTACGAATCTTCTATCACAAGAAGACTGAATTTAACGACCTTCATAGCTTAGCCGGGCTAGCTCTCACAGAGATGTGGTGAGGCTCAACTTTGTTCTACAGCTGACTTTCAAGGGTCCCATGCACACCCAAAAAATATTCCCTAGAGGACAAAATGTGGATCAATCCGCTGCTGAAAATAGTCCCCAGTAAATGCACTATCTCCTGCTGTTTGTTTGATTTCAGACAGCTGTTTGACTACTACAGTGACTGGCTGTTTTAGATATGAAACCATATATTTGTGAGGTGTTTTTAAAGGTTTATATCCTCAGTAGGAACCAATAGGCTTGGAGCTGTGAGCCACAGACAGAGTGGGAAGTCAAGAAGCGTTGAGACACATGAACACATTGTTTGTTCTGCTCTATTCATGGGATTTAGAGAGAAGTTATTTATTAAATAAAGTTAAAATGATATTCTCACCTCATGCATGCCAGTGTGAATAGAATAGAAAATGTAATTGATCCAAAACATCAGACCATATTTGCTAAAAATGTGGAGCTCAACATTTGACTCTTCTGAAAATATTATTTACAAAGTTTAAGAATTTATAAAACCTTGATGTATTTTTTAAAGTGAATGCACCCTTTCAACAGGAGGGTCAACAGAGAAGAAGAGATACTGTTGGATTTAAAGCACGATGTTGCCAATGCTGTGCAGCTGAACATTCATCAGATCAGCTCTGTATCAGGCCTGTAAAGTCTCCTGAGGCTCCATATGAAATGTCAGTTAAATATCAGGAACATCAGTTCTCACTGACCATAATACTCCCTCAGAGCTCCGTCTCTCATATGAGCAGTGATGAAGTGCGGCAAACTGAGCGAGCAACAGCTGGCGCACAGATATTACAGCGATCTGTTTCCACCCCTGAGAGAAGAGACTGCTGGGCCGAGATATCAGACACCAACACAGCCAGAGAGTTTCTAGATTTCATGGTGAATTATCTGGGTGAAGTCAGTCAGAGCTTAACTCCACAGCACACAGATACACACCAATTATGAGGAAGGCAAACAACTTCATTTCTGTTTTCTCACCTTTTTATTTGTGCAATTGATTTTACTGTATTTGCCCTCTAGTAGTAGCACCAACACACACACACTGAGGTGGCTTTGTATAAAGAGAAGTCTGTAAATGAGTTTCTACTGACATCTTATGGCAAATTTTCATCATTACACCAATCTCTACACAAACTGGGCATATTAAAACCTGGGTCAGTGCTGTATCTACTCTGGACCACTATGTTTACTGACCTCAAGTGCATCACTTATTTAATTTTGCTGTTTAAAAAATGAAATTAACCATCATTTATTCAACGCTAACAGTGTACATGTGTTCCTACCTGGGATCTAAATGAATGAATCAAGCTGTCAGATGTCTTCTATGGACAGATCCCACTGCTAGGCAACACCACCTCCATACCTGTCCACAGTCTCACGAGGTCATCATCAAATCCTCCAGGTTCTAGCAGCAGCAGAACAAATCTGTACAAATAGTGCAAAATAGTAAATTACTCTGTTTTCTTTCTAACATGAGACCTCATTTCTCTTCTGTATTTAGAACATATTAATGTACACTTCAGTTACAATGAGATGAACTACCATATATCATGGCATTTGCTGTTGAGGCATTAACAAATGAATTATTTATCTAATTCAAAATGAACATTTTAACAAACTGTAGTTGTCCTACAAACCACTGCAGTGAGTTAACTCCAATAAATAAACGATGCAATGCAGCTTTACAGTTTCACCATGCTATCAGCTGCTCTACACACTAAAACAATTGGCGTCACATTAATACCACAATACACAACTAACAGGAGCCATTTTGGCCCTTTAAAATAACATGTAACACACCACATGAGAAGAAACACAGCAATACAGCAGGCAAAGGCAATAAATCAGCTAACAGCGGAGCTAACAGCTAACAGTTAGCTTGGCAATTAGCATTAGGGGTATTTTAAAAACATTAATACAACAATACAGTGTGCATTAAAGAATGTTGGAGACATTAGACGACGTTTTCATAACCTCGACTGCTTTTTAAGAAAAGTATTTGAACTTGAGCAGCAGGTATGTCCCACCCTCTCCTCACAGTTACCTAGCAACAAGCTAGCAAGAGACGTGCGCTACAACTCACCTGAGTTTCAAACACTAAATCACTCAACAGACGCGGTCTCCTTCGTGTTCACGGTTGAGATTCCAATAAAAAGAACAGTTTATTGGCGTTGACACATGAAAATAAACAAGTTTTATGATTTCTCTGTGGCGTTACACACCGGAAATGGATTTGTGGAGCTTACAGCACGTTCACGGAGCGTTTTCAGGAGGACGTTAAATGAGGAAGTGCCGTGAAGGCAACACGTAGCGCCCTCTACAGGCCTGAGGTCGAAAAGTAAAAAAATAAAAAAAATTGAAAATTAATAAAATCACTTTTCCTTGACCTCGATGGAAAAAGTCATGAAGTCAAGGAAATATGTGCACTTTATTAAAAAAATCACCTTTATTTATGACACATGGATTTATACACAGGCTCCATGTAAAAACAATAAAACAGATATCATTGAAATAATATAATATCATAAAAGGAATATACAAGTAGAGAAAGTTAAGCTACTGGAATAATAATTTAAATAATGAGTATGTTTCACTTCAGTTAAAAACCTCCTGTCGAGCAATATCAGTAACCTTTAATAATAAACTACTGTCTGCTGTGTGTATTGATTTTAACTGCATTGTTATAGAGGGAGATTTAAATATTCTTATTGATAATACCAAAGATGGAGGTGTTAAAGATAACTTTGGACTTTCCCAGCATGTAACAAAGGACATATTTTAGCCCTAACAATTCAAAGTCTACATATTTCTGAGGTTGTGGTGTCTGACGAGGCCGTTTCTGATCATTGCTGTGTTTTCTTTAAAATGACCATCTCTGCTGAGACCAGCAGAATCAAAACAGAGGGGATCAGAAAGCGCCATATCAGCGAAAACACCTGTACATTATTCACCCACATCAGCTCAGCCTTCACTTCCTGTCGGTGATCTTGTGGACAGCCTCAGTTATGAATTTTATTGATGACATTACCATGAAAACCAAGGTCGTCTCTGGTCTGACAAAAAAGCACCATGTAGGAAAAGCACAGGCAGAACACGTTCATTATATCTACAAAAAGAGTTTTTATATGCGTTATTTATTCAGTATGCTCCAAACATTTCTCATTAAAAATCAAACTAAATATGCTGCTGCTCCCAGTTTAAGTTAATCACATGCTGTTTGCCGTCAGTGAGTTGAACTATAAAGTTATTAGAGCCAGCACAGAGGGAGACTGTTGATACTGAAGGTAGATTTAAGGTGGAGGATCACTTTAAAGCCACTTAAGGGTGAATTACTCAGATAATCAGGCTTTGAGAGGTTAAAGAGCGTTTATAGACGACGAGCTTCCGCGTGCTCTGTGTGCTTTGAAAACTTTAACCAAATTAGCTAAAGACAACAGTCAGCAGGCCTCTTCTTATCCTATTATGGTTGGGCCTTCTCCACTGGACATTTGGAATTTGAATATCCATGCAAGCTTCACTTAACGTTATGTAATGCTGTTAGAAGCAAACTAACAGTGTACTGGCTGTTCATCCTGCAACCCTTAGGCCCCAAAGGTTCGGCAGCCAACGTCCCGGTGCCAGACACAGCAGGACGCCCTCAGTGGTCCTGTGTATTTTCTTTACCAATTAATCCGTCCATCAATATATTTTTAATTCACTTTGCCTACATGGCACCTATCAGAACTTTCCCTTCCCACAGTGGTGTCTTCAAATATCTTGTTTTGTCTGAACAGTCCAAAACTAAACAGATTTATTTTATCATAAGACAAAGAAAAGCAGAATGCTGGAACCAGTGAATGAACCAGCACTTTAGAATATGTGATCTCACTTATGTTGCCTGATCTTCTCAGGACAGTGCTTTGACACAGCAAACCAAAAAGGTCTATTCCCAGCACAGCTCCACCCAACCTACACCTGACTGGAGGTGTAATCAGCTGGAGTCTTTACAGTTGTAAAAACAGCACACTCAAAAATCAGGTGACTTGAATGTTGCAGTGTATTCAGTGTTTTCAGTTCAAACACTGGAACTGACGCTGAGAGACTGAGGTCAATAGGTCAATAAAACATTTAACAGTTATAAACTGCTCTTTCATTTTGATATATCTGTTCTTCATCTTCTACTGCAGCTGTTTGACCAGCTGCTTCTCCATCTCAGAGTCTGGAGTTGTTTCTGCTTTCAGCACTTTTTCTCTTCCGAGCTTCACCTTTGGTTTAAAGGCCACAGACGGCAGCTCCTTCTGGATCCTCTGCTCCCTCTGCCTCCTCAGCAGAGCCAGGATCTCCCTCCTCTGGTCGGCCATGGCCGCGTACCGCTGTCTCTCCTCCCGTCTCTGCCGCAGAGCGGGGACACTCAGCGGCTCCAGGGCGGAGGCTCTGGGACCAGAAGCTGCCGCGGTGCTGCTGCGCTGCTGCTGCTGCTGCTGCGGCCGGGACACCGGCAGCCTCTGTCGGATATCCGCCGACACCAGCCGGGACTCCAGCGGCGGCAGGAGGGACAGGGAGCTCCACAGCTGCCTGGCGTGGGACACATCCTCCGGGGAAGAGCCGTCAAACACGGTGAAGAATTTATCAAAGTCCTCCTGCTCCGGAGGCTCAGGCTGGACGGACATTTTACTGTTAACAGGACAATTTATTCTAGAAAAAGGTTAAGAACAGGTGATGTTGTTTGGTGTGGTCACCATGGAAACGAGCGTGCTACGGCAAGCCAGCAGGAACATGACTTGAACCTTTCACGTAAACCTTTCAAAATAAAAATATAGGTCCACACTTTATTAAGGTAAACTGTTAATTCACTGAAAAGATACCGGTAACTGTTTTCAGTATATACACTGTGACTGAACATGGGTCTAAATAGAAAAATAAGCTTCATTACTTTTTGATTTCGGATCGGACTATCCACAGGTTTTATAATGTACATCATAAATACTGAGCTGAGTGACACTGAGTAACAGAACATCATTTTAAAGAGCCAAGTTACTGAAAGAGTTCACACCTCAAATAAAAGAAATGATAAATTATTATTACAGACTTTTAATATCATTGTTGGTAGATGTAGAGCTAATCTTAACTTCTTTATATACTGTCGAGGAAGTTTAATTTATAAAAAATGTTTTCAATTCTATAAGATAAAAGTTTATATATATCTTAAAATCATAACCTAGAAGGTAACTAGTAACTATACGTAACTATAATGTTGCTGAGTAAAAAAAACATTTTGCTTTAAAATGTAGAGAAGTCAAAGTAAAAAGTAGCAGAAAATGGAAACAGTAAATTACAACTACCTCAAAACTGTACTTAAGTACAGTACTTGAGTAAATGTACTTCGTTACTTTCCACCAGTTCTAACTACATTTACATCAGTGTAGCAGCCAAATATAGTCACACTCATTCAGTCATTGGAAACCTCTCCACCTCAGCCTGTTAGTGAACAATCCGAGGCTTTTAATTTGAAGGCTGAACTGATGAACTGCACCTCTTGATTGCTCGCTCGTGCGCTGCCGCCAATTTTGGAAACGGGACGGGTGGCGCGCATGCTGCTCCACCCCCAAGGTGTTGCGGGCCGGTTTAAATAGTGGAGGAGGAGGAGGAAGGACGACATCATCATCATCACCACCATCATCATTATCACTTCACTCACCTGACATGATACTCTCAGCGTCCATCCTGCTCTGAGGACTCAGCAACTGCACAGTGAGTATGAAGAAGATTTTTATTTTTACTGCAAAACACCTGGAATTAAAGTCAACAGGCTTAATGCAGGGCACAGCTGGAGGCTTTGACTCCCTCTGTTCTACTGAATTTAACTGTTAAATCAAGCAGAAAGTTATTCAAACCTGCAGAATAACGAGCATACATGTTGAGGAAAAGTCACATTTCTATCAGTCTTAAACCAAATTAAAACAAACATATTGTGTCAATATTTGCTGAAAAAGATAAGATAAAAATACTATTTTAAACTGTAATTCAAAACTAACAATCTGCTGCATGATGTATCAAGTGTTAGCAAAAGCTTAAAATAGCTCCAGTGTGGTATTTTAATCAGAAATGTGTTTTGTTATATTCCCTTTAAAGACTGATTTTCACAGTAAATGTGGCAGAGGGATGCTATATATTGATTTGAGCTCACATGCCTGCTGTGTTTTGCCTGTGTGCCGCGGCCACACATGGACGCACCTTGTGACATGTCACCATTTTGGTGTAAACGGTAAGCTTGGCTGGACACATGAGCTGCACCTTATAAGGTAGTATGCCTGCTAAGTCCCTAGCATCCCTCTTTGGGCTACCAAGCTACCAGAGGCAAAGGGTTAGCCAAACATGGGCATTCCAGCATGGCAGCTCAGTTGTTTGATTATAGGGGTTATCATCTGTGTGCTGCTGCTGCTGCTTTTCATGTTTTATTACCTGCTGTTCAATGGGAGGTCAGAGCAGCCCTGTGACCTGCACCAGGAGACAAGGATAAGTGAGTAAGTAGCTCAATGCAAACCCTAGGGAAATGTGCCGAGGCCGTTATCAGCAGTGATCTGTCAGGCAGTTCACTAAGAATCAAATGTAAATGATCCGTCTGGTTAGGATGCAGAGGCAGCGGTTTGAGTCATAGAGCGAGGAAGAAAGAGAGAGAAAATATGAGCTAATGCATCTGTTTTATTGATGCTCATCACCTCTGAGTCCTCTGTGTGATGGAGCGCAAAGAGAGAGGCTGTTTAAATATCTGTGGAGTTACTTCAGAGAGTTCAGAGACTGTAGCAGATATTAGTTTTCCTCTGCTTGGCACGGTGTGTAATTCAGCTTTTTTTCACCCAGAACTTCTTGCATGTTGAAAAGAGATTTTAAAAGTGATGCCAGTTGTCGGGTTTTTCAGTTTTAAGCTCTTACAGTATGTTTGCATGAATATTTAATTTAGAAATAGTTAAGTAGCAACTTAACACAGGTTTGAAAAGCAGTGTTGGTCTCTCTGTTTCCCCTCTCACCACTGATGAGTGATGGTGATGACTGGCTGTGGTCAGATATGTGCTTTGTTGCACCTGTAACCACACCCAGCAGTGATGTCACTGGGTCCTGAGGTACACCTGTGCATCAGTGCAGTGAGGAGAGACATTAATCATTACACCTTACAGTCAGGTGACAGCTCTGTTACAGTCTGTACTTGTACATAATACAACAAAAGCAACGAGTAATGAGCCTGTTTAAATTTCAGTGGCTGTAGGTGTGTTACTTAACTTGAAAGAGTAATTAGCTACACTGCTAGTTACTGCCTAAAGTGGTGTCACAGTACAGGTCAGTAGACCAGCAGATGCAGGTGATTCTGGATGAATCTTCATTTTCTCTCTTTACCTCAGCTGTCTGGAGGAAACCTAATCCAGCTGCTGCTCATGAATCATGTGATCACTGATAATAAGGTGCATGTTGGTTAAACTTCAGGCCATCGACGCCCATCACTCGGCACATCAAAGCTGGATGATTATGATGATTGATTTTATTTTTAGTGACGTTTAAATGTCCTGCATTAATAGATTCACAAACAAACAACCAGGAGCTGTGAACTCTTTCTCACTGTTATAATAAAAACCTACTGTGTTGTACTTCACATCTTCAGTGTGTGATTTCTAACCTGTGTGTTGTGTCATCAGCCCAGAGGTCAACTCGACTCCCATCGCCGCCACACCAGAGGCCAAACCAGTCGCCAGTGACGACCTGGACATCAGCTCGACCGCCTCTGAACCACCAGAGACCGATTCTGCCGCACAGAGCCCGCAGGCCCCTTTGACTCCCGACAGCGACGCTTCCAACATGGCTGACCCGGCCGCTGACGACAGCAAGTACCTCTTCCTGGAAAATGACTTTCGCAACAGCGGGGTGGCACAGGCCGACTGGGCAGCCAAGAAGATGGTGTGGGTGCCGTCAGAGAGGGAGGGCTTCGAGCCGGCCAGCGTCAAGGAGGAGAAGGGTGATGAGGTAATGTACACCTGATGATGAAGTATTTTAACTTTAATAGTCTCACTCAGAACAGAGAAAGCTCCTCATGGCCTCTTTAAAAAAATAAAAACAGATTACGAGCCTGTAGTAAACAGGTAAACTTACATACTGAAGGTCAACATGCATGCTCCACTAAAGCAATAAAATGTAACTTCGGTGAGCCACAGCAGGTGTATATTACCCATGATCCCCAGCTTCTGGAGCAGGAAGTGCTATTGCTGTAATAAACACAACAAACTCTGTTTCTAATTCTTGATGTTTCCATCAGTTTCCTGGCTGGATATCAGAGATGAACGCTGGTTTTTAATGACTTCTCAGTCTTTTTTACTGACAACTTACTGCCGCTGTGCTGCAGGTGCTGTTGGAGCTCTCCAACGGTCAGAAGGTGACGGTGAACAAAGACGACATCCAGAAGATGAACCCGCCCAAGTTCAGCAAAGTGGAGGACATGGCCGCCCTCACCTTCCTCAACGAAGCCTCCGTCCTCCACAACCTGAGAGAGAGATACTTCTCCAGCCTGATCTATGTGAGAAACACACACACACACTCAGACTGTTCACACACTGTACTTTTCATAGCAGCTCCAGTCCACTACAACACAGACTGAAGCAGTCATTATATATATTAACTAAGGATGTATTTTTATTATTATCTGTTTAAAGCAGTAATCCAGTCTAAAGGAGTTCAATAGGTTTGTCCCACACTGACTCATCATTCAATCACTGATAAATGTTAGAATATTATATTAATATAACTGCAGCTGCACTTATTTACATCTGTTGTCCTGATCAATTAACCTCTAAATCGTTAAAGACACAGAGGTTTGTGCTCCTGAATTAAAGAACACATGAACATAGAGTTACAGAAAGATCTAATTATTAGTTTGGATTCCAGTCTCACTTCAATCCAGAGTCAGCACTTTAAATACAGATGAAGGTTAAATGAAAGTCAAAGTGATGAACTCAGTGTTCTTCTGAGAAAAACAGAAATGAAAGGAGCTGAAATCATGACAGTTAAAACTGACTGTCGATAGAGAAAGAAACAGCAGCACTTTTCCGTCAACACGTACCGTACGGCTGAATATAAAGAAAACTCTTCTACAAAGAAGCGGTTTGATCCGAGGTCATCAGCTTGACTCCACAAGTCCTTGTTTAATTAAGGACTGTGTTCGGACTCTGCGTTCACAACGTAGACTCAGGATGTACTGGGAGGATCAGCAGCTTATGTTTTTATTTTTTCAGTCGGTCTTACAAAGTCTAATAAGGTATGGGATGTAAAAATTAAAATCCAAGCTTATGCATCTAATACAGACCGTCATGAAGATCACTGAGAAGTTAAGAGCTCCAGTCCCTCCAGTCCTTATATGAGCAGACGGTGTTGGAGCAGCCAAAAAGAAAAAAAAGAAAATCTACTCTGAATATGAGCTGTGACTCTGAGTCCCACAATGTAAACTTTATATATATATATTAAAAATGATTCCTGGGAACCTAAAACTAGCTGCAGGGTTTGTGTAATTAAAAAATTCAATTTCATGCAACATTTGTATAATATTACAGTTTTACAGTGAGTAGGTTTTAAATATATGCTGATTCTTTATTGATATTCATCGGCGTAAAGAAGGGCAGAATTACAAGATGATCTGGTCATTTTTTCCTTTAAGGCTACATCTTATATTTATTTTCATTATCAGTTAATCTGCTGATTATCTTCTAAATGATTTATTTAAAATATCAGAATAGAGTGACCCAGAGGCTGAGGTGACGTTTTAAAGTCACTTGTTTCCTCCAAAACTAAATGATATTCAGTTTACTCTCATTTAAAACAAAGAAAAGCAGCAAATACTCACAACCGAGGAGCTGGAGACTGAGTGTTTGGACGTTCTCTCTCCTCCCTCAGACGTACTCTGGTCTGTTCTGCGTGGTGGTGAATCCCTACAAGATGCTGCCAATCTACTCTGAGAAGATCATCGAGATGTACAAGGGCAAGAAGCGCCACGAGGTGCCGCCACACATCTACTCCATCACAGACAACGCCTACAGGAACATGATGCAGGGTAACACACAAATGCTCAAACTCAGTGTTGACATGTAATGATGCATATAAATATGATCAACACAGTCGTGTACGGACAGGACGATTTACTGACTGAAGAGAACGTTTTATGTCTGTGCAGAGTTAAAGTTACACAAACAACAATAAAACCTGTACAGGTGAGAGTGGAAGCAGACAGGTCTGCCTGTTTCACCAAGGTCTCCTGGGTAATGTAGTTTAGTTACAGGGATCAGGAAAAACCCAGCGAAGCTGACTGGGGACAGGACTGATTTAAGAGTAAAGAGTAAATATTGAAGTGAAAGTTCCAGTTCACTTCAAGCACTGAGTAATGTATTTTTGTGTAAATGTGTTGATTATCTTCCACACAAACCAGCAACATGTGTCCTCCTGTGCTGAGGGAATCACCTCAGGCTCAGTTTTTCAGAAACATAAAAAGTTCAGTGACGGAGAAATGAACCTGTTTCCTCTTTCATCTCCTCCCTCTCTGCTGCGACCTCTACTATTGCTCCTACTCGACTTTTAATCAGTTTCATACTCATCTTTTTTATTCTCATTCATTTTAGTTTTATCTTTAATTACATATTCTCCCAGAAACTACAGAGATTTCATGTATTTAATGTGAGTCTCTTACCACTACTACTGCAGCTGCTGATACACATGCTCATATTGTAGCATAATATAACTGGTCAAAGCTACAGGGGTGAGTTTTTTCTACAATAAACAGCCGATGCACATTTCTACCAAATGAGCGTTAAGTGGTGGCGGTCCTGACTGAAGCCTCGGAGCGTGCCGTCTGGTCTCCTGATGGTCCACCGCTGACCTCAGACCACCTCCATACTTTCCATTCAGCTCCAGAATGGCCATACATGGAGCAGTGAGACAAGATTACAGCGACGGAGCCCCTGCATCCACCTGCTATTTTTAGCTGATGTGAGTGATGGAGGCTAATCTCCCTCTCTGAACGAGATCTCCGAGCCGTTTTGCTCTCGTGTCCGAGCGAAGCGGGCCGGTTACCGCCTCAAGAGTTCATGTTTGGTCTGTTCAGCTTGGCTTCAGGTTCAGCTCAGTCAACATTATTTCCCCCTTTTTTAACGCCACTCTCTCTCTCTCTCTCTCTCCACAGACCGTGAGGATCAGTCTATTCTCTGCACGTGAGTCAAAACACACAATACTTAACCTTTTTCCATCACACTGTACATGCGTGTTTCCATCACTTAAGAGGACATTGCATTGACTTACACTAATCTTAACTATACCACTGGAGTTCAGACCCTCAAAATACTCAGTTTACTGTCACATGACACAAAGAAAACCAGCAAATATTCAAATTTCAGGAGGCATTTTTGAAATAAATGGTTGATTAATTATAAGAATTCGAGCCTCTGTCTAGTTTATGTGAATTCAAACAATCCAAATGAGTTAACATGAGTTATTTTTCTCCATCTTCATCTCTCTCTCTCTTCTGTCCTCTATTATAATCTTTCTCTTTCTTTTCCCACCTCCACTGTGTCATACAGAGGTGAGTCTGGAGCAGGGAAGACAGAAAACACCAAGAAGGTGATTCAGTACCTGGCTGTCGTCGCCTCCTCACACAAGGGCAAAAAAGACATCAACCCTGTGAGTGGAAACATCTCTCAGAAACTTCACGTTTAAAGACGGCTGTAGAAGACTGGCTCCTCTCATAGTGAAACCTGAATGATAAAATTAAAAAAAACAGGATTACAAATGTCCCTGGAATGAATTGATTTCGATTCTCGGCTTTCTGAGATGTTAAATGCTGACTTGAAGCTGTTTCACATTTAAAGTAAACTGAACTGTTTTAGATAGTACTGTGCAGCGTGTCCAAGGTTGTGATGAGAAGCAAAAATGTCTAAATATTAAAGCACATGTTTTACTGTACACGACAGGATTCAGTTGCTGCAGCTGTGGCTAAGGTGAGGACAGATTGTTGTTGTCTGTGCTGCTGCTGCTGGGGCTCCTGGTTTCCAAGAATCAGACAAAAACTAACCTGAAACATGCTGTATCTTTCTCTTACATCTTCTCTATACCTGCTGCATTAAATCAAGTGATTTTTTAGCTGCTTGACCTCTGACCCTGCTTCTCTGCTGCATTTGTAGTTGTTAGAAAAAAAACCAAAACGTGAAGATTCACTGAGTTTCTAACCAGTTTGTGTTCCTGTCTCTTCCTGCAGCAGCAGCAGCAGCAGCCGGGGTCTCTGGCCTACGTGAGTATTAAGTCTCCTGCAGACATATTTACACGACACAGTATGACATGCAGATACATTCATTTGTGGATGGATGTGTAACCTTGCTGTGGGCTGCAGGGGGAGCTGGAGAAGCAGCTGTTGCAGGCTAACCCGATCCTGGAGGCTTTTGGAAACGCTAAAACCATCAAGAATGACAACTCCTCACGATTTGTAAGTGTTTTAATCAGAGTCTGAATCGGCTTCCACAGTTAATTAATGGTGTCATGTAGCTGTTGTCATCTCTGTCTACAGGGCAAGTTCATTAAGCTCAACTTTGATGTGACTGGCTACATCGTTGGAGCAAACATCGACACCTGTATCCTTTTTCTGAGATTAGAAAAGATTAAAAATATAATAAACTATGTGTCCAAATAATTGGCCATGTTCCATTTTGGTTGAAATAATGAGGTGAGAATGGAGCTGGTTATCTGCTTTAACCCTCTCCTGACCTGCTCAGACCTCCTGGAGAAGTCTCGCTGTATTCGTCAGGCCAACACTGAGAGAGCATTTCACATCTTCTACTACATGGTGGCAGGAGCCAAAGACAAGATGAGGGGTGAGCGAGCCAGAACATGAACACTCCTCAGCTGTCCATCCTGGAATCAGCTGGGTTCAACGCTGCATTCACTTTCCTTAATGAATATATCCAAACCTTTCACTGTGTGTGTGTAGAGGAGCTGCTGCTGGAGGACTTCAACAGCTATCGTTTCCTGGTGGCGGGTCATGTGGAGATCCCCGGTCAGGAGGACGATGAGATGTTTGACGAGACTCTGGAGGCCATGGAGATCATGGGCTTCACCGATGAGGAGAGATTAGGTACACACTCCATCTGCTCTGTTGAACATCAGTGTTAGAGATGAATACCTGCTGGAAAAAATAAATATCTGATCAGAAAGATATCTCAGCAGATATTTTGTTAGTCACATAAGACAAACACATTTCTAATAACATTGCTGGATATTCATCTTTTTAACTGTCATTCTTACATTGGTCTTCTTCTTCCCCTCTGCAGGGATGTTGAAGGTGGTGTCCACTGTGCTCCAGCTGGGTAACATCAAGTTTGAGAAGGAGAGGAACAGCGAGCAGGCGACCATGCCCGACAACACCGGTAATCACCTTAAAACACCAAAACCAAGTTCATGAACTCATGAACTCAAAGATTATCTGACCTCCTCTCTGTCTGATTTTATCATCCAATCCCAACAGCTGCCCAGAAGGTATGTCACCTGCAGGGCATCAATGTGACCGACTTCACCCGCGCCATCCTCACCCCCCGCATCAAAGTGGGCAGAGAGGTGGTGCAGAAGGCTCAGACCAAGCAGCAGGTAAAACCAAACCAAGACTCATTAACTAAACACAGGAAAATAAAAGCTGTTGTGGAATATTTTCCAAAGTATCCAAAGTTAACTTTCACCTCTGGACTGATATAGATCCCTTGTGTTGCATCACTTTCCAGCAGCACAGATAATTATCTTTCTCCTGTCGCTCTCAATCTCTCTATCCTCCTCCTCACCCCTCCTCCCCCCTCAGGCTGATTTTGCCGTGGAGGCTCTGGCTAAAGCCATGTACGAGCGTCTGTTTCGATGGATCCTGGCAAGGGTCAACAAGACCCTGGACAAGAGCAAGAGACAGTCGTCCTCCTTCCTGGGCATCCTGGACATCGCTGGCTTTGAGATTTTTGAGGTGAATGTTTTACTGAAAACAAACGTTTAAATACTTGTGTATTTAAATTTTCTAATCACTGCTTGTTTCTCTTCCTCAGGACAACTCCTTCGAGCAGCTGTGCATCAACTACACCAACGAGCGTCTGCAGCAGCTCTTCAACCACACCATGTTCATCCTGGAGCAGGAGGAGTACAAGAGAGAGGGCATCGAGTGGAACTTCATCGACTTCGGCCTGGACCTGCAGCCCTGCATTGAGCTCATCGAGAGGCCGGTCAGGACGGGCTGCAGCCACACACACATCACCTGACGTGTTTTACTTTTAACAGGACTTTGATTGAACACACCCAACATGACATATCATTTCCTGTTGTGTCCTGCAGAACAACCCCCCAGGCATCCTGGCCCTGCTGGATGAGGAGTGCTGGTTCCCCAAAGCCACTGATATATCCTTCGTGGACAAGCTGCTGAACACCCACACCGGGCACGTCAAGTTCTCCAAACCCAAACAACACAAAGATAAACTGATGTTCACTGTTCTGCACTACGCTGGAAAGGTGAGGATCACTCAGGGCTTCAGGAATTAGAACTGTATATTTGTGCAAACATACAGCTAAAGCTGAGAATAATTTATAGGACACGTCTGGTTCCACTGTTGTCCAAAAACTGGATGACATGATCTTTTAACCTCATACACCGTCCTGCTGCCTCCAATATTCACTAGAGCACCAAACGTGGATTAATCTGCTGCTGAAAATAATCTCCAGCAAATGCACTGTTCCCTCTTTTGTCTGATAAAGCAGAAAGTCTAGAAACATGGACTAACACATTGTTAGGTTTGGTCTTCTCGTGGGGAAATAATGGGACTTTAATTTACGTTTCCAGGTCGACTATAATGCAGCCAACTGGTTGACAAAGAACATGGATCCTCTCAATGACAATGTGACGGCTCTGCTCAACAACTCCTCCAGCAACTTCATCCAGGACCTGTGGAAAGACGGTCAGTCCTTTTCCCTTCACATTTACAGTCATGATGATAAAACAAGGTAAAAAACGTATCTGATCCCCCTGTCAGTGGATCGAGTGGTGGGTCTGGAGACCATGACCAAGATGTCAGAGAGTTCGGTTCCCAGCTCCACTAAGTCCAAGAAGGGCATGTTCCGCACCGTGGGTCAGCTGTACAAAGAGTCGCTGGGCAAACTGATGACGACGCTGCACAACACCCAGCCCAACTTTGTCCGCTGCATCATCCCCAACCACGAGAAGAGGGTATGTTGTTTCATTAAAGCTAAGCTACAGTCCACAGAGCGGCGGCTGTGTCTGTATATATAACAGTACACTCAGTGTTTGTGGGTTGGCTGCTGTACTGCAGGCTGGGAAGATGGACGCCCACCTGGTGCTGGAGCAGCTGAGGTGTAACGGGGTGCTGGAGGGCATTCGGATCTGCAGGCAGGGATTCCCCAACCGCATCGTGTTCCAGGAGTTCAGGCAGAGGTGAGAGCTGCCCTGTTTGTACTAATATGAACAGTATCGGAGCCTCTGACTGTCTGATTTATTCCAGTAAATACTATTGTGACCACAGTGATAAGTAAAATTCAAAATGTGTTTACATTTCAGATAAAAACTTGTCAGAGCTCAGTGTAAATCTCAGCTCTGACTCTTTGCACCATTTGAGAATTCCCTAGTTTAGTGTTGGGGTTTGTTTGGTGTGTGTTTGTGTGACTTTCTTGTTTGTGTGTCTTTTGTTTTCTTGTGTGTAGATATGAGATTCTGGCTGCCAATGCCATCCCTAAAGGCTTCATGGATGGGAAACAGGCGTGTTGTCTGATGGTAAGTGGGATAGAAATGTTTTTTTTTCCTCTGCGTCACAGCTCGTGATCTCAGTGATGGTCAGACGGTCTTTTTCTCCCCCCTCTCCTCAGGTAAAGCACCTGGATCTGGATCCTAACCTGTATCGTATCGGTCAAAGTAAGATGTTCTTCAGGACGGGAGTTTTGGCCCAGCTGGAGGAGGAGAGAGACCTCAAACTCACTGTCGTCATCATTGCCTTCCAGGGACAAGCGCGAGGCTTCCTGGCTCGCAAGTGAGAGAAACAGACTGATATCTGAACTAAGTGAAAGCATCATAATCTCTATCACTGCGTTTTGGGCACCAGATGCACAAAATGACCTGTGGCTTCATGCTTACATCTGAATCTTCTATATTTGTGTATTTTTAGGGCTTTCAGTAAACGTCAGCAGCAGCTCAGCGCCATGAAGGTCATCCAGAGAAACTGCGCCTGTTACCTTAAACTCAAGAACTGGCAGTGGTGGAGGCTTTTTACCAAGGTTACACACAAACACACTCATCAGTGTTCATGTACATACATTTACAGATTTTTAGAATTACTGATGCTGTGGTCTTCTTCTTTGCCACCACTATCAGGGCAAATTATACACATTTAGCTCCACCTGTGGCAATTCTTCGTTTCTCGTCCATCTGACAGTGTTTTCTGGTTTTGTTGTGTAATGACTGTCACTCTGAAGGTTTGTATCTTCAAAAGAAAGACTGAGTTGTGGATGTGTGATGTGTGTGTCCATGGATCAGGTGAAGCCCCTGCTGCAGGTAACCAGACAAGAGGAGGAAATGGGTCAGAAGGAGGAGGAGCTAAAGGCGGCGAGAGAGGTGGCAGCAAAGACCGAGGCCGAACTGAAGGACATCACCCAGAAACACACCCAGGTGAGACACATGCAGCTTCTCATCTTATTTCCTATATAAAAACACATTTCCAGAAATGACTCACTGAAGTCTCTGATTGTAGCTGATGGAGGAACGAATACAGCTGGAGTCGAAGCTGCAGGCGGAGACGGAGCTGTACGCTGAGGCCGAGGAGATGAGGGTGAGACTGGAGGCCAAGAAGCAGGAGCTGGAGGAGGTCCTGCACGAGATGGAGGCCCGGCTGGAGGAGGAGGAGGAGCGCAGCAACTCCCTGCAGCAGGACAGGAAGGAAATGGAACAGCAGCTACAGGTGGACACACAGTATTAGTATTATTAGTCTCATGTTCATATGTTACACTCCTCTTTATACTTTGTTTCATGCTTCTCTTGTACTTGACATGAGGAAGTATTTGTCTGGTGTTTTCTGACTTACACACATGATGTTTTCCTGCAGCTCATGGAGGCCCACATAGCAGAGCAGGAGGACGCTCAGCAGAAACTGCAGCTGGAGAAAGCAGCCGTGGAGGGAAAAGTGAAGAAACTGGAGGAGGATGTCCTGCTGATGGAGGACCAGAATAACAAACTGCAGAAGGTGTGAAGGAGCAGTTTTATGATCTGGTGTGTGTGGTCGAGTGTTTCACTCACAGTAGAGACTGTACTCACACCCTCTTATGTTTTTAGGAGCGAAAGCTTCTGGAGGAGAGGATGGCCGACATGAGCTCCAACCTGGCCGAGGAAGAGGAGAAGTCCAAGAACCTGACGAAGCTCAAGGCCAAACATGAGTCCATGATCTCTGACCTGGAGGGTCAGTCATCAAATTATCTCATATAGTATATCTCTACTGCCCTTTTCACTTATCTTAAAGTTATCTTCTGGGATGTCAAGTAGAATATGTTTGCAATAAGTTCTTCTTAAATGCTCCACTTTAGATTGATATTAATTCCATTTTTACCATCTTCTTTTGTTTGTGTCCAGTGCGTCTGAAGAAGGAGGAGAAGAGTCGTCAGGACGTGGAGAAGGCCAAGAGGAAGGTGGAGGCGGAGCTGGCCGACCTCCAGGAGCAGCACGCCGACCTGCAGGCCCAGATAGCTGAGCTCCGAGCCCAGTTAGCCGCCAAGGAGGAGGAGCTCCAGGCCACACAGGCCCGGTAAGAAGGACTACACCCCACGATGCAACACTCAGGCAAGAATGAAACTCCTGAAATTAAGTTAGTTTTCAAACTTTTTCATGTCTGTGTCCACAGCTTGGAGGAGGAGAGCAATCAGCGTGGGGCCGCGGTGAAGCGGATTCGGGAGCTGGAGGCTCTGCTCTCAGAGCTGCAGGAGGACCTGGAAGCAGAGAGGTCGGCCAGGGGGAAGGCTGAGGCGGCACGACGGGACCTCGGGGAGGAGCTGAACGCTCTGCGCACTGAGCTGGAGGACAGCCTGGACACCACCGCCGCCCAGCAGGAGCTACGGTCTGTAGGATCTACAAGTATCTTACATATGTCGACAAACAATATTCAAAGCACAAAGCTATTTTCTGAGAAGCAGCTGAAGAATAAGTAACAGTGTCGTCTGCATAATAGTGGAGGCTGGTCACGAGCTGGTTGTAGGCCACGCTGCTGTTGGATGTGTTGTGTTGATCTGGTGTGTGTTTGTGGTCGGCAGGGCGAAGCGTGAGCAGGAGGTGGCCATGTTGAAGAAAGCCATGGAGGAGGAGGGTCGGAGCCACGAGGCTCAAGTCCAGGATCTGAGACAGAAACACAATCAGGCTGTGGAGGAGCTCAGTGAGCAGCTGGAGCAGGCCAAGAGGGTAAACACACATAAATGGAAAGTGCAAACATAAAAGCAGAAAAAATATGACATTATTCTTGGGGCCCTCCTCTCACACACACCTGTCCGTCCAGGTGAGGGCTGGTCTGGAGAAAGCAAAGCAGGCTCTGGAGAAGGAGACGGCAGATCTGAGCGCCGACCTGCGATCCCTCGCCAGCAGCAAACAGGACGTGGAGCACAAGAAGAAGAAGGTGGAGGGTCAGCTGAATGACCTGAACTCACGCTTCAACGAGAGCGAGCGACAGAGGACTGAGCTGGGCGAGAAAGTCTCCAAGATGACTGTGAGTCCAAAAAATACGAATGAATTAGATACTGTTAATTAATGTTGTCACATGAATCCTACGTCAGCTACTGTCAGAATCGTCTTTATTGTGAAAAGCAATCTGAAAAATTCCTTCTTTCAGTCGCCCTCCTTTTCCTTTCTCCTCTTGTAGCTGGAGCTGGACAGTATGACGGGTCTGTTGAACGAGGCCGAGGGAAAGAACATCAAGCTGAGTAAAGACGTCTCCAGTCTGTCCTCTCAGCTCCACGATGCACAGGTGAGAGTCACGATAAAGAAACACCAGCTTAGTGAGTTCCTCGACATGGACATATGACCAACCTACTGACATTGTCAACTTACTCCTCCAGGAGCTGCTGTCAGAGGAGACCCGTCAGAAGCTGAATCTGTCTGGACGCCTCCGTCAGATGGAGGAGGACAGGAACAGCCTGATGGAGCAGCTGGAGGAGGAGACTGAGGCCAAACGGGGCGTGGAGAGGCAGGTCTCCAGCCTCAACATGCAGGTCAGTTGCTGCACTCAGACAACAGCTGTCAAATGGAACATTTAAGGACACCCTGTGGAAACATGACAAACTCCTTTAAGCTCTCACTGTCTCACCTTCTGTCAGCTGTCGGACTACAAGAAGAAGCTGGACGAGATGTCGGGGACGGTGGAGCTGCTGGAGGAGGGGAAGAAGCGTCTGCAGCGCGAGCTGGAGGCGGCCAACAACGAGTATGAGGAGAAGGCCTCAGCCTATGACAAGCTGGAGAAGAGCCGGAGCCGGCTGCAGCAGGAGCTGGAGGACGTCCTCATGGACCTGGACAGCCAGAGACAGCTCGTCTCCAACCTTGAGAAGAAGCAGAAGAAGTTTGATCAGGTCAGATCCAGTATTCAGTGTGTGTTCGGCTCTGGTGCATGCTTCTTAGAGAAACAACACTTCTGTCAGCTTGCAGTTTCAAGACTTTAAAACCATGATCTCCTTTGTCCTCATATTGGTCAGATGCTGGCTGAGGAGCGAGCCGTGTCCTGTAAGTTTGCAGAGGAGCGGGATCGAGCAGAGGCGGAGGCGAGGGAGAAGGAGACTCGGGTGTTAGCTCTGGCCAGAGCTCTGGAGGAGAACCAGGGGGCTCTGGAGGAGGCGGAGAAGACCATGAAAGCCCTCCGAGCTGAGATGGAGGACCTCGTCAGCTCCAAGGATGACGTGGGAAAGAATGTAAGAGACAATGTCTGAACATGAATGAATGATTTTCTGTGAGAGGACGACATAACCTCTGGTCTGATCTTCTCTCCATCCATCGGTCAGGTCCATGATCTGGAGAAGGCGAAGCGTGGACTTGAGGCCATTGTGGAGGAGATGAGGACACAGATGGAGGAGCTGGAGGACGAGCTGCAGGTGGCCGAGGACGCCAAGCTGCGTCTGGAGGTCAACAGTCAGGCCCTCAGAGCTCAGCATGAGAGGGAGCTGCAGGCCCGCGATGAGATGGGCGAGGACAAGAGGAAGCAGCTCCTCAAACAGGTGCAGTACAACCTGCTGCTACATCTTTATCGTAAAGGTCTGATTGTGAAGTTTGATGTTTGTTTTAATGACTAACTGTCCTCTCCTCTCTCCGTCAGGTGCGTGAGCTGGAGGCAGAGCTGGAGGAGGAGAGGAAGCAGCGAGGTCAGGCGTCAGCTGGGAAGAAGAAGCTGGAGGGGGAGCTGAAGGACATGGAGGACCAGCTGGGGGCCACCTGCAGGGGGCGTGACGAGGCAGTTAAGCAGCTCCGCAAACTCCAGGTCAGCACTTCTGTGAATTTGTGTCTTTTTTCCCCAACATTCAGTATCTTTTAGTTGTAACCCAGCATCACCCCCTCTGCTCCTCACAGGCTCAGGTGAAGGATCTCCAGAGGGACCTGGAGGACTCTCGCGCAGCCCAGAAGGAAGTCCTCACTTCAGCCAGAGAGTCTGAGCGCAGAGCCAAGGTCATGGAGGCCGACATCGTCCAGCTGCACGAGGTGAGGTCCTGTGGTGCATCTGAGCACTACAGCGTCAAAGTAAAAGCTCAGTCATGATTGTGTGTCATCAACATGTTTTACATGTTCTTTATTTTGACATCAACGTCTTCTGTCTGTCCAGACGTTGGCAGCGGCTGAGAGAGCTCGCAAACAGGCGGAGACAGAAAGAGACGAGCTACATGAAGAAATGGCCACTAACTCCTCTGGAAAGTAGGTGTTTTACTGCTGTTGTTGACAGATATGTTGTTGATGAGATTTGTCAGCTGGTGGAAGAAGATATGATGTTATTAAACCTTTTGAGATCATGAACATCCACTGAAAAATTCATGGAGATCTAGCCAGTAGTTGACTAAAGAATCTATTCTGGGTTTTTATTAGGTTGTTATGATGTTAACAGAGTTTGGTTAAACATCCCTCTTCTCATATTTACTTCAGGTCCCTGCTGTCTGATGAAAAGCGTCGTCTGGAGACTAAGATCAGCCAGCTGGAGGAGGAGCTGGAGGAGGAGCAGGCCAACGTGGAGAGCCTCAACGACCGGCTGAGGAAGAGCCAGCAGCTGGTAGGTTCAGGGTGGACTAGAGAAGTCTAAGTAAGTGGTGTTAGTCTCCTTTCTTTAAATGGTTCTCTCTCTTGTTCTTTTCTTGTCTGTGCAGGTGGAGCAGCTGGGTGCAGAGCTGGCTGCAGAGAGATCCACCTCTCAGACCAGGGAGGGATCCAGGCAGCAGCTGGAGAGACAGAACCGAGAGCTGAAGGCCAAACTGCAGGAGATCGAGGGCCAGGGCCGCTCCAAACTCAAATCCTCCATCGCCGCCCTCGAGGCCAAGCTGAGAGAGGCTGAGGAGCAGCTGGAGATCGAGAGCAGGTAATGGTGCATGGTGGGAAATGGAGTTGAGTTTCAAAGTGCGGCAGAGACGCTGGCGGGATAAAAATGTGATGATGATGATGATTACTGTGTAGAGAGCGTCAGGCCAACGCCAAGAATCTGCGTCAGAAAGAGAAGAAACTGAAGGATCTAACCATCCAGATGGAGGATGAGAGGAAGCTGGCGCAGCAGTACAAAGACCAGGTAACATGGCTGCTCTGATGATGTCAGTATTCAGTCATCATGTACCTGCAAATAAGACAGCTTGTCCATGTGTCTCTGCTGTGTGCAGGCGGAGAAGGGCAACATTCGGGTGAAGCAGCTGAAGCATCAGCTGGAGGAGGCGGAGGAGGAGGCTCAGCGTATGGCGGCGGCTCGTAGGAAACTGCAGAGGGAGCTGGACGAGGCGGGCGAGGCCAACGACGGCCTCAACAGAGAGGTGTCTTCACTCAGGAGCAAACTGAGGTAACACACAGGTGGAGCTGTGAGTGGAAACAAAGAGTGTGTTAATTGACGGACTGATTAATTGTTTGTTGTTAATTAATTGTGGTACCAGCTTCTCAAACATGAGGATTATATCACTGAGGACTGGGACTGTTCACTGGACAGAACAAGTTAGTGAGGACAAATCCTGGGATTTTGTTTTGGGCATTTTTCCTTTTTTTTGTCCACCATTTAAGCAATTCATTCAGTGGTTTTCAAAGAATGTGAAGTGAATTAATTAGCAGTGCCTAAGTCCCAGCTCAGACCACACAGATTCAGCCCAAGAGTGGCCGAGAAATTTCCATCCTCAGGCTTGAGTACGAACGTCAGGAATGACGAACGCACCTTGTAGCGACATAATAAAAGAGCAGCGATGTGGCGACGGAGCACTTCTGTCTGACACGCTCTTGACTGCACCCGACGGCATTTCCAGTTTGATGACAATCAACTTTGTAGTGCTGACGTGGCAGAATTTATGGCTCTGTGACCGTCTAATCTGAAGACAAAGAATAGTATAACCTGATCCTGGCTTAAGAAAAGACCTGTGATGGCATCACATGTGATTTTAAATTTCCTTTTCCTCCTTTCATGTCTGGCTGCTCCTGTCTCACACCTGTCCTCAGACACTACTGATCTCCAAACTGTCCTCAAAGCTTCCTGGGAATATTCCCATCTTCCCTATCAGGCCTTTTCCTCATCACTCTCCTCATCCCTTTAGTTTAAACCTGCTCAAACATTTCAGGGGCTTTATTTTTGCTTTGCAACAGGCCAGCAAGTTCTCGCTGCTCTCTGTTCTTCCTCTGTCCTTCACCTCCCTCTGACCCTCCTCTTCCTCCTCTTTCTCTTCCTCCTGATGTGTTGGGTGTTCCCAGGCGTGGTGGGGGGGAGGCAGCGTTCAGTAGCCCCAGCCCTCGGAGCAGCAGCAGCAGCAGCGGCATTGGAGTCGGCGGCAGCATGAGGAGCTTCGGGATGGGAGGGAGCATCAGCCGGAGGAGCACCATCAAAGAGAACTCAGTGGAGCTGCAGGAAGAAGAGCCTCCGTCCCCGTCTCCTCCTGCCTGTACCCCCCCACCAGAGGGCCGCGGGGAGGTGTACACCTGCTCCCCTGACGAGTAAAGGGACCAGACTCAACATTATGATTAAGTTTCTATCAAGTAAAGTGGGAAGAAATATTTTTTTCTTTAATTCTTAACCCTTTATTTCCTAAATATGCACTTTCCTCTCAAGTCATTGGTTTTCTTTAGTTTGGTTTTTTATACATGATCATGTAAGAAATGTTTCACTTTTCTTTCTGAGGAATTTGGCTTAATTTAAGTTTTTATGATAGTTGCTATGCAAAACACAAAAGCCAGAGTTTCAGTAAATTCAGGATTCATTATAACTGCAGTCAGGATTAATAACTGAATATTTTCTGTGCTTGTGGATCAACGTAACATATAATTTAATATATTTAGATAGATTTATATTTCAGGTAGTTTAAGTTATTCCCATACAGTAACTCAGTCTATTTATTACTCACTATATACAAGTCATGGAGCTAAGCATCTGATTGTCTTTAAAAATAAAATAAAAACACCCAGAAGGCTGTTCACCACTTTCTATAACCAGCCTCAATGAAAAAATACTCTGTCCGTTGCACATATTTTAAAACAGATTCCTATCCAGGTGGCCTGAAATGCCAGATCTCTCTACAAGAAAAACAATCGATGAGTTTTTATTTTTCATATCAGATGCTTAGTTCTGTGTCTCCAATGTAAAGGTGACACATGAGGAACAACCTGAAGACTGAATGTAAAACTACATTTGTAAACCAACTGTTGTATATCATTCTTGAGACTAGGCAGTGTGATTTAAACCTCACAGATACACTATATATTCTTATAATGAAGGTGATTTGTACAACGGCTGCTGTGATGCAGGACCCTCTGCTTTTGGTGAACAGGTGAAGTGCTATTAAAACTGTTATTAACTCTTACATGTGCGTTGTCTCAGTTCTTCTCATTTCCAAGGATGAATCCAAATGTCAGTGTGCCCTCGACGTCAGTCGTATGTACCACGACGTGTTCACTGTCATCACGTCAAGTCTGTGAAGGTGGGAGATGGCAAAGCTGACAGACAGGCCTCAAGTCTGTTTCACTCACTGTAGAGACGTTACAGGCAACTACAAACATGTACGCAGTGATCTCGTTTATAATATTTTTACACATTTGTAATAAGTTTTTGTTTTTTTAAAGTTATTTTTTTGGGGCTTTTTCGCCTTTAATGGACAGGACAGTGGAGATGAGACAGGAAACAGGGAGAGACAGTGGGGGAATGACACGCAGTAAGGATCCGGCCAGACCGGGAGTCAATCCAGGGACCAGCTGCTCAGGGCACTTAAGTCCATGTGGTACGCACCCCAACCATTCGGCTATGGGGGCGCCCCCTAAGTTTTTGTTTTTTGAGTTGGCAATTGAAAAAGTGACAATATTGCAAAGGTTTGTGGGTAACTAAATCAGTGAAATCTGAGTCTACATCCCAACCAGAGTCTCTGGAAGTCAGCAGGAAGTGGTCTCTTGTGGTTTTGGAGAAACCCGTAGTGTGGAGAAGTCTAGACATTTGGATTCAGCCTAAAATAATTAAAATAAAAAACTTTTCTTTTTTTCATTTCAAGTTTTATTGCTTGTTGAGAAGCATCATAAGCAGCACTGAAGGTAAAAACAACAAAGAACAGAACAGGTCTTCATATATGAGCATGTAAGTACTACTTATAGAGTCACATAAGGCAAAACCCCACCAGTCCTCATTTTCCACACACTGACCTTTACTGGGAAGGTCCAGTCTGCTGCTACTGTTGCTTTACACTCACCCTGAGCAACTACTTCTGAGTCAATCCTCTCTACAGACTCAAAGCAACTGAACCACAACCTACATATATTCAACCTATGTTAGTAACCCTACAGTAGAGGTACAGTTATAACACTACAAGTCAATCTATTACTTACTTTTCTCTTTTTAACATAAAACACAAGTAGCCTTCACTGAAGTATTCATATCTCCTCATTAACAGAAGGAGTTTACCGATTTCACTCCTGGAGAGACAGAAGTAGAGCCCTGCAGAGGGATTCACAAAGTCTAAAAGGTGCCTCCTCTACTCGTCTGCTACACTGAAATAAAACTACATCTAAGGCTCCACTAGCAGCGCCTCAAATCTAAAATGTTCATTTCAACGCCATCGTTTAAAAGAACTGGACGGACTGAGCAACATGCTGATGACTGCAGGCAGTGAACAAGCAGGAAAACATCCCGACAGGCATCTGACAGCACAAGTTGTGTTCACTGCCTGTAGTTATTAACAAGTCTTACGCAGCTGAGCACCCCCCTACAGTTCTGAGCTACACAATGAACATAATGATGATTTTCTATTCTTACAGCCTTGTCTGTGTTTGAGGCCAAAATGTCCAGAGGATGGTGAAATCACAAAGGTTCATCCTCTGGGGGACATGAATGTGATCGGTAAATTTCATCTATTAGGTTCTGATATTTCTAGTGTAAACAGAGTTTGGACTTTGGACTGATGGTGGCTCTAAAGGAAAGGTTAGATGCTCCAAAAATCCTCTGGGGATCATGAATAAGCACAACATATTTCACCATAACCTGGCCAGTAATTGCAGTATTTCAATCCATATCAGCTCATGTAAACCTGATTAAATTCAAAATTAAATTCTTTCTTTGATTTGATTCATTGTTATGAAGGCAGCTTTAAGCAGGTAGATTAAGATCCTTCAAACTAAAAACATTATTGCCTAAATAACCAACTATTTCCAAACATCTGCAACAGTGATTTAAAAAAAAAAAAAAAAACGTGTTTCATTAAAACATTAAGGCATGTTTTTCTTGTTTGACAGGGGTCTTGGTCTATCGCATTCAGCCACTGTGTTTGCTACTTTCTTGTCCCAAGTTTGCCCGCCAAAGTCTATTTCCTCTTCGAGTAAATTCGAGTTTTCTTTACTCAGTAACTGCTGAGACAGCAGCAAGCAGTAAATGCAAAATCCACATTGCAAAAATTCAAAGTCTGTCTTCTTCTGTGGTCCATGTGCAGGACTAAACATTTGTTTAATAGGGGACTTTCATTCTCAGGGATTAGTGGCACTTTGTTGGTGGAGTTTCATCAGCGACTGATCTCGCTTCAAACTGTGGCAACTGGGCATCATAAGGCAGTGTGATATTATGACGACAAACAACAAGAGCTCAAGATTTTAAAGTAGTATTTTAAAAGACATTCTCAAAAACCCTCTCCACTCAGGAAGATAAGTGCTCTTCCAGTATTTAGTACTCAAACGCCATAAAGGTGAGTTCAGACTAAACAAAAAGCTTTTTTCACTTTGTGTAGGTTTGTTTTTGTGTTAGTTTACAGAGAGTTGTTAGCTAGCTGTTTAACAATTTTACATCAGCTTCTCAGGAAATAATGTAGGAAGCTGATGTAAAAACGTTTGACATATTTATAGTGTTGAAATCTATGAGTTTGTACAATTTGCTGCAGATCCAGACAGAAGAAAATGCTACAGTCATGAAGAATTGTTTGACCTCGGTGGAGGTTCGCACTCTGCTGAATGAACTGCAGAAGTACTTCTGGTGTTTTTGACAGTTATGAAACAGTTTTGTCTAAATTCTTGTTATCTAGAGTGAACCTGCATCTGTTAGTGTCTTTTCATTGACTCTGGATGCAATGCTGTCTGTAAAATTCAGTCTGAACACACCTTTAGAGGGACACAAAAATTTGCCACAAAATATCTGGCAAATCCAAACGCAGGAGGTGAGGTGGTGACATGCTACACAAGTCCAGTAAGTTAGTTCAAGCTAAGTGCGAGTGCTGAGAAGATATGAGCTGGTAACAGACATCCCAGAGTATCCACAGTGACAAATCCATCCATTCCTGCATCACTGCAGCTTCCTATTAAAGAGTGGTCCGTGTCCTCGAAGAGGCAGAGAGTCTGAAACCACCTGTGTGATGTGTGACACACAGTACCGTTACATGTTTGAGAGGTCCAGGCTGGACGGACAGGAAGGGCCGAGCAGCTCGGAGGATTAAGGTGGAGGGTGTTTTCACTTTCACAGCAGCAGCTTGTGTCCTGCTCCGAAGTCTAACCTCTTCACCAGCCTGTTAAAACACAATGCACACACTCAGAGAGATTCGTCTGCGCTCTCACTGCAGTCTTTTCACAAACTTCTAACAGGTCGCACAACATTTCTGTTTCTTTACTACTCAGAACAGAAAGCTACGAGCCATTAAGCTGCAGGACAGAGCAACTCACCCCTTGTTGTAGAGGCCGTTGGTGGGATGGGTTTCTGAGGAGTTGCTCTGGCCCGCTGGCGCCCCCTGTCCTCCAGCATGACCTCTGCGATTAGCCGTCTGCTCGTGGACGTATTCCCGACACGATGCCAGCTTGGACTCCAGGTTCTACAAACAATGAGGGGAAAAAGGTTCAATTCTTTTAAATTGGTGTTCGACCACAGCAGCAACACTGGCTTCACTGTGTTTAATGTTTAGAAATCAATGTAGCCATTATGGTGAGCTAGAGAGAGAAATTTAACCAGGATTAGTACCATTGGCAGCTCTGTGACACTATAAAGCTTATTGATAGGGAAAAAACTAACTATTAAATTGATAAAACTTAAGTTTGAGATCTTAAGCAGCTTAGGGGAAGTACATATAAGAATCAGAGGGGTTTATTATCTCGTAATTAGATAAGTTGTTGTGGATATTAAAGTCCCGAACTTGTTATCAGTGAATGTTTCCAAGCCCTGCAGTCTGGGCACAGATGGAGTCTTAGCTGTCAGCTGTTTGTGTGCTGTTTAATAAACAGAGAGAATATCCTTTTGCACCCTGCAGCATCACATGATGATAAGCCATCATTTGATAAAAACACACAGAGGAAGAACGAGTGGATTCACTACATCTCATTAAACATGGAGGTCCCTTTGGTCCATGAGAGTGGTTCTTACCCCGACTTTCCTCAGCAGCTCTCCAACGATGTTCAGAGCCGAGATTCTCGCCGAGGTGGTGAGAGGCGTCCCTGCAAGGCTTTCACCTGCAGAAACAAACCGACTGATTAATCCAGAGACATTCAGTTCACAGAGATATAACTCAGAGAAAAATAAATACATAAGTAATCTTAAAAACCTTTTGGATATAAAGTGTCATCACGTTTTGTGAGGTCACAGTGGCATTGACCTTTGACCTCTGACCACCAATTTCTAATCTGCTCATCTTTGAGTTAAAGTGAGTGTTTGTGCTAAATTTAAAGAAATTCCCTCCAGGCCTTCCTGAGATATCGCGTTCACGAGATCAGACGGACAGACGACTGGTTCAGTCACAATCAGCTGATGAACTGACCTCTGCTGACGGAGGGCGGTGGGGTGGCGAAGGACTCAGCTGGGGCCGGAGGTCTGGACGGTGTGGTGGTGGCGGAGGGGACGGGCTGGTTAGAGGACGAAGTTGTGGTTTTGTCCTCCGTCCTTTTATCTGGAGGGGTGAGAGGTGGGGTGGGCAGCCCAGCCGAGGAGGAGGAGGAAGAGGATGAAGGCTCTTTGACGGCACTGCTGAGGGATGGCTTCCTGTCCTGTACCTGCTGCTTCTGCTGCACGGCCAGTTCCTGCCTCAGGTCTACACACACACACACACACACAAATAACAGAGGAGAGTTACAAGCCTTCATTGTTCTAATCTCAACATAAAATTCATATCTGCCCACTAACTTCAGCTGACAGCAGATCACACAGAACTCTACCTCTGGCCTCGTCCTTCAGTCTCTGGACAGACTCCAGGAGATTCTCCTTCTCATCCAGCTCGCTCTCCAGGAAGGCGTTTCTCTCTATGACCTGGTTCATCCTCTGCTCAAAGTCCTCCAGTGACATGATGGTCGCCCTGAAACATATAAGACAAACAAAAGGTGGAAAACATCAGTGGAGGATGTGAAATGATTCTGTGCATTGGGCATTAGACATTTTTCATTTTTTATTGCTCTGCTCTTTTTATTCATGTACAACACTTTGTAACCATTTTTAGAAGTGCTATATAAATAAATATTATCAGTATCATCATTATTATTAGGGATAATTACCTCACAGAGCAGGGATATTGTTTGCTGCAGTCTTGCTAGCTATGCTGTTTGTACTGTACTGTGAAAAGGCAGCTGGGGGCAGACAGTGTGAGCATCCTTCAAAGTTAAAAACTAAAAGTACTTCTGTACTTTTCACAACAGAGAACAGCGAGATTTGTTAAATAGTATACCTCATTTCTCTTTTCTTTTACAGAATGACAAACTGTCAACTGACTGTGAGAGCTACATGGTTTTTGTTCAACACATAAACAAATTCATTTCTTTGGTACAATCACAGAATTTTCCCTCCATTCTTTCATGTGTTGAGGGGCCTCTGTGTCCTCTGACCTCTTGGCTCTCTCCAGGTCATCGTTGGCCTGCTCCAGCTCTCTGATGTATTTGTGAAAATGGTCTCTGATGGCCGTGGTCTCAGCCAAGTTGCCCTCCAGGCTGGAGATCTGCCGGCAGGCCTCAGAGTGCTGCGTCTCATACTTGTCCTGGCAGGAGACCGAGCACAGTGTCAGGAGACCGAGTGTGGAAAAAAAAAAAGACAAATTATGAAGGCTAGAGGAAGCAGGAGAGGGAGAAAGTCACTGACTCAATACTGAGCTACTACACCAGCACTGATACATTTTAGTTTTAAAATGCATCACTGTTGCTATGTTTATGCCTGGCAATGACACTACTCCCAAGTTTTCGAGCCCCCAAAGATGGAGACTTGAGATGCTGCTAGCTTTGAAAACTCCTGAACAAACAGCATCAGCCACAACTACCAGCGGTGAATGCAACATGTATGACAAATCACAAGCGTTGATGACCTTGGTGTGTTTGCTAGCAGCTGTTGTACGGCTGTGGAAGTAGCCCTCTCAAAAATTAACGTTTCAACTTCAAAGCATAACTCCAACATTTAGTTAAACCGACTGTTACAAAACATGATCTTAATCATTAAAAGAACAGTCAGCTGATGAAAGCTGTTACATTAGCTAATCTAAAAACTTTATGGCTGATAGCTCCTTTCCAGAAACTAAATCGTGTCCATCTACGGAAAATAAAACATCAACAGTAGAAACTGAAGTAGTAATCCTAATCTTCTGTTCTTTACCACAGGCTCAGTGGAATAAACAGAACCTGTGGAGCTACTACCTCTCTGTCACTGGCTTTCTTTTAACAAAACAACATGTGGAGTGCCGCTTATTTGTACTTATTTTCCTTATAATGGTAAATAGCATTTGTACTTAACTTACAGGAGGCATTGAGAGGCTGCTACATGCAGCTCACATGAACAGGTATCTCACAACAACATGACACTGTGTCATGCTTCAGCATGTTTGTACTAAATTCCACAAAGTCTCTGCATACTGGACATACATGCTGTCTAAGATAAAGGCTTCTCCTGCTCTGACAGAGAATACAGGCCTTGTCAACTCCAGCTGTATGTTTCTGTATTGTATTGTTTCCCCGTTCTGACAACACAACTAAGTTAGACCTTGACCTGACGCAAACAAAACTAATTAGTAAACGTCTAAAATCTATTTATTTAGCTTTCATAAACTGTTTGTTGTGGAACCACTGAGAGGCTGTCCGATATCAAGTGTCAGGCTGTGTTTACGTTGCTGCCTGCCCTCTGGACCAACAAATATCATAAACTCAGTTATCTAACACAAAAGTCTTGCAATAAATCCTACCTTAATGAAGTAAATTATGATTTTTCTGGAAGCTGTTCATATTTATTTATGTAATTTAAATCAATCAGGATCCATAATATTAGAGACACCTCTCAGTGTAACACAATACGATTCAACATAATCGAAAATTGTAGCCTTCAAAATGGCCGTACAGCTGAATCAACAGATGTAGCATCCAGTTCTTACAAACTTGATCTCCACTAGATATTTTTATTTGAAGTAAACCTTCTTTTTTAAGCCTTGTTTCATGTTTTTTCTCTCCCTCAAAATGCCAGTTATCATAGGATAAACCTTTTTTTTAAGGCGATAAAATGGGGCAAGTGAACTGTGACATTACAGGAATGGGTTTTATGAGAAGTACAGACATCCCCTCCAGACACAGACCAAGCTGGAGTCATCAGCTGCCTTCTTCCACCCTGAATCAACCCTCTGTGAAAGTGTGCATGTGTGTGTGTGTGTGTGCGTGTTTGTGTTCATGCCAATTAAGCCTATTCACCACAGGCGAACAGGAGCAATAAAATGCAACTACTATCAGCTGATAAATATGGAAATCCCCAGTCAAATAAACTTTAACGGGCACTCAGTTGGTTTGAATGTTATTAAAATAACTTTTCAACACGGACAACCCTGACACAGCAGCTTTATGCTTCAGTGTAGGTTAGAAAAACATGTTGTATTACAGATGCTTCTCAAAGCCTTCAGGGAGCAGGGAGGGTTAGGAGGACAGATTACAGGACTAGTGCATCTATTATGGTCCAACTATTCAATCATCCACAGCTGAAGAGTCTCAATTATTTATCTATCTCAGAGTTTGATCTCTGAGAACTTTAGCTGCATATTATTTCTAAACCATCTCCAGTGTCTTTGTTTTCGTTCTCTTGGCTTTCCTTGCAAGACATTTTTGATTGTATACAATAAATACTGCAAGTACTGATAATGTCCTCTGTACCTTGTAGTTTTCCAGCTCCATGCGAAGGCGGTTGTTGGCAGCAAGAAGCTCACGGTTTCGTGCCTCACACTGTTTCAGCTCAGTCTCCAGCTCCACCTCGTAGTCACGACTCATCTGCTGAAACTCCTGCAGCTCCTCTTGAGCTTCCTCCGCACTGACCACACGCAAACACAGGGAATAAATGTTTAACAGTGATTCAGTTAATTAATTTGGACTATCAGGTTTTAAAAGACCAAGGTTTCTGTCAGACCAAGATGCTGTCTAAGAGGAAGGTGTCCCAGCATTATTCTAAACTAGACCCAGCAACATAAGCTGACCATTTTCCCACCAAACCACAGGAAGCTCTGGGCATTATGAATTAAACACAGAAGTCTAAACATCACAGAAATGTGTTTAACAAGAAAACACCTGGAGGTTCATGATGGTTTGTCTTTCAGGAGTGTCTACAGAGTCACATTTCTACAAACTGAACTGGAGAGCAATAAAAAATTATTGATTATTTTTAAAGAATTTACTGCAGAGTCCAAGAAGTCCTGAAAGATTATATGTTGTGCACACAAGTTATTATCTTGTTGGCACAAGATGTTAACTTGTTCAAACAAAATAATAACTTATGTAAAAATATTTTTTAAAACCATCTTCCAGGATTTTAAGGGGCCCACAATTTATCCTTGGAGGGTATGAAAACATTTTTGATTGAACTCACATACATACATAAAAAAATGGGCAATAGAGTCATTTTAGGATGCAAAAATATCTGGACCAACACTCAAGGCAGACAACACTGCAGGCAAATTAGCCAAAATATATATTCTTATATTATGATAGAGTGTAAATGTATGCCCCCAGCTTTATTATGTTAACCCACAGTTAAACCACAAGAAGAAGAGGAAAAAGAAGAAGTGAAAACAGATTCTAGTCTTAAAAACAACATAAACAGGGGGAACACACCTCTGTTGGTGCCTGGCAGCCTGTTCTTTCCAGTACTCCAACTCCTCCTCTAGGGACCCGAACTCTGGAGGCTCTGGATCCCCCATCTCCAGCCCAGCCCAGGTGGAGAGCTGACTCTCCTGTCACACGCCAAAACCGGTCTGTTGTTTTAGTTAAAACAAAAACATTTAGACAAGAATCTCCGTTTAAGGAATCGGACAATTTATTGTCAACGTTACATCGGTTAATGGAAAATAATAATTTATTACATTACATGATTTCGGACGATCAATAATGGTTTACACGTTAATTCGGCTAATGAGTGAATCATCATGTAGCTCCATGTTTCAGATAAACCCCCAGTTTGTAGACTTTGATCGTCACCGCCACCACCGTGTAACAGTGGGCTTCGTTTGGAAATGCAACGGGAAAATCAGACAAATCAGTTTAAACCTACAGGAAATATTGTTGCTTTTGATATCCTCTGTATGCCGAATTGAAGAATAGTTTCAAAAGATTCATAAAATATCTTTAACGTTTTAATAAAATTCAATAAAATGTAACTCAATCCACTCCTGATGTAAATTAGATACAAGATTTATATGGAGTCTGGCCACGGGAAGCTAAACTAAAAAACGGGAACCTGAGGCAAAAGATAACGGTTAACTTATACTCTCATTCGGTTTATCATTAGAACCACCTGCTTTTATAAACATTGTAGAGGATTAGCTCAAGCTATTAACTACAAAACTTTAACAACACAGTATAAGAAAGTTGGAAGAATGTTGAATTATGAAATAAGTTAGCCAGCTCAGCTAACGGAGTTTAGCGTTAACCATTTAAATCCCAGCTCAGATAAACACATTACAGCTCAAACTTACGCTCAGCAGTTAGCTCCCTTCGACGCAATGTTAAGCGATTTTTTCTTTTCCTAAATCCTCCTCACGCGCTGGAGTTACTACCGACAAAGTTTGTCGGTTAAATTTGACGTCGAAACGGTAAAAGAAAACTATTTAAGGACTTGCCCGGAGTTAGACGCCGCAAAGTTGCCACTGCCTCGGGAAGACGTCGGACAATACATGTTGCCATTCATATTGTCCAGACCAATTCACCAATCACGAGTTAGATGACAGCTTCATCCCCTGTCGCTATTAGTCAATTGTCTGTCAATCAAATGTTGATAGGCGGGATCTGAATTTTCGTCCAATCAGAGGAGTTATATCCGTGCAAGAGGAGTATCAGCATAATTAGCACCGTTTTGGCTTTTTGATGGATCGCCAGACGCCGGTGCTGCGTTTTGGTCGTGTAGGAGAAACATCGGACGATGTGAGTACATAATCGCACGGTCTCATATTAGGGGTTGGAGAATTACTTTTAACGTAAACCTAAGAAATGAGTGGGGCCAGAGTCTCTGTATTAAGTGTTTGAAAGTCACAGAACTCGGTTGAAAGACACAAATTACCACAAACAGATGCAAAACAATCCTAAATGGAAGTAAAACAACCGCAAAGCCTCAAAACAACTAAAAAGTAACCCGAAACAATTACAAAAAGATGCAAGGTGACCACACAGACACAAAAGGACCACAAATTAACACAAAACAATTACCAACTGTCTCAAAACGAAAGACAAAGACATGAAATTACCATGTTTTAGAGGGTTCAGAGAGGGAGGGCACGTTAAATGACACCTGACACATTCCTTGGCTCTGATTGGGGAATTTCACTTCCTGTTAGTGGGGTCAGAGGTCACACTGGGTCAACTCTGTCCTTTTCAGAGGGATTAGCTGGGCCTATCTGATCCTGGTTAATCCACACACACCATCACTGGAGCATAAAGCTGTTATACATACACACTCACACACACACATACACACTCCAATCCACTCTGTCCTTGCTTCATATCTGGGCTACATGTTTTCAGAGAGTCTTGTCCACACTGACAGCAGATTACAAACATGTGTCTGTGACCTTCAGTGACATTAGAGGGAATTTTGTTAAAGGGATAGTTCACTATTTTGAGAAATGTGCATTAAAAAGAGCTTATGTGTTAAATACATCTAAAGCACAACAGAGTTCAATATAAACTAAAACAGTTAATGGAGCTATATATATATACGTTTCTTTCTGCTGCTGAATGTGGTTTCTTGCTGGGAGCAGGTGGCGGTGGTGATGGTTGTTTGCCAAGAACTTCAGCCATTGTTGCATTTATAATGGAATAGGTTAGAATACACCCAGTGAGCAGCACTACTTCTTTTGGGCAGTCTGGATGCTGCTGTGACTTGCTATAGGAAAGTGATGAGATGGGCCGCCCAGGCTGTGGCTAGCTGGTTAGCATGCTAACTTCAGTAGATTAAAAGAAGTGACAGAACTAGAAGCAAATCATCTTTCCACCACTGGCGACAACTCTTGGCGAGTAAAGGAATGAAGTTGCAATGTCTCTTCTAGACTGGTACATAAACAGCTGTTAATGCTAACATAGCGATAGCAAAACTTATGTATAGTTTGTTTAAGGTAATAAAATTAGATTTTGCCAGAGAGTCCCTCTATAAGACCAGAGCCTCAAGTGGGAGGATGAAGGACCCATCAGAGTTGATAGTGTACTTCAGTTTCAGTGATTAATCACATTATGTAGAAATGATATGAAGTAACCCTGGGACTTTTAGGGACCAGGGTGGTTACCCACTTTGCCCACTTGGTAATCCTGACAGTGCTACAATCCCATTGTTCATGGCTTAACTCTGACACAGTTTCCCATCAAATCCCATTAGAACCTGTGGTTTTGTCATCACATCTACTCAACAGAACAGGAGGGAGCTGTTTGACTCTGGTTTATTCATCTCAGGTTAACTGTCCGGTCTCTTTTGAATTGGACACACAAGTGTTCATACATCAAAGAAGCATCCTATTTCTGAAAATATCACAGTACTAATGCAAAGGAGTAGTTGAGGTTTTCACAGTTTGCTGTAAACCAGTCATCACAATGTCATAATATGAACTTTTATATTGACAACATAGAACAGTCTTTGAGGTTTTAGTTTTGTTCCATGGAAAAACAGAACCTATAATATTACATTTCACTGCTGATATAATACTGTAGGTGTATTGTACATTACACAATGAAATATCCAAATCTCTTTGCTGTCTTTTGGATAAATAGCATTAAAAGTTGAAAATCAGCGTAACTAAATAATCAAGATCTAAACAAGAGTAAATTATGGGTTTGGTTTAGGTAACTGGATGTGTTGCATGATAAGGTATCTGGGCTGATGGCAACCTATGTGATGTTTCAAGTAAGAGGACAGGATTGAGATAGTTTTACAGGTCAAACTAGGACACACAACACAAGTGGGATGCACTGATACACATGCTTTTGTAATAACACATAATGAGCCCTTTTGACTGGGAGTGCTAAGCTTAGCATTCACTATTATCCTTAAGGGGAAAGTTAAACATTTTGAGAAATATGCTTATTCACTTGATTTTTGGACACATTATGAGCTTTCAGACATCATACTCCTGAAGCCTGCTGTCGATCAGCCTGATACATCAGTGCATCCCAAAATAAATACGGAAACTCCATTTAAAATTTTTACAAACAAAAAATTATATACATATCTCGCAGTGCATTGATTATTACTAGTGACTATCAGTGGTTGGAGAAGTCTAAGAGAAGGCACGACTGGTGTAAAGCAGAAATATTGAGCGCTTAAATCTGATCTCAGGAGCTTCACTGTGCTATGGGCTCACATCAAACCAGTGCCACAACAACCAGCCACGGTCCCTCATCACAACACAACTGACCTTCAAAGTAAGAAGTCCATAGGTCCAGGCCAATCAAAACCACCTGTACATCACTGCAACTGTAAACAACGTGTGTCAGCCTTAAGCACTTCTTCTTACAAATAAAACATTTTCTTGTTTTTGCCACACTAGCAGCAGGTCTTGACGATGACATTTGGTCTTTTATCTCTTCTGGCCGGAATCTGAAAAAAACTGCTGTGGATATTCATCTTATTAATTTTGGTGACCCCCTGCCTATTAACCTAGAGCCTCCATGAGGACAGATTCTCCACCTGTATATAGGTAGTATCCAAATCTATCTTGCTATACATTAATTTAGCACCTTCATGCTCCCCTGAAGATGAGCCCTTTTGGTTTCATCATCTAAACCCCTTTTCCAGCACCACCCATAGGACAAATTTGATATTTTTAGCTCTGGTCATGCTCTATCAGTAGAGGAACTGTCTGTAATTTGTTTGCTCCATTCAACACTTGCGTATTATGGACTGTTAGCAGGTTCATCTGGCAGCTTGAACCAGCCACTCTTGTGTTTGCAACCCTGTCACTTAGAAATTCTGTTTTTCATTCTACTAATTTGTTTTGAAGAAAACAAAATTGCTGCCTGGATTATGTCCATTGGCAAAGTTTTTTCCAGAGAAGTCTGCATCCTGAGATCAGGTTAGAACCAGGGAACACTTTGGTTTGAAAAACACTGTGGTTTTAAGTAACTACAGAAAACGTCTGTCTGTTGCTTCAAGTCAGTGTTGACTGACTGAGATCTTTCCCTGACTTTAATAAATGTTCCACACTTAAAAGTTGACACAAGTAGATATGGCCTGAAAAGCAAACAAAATGTGTTTTTAAATTAAGTATGAACATTTTGGGACTGTAAATTCATGAAAACATGTCCTGCTAATGTTATATATAAAGGTGGATTACATTTTCCCTTAAAACATAAGATATTTGCTTTCACAAATTATCGATACATAAGCAAATTTTTTAGGAGGCAGGGTTGGTATTTGAAACCATATTTTGTCTTACTAACATGTAGCTATGCCAGTCCTTAAAGCACTTTAGTTCTGAGCTTCCAATACTTGGTAAATTCTTGGTTTTTGGAATAGGAAAGGCCAGATGACATATATATATATATATACCAAATATGTTCTTGTTAATACTACACCAGCCTTTCAAACCAATATCAGTCAGTTGTGTGTGCGTATGTGATAGACAGTGAATGTACTCTGTGACATTGTTTTTCTTTTAAACCAGTAACACGCTCCTCAGCTCCTCAGCTCTCCACGCTGCTTTCAGTTTGTGGATGCTTGTTTAGCAAAAGATTAAAATGCCCTCTGTCCTGTGATCGGAGCTCAAAGGCCTGAATAACAGATGCAGTGTCGCCCTCCTCCTCCACTCTTCAGTTTTCCCTCTGGGCCTTTTGCCTTTTTCGGGCCAGCCGGGCCTCACGCATCTCCTCCAGAGTTTTACGGGGGTCCATGACGAAGGCCAGAGCCACGGCGGCGGTGCCATCGCCGTTCTGCCGAGAGAAGCACAGGAAGGTGGCCCAGAGGAAGGCGCAGCAGCCCATGAAGGCCGTTCGCATGTACAACGGCATCAGAACAAAGTTCAGAAACTGTGAAGAGGCAGCGAGATGACGTGTCAAAGCTGAGAGGTCCATTGTCATCACTATTATAGGACAAGATATTTTGTCATTTCCACTGGACACTAGACTCATCAATATGTGTGACATCTGATCAGATTTGTCACCAGCATTCAGGAAAACTGTACTCTTACTTTTTACTTTCTCATCCTTACGGTGAATGAAAACTTGTATTTTTTTGGCATAAAATGGTCAAATTTACAGATATTAAATATCAGAATTTAAATATTTTGGTTAGACAACAAAGTCACTTCCTTTTTTAGATTCACAACAAAAACCACAAGGCAGAAATAAATGTCCACAATTAAGATGTGTGTTCAGGCTTACCTGCATGAACGGCCAGTACATGAGTCCAGTCTGAAGGTGAAAACAGGACATAATGAGTGTTTCCAATAGACCTATAAATCCTGGTTCTGGGAGTTTGTAAATGCAGTGGAGATCATTATAGTTTAAACTGAACGTGTTGAGCTTGGGAACTCTCTCACCCATCTAAAATACTACAAACCATCTTTCTAAAGCTGTGAAATGGACACAATATGCTTGATGCCATACATCCATAAGTTGTGATTAAAGTGTATTTCATATTTAAATGTATTTTAGGTTGATTACTTGGACTGAAAACAATGAATAATGATCATAATTCTCACGTTAATATCAGAAGACAGAATAGGAAAACGATTCTTGAAACAAGATGTCTTGTAATGGTGAGCTGAAACTTTTTGGCGGTGTGCACCCTTCTCTCATTCTTCATTCACACACACGCAGTTTGCTTTTCTAGCCTGTAACTGGCTGATACTGTAAAATAGCATTTACATTTACCAGGATCATGAGGCATTACACAACAATTACAGCAGCGTGACACTGTGCTTTACATTCGGCAGGATTTCAGCTCTCAAACGTCCTGAAACTCGCTGACTTTTTTATCCTCTGGCACTAGTCACGCTTGAATTACCCCGCTTGCTCTCGGGCGTCGCGCCCACTGCGCAAAAGCAGCAGTGGCACAATCTAGGTTAATCTGGTTGTGAGCTCGCAGCAGCAGCAGCAGCAGCAGCCACCCTGTGTGAAGAGAAGGTGACTCTCTTCTTCCTTACCTTCCAGGTGTTGAAGAACTTCTCCCTCCAGTCCTCAAAGATATCATCTTTGCCCTCCAAGAAGCTCACCCCTGCAGGACAGAGGAGAAGTTTACTCAGAGGTTAGAGTGATCACGCACGATCTAAAAACGTGTAATTACTCCTCACCTTGGCCCACGTGATGTTTGACTGAGACACAACCTTATCAGGAAACCTCACCTCCTCATCTAATGTCTTTATATCACCATACAGCAGCCGCATTTCTCGCCTACCTGTGTAGAAAACACTGGTGGCCAAAGGCGACGCGAAGCTTTGGTCCAGCAGGAGTTTGCGGAAAACCATCCCGGCAGACTTTCCAGGGAAACGCCTCTCCAGGGCTCGTAGCCAGAAGTAATTGAAGTTTCCATGGAAACTGATAGCCACGATGGCCACGTTGCGAGTGTGTTTCCAGTCTATGCGCTCCTTCTGAGCTATGAGCTGATGGACCAGGTCACCGCCGGCGAATAAGCACCCGTACAAAGTCACATTTGCCAGCCAGGGGAATCGTTTGGCGGCTTCTTTCAATACAGCTCTCCTCATTTTGGCACCAGGAGGAGAGGCTGGGGTCCCGTTGGCGCTTAGGCCTCCAAAATGATGCTGAACTGCCCTAAATCAAGAAGCAAGCATAGCGGTTAAATTAACGTGACTAGGCCCTGATGTCAGCCGGTTGGCCGACACTACGCAATCCATCTGTGGCGGTAATCGGGGCAGGGGATTAGACGTTTCCACCGGCAGTAGGAATAACACACATTATCAGTTCTCAGATGACTAATGAGAGATGAAGACTCTGCCCAAAAGTTTCTCAAACACTCTAATCGGCGTATTTACGTTCTGCGTAAAACCTGCCATGGATCCACGTTGGTCACTTGGAGAGAGCTTCTCTAAAAGTAATGTGTCCTTGAGTCATGTGCGTAAAATCCATCCAATGATGAGAGAAAACACTCTAGGATCTTGTGGTACAGGTTCCACTGGAACATAAGAGTGAATCTAGATCATTCTGTCTTCTCTGACAGTGACTGCGCGTCGCTCCCGGTGAATCAGGTGCCTCTCCAGCAAATCCCACGGGTCAGTCGCTAATCTGAGGGATTGTCCCGGGCTGCTCAGCTGCGCGTCCCCGTCTAACAACTGCGTCGCTGACATCAACAGCAGCGGTTTGCTGTGCGCAGCTCTGTCCCCACGCGTCTCCATCCAGTCCATGTGCTGTCAGATCAGTGGCGCACAAACTGTCTGACAAACTGCCTCCCTCTCATTCACATTTTTCTTAACACGCAGTACACCCAATACAGCTGTAAACGTTTATAATGTAAGAATGATAATAAAGAGAGAAAAGAGATTGAATAGTTACATCAAAAAGTGGTTTTTCTCTGCTCTGTATCAGGGCTCAAAATGTTGAGTTTACTGTCACAAAAAACTGGCTCTATCATACTGGTTGTTTTCTGGGTGCCTGAACTGATGAAACATGTAGAGTGGGGGTCAATCAGGCCCCAACAACAAAATTTTACTCCGGGGGCCCCTTAGAAGGTTAATTCAGCCATGTATTGATCCATTAAATGTGGATCTGTCAGAGTCTGGGGCCTCCATTGAGCCTCCATGGTGCTTTCAGGGGATGACAAGAGCCAAGATTGCGACTGAGCTGTTTTGACTCAAAAGCCATGATTGCCAACCAACACACATGTGAGTGATTACGGCAGAGTTTGCTGACCCAGGATCTGCCTCTTTATTATCTTGCTGCAAAGTAAAGCAGCCAACTACAAACCATTAGAGGGCGATGTTCCTCCACACTGAGCCCGTTACCTCAGCAGAGACCCGAGGGGACTAACTGTTAATCATCAGCTACATGACTTTACTGACCTGTCACATTTTGTCAGTGCTTTCCAGCTGTAGATTACAGTGATTCCTGGTAATATAATACATCAGTTAGTATGGCCTTAGCCCATGTGTGGATTACTGTACAGACCCAGGGGCCTGGGGGGTTAGGGGGCCTGTGACCCCTCAGGAACCTGGATCAGAATCTCTGTATGAAGTGACTGTTAATATATTTGGTTTGAAAGCCACAGAGCTCAGTTATAATAGTACAAATGCAGACATTACTATCTGTTTCTATATGCAAAGTGAGCACAAAGAGACGAGATGTTTGTCGTTGTTATGTGTCTCAACAGCCAAAAGCCATACCTAATGTTACTGTGTCTACAGGCAAGAAAACATATTCAAAGCTTTTGTAAACTAAATTTAAGACAAAGGGAACTGAATTCAATGCTTTTTTAAGACTTTTCAAGACCAGCAGATACCCTGTAATTACTAGACACATAGAAAAAATGTAAGCAATTTGATCAGACAAAACTTTTTTCAACAAACAACCAGAATATAAAGTAAAGTAGACCTAAAACCTGGAGGTTTGGGGCTCCTGGGCAGTTGCCTTGGGATTTGGACACACATCAATTCGTTTCATCAGTTTGCAAGGGGCGGTTGATTAGGGCGGGGAGAAGGGAGCATATCTCGATCCAATTGGCTAATCTTCTTGTCTATCGAAATGATCTCGCTTGTGATTGGCTGTTGACCTTAAAACCTCGGAAGTGTCATTTTTGGACTTGAGCAAAACTTCATCATATCCAGCGGCGGCGGTGTGGCGGCGGCTTCGAGCTGATTCACAAGTTTCGGGACGAAATGGCCACCAGAAAGCACTAAAACAGGTACGTTTGATAACTTCTCCTCACACAAGAAGGGGAGGCTTTCAATTTTACCCGATTTGCCGTTGTTTTATTTCGCGTCGATTGCTCCCCCAGACATGTTCTGAGTTTCATTGTCTTTTGGCCACAAGCTAGCCCTAACTTTGTCTTGTAACGTTACAGAGAGAAGTTACCGACAAACTCCAGTAAAATGTGGCAATGTTGCCTCACTAACTGACAAATTTATGTTTTTTCACAACGCGTAGCTTTACATCGACTCTCCACAGCTCCAGTGGCACTCTTTCAGTCTCACTTGCAGCTGATACTGGTAACTTTTTTGCTAGTTCGTCTGTTATTGTCATCATCATCTTCCACCAAAATACACCCCAACTGGCAGCGCGAACCATCTCTTAAAGTTGGCATTTCATCGATAGCGGTTGACTTATGTTGAAAAGTTTCTACGCCGAATTTACCATAATACATTATTTATTTAGGAAAACTCTTACTTGCATCACTGTGTTTTGTCTGGGTTTACGAAAAGTGGCGCAAACTTAAAAATGCAAGATTTCCCAACGGAGTTTGGGAGTAGTTCTCTCCACGCGCTAGACAAATTGAGATTATCAGGACTAGATCCATCGACCTGCCTCCTCGTGATGTTCCAACATGAAAATAGGAGAAATTATGCAGCAGGAATTATGTAACTATTACTTTTACATGCTTGACCTTAAAGAAGACCACAAGGTAGCCCCAGTCAATGTTGGTGGGCGGAGGTTTAACTAGATGAAAATAACTACAAAATACGGAAGTTGTTGAGAGCGAGTTTAGACATGTCCGATGTCTCCTGTTGTCTCGTTTAGTCAGTGGTCTGCTCTAATAATAATAATGTGGGTTTGCACTTGAGTGCCTTTCATAACTTTGCTGTTAGTCAGAGCATGTGCAGCCTGAAGGAGAGGCATTCAGGTTCTTTAAACTCCTCACTGATGACATTTACTGAGATGAAACATGTAGACTTACATGTAGAGTCATAAAGCAGAGTATTAACTGATTAGTTGATTGTCAGAAAGGTTATCTGCAACTATGTTGATAATCAAATAGTCATTTTGATAATTTTATTAAGCAAAAATGCCAAATATTTTCTGGTGCCAGGTTCTCAAATGTCAGAATTTAATACTTTTCTGTGTCATAAATGGTGGTCAACTGAATGTCTTTGGATTTTGACCTGTTAATAAGACAAAACAAGACATTTGAAAACATCACTTCGGGGTCTAGGACATATTTTCTGACATTTTATTGACAAAACAGTTGATCGAGAATTGATAATGGAAGTAGTTGATTAGTTGCAGCCTTATTATCTTTACTTTTTTCAGTCTGTTTGTCAAGTTAGTGGTGTGTACTATTAAGTAGCATCCATTATGCTCATGGATTAAGTAAGCACATACAAAAACAGTACAACAAAACCCTTTGTAAAGTGCTCCAGTGTGGGATTGTGATCAAAATATGCATGTATGTAAGACTTTTTCCTCAGACTGTGGTTGTGTCACTACAGATTAATGAGGCACATATTTGTGACAGCGTAAACAGTCTGTCGGACTGTGAAAGCGGGACAGTGGGACATCTTCCCATGCAGGTCGACCTAAATACTCTGAAAAGCACACTGCTGCTTATTGTCTGGCTGCATGTTTACATCAAAAGCATAAAAGACGTAAAAACAGAGAGAGGATTTCTGTTAGTTTGTTCACAGCCACACCCGATATCATACAAATAGACCAGAGATTTTCTGTGTCATAGGAAAACTAGCTTGACGTTTGCTTGGCTAAGCGCCCAACACTCACTTACAGTCTTTAGTAGGTTTTGGAGGGAAAGAGGGATTATAAACTACAGGATTAAAGAGATGGAGAGAGGGCCGGCACCCTTTTTAGAGGATGAAAGAAAAACTAAATCCATGTTGTGGGTAGCTGTTACGGCCGGACTACAGGCTGCTGTTCTGGCAGCAGAAAGAAAGGAGTGTGAGAGAGGGGTGGACCGGCGCTAGTGGTGGGTGTTGTTTATGTCAAAACAAGCAAGCGAGTGCATGCCTGCATAATTCTATTTGCATTCATGTGTGTATAAATGCATATAGTGGACTTTTGTTTGGTGCAGCTCGGCTGTGACTGCAGATCAGTTTACTGATTGTGTGTTTTGTCTGTCATCTGATAAAAAATGTTATGTGACAATCAATTTAGATCCATTCAAAGACTTTGTATCAGACAGCCAATTCTGTTAGAGCCTGACTGAGGGTTTAAAATAAATCAAATAACAATTTATCAGACAATATCTTGTGTTATAATCAGTAAATGCACAAAATATGAAGTTGGAACCAAACTGTAGTTATTATTTACATGAAGTAAGTTTCTAAAATCCGTTGATTTGATATGGAATTACCCTAAAATAAAATGTGTTTTGGCTTTTATCGTTTAGGTATACAATAAGAATAAAACATGTTCTTACACAGATTGATGTTTACCGAGCGTTCTGCTGTGTTTATATATGAAACTGGTCAGTGTGTAAATAAATCAGTGGGCTGTTAAAATTGCTTTATTAACTGTATAGATGGAAAGTAAATGCATTAGAAAAGTGTTTTCATGGACCTGCATTTCCAAGAACTTGCATTAAGTCATGTTGGATTCAGTGTTGAGATGCTACATTTACTGCAGTGTAATGTAAAGACGCCCTCCTGGTCCACGTAGTGATACTGTATGTGGCAGAAACATGAGGCCCAGCAGTGACTTCCTCTAAAGATGCTGTAAAGGAAGCGTGGCCGACCACAGGAGGAGGAGGAGGCCAGGTTGTGTCACTACTTTCAGCTCAGAGGAGGACGGAGCTGATCAGAGAATTAGATACACCTGCTGCTCGAGATACAGTCTGTCATATTATATCAACGCAACAATCATGTGGCCTCATCACTCACATATTTTGATACGAACTCACAGATAAATTAATAATATTTTAAAAAGTAGAACTGCTACAACATGCGTTCATTAGAAAATCCCTGAAATAAACGTTGAGATGAAAAATTGATCGGCTAAACAATTAACCGATTATTCCCTAATGAAGATAATCTGTCGAGGAGTTTCAACTGCCCTTAGTTCTCTCACCAAAAATAGACAGATCTGTGACAGGAAGACGTTTAGGGTAGTGCAAAAGGAAATTCATCTCATATTCAGTTTCATTCCGTAGGCAGAGTGAACAGAGATTCCTATAATGTTGGAGGTGAAATGATGCCATGCAGTATGATGTTGCAGCACCTTTATGTTTTTGAATATTTTCAAACCCAGACTAATGCTTTATAATTAATACTCAGAGTTTTGTAGCAGGATTTTATCAGTTAAAACCAGTGAGAGGTGCTCTGGCTTTAATACTTTAATGAACCTTCTTGTATAATCTGTTGGAAAACATGTTTCTATGCGTCATGTTGCTGTCGATGTCTCGTGGTCGTGTTTGTGACGTTAACGCTGACGTTACAGCTGACAGACCTGTTGTTTTAAAAATAGAGGAGGTCAACAACATGTTGATGTTACTTTGTTCTGTGCTATCAGTTTCCCCATTCACCTAATGGCCTTAACATTAACACACAGCCAAAATAACCAGATGTGGCGTTATTTTAGTGATTTCTGATAACAGCTGCTAAGGTCACAGGAAGGAGATGATTAAACTGACCGTTTATTAAATGAACAACCAGGTTTTGCTGAGTGTAAGGAAGGTTTGTGTTGTATCAGAGCTGGACCACACTGAGTAATTCATGTCAAGGTCAGTAACAGTCGAATCCCATGCTGCTCAGTACTGAAAACAAGTCAGGCATAAAGTAGTGTTGTTGACTGACTGGTTGGTTGGTTGCTGGCTGGTAGCTGTAGGAAGTGGTTTTATTGTTGCAACACGTCTCTATCAGTCATAAAGCTCTGCGTGTGGTGTTGTACCAAGCTTGTGGATTTTGTAGTGGAGGATACAGGTTATCAAACATTTGGCTCCAAGTCAGGGATGCAAATTACATAACAATTTATTCAATTCAGCACAGTGGTCTTCCTCCATAATAAACATCAGAGTAAATTAGGAAAGTTAAGGGAGCTTCCACTCTGTCTGACTGATACGAGATTGTTGAGGCTGATACTGACACTGATACATAAGAGTTTAAAAAATCTGCTGATGTTATATCAGCTCATCTTTGTATGGATTCCTTAGCTCTAGCTGTGTGTGAGTGTCAACCATAATTTCACTTAAGCTAAATGAAGAAACAGTGGTGAAAATGAGACAGGTTCCTTCAGGATATGAGCTGATACATGTTGCTGCAGTCATTTAACACAGTGCTGTCAGTAAATATGGGAGTTTCCCAGTGTCTGTGTTTTCAGATTTTGCTGCATCTTGGCTGTGTTTTGTCAATATTCCTGTCTTGTGTGTGTGTGTCAGGAGGCGGGAGGATGTCTGCGGAGGTGGACGTACTGCTGCAGGAGGCGAAAGAAAGCATCGAGGCGGCACAGAACTACCGCAGTGAACTCCAGCAGCGGCTGCATGGGCTCAACCAGGCCCGTAAACAGGTACCGCAGTCTGTTCATTCACCTCTACAGATTTAAAGTAGTCTGAACAGACAGGGTAGCACCGTTTGGTCGTTCAGAAAGCTCTTTATGTTTCGGGTCTAACTGGTTCACTTCTCTTGTGAAGGAGTTATGGCTCATATTACTGCAGCCAGTGTTGTCCTCATCAGAGTCGATGGATTTTCCACCCTAACCACCTTCTTCGTCTGTTTCAAATACGCTCTCTCTCTTTCTCTCTCAAATAAAGTCAAGCTGGCCAGGCCCTCTGACCCTACTGAATCCCAGGAGAGTATATTCTCCCTCTCTCTCTCTCTGCTATCTCTTCCTTCCTCCCGCTGTCTAGATTTACCCGTCCAGCTGCTCACAGTCAACAATGCTGCTATTTCCTGTTGCTATGGACGGACGCAGAAAGCCTTAAAGGAGAGATGAGGGAGGAGTAAGAGAGCAGAGGGTCCAGGTTTAACAGGACAACTGCAGGGAAAAGGAGAACGTGAGAAGCAGCAGACGTCCTCCTCTAAATATCCAAAGGGAAGAGAGAAAGAAGGCGAGACACATTCACAGCTGAGTCATGATAAGATGACTCTATAGAGATACAAACTTAAAGAACAAGCAGAATTGAGTTAGAGCAATGTTTTATTTAGTTGAGCGTGTCTGACGACATTATGATAAGATTCCTAGAGAGATGCCTTTTTTTTTATTTAAGAGTAAAATCCTTTTAGTTTAACTAGAAACATCACTATATATCACTACCAGACTCCATTAACAAAAACAGTAATTTTACTGAGTAGAACACAGGAGCTGCTGGAATACCACTGCCTCCATCTGTTAGTGTGTTTGTGTTACTGTGTGACTTTCAGTGGTGGAAGAAGTAAAAGCACCACACAACAACACAGACAAACTAACAGATTGAGGCAGCCATATTCCAGCAGTTCCTGTGTCCTGCTAGATAAAATTATTTGTTTTGTCAGTGAAGTCTTGCACAGTAATTTTTCCAATCTGCAGCCACACTATTTGCTGATTCTGCATGGAGATATATGTGAAGTACAGCTCCTCAAATGACTTCAGAGGTCTTACACGCAATGCATTTTTTTGTGTTTGTGAGTCTGAGACTCGGCCCAGTCCCAGCTGCTCCATCATACATTATTTTGGATCAAATATGAGGTGGGGTTTCTTTCCCATAACCCCCCTCTTTCCCACAGCAGGGATGGCTCACCACCAGATTATAGGAATCCAGGAAACATTACACACCACACACACACACACACACACACACACACACACACACACACACACACACACACACACACACACACACACACACACACACACACACACACACACGAGAAGAAAGGAGATAGCAGTGTGTGTTTGAAATCTCAGACAATGATATCACAGCAACATCTTGTCTCTGTGTGTGGAGTCGTGCAAACGTTTGTGGGGGACCCTGATGTCAGATCATCTCCTCCCATTTTTAGCTAATTATTCAATGATTTCTGGTTAATATTTTCACTATAACTATTATTTTACCAACTCCCAAAATATTGATCATTGGTCTGTGTCGCGCTGATAGTTGTCAGGAAGTGGTGCATTGTCCTGCGTCTGCAACACACACACAAAAGTTAAGCGTGTATTCTGGCAAAAACCCAGTGTGTGTTTTCCATTCTCATAGTCATATTGTCCCTGCTTTATCAGTGCAGCAGTTGTCAATCAGCCTTCCGTTTCCTGATATCTGTCTGTCGTTCTCTCCGTATACTCATTGTGAAATCCTGTGTGTGTGTGTGTGTGTGTGTGTGTGTGTGTACAAAAGTGTGTTTTTGAAAGAGGAACTGAAACACAACCTCTACCTCGCTGACAAAACCAGCGAGCTTCCTGACAAGCTACATTGTCATTGCGGGTGTCGTCTGTGTCGGCTCTGTGTATGTTAGAAAAGTCAATTCTGCAGGTCCACGACAGGTCACACAGACCCTGTGCGTAGCGTGCCAACTGAGCATGCACCAGACAAGTGAACACACCCATATACATGTGTTGTTTATTGCCCATCCAGATGGTCCTAAGCGTCATTACACCATCTCTTTGTTTCGTGTTCCTGTATCGCAATAGGAGACGGGACATTTTAACCGGTTTCGTCATTAGTAGGTTACTGGTCGAGATTAATCGTTTAGGTGATCGACAGAAAATCACAGCAACTGTTTGATTATCAGTCAATGATACAAGTTATTTCCGAGCAAAACCCAAATATGGTCCTCAGCTCCTGAGATGTTTTACCCTTCGACTGTTTATTGAACAAATTTGAAGATCGCGGTTTTGACCTGAGAAATTTTCACAGTTTCTGACCTTGAATAGACCAAATAATGGATTGATTCAGAATAAAGTCAGCAAATTAATCATCAAATTCTTCCCCTGTTCTGTAGGTGCTGGAAGCTCGGCCAGGCCTGGGCGAGGCCTCCGGAGGCACTTCTCAGAGCTGCAGACTGCAGCTACTCACGGACGAGCCACTGACCATTGCTGGCTGAGGTGGACGCCATCGAGGCCGAGAGCTGTCATTGATGACTGTCAGAGCCTCATCGAACACGGGTGGCCAGGCCGACGAGCTGAGAGAGGGTGGGTCCCCTGAAACTTGCTGCACCATCTGAAAACATTTATTCTTCTTCATGATGGAGGAAATGAATGCTTATTTTCCACTTGCTAGTCACATCTTTAGCTTTTGTTACGTGGATACTTCTTTTTGTGCTATTGTGACAAAACAGACATTTAGATTTTCTGACATTTTGGCTGAATGGTAGATTGACAATCTGCAGTTGCCTCAGCTCCAGTCAGATAAGAAAGAAAGATGGTTAATTAGGAGTCCCTCTCTCTCTCCAGGGGAGGCAGCTCATGCTGTGGTCTTAAGAAGGAGGACAAACTGTAGTTTCACCAAGAAGGCTGGTAATATCCAACTGGACAGGGACACAGACACTCTTATGACTGTCGTGTTTTCTCCCTTTGACAGCCTTTCAGTCTTTTTCACAGGTTCTGTGTGTTTTCCATTACCAGAGGTACCAGTGTTGGTGGATGTGCAAGCCGGTGTTTCAGCCCAGCTGGACGACTCTGCTGGGCCTGCTGAGGGACCGGGTCTCCGCCACGGCCCGCCTCTCCCACCCACCCGTCCAGATAGAGAGCTGCAGGAGACCGGGCGGCATCCCCTGTCCGCTTTGCAAGGTCGCACAAATACAAAGAGGCTCTCATGTACAGTGTGAACTCGTTGACGCATACATACAGCACTTGTGACTTTGTTGTTTAACGCAGCTTCAGGTGGACGAGGACTTTGCAGCGGCAGATTATCGGGCTGCAGCACCGCGGTCTGGCAGCGGCTCAGTACGAGGATTCCTACATTGGACGGGACTGTGAGTTTCTGGTTCTGCACCTGACCTCACACAGATTATCTGTTCAGGGTGTGCGCTCGCTGGCGTAGGGTCGCACCCAGTGGGAGCCCCTGAGCATCCCACAGACGGGTACACCACGCTGGCACCACACACGGTAGGTGAAGACCTCATCTGACACATCCATCAAGGCTGCACTGGAACTTTTACAGGATTTAATCAATTTGTAAAGGTTCAAATATTGTCACAATCTCTGACCTCATGCAACACACTCAGAGTGGAAACCCCTGTACATGAGCATTCTAGAGCAGTGGCGGTTGACTCTTCACATTTTATCAAGAGGGAAACTGAGGCATGAAAAGAAAGCCTCTTCACCTGCGGTAGAACACACATCAGTAATCAGGTGTGGAGGAAGGTGCTTACTTTGGTGATGTGTGAGAGGTGCTGCTTCTCATAAACTGCAGTAAATCCTTCCTGCCTCCACATCACTTTAACAGCATACAATTCCCTCCCTGCAATATTGAAAACTAATCTACCAAAAAATTTTGTGTCAAAAAAACAAATGTTATAGTGGAAAACAGCAGGAATCATCACTGACTGTGGTGTCGGCATACAATGCATTCTCCTGCTGTTGCCTCACATTGAAAGTGTCTCTGAAAGCCGCAACAGCAGCATGGAAGTGATCATTGAATTAGAAGAACTGAAATGCTCAGAGAACTACTTTGAACAGATCAATAAATTGATTGCTATTGACAGTTTTTTACGCCTGCCTTTAGTGTTATCTACTGATAACAGAGAGTAGTTCTTTGCAGCTGATAAAATGATCTGAACATACAGGAATAAAACTGTTTCATAAACTTGAACCGAAGCCTAATGAACCCTGGCTGTAGATCAACAGTCAATCTAAAACAAACCACCAAACAACCAAGCAGTCGGTAACGTGTGTCTGTGTGTGCTTACTTTAACAGAGTGGTGTCTGGCACTGAAGGCTACATCCTGAGCAGCAGGAGAAATGCCATCGCCCTCCGCAATGACTCCTCCCAGTCGCGCTGCCCCGTCCTCTACTCCAACGCACCCACCTACTTCTGTGGACAAACACTCACCTTCAAGTACGCACTCACACACACTCACACACACAAATATAGAGTTAATACACCTCTCAGTTTCCTGGACTCTTTGGAAACTCACTGTAAATCTAACTGGTGTTCTGTCCATCTCATCTCATTCTGTGTCTGCAGGATCTCAGCAGCAGGTCACGTGGATCGGAGGGACAGTCTGGGCGTGTGCGTGGACAGTGAGAGCGTTTATTACTTCAGAGACCAGGCTGCCTGCATTTCACCAATGGTACGCCAACAACAAAGGCCCCATTTACACCTGGATAATGTAATCTGATCCACTGCGCTCGCTAAGCTCCATGTGCATGTTCTGCAGGACTTCTTTGAAACTTATGGTCTTACAGTCAACATTTATATCAAACTATTACATTTGTTCCCATGAAGTGAAGTAACAGTTGTGTATCCATGTGTCTCTGCTCAGGTGCTGTGTTTGTGAACGGTAAAGAGATGACCAACCAGCTGCCCGCCATCACCACAGGCTCCACCGTGACCTTTGACATGGAGGTGGTCAACCTGTTCCCCATCAGCAACAACAACCTGAGCGAGGGCGGCAACTTCAAGCTGAGGGTGACCATTGGCTCAGGGAACAGGGAGGTGGTGCTTGATTATTGGTGGACCAGGCAGTGGATCGCCTCTTTCTTCGGCTGCTCTTCTGGCCCACTCCGCTGGAAAGTGCCTGCTTTAAAAGAGCAGTGAGAGGATCCTTCAGTCTGCTGGAGTTCAGAGCCCTCACCAGGCTCCACTATCTTCAGTTTAACTACTTTCTTTTTTTTTTTTGTCCTTTTACATCTGAAGCACTTGCAGACGCCCCTGCAGAGTCTGGAAAAACAGGAAAATCAGATACTTTCCCAGAGTTTCTTCAACGTAATAACAGCTAATGCTCAGATATCTTCAGCAGCAGCTGTTCAGTATTCATCAGCAATCATCCACGAGCCTGTAAATCCTGCACTTCTGCCTGTATCTTCCAACGTGGAAAGCTCCTGGGACAGCGGGACAAACTACTCATAAAATCACCAGCTGTGAGCTCCCCGGCGATGGTATACCAAACAGAAGTAATGAAACACAGCAGGCTGTTAAACAGACTCTCCATCCTACTGCTGCAAAACATATTTCCTCTGGAGCACAGTGAAGAGGATCTGATGTTTGTTTGGAGAAGAGGTAAACTGTTGACGGTAAGCCAGAGGGAATACGCCTGCAGATGAACAGCTCTGCAGACGCATTTTTAGATTGATCAGAGTTTAAACAGCAGCTTGTTTTGACCCAGATGTGACTGATCAGTCAGTGTCCTGAGACAGAAGGAGATGTGGACCATTTTCTCAGACTGAGCCGACTTTCAATTTTCAATCACCTGAAACAGAAAAACCACAAAAAGCATAACGCCTGCAGAATCAGTCAAAAGCTGAGCTGTATGTGCAGGTACCCAGAGCTGCTTAACTCATCTCCTCTACCTTAGACAGAAACGAATCAATCACCCCACAGATGTTTAAATAAGTCAGGTTTCTCACAGTTGGAAGGACTAACTGTCACCTGATCCGTCAGCCTGATGACGCCCCTGAAGCGAAAAAAAAGCAGGCGAAATAATAAAGAATCAGTGCTTAGGAATAAGGTGAAGGTCAGTGGAGTAGTTGCTCTGACCTGCTGCTCTAAAACGACGTTTTGCTGCATTCAAGCTTACCCGAAGCTTTTCATGGCAGAGATGATGATAGTCTCACTGTTAGCTGGGTGTAACTGTGACCTGCTTCCTCTGAGCTACTCGGCTTCTGTGCCTGTAAACGAACTGACTCTGACGTGGACGGGATGTGTTCGATCCTGATTTTTCCAGACCCTTATGTAACCCTGTGGATCCTTCCACACTTCTGCCGTCTCTCCGAGCAGCGATGACCGCCTCTTCAGGTCCTCAGAGCTGTGTTTGGGAGGATCGACGCTTGTGTCGCACGATTCTTGGCTTTTAGTTTGTTTGGTTTTGCTTGATTCTTGGGCCTCGCCTGGTCGGCCATTGTTTACAGCTGTTTCTTTTTTGTTGTTATTTGTTTATCTATGCAGCGCCTTCTATTTAGCCATACAGTTTGGCCAGTTTGACATGTCTGTAGAGGAACACACAGGAGGCCACAAGATGAGAAATCTTTAGTCTTTTTAACTCACATAATCTGTCAGCTCTCTTTAAAAGGTTTAACCACAAACCTGCTGGTGTTTTTATTCTTTATTAGTTTATTTTAACAAACGCCACTGTGAAAGTCAAGCACTCCTTGTGTTTTTCTTGTCTTCTAAAAACTGTTCAGCAGGCGCTTAAAGGGGAGAGTTCACCAAACAACAAGCCTGAGCGCCATCTGCATGTCTGAAGATCTGGAGAAAAATACACAGTGGAAACCAAACACCACAAACTATGGGATGTAGATGGACACTGTGTGTCTCACCTAATAACAACAACTTGATTTATCTTGTTTGTCGACACAAAGAAGCTAGCAGGAGCATTGAATTTACTTCTTCCAATAAAACCTCAAGTATTTAAAAACCTACATTTCCTTTTCAAAAAAGTCTGGAGATATTTTCTCTCCTGCTGTTTCTTTTTCTTGTTTTCAATTCATCAGTCCAAAAACTTTACTGTTGTATGTGATGGAAACAAAATAACCAACAAATGTTTGACATTTCGTTGAAAAATAAAATAAAAATAATATTTTTAATCTGTTAATCCATCCATCCATCCTGCTGCTTATCTAGATCCAGGTTTTATTAGGTTTTATTTGAAATGATAATTTTCGTCAGCTGGGAAGCACTAAAATGTGAATACCTGTAGTCCATATCACGTTCTTAATAATTTCCCACTATAGTTTGATGGTGAAACAGGTGTTAAATACAGTCTGTCTGAATCTTAAATTGACCTGGCTGGACTCTACAAACATCTGTGAGGAAAGTTTTCAACCTGTCATAGCTTCATACCTGAGTTCATCAGAAGCTTGACAGTGTTTGGAAATGGAGAATTAGTGAATTTCTGAGATTTAAAGACGCCCCATAAAACGTTGAGTTCACCTGCACAGCAGCCTTCAGCTTTTTATTATTTTAGTCACATTTGTTAGTTAATATTTTCCAGCTCTTATTTCTGGGTCATGGTTAAAGTTATTTCATTATCTCAACAATTAGGAAGTGTTTTTCTAATTATGTGGAGATAGCGTTGTCCTGTTCTCACAGAAACTGACAACCAAAAATAAAACTTAAGAGATGTGGTTGTAAGCTTGGAAATGACTCATAACTAATACTAATAAATAATAGTAATCCTCTGAGAGCTTTGAGTTGATAACTCTGAACCGACAGACAGGGTGGCTGCAGACATTCACTTTGTTTTTGGTTGAACTGTTTCCTGTAAATCATCAAGCTGTTACTCTTTTGTTTTTAGCTCTTTGTTTTTTTTTGTTGCATTGACAATCCTAACAGTATTCACAACGCCTGCCACCTGAATGGGAGGATGAGAGTTTGTCTATATGGGAGCACAGATTTGAGATGGTCTCTGATAATGTGAGTTTACACAGTCTGACTCTCCTGTACGAGGCTGCTGTTCATGCTGTTTGATAAGAGTGGACACGTGAGGAGACGACGAACTTCTTCTGTGGTGATAAAAGAGGTGTTTGATCTAGAAAACAACAGAAAAATAAGTGGATCCTGTAGAATATTTGAACTGTTTATAACCAAGGCTGCAACTAATCATGAATGGTTTTGACAGAAAATAGTGAAATGTCAGGATGTCTTCAAATGTTTGTTCAACTACCTTTTCCAAACCTCGAGACTGTCTTTGCATCCACATTTCACTCTTCTGATTTGATTTTTTGAGCAGAAGTAATGTCATGATACACAGAGTGAGACGTGTTTTCCTCCTCAGCTCTCTTTAACAAATGTTTTCCAGAGATGTTTCTTGTTTTTCTGCTGATCTGAGGTCAGCGTCTTGTGGAGGACAGTTGAACTCTGGGTGGGTCCATTGATGGTACAAATTTCTGGAACCAGTGAACAGAACCTCAGAACCTTTCTTCATCTGAAAGAGGAAAACTAAGAGATTGGAACCACGTTGAAGCAACTGTTTGTGTTTCAAAGCGTTTGACAGTCAAAACAGTTGAAGATCTGCTGGTCAAAGCTTTGCATTGCATTTGTTTCTCACTGTCATCCTTGGTATTTTGTTCAATAAAGACTATATTATGTGAAACTGGGATCACTTGAATACAGTCACCCTTGCTTTACTTTGAGTCTGAAAGTTTGAAAACCACTGAACAACGTCGACACACATTATATTAATATTAACTGACTATTTTAGATTTGTTTTAAAATGTATAATGAGAAGTTCAGATACTGTTTCTCCTTTTGTTTAACGGTTTGACTTATTCTTGAGAAGAAGTGCAGACTGCTGCCCTCCAGTGGTCATATGAGCAACTACAGCGTATTAAATTAATCAAACTAACGTCAATGCACTTCGGTCAAATATTTTAAAAATACTGTGTCCAAACTGAAGAATGCACATTATTCAGTGAAACACATATTTAAACTTGGTGATATTATTATTTTTTACAAAATTGGTAAATCCAGAGACGCCTAATAGCAGATTGTTCGGTGGTCAAACAGTCCGCTTGTGTTAAATTGAGTTTGGTGATTGTATTTTGAAACCGGAAGCATTAAGTATGCCAATACGTCCGCATTGGCGTTAATTTGATTAATGTATTGCAGTTTCTACTGTGACCACTGGGGACAGTAAAGACTCGTGAATCTAAAACGTTAGTCACCAGACTTGAATAACACTGTTCAGTAACTCGCTAGCTAACCCAAGCTACGGGTACTTTTGTGTTAGTTTGTTTGATGATTGTATTTTGAAAAACCGGAAACACCCAGGAAGCCGTCACGTCCTGATTTACCCAAGTTTGATTGTGTTGCAGTTCTTCAATGGCTACCGGAGAGGGCAGTAATGACTCATATCTAAACTTTAGCCAATGGACATACAACCATGAATAATTGGAGTTCGCAGCCTTGCTAGCTAACTTGCTAACGATATTAAAAACAGAAATGGCGAAAACAGTTCAATGTTAGTTTTGGTTTGTTTTGTTTCCTAATTTCCAAATGAACAGACAAATGCGCCATGACCAAAATAAATATCGTGATATCATGCCGTAATGTAGCTTGCTACTGGGAGCCAAGTGACAATAGTTAAATCTAATAGTTTCAAATTAAACTGAATTAATACTCGCTTTACTGATGAATATGGAATAAACTCTTTAGTGATCACCAGATAACTATTTGTCATTTCTATTTTGACAGCTTTTATTAGCTTGAATTCTAGGATTATATTTGAAAACCGGAAGCATTATGTTGTCAGGTCCGGGTATTGACTCCATTGATTATGTGTTGCAGTTCCTCACTGTGACCACCGAGGCAGTAATGACTCGTGATTTTAGACTTTATATAATGTAAAACAGCCTCACAGTTGCTGTTTGGATTTATGAGAGCTAAATAATGTTTCTTTTTTCGTGTGTGTATGTCGAATTGATGAAAGATTTTTTCAATTTGCTTGAATTTTGTCCTTTATATGCGTTTTATTAAATTACAGTGCGTTTATTTTTCCTTACCGGCCACTGTACAATACAGTACATGATCACAACTCACATTAGCTTTGGGTATTTTTCTTGGATTAATTAATAATCATATGATTCTTTGCTGTTGCAAAAGGCTCACAACATATCTATTCATACCATCTGTGAACGCATGTGCTGCATCATTATTAATAGGTAACCGTGGGATTTATAAATACAGATGTGTAAAGAAACAAGTGGGTGATTTTTTCTATCGGGTGCAGGCAATGGACGGGGTTCGAACCCGCGATCTCGGTTTACGAGACCGATGCTCACCACTTGGCCACCGCGCCTGGTAATGGGTAAATGGGGTGGTCGGTTATTTAACCCGGCCAAGGTATCGTTGGTGGCTATGTGATCAGTAAATATTTAGCATGTAAGTCCTGTCGGTCTACTCCACCCTGTAAACTCGATCGGCTCGCTGCGCTACAGGAACTGCAGTACTAAACCTACTTCAAAATACACGCTATTTTGACTTTCTTAGCTGTCGCACTTTCATCCCTTGACATTTTCCTAAAGTTTCCTCATATTCTGAAAACTAGCGAAACCCACATAAATAAAAAGGCATAATCAGTAAACCCTAGGAAATGTCGTCTGCTTTAAATATGTGCTTTCTATATAAGAGCTGCCAAGAGATGAAGCTATAAAATCTAAATCCGCCTCAACAGAACTTCTGTATGGCGTCAAATGTCCCAGAAGAGATATTACTGATAACAAGCAGTGTTTTTTCCATTATAGTTTTGACGGTCGGCGAAGTTACAAACAGTCATGAGTCGAGGGTTTATGCACACGAGCGAAGGGACTTCTGAGGGGGAATACACCCGGAAGCAGCTGGAAGTGGCTCAGGGTGATGGAATCTCAACCTGGAAACATGGTGTCTGAGATGCAATGCGATGATGAAAAGTTGCATGTTCGTGGTATCGATGTTGGGAAGATTGTGCGAATCCCTGCGAGTTTCAGGAGCAGCTGATGCTGTAAGTAACTATTACTTTGTGAAAATCAGTGCATGCTGGCTAACGTAGGAGAAACAATTACAAACAAGTTTAAAGTGTTGAAGCCATAGCAGCTGATCTTTTCGATACTTAAGTTATTTTTTGTGCAAAACATTAATTACCTTCACACTCTGGGTTGCTGCAAGAATATGCGGTTCCACTGATCTGTGACCTATGTATCTTGTGTTTAAACATTATTCTTTACAGTATTTTTGTACGCCGGTTTGCGTACGCCAAGTTGTAGTTGCAAATTATTCCAATTTAAACAAATCCGTATGGTAGACAGATGACATACTGGGTAAAATATGACCAATACTTCTGTGTTGGCTATTATGTATTACCTTTTCAGTTCGGCTTATCAAACAGGGTATGATATTTTTATAAAGGGCCTTGTATGAGATTTTGATGCCAGCTGCTTTTATTTGAAGCTGGAGGTTGATTCCAAGAGCAAGAAGTTAACCCACAAGGACTGTGACTTTTGAATATTCCTGCTGGTAAAACATATTAAATTCACTTTTTGTGTGTCATTAAAAGTTGAAGTATCTGTCCAGTGTTGCTGACTCAGTGGCCAACAACATCACGAACACAGATCTGGGGATTTTAAAGTCATTGCTCAGCCCCAGGTTGAAATCTTGTCTTGTGTTCTTGTTCCAGTCTTTGACAAAGCCTGTCTGACCTGCAGCTGAGCCTCCCTCTCTGCTTCACCATGCCGCTGGTGGTGGACGCCGTGTGGGCTCTGTGGAGCATCGGAGCCGGCATCTATGACTACTTCCACACCAGCGCCATGGAGGAGAGGATCCACACGCTGGAGAACGTCCTCTCCATCCACCAGTTTGTGATCGCGGGCCTGTCGGCAGGCCTCATCCTGCTCATGACGTACATACTGTGAAGAAAACACTGAAACTCTGCCGACCTGGGCCTCTCTAGCTGAGGCTGTTTTTCTTCCCCAATTTAAATGTTGTTTTGTCGCAGGCTAGTTTCCATCTGATGTTGGCCAGAAGAGAGCAGTCTGGCTCTACAGCTGCTCACACTTGGAGATCATGGCGTTTGGTTACGATCGGACGTCCCAGATGAGGTCAGGAGCACCACGGGCGCCCAAATCGAGAAAAGCCCATGAGGACATGTGGTTCTGGAAACCTGCCGGTACTAATGGCTAGTCGGGCCATTCGTCTGTCTGTCTGTACTTGTTAACTGGCCTGAGGCGGTCCACAGAACATTCTCCACATTAACCCAAAATCATAACTTTACCTTTGACTTTTTGGCCAAGCTTGGAAGAACTTTAATGTAGAAACCTCTGAGATGACGCCTTTAATTTAAACACCCTCCCAGTGCAGTGTAGGAGAGCTGGTGATGTTTAATGAAACTCACTTTGTTACAGAAGACGAGTGCGACTGGTTTGTTAACAAGTTTATCACAGGGTCACAGTGTATTTAATTTCATGTTTACGAGAGTTAATCATCACTTTTTTTATATAAGACTGCTTTTTTTGTTGCACTTATTCATCTCTAAACCATCAAGCTGAACAGTAACTGAAGAAAATACAACATCTACGCTCAGTCAATATCGCCTCATAACATCTATTGATAATCAATGCCTCCATTGATTCCCACCTGTGACTTTAGGTGATTTAACAGGTAACAAAAGTAAAAAATTCAAATGTCCATGATGGTGCAGGAGAACAGATTCAGCACAACAACACGGGAAATGAATTCACCATCACTTGATTTATTGTTTATTTTTCATGCTGAGGAGAAAGGAACGAATTTTATTTATTGAGTGCCGTCTAATGTCCATCTCACATTTTCTTCCTCACGTTGTTCCTCATAGCGTTAAAATTATGATCTAATGGTTCAGCTAAATGTATCGGCCACTTTTCTCTGTTGCTTTCTGCCGTGAACTGTGTGCACTACTCTGTTACTGATGAACCACTACCATGGCTACGACTAAAGGGAAAATAAGGTTTGAATAAGTCAAAGCTGCTCTTTTTCCTCACGTGTCTGTGTGTTTTAATTACAGCCTTTTTGTTGTTTCTTGGAGTTGTCGCCTACTTTTTTTTTCTTGTGCTTTAGTATTGATATCATGTAAAGTAGTTTGGAAATTGTTGCATAAAAAGGAAGGTAAACAGTCTCTATGCCTGGAGGCTGTGGTGTTGTGAGCATCATGAGAAAACCTGAGGAAAAATAAATTCATATTGACAATAATTATACCATAGAGGTAAAAAAAAAAAAACATACAACATTTACAATTCAGCAGCTTAGTAATACAGGAAATAAATCACCAGTGTGTCCTCATGAGCGTTATTTTCTTATCCTCATTATGTTTTAAATAGTAGTTTAGTCACATGCAGGCTTATGCACTGATCATTCTGAACCATATCTGGAGAAATGTTTCCATGTTTCACCTAAATATTCTAAATATTTATTTAAACAAACAGTTTGAATGTTTTTATGAATGAATACGCAGAAATAAAATCTCAGATCTGTAGAAAAATCTAAGATTTCTATTGTGAACATTAATATGCCTGGTCAAGAAATAATACACACACATTATAATAGCAATTATTATTATTAAGGAAAGTATTTGTGCTACATCTAATGGTACTAAAAAATCTAACTGTTAATAACACGTCCACAACAAATGATACACTATAATAGGGCAGCATTTTAACAGCAATGCTACATGAAAAAACAACAACATTCCAGATAAAACAAACTAGTATAGTAGTACTGCATCAGATTATATAAGCATAGATTATATATTCCTAAAAAAAAGTAACTTGGAATTAAAAGTAAAAAATACAATATTTAGCTCTCCTGAAACATGGGGAGTAGAAGCCCAAAGTAGCATCAAATGGAAATACCTTAACTGCAAAAGAAACTTATTCTCATAGTATTTGTTGTCGTACAGTACTTAATTAGATTCCACCGCTGACATTTATTTAATTTCAGTAACGTTTGTATCTGCCCAATTTAGAGCTACTCACCATGCTGCAGGCGGGCAATGCGCCCAGAGCTCAGGTTTTCGCCAAACAAGCACGATGATTGGGTGGAGCCACTGAAGGCGGGATCTTTCAACACAAGTCACACTAAGGGGATATCCAACCCATTTGTCGGGTTAACGGTTACACCCAAGAAGATTGGGATTTGGTTAAAAATAAAAGCACACAATTGAGCAAGATTACGTTCCCATCTCTCGTAAGTACAGGTCCAAGTGCTGTCAATGGAGATATGCTCGGCAGTCTATTGACATATACATCACAACAAAACTGACTGCAACACGTGTGACAATTTTATATTTACTAGTATTTATTTAAAAATACTAACTGGTTACGTAGGTAATTTGTGCTGCTTTCCAGTACTGCTATCCCAACTTGCCACCAGGCGCAAGGCGAGAAATAATGTAATTTCAAGTAATTATGGCATCGAACCCACTGGAAACGGCACTCTTGTATTTAAATCAACACCAGCAGCAGCCTTGTTTCACTGGTGAAGTCAGAGCGCGGACAATGCTATCCAGTTAGCCTGAGGTTGTTAAGCATGGCCACAAAGGCTGAAGAAGCAAAGTGTCAGTTTGCCGGAGGTTGCTCCTGTTTCGCGCATTTCAAGCCCAAGTCCACAGACTGAACTGTTAAATTTGTACTTAAATGAAATGCCAGATTGTATTTCCTCACTAATGTCAAATACCAAAGGGTGAAACCCATAATCCGCCTTAAATGAAAAGTCAACACAGTTTCTCCCACATCGGTTCTCAGCGAACGCTGCTCTTTTGTTTGACAAAGGAAGAGGACCTGAGTTTTTCTTTTTTCCTTTACATCAGGTGGTGGGAAAGTTTCTTGGTCATTTTTTGTTTGTCTTGGACAATGGCTCCACATAAGCAGAGTCTTCAGTGGAAACCTGGTGGTTTTGGCTTGAGAAAAGTCACCTGGGTTCTACCAGTCGTCGTCCCTTCAGGTGGCTGCAGCCAAGAAGTTTAGACATGCAACCTAATGTCACCACGGTTGTTCCTGCATTTCTGAGAGCGCCACTGTTGCATATTGAAAAACAGCATTTGTTAGAGTGTAATCAAAGGTCACAGGAAGCTTCAGAGTGGCCCAGTGGGTGGTGAGACGAGGGGCTGCAGAGCTGGAGAACTGATCAGTTTACAGCTCACTGAAAATGATCACCGATAAGTCCTGTCCTGGATAACACCGAACACTTTGGTTTTTAGTCATGATTTACTGCATCTATTATTAATCACACGTGTTGCAGTTCTGTCAGTCTTCATATTTTTATCCTAGAACTTGCAGCTGCCAGATTGTCTGCTTGTTTGTATGTTTCATATAAAATAAAAAGGTTTCTGGACACAGGGACGTTATTAAATAATTATGCTCTATCTTTTCCTGCTGTTTAGCCACGTGTTTAACTGTCGCCCAAGATAGTTTTCTATTTAGTTAATTTTTCACCAACTGAAATGTCAACACTTTATCATAAGGTGTTGTCTTCAACAGTCAAAACTAAAATATGAAGCACAGAAAAGCAGCTAGATTCACACGTGAGAAGATTTAAGCAGCAAATGTTTGGTATTTTTACTTAACCAAGTTTTCATTCATAAAATGTATTATTGTTTCAGTTCCAAGTGTAACAGGGTTGTCGTGTTTTTTTGCTTGATACTTATTTAACATTCAGAATGTTAAAGTTTAAATGATCAATAATCCATAAAGTCATTTGTAAATGTATCCACAGAACCAACCCAGATCTACAGGTTCCTCCGCACTAGGAACTTGATCGCTGTGAGTCTTGCCTTTTCTTGAAACTACTCACATGATTTACTTGAGTATTTGAGATAAGAGGAAATATTTCTGTACCTCTTGACGTCATGTTGAAGTAGAATTCTAACACTGTTTTTTTTACCTCTCCCTGTTACATTTCAGCCCATATTCTTGCACAGGACACTCACCTATATGTCCCACAGAAACTCAAGGAATAATGTCAGAAGGAAAAAAAAGAAGAAAAAAAGCACTGTGCTGTTTATGTCCATTCATGTGGTTTTCCAGTACTTCACAGGTTTTACTGACGTAGCTCATTGAAAACTTTGAAGATCTGTTATGGGTCACTTTACTTACTGTGCCTCTTTATGGTTTGGTTTTTCTTTCATAAGTGTGTGTGGAATTAAAGCGTGATGTTGAATAGTTTTTCTCTTAGAAAGCAGGTCAACTGCTACCATGAGTGAAAGTTAACCGACATGTCGGCTGCTGTAGGTGGGGGCAGGCTGGATCAGTTAAAGCTGAGATCAGAGAGACGTTTTCAGTTAGGCTGCTTTGCATACAGACACTTCACAAAGAGGAAAAAAAAGATCCTGCTGATACACATGGGGCTGCTTGTGGTTCAGTGTGAACTAAAGGGGTGTGTTAAAGTACAGAGGGCCTTCTCTGTCTTCATCACGTGGATGTTAAGTTGAAGAACTGCAGGTTATGCATTTTATTCTGTGTTAAAAAGCTTTGGCTGCACAATCAAAAATGGTGACAACTAACAGATATTTAGCAGCTGCTGCTGAACTAACACCAAGCAGGTGTGTGTTGAACATTCGCTGGTAATTAGCTTTTTATTAGCAACCAATCTGTGTCTTTGTCAGGTGTTCTTAACTCATATTTTGGTCCGTTTAACGCTGTTTTCAGGCAGTGTTCTTGTACAGCTGTTTGTGTTATGACTTTCGTAGAAACACGAATTGATTGTCAGAAAAATGAGCCATTGAAATTATCATTCAGTAACTTCAATCTTATCAAAACTCAAATGTCACATTAACTCTCTGGCATGAGAAGATTTCCAGTGGTTGCCTGATGTGCTGCTGATCAATCAGTGACAGTTGTTTACCAGTTGATAACTTCCAATATGAAAACATGCTGGTAGCCATTTGTTTTGTTATTTATGTCGTCCAAAAATGTAGTTATATGCAAAAGAAATGTTCTTGAAAAAGTAAACTTCTTACAGGATTTAACTGGATCTCTGAAGATGCAGCAGTTTCTTAAAAAAGAAAGAAAAGGTCATGAATATATTGGCTAATAAAACCTTTTTATTAAGGTAATTCTTGAATCATTATCTACATCTGAAACACCACAGCACATCAGTCTATCTCTGTTACAGTCATCACTAAAGTACGTCAAGTTTAGTACTTTTCTTTTTTCAGTCCTTATTTGGAAATGAGCTCATCAGACTGGAACTTCTCTTCTCTGTGGTGCAGTAATTTCTGTCCATTGCTGTGGATTTGTTTGACAACTAAAAATGGCCGCCATTATGTGTGTGTGTGTGTGTGTGTGTGTTATTTTTGATTTGATGTGGAGGTTGTGAACCAGGTGACGAGTCTGCTGCTGCTCGGCTCAGTTTCATTTTCTGCTGCCCTCGTGCATGCTTCAGTCACATGAAACGCAGCTTGTGATTTGAGATGAATGAGCTCTGCGGAGCACAGAGGCCACTCCACAGTTTATTAACTGCTCACAAAGCATGAACAACTGGAAAACATAAACTCAGACAGCAGCAAGGCAGTGGATTTCCTAAGTGAGATTAAATGCTGTTAATGTTCTGTACTTATTTGATCAGAAACTCAATGTGAAGCTGACATAGTGTTCATGCAGGGTTTTCCTCACAGAGGTGATTATACAGTGCGTTTCCAGCCAAGTTTTCAGTCTCTCTACAAAACACTCTGACCTAAATTGGCTCTGTGCAATCAAAAGTCTGAGCCCTCTTGTTTAGCCTCACCTGTCCATCCTGCACTCAAATCTTTTTGATTTAACTGTAGGCAAATTAAAGTAAAGGCACCCAGCCAACAGCATGTCCACTGGTCTGGAAAAGGCTTGAAAAGGACTGATTTGAGCTTCCTCAAAGTGAGAAGCTATTAAACACCTTAAACTCCAATAAATCCACGCTTTTGATAAGGACAATTACTCACTGAGAGCATTTTTCATACTTTGACTGGTATGACAGTCAAACTGGTGTTAATTTGAAAATGAAAAATGTCTTTAAAAGTTTTAAATTCAACTTAAATTTAAGTCTAAATTCAACCACTGCAGAAACTTGTCCGGTAGCGATCGTTTTCTCCTGGAGAACAGTAGAATAATGCTGTTCATGTTGGAGAGCATTGTATCAGAAATGAGAGATGGTGGATGTTGTTGCATGGCAGTAAAAGCAGAGCTTTTTATATTTTGGCAGAACCATTGAAATGAATGAGAAGTCTGCAGCTTTTGAGTCCAGCCTAAAGATGTAATGGTGGTTTTCTTCATTGTGTGAGGCTCTGCACAGCCTCCAGGTGTTTTCAGTTACTTTGGCTCATTAGCCTGCTCCTCAGATTGACGCTGGACAGAACCTGGATTTATGTTGGGTCACACAGCTCTTTGTACTAATGGATGCAATTCAAGCCAGGTGCCTGTGCTTTTACATTTAATTTCAGTTCAGCGCACAAAACAGCTCATACAGCTCATACTGACTTGAATCAGCAGCTTGTGCTGCATCTACCAACAACATCTTAAACAGTGCAGACTAATAAACACAGATCTCATGGAGTGTTATAGTTGAATCCAAAAGGAAAACCATCTGTACCGTCTGTTAATTAAAGTTTCCTGCAGCAGGTTTCTTGGCTGTTTCTGTGGAAGTTGTTTCAGTCAGTCTGGTCTGAGTGACAAATACAGTAGCAAGTTCTCACGTTTGAGAACCAGGAACCATCAAGTGTTTGTCATCTTTGTTTTGTCTGTCTGCATTAGTGGAACATGAGCAGGACTGAGGTGGAGTTGACCTGTTAGCAGGGACAGTGTCAGTTATGATATTGGTCAGTGGATGGGTTCCACTCTGTACAATGATCTGTTGCTGTGTCTGTAGGTCAGTGATGGGTGCTGGTCGTATGGTTGCTAACAGCTGCTGTTTCTCTGCATGTACAGGAAGAGCTCCAAGGTTGACCATCTGCTGTTCAAAGTGGAAAAGATGAGGGGTGAACAGGAGACTCACAGGTAAACACTCAGTCCTCCTCCGTTCACTGCAGGTTCAGAAATACCCAAGTTACCTTTTAAGTCACGCTGACCATGTGCACTTTACATCCAGTGGATATTTGATCAAACATAACATCACCTGTTGAGATTTCAGGTTAAATTGTCTTCTGTTTTCCTTCAGCTTGGCCTCTAATCTGCAGCTCACCTTTACTGGTTTCTTCCATAAAGCTGGTAAGTTTGTCCTTCTCAGCTGCCGTCCTTTGGCTTTCAAATTTCAGAGTCACTGTGACTAACAGGAAGTCTTTTGTCCTGGTTTGTGTTGTTGTGTTTTCAGGGAAGCCGTCTCAGGACTGTGAGAATGAGCAGAACTCTGTTTCTCTGGAGGTGCTGCTGGTCAAAGTCTGCCACAAGAAGAGGAAGGTGAGTGTGAGGAACGTGGTGTTTCATCACTGCTGACATGAACATGACTTTTATATAATTTCCTGTTGTCAGTGAAACACATCTGACATTTCTCCGCCTCTCCCGTCCAGGATGTGAGCTGTCCAGTGAAGCAGGTCCCTACAGGGAAGAAGCAGGTTCCTCTGAACCCAGACACGAGCGCTGGAGTCCAGGCCAAACCGGGCTCCTTCCCCTCTCTGCTGGTCCCCAGTAGTGAGTTTGAACCCAGCAACTCTCACATGGTCAAGTCTTACTCCTTACTCTTCAGAGTGTCGCGGCCTGGATGCCCCAGAACACAGATGAACGGTCTGACCAACGGAGAGAATCACCACAACAGAGGTCAGCACAGAGAGGCCACGTATACAGATAAGATAACATGTTAGCCAGCTTTAGCTAACATGTTCAGGGAAATATTTAGCCTCCAGGTGCACTCTGCAAACAAAAAATATCATAATGTTTACTCACAGAACTGTCCCTATCAAACATTTACACCTGAAACCACAGGAAAATACGGCTTAGGTTCAAAAATACTGTCGTTATCCTTTAATGTTGCAGTGAGAAATGATGGTCAGAACAACAAAAATAAGGCTAAATTAGTAATGAACTAAAATGATCCTGTAAACATCTTTTTCCACAACACTACATGAAGCCTCAGTGAAATCATCCTGACTCTTGTGCCCATGCTGATGTTTGCGGTCGTCACTGACGCACTAATCTGATTTCTAATAGTTAATTATGATTTAATTTACCAGTTCTAACTATAATCTTCAATCTGTGTGTGATGGAGAAGAGGTTCATGTCATTATGTGTCTGTCTCAGATTTCACAGAGGAAGTGGTAAACAGGAAGAGGAGGAGCTCCTCTCTCAGGGAGGAGGGAGAAACCACATTTGTGGCTCAGATGACGGTCTTTGATAAAAACAGGTGAAACTCACACACACACACACACTCACACATACAAACTGTTCTGACACACAGGAAAACATTGTATATTCTCTGTGTAGCAGGAACAAAAAGTGAGAAATCGATGCTGTGTGTTTGTGTGCAGACGTCTGCAGCTGTTAGATGGAGAGTATGAGGTGTCTATGCAAGAGATGGAGGAGTGTCCTGTCAGTAAGAAGAGGGCGACCTGGGAGACCATCCTGGACGGAAAGGTGTGTGTGAGAGAGAAACCTGTTAAGTAGAAAAAACAAACACAGCTAAAGGTATTTCCACATGATGTCTAAATTTACGTGCAAGATATTTGCACCAAACCAAGTCCCCATTATCATTTACATGGAAAAATAAGGCCCAGGTTCAAAAACCCTGGAACTGTCCTTTAATAATAACTGTACTACTTAATGTCTGTTTGAAAACTATGTGCTCTCTTTTTGCAGCGTCTACCTCCATTTGAGAGTTTCTCCCAGGGTCCCACGCTGCAGTTCACCCTGCGTTGGACCAGTGACTCCTCTGATCGCTCCACTGCACCTGTAGCAAAACCTCTAGCCACCCGCAACTCTGAGACCAACCAGGACACCAGACCCAGCACCCTGAGAGCCACACAAACACTGGGTGGGCATGACGGACGGATCTGTTTCAGTGTGAATGTTATTAGACGGTCCGTGGTAAACCTGATTATCAAACATGAGTGGTTGTGAGTTTCTCTTCTGTGTTGCAGCTCTTAAAGAATCCATAAACACTGACGTACAAACCAAGAGAGAACAAATCTCAGCTGAGCCCAGACAGAAACTGCGCATCTTCTACCAGGTCAGTCTCACCTGATTTCTGCACAGCATACCTCTGCCTGTCAGTCTGCATTTGATCTTAGTTCAGGTTTCAACTCTCACATTCACTGTTTCTGCTTTCTTTGTCCAGTTCCAGTACAACAACAACACTCGGCAGCAGACGGAGGCCAGAGACGACCTCCACTGTCCCTGGTGCACCCTCAACTGCAGGAAGCTCTACAGTCTGCTCAAACACCTCAAACTGTCCCACTCCCGCTTCATCTTCAACTATGTGGTGAGCTTTGATTTCCGTATAAAATCTGACCTTCGTCACCCTGTTCTTCACCAACATATGAAGACGTGCTCAGATACTGTAATTTTAATTAACACACACACCTCTCCACGATCTTTTCCAGCCCCATCCTAAAGGAGCAAAGATCGAGGTCTCCATCAACGAGTGCTACGATGGTTCATATGCAGGAAACCCTCAGGACATCCACAGCCAGCCGGGCTTCGCCTTCAGCAGGAACGGCCCCGTCAAGAGGACCGCCGTCACCCACGTTCTCGTGTGCAGGTACCGCTGATTTTCTCATTTATTTCCTCTCCAAGGGTACCAAGAATCTCTGAGGGTTTAAGCTACTCTCCTCTTTCTGCTCTCTGTCCAGACCCAAGAGGACGAAGCCAAGTCTGTCCGAGTTTTTGGAGTCGGAGGACGGCGATCGAGAGCAGCAGAGGACGTACATCAGCGGACACAACCGCCTCTACTTCCACAGTGACAGCTGCCTGCCGCTCCGACCTCAGGAGATGGAGGTGGACAGCGAGGACGAGAGGGACCCAGACTGGCTCAAGGAGAAAACCATCAAGGTCAGTTAAGAGCCTCTGTTGAATTTTCTACTTGTCTTTTGTTAATGCTGTACCAATACCCTGAGTCTGACCACTCTGCTCTCACTGCAGCAAATCGAGGACTTCACGGACGTCAACGAGGGAGAGAAGGAGATCATGAAGCTGTGGAACCTGCACGCCATGAAGCACGGGTGAGTCGTCGTAAACATCAGAAATGACGCATTTGAAAAAGAGGTGTTTTTGGCTGCAGCCGTTGTATTGACTCGTGTGTCCTCCTTCCAGCTTCATAGCAGACAACCAGATGAATGTAGCCTGCCTGCTGTTTGCCGAACACCACGGCGCCCACATCGTCAAACACAACCTCTGCCGCAACTTCCTGCTGCACCTGATCAGCATGCACGACTTCAACCTGGTCAGCACTGTGACCATCGACCAGGCCATGGCCCGACTCCGCCTCATCCAGAGCCAGGCCGCTCAGAGAGACAAAGACGAGGAGGAGGAGGAGGAGGAGGACTGGGAGACAGCCGTGGAGTCCCAGCCGGAGCCAGATCCAGATCCTGATCCTGATCCATCTGAGTATAAACCCTACAGTGATGAGACAAGCAACGGCTGCCTGGAGAATGGAAACCAGCAGCAGGAGGAGGAAGAGGAGAGTGGAGGAGCTGTGACAGAACGAATGTTCAGCAAGCAGAAACTCTCCGGCTCTGGTCCGGTTTTAAACTGACAGCTCAACCAGAGCCACAAAGATCCCAAACAGGACACGAGTTTGGCTACAAACCAGAATCAACAAAAAGGCGACAGACAAACAGGTGTTAATCACACACAGGTTACTGCAGGGATTATGTTTTCAAGGGCAGGTTACAACAGAAACAAGATGAACTTTTAATCACAGAAGTCACTTGTTTCTCACACATTTACATGGAGACGCTGTAGAGGCATGAATCATTTCATGACTGGTGAAGGTGGAGAGGCGTTCAGAAAACTTGAAGCTTTGAATCATCATTATTTTCTCCTCCTTCAGAAATGCACAGGTGCCACATTATTTCCTCACTGAGTTTATCAATGACAAAGCTATGAAGTGAGCACAAAGCAGGCTCCACTCTGGATTTGTAGGAACAGATTGTAGCTGTCGCTGTTTTAGATTTTTCTAATTGTCAACAAATCCCATGAAAATTCCCAAACCAACAATGTGTTCATCTGTTTCTGACTGTGGAACTGAGCTCTGAACCCTTTGGTTAGAGCAGAATCTCAATTGTTTCTGTGATACTCTCTTTCCTCTGGGTCCAAAACATCAACCACACTCCAGATCTTATCCTCCGTTGCTCCTTAAACTTAATTTTTGAATCTCGACCGATCAGATTCATTTGTGCTCCCTCCATAGTTTTGCTAATGAACTAATGAATGGGATCATTCTCGTCTTCCTCAGTGTGATGCACCGATCAGTGACCTTCCAGACTCACTCAGCTCCACCAAAGGTTTTCATTTATCACTGCGTGTGTGTGTACATGCACACATTAGTGTCTCAGGTGTCTGATCAGGTCTGTAATAAGGTCTCTGAAGACTCAGCAGTCGACTTGAATCTGCCTGAACTCTGCTGCAGTTTCACACTCTTTACTGCTTTATTAAAAGATGCTATATATAGGTTTTTGCTATCAATATATAGCCAATGTTAGCATTAACAACTGTTTACTTAACAATAGTCACAGCCATCATTGGGTTTAGAGGAGGGTAGACTATGCCCTCTGGGCGGCAGTATTTCTTCGTTCTCTCATGTTGTACTGAGGGGAGACATGACGCTACAGTGACTCACTATCACCTCCTAAGGTACAAAGTGGTATTACAAGCCGGGGCTAGCTGGTTAGCATGCTAACTTCAGTAGATTAAAACAACAGTTAACGTTGGCGTTGCTTTCCACCAGTGGAGACAGCTCTGAGTGAGTCAGGGGATGAAGTTTGATGCTGAAATATTTCTTCTAGACTGGATAGTGAACAGCTGTTGGTCACGTAGCAACAGCAAAATCTTACATAGAGCATCTTTAATTCCCCCTCTGCTAACAATATACATTGGTAGTTAGTACTAATTCTGCTCAGGCAGCTGTGATCTGAGTCCTGGATCAGATGTTTACATGTTTACAACTCAAACACTTTTTGTGTAACTGGGTTAGTGCTGTTTACACGTGCAGACAAATCAACAGGATTCACCAAAAATCAGATCACAACTGGGACACTCGTGTGCATGTACACAAACCTACGGTACAGTTTCTACTACTGGTGCTAGAACTTTTTTTATTCCTCAGAAACACTTGGTGGAAAGAAATAACACTGCCAGCACTTGACAAAGACCAACATGCATCGCTGCTTTCTTCAAACAGCTCCTCATCGTGCAGCTCCGCTCTGCTGAGCCCAGGACAACAAACAGACAGTAAACCATGTCCCACTTCACGTTCTGCCTCCAAAACCCAATCAGCTTCAATGATGCTCGACTTGTTCAGAAGGCTCTGAGAGATGCTGCGACCAAGAGCGTTCTTTTGTTGAGTACATCATCATGCCCATCACGGAGGAGCTGACATTGACAAGTGTAGATTGTCTAATTCAGGAAGAGGAGGCAGCTTCAGTCAGTGTTCGATCCACAGAGAATGAATCATCCAAACAGTTAAGAGGGTTCACAGTTAAACCACTGATCCAGGTGCTGGTTCTAGTTTCATTAATGTGACAAATTGCTGCTTGTTATGAATTGAACCTATGAACCTTTTGGGTTTTTAGACTGTTGGTCCCTCACATGAGCTCTGGGAACTCCTCATTTGCATTTTATGAACTAATTTACTAAATGATCACTAATGAGAATAAGTGATTGAGGCCACACCTGCAGAGGAGGCAGATCTTGAAGCAGCACAGGTGAGACATTAACTGGAGATGGATTTTTTTATGTGTCATTTCTCAGCTGGTTTTTGGTTTATTTTTCCTCCTCGTTGCTGCACCTGCCCACTGCACCTGTTATGTACATAAGACTCTGAAACTATGTGTATTAAATTAGCTTTTGAACATGGTTGTTTGGAAACCTGAATGCCATCCAGGACGGTTTGTTAGTTTCTTAGTTTACAGACCAAAGGGGATGAATTTGCTGCAGATTTCTCCGCTCTTGTTTTCGTGTCTCCTGTGAAAATATTTCTTGCTTTTTCTGACAAAAAACAACCACGACAAAAAGATTTCTGCAAAAGACTCAGGCTGCATCTCTGAAGTGTCTGACCTGGTATCTCTGCTGGTGCTGTGATATAGTCACTGCTCCATTTCTGTGCAGTATGAGCCTCCAGATGTGGCCAGCTGTTAGGACTGGAACTAATGCAGGAATATTTTGAGGTTTGATGGGAATAGTTGGATTTATGTGTAACTTCCCCGCTCTTGAAAAGCTTTACGTCAGTCAGAAGTCTGATGGTGATGAATCCAGCGAGCAGAGATCTGGTTCAGGTTCAGATGTGACAGAGCACTTTTTGTTTTCATTGCAGCCCGCTGTAGATTTTATTATTATTCATTCACACGAGACCAGCAGCATTTTGCACAATAAGAGAGGAGCCATGTCACGAAAACAAGACGTTTCTTCAGCAGTAATGTAAAACCAGCTGAGTCAGAATGGTTTTCTATTAAAAGAACAATTTTGTACGATTGTCAGCAGCGTGGTCCTTTACTTTCAGCAACATTTCATTTACACGTCCAAACAGACCACACCACATTTACTGACTAAAGAACTTCTCTCCAAACTAAAAATCATAGTGTTGTCTACACTCATTAATTCACAATCTGAGCTAAAGGACTAAAACGTCCAAAATCAAAAATAAATGACACGGCTGATAAATGAATATGCCACTTAACGCACCAAATATAATATAGAACTAATTCAGACAATAATTTATCAAATGTGATGTTTCTGTATTTATTTACCTTTGTATTAATTCCTTTATTTATTTACTTTCCCGTTTAATTTTCAAATTTCAATTTATTTTAACACTTAATAACTTAGCCCTATTTGTTTCCCCAAACATATTTATTTCTGTATCACATTTCTTTATGTAAAATGACTTGACACACCAACACACAACTATCGCAGCACAACTTTATTTAGTGTTTAGTGAAGTGAATGATGCAGTCTTAGTTTGACATTATCATGTGATATATTTCACCACAGCAGACATTGTCCATAGAAGTTTTGATTGGAAAGAATTACAGAGACCCTGACCTGAAGAAAGAAATGAATTCATATCATTATTGGCACTGACACTGGTGCGCAGACTCAACAAATCATCCTCTTTAGAAATGTCATACAGGTGTGATGTGGCTGCATTAAATCTACAGCTCGCGAGTAATAACCTCCACCTTCCCGTTAATTTTAAGCTCAGTGTTTTCCCAGTCAAAGACATTTCCTCTTGGTACCCTCTTCCCGGTGTACATGTCTTGGATGGTGCTGGCTGAGAGGACAGAGTCCCACATGTTAACATCAGAGATCTCTCCGATAAAACTCTGCTTTGGGTCAAAACCACCCAAGTAACTGTCCGGGTCTTGTCCGATGATGACCTTGCCACCGGAGCGGATAGCGTGACCCTTCTTGTAAATTTTGGTCAAGCTTTTTCTCCCGTTCATGAAGAGGGCAGCCGTGCCTGAACTGGAATCCCAGGTGACACACAGGTGTGTTTCCAGAGCCTCGAGCTGGGGCACCTCAAACAAAACACCCTCTCCACTCAGGTAGAAGGACAGTCTACAGACACAGATGAAAAATCATTTGTATGTGTCTTTCAGATCAGAGTTTCAGAGGGTTTGAAGGTCTTTTATGTGAGAATGTGAAGCAATGAAACTAGAAAAATATCACCATCTATGATGTTGAGAGGATGGGACCACTAACCTGCCGTCCAGTTCACGCCACACATTCAGCTCATCTTGGTCTCTGGTTCGGTACGCAAACAGGATGACCTCTCGCTGCCCCTTGAGCTCTGTGGCCACACGCATGCACAGAGTGAAGGCCCTCAGGTCCAGAGGCTTCAGAGGAACCAGCTCAACATAACTGGTACTTGTCTCAGTCGGGAACACCATGGTCTTTATGCCAACGCTCCCTGAGAGACGAGAGATTTGTCAAGAGTTACAAAGAGCAGGCAATCAGGCACAGATGTGCAGAAAAAGACACAAAAGCACAAAGGAGAGATAAACAGTTACCGGCCAACACCAGGGAGGTGGAGATGAGAAGAACGACGGCTGAAAGTCTCATTTTGTCAAACCTGCAAAGAGCGACGCAATTTACTGATTCGACTTCTTATATTAAATGCAGTGTCAGGTAAAGGTTATATAAAGATACAAGTAGAATGAAGCTGTATACATACTGTGCTGCTGTGGACGCCTCTCTGCAGACAGTCTGAACAGGGTAGACAACTCAGCTCCAATTGCAATTCAACAATGCCTAATGACAATTCTGAAACCTGTCCTGTTCCAGGGCATTTTTATATCTGATAAGTGACAGATGTAAGGCTGTCTTACTACATGAGTGTGTGTGTGTGTGTGCATGGGGCTACATCCTGTTGTCACATCTCCGTGCGTGATTTCCAGAGAATTCTCCAATGTGTGTAGCATGCTGGGTGGTTGTGTGCACGTCCTTTTGGCACTCGTGTGGTGTTCTGGCATCCTCTCACGTATTGATGACCTTGTTCTTTGTGTGTGCTCAGGTCAAAGGGCTCAGATTGAGGGAGGATTTGTTTCATTGTTTACCAAGAAAAGCAACCCGGGAAAACCGTACTCCAGGATGTGTGTGTGCAGGTAAGCCATCTGCTCGAGGGCGTGTTTACTCAAGATTGGCTTTACAGGAAACAGACACGAGATTAGAGATGAATAGATCTTCTATCTCATCTGATGTTTCGAGACTCTGATAAAATCAGAATCAGAATCAGAATCAGAATAGACTTTATTGCCAAGTAAGTTTGCACATACAAGGAATTTGTCTGGGTATATTGGTGCTAAAGGACAGTTATAGTAAAAGAAAAGAGTGAAGAGCAAGAAGCAAGAACTATATTTACAAGGAACATAAATATACATAATTAAAAAGTAAAGTGTAAAGTGTAGAGTGCAAAAATGTTAGAAGGTGGCAGTGATTGTCCGGATGTGCATTAATGTAACGTATAGATGTACGTTAATGTAACGTGTAGTGGGGGGGTGGGGGGATTACAGTCTGTGACAGTCTGTGTGTGTGTGTTTTGGGGGGGGGGGGGGGGGGCTAGATCTTGTTGAGGAGCCCAGTTGCAGACGGGAAGAAACTGTTCTTATGGCGTGAGGTCTTGGTTTTGATGGGCCGCAACCTCCTTCCAGAAGGGAGTGTCCTGAAGAGTTTGTGACCAGGGTAGAGGGATCGGCCACGATCTTTCCTGCCCGCCTCAGGGTCCTGGAGGTGTACAGGTCCTGGAGAGAAGGCAGGTTACAGCCGATCACCTTCTCAGCAGACCGGATGACACGCTGCAGTCTGCCTCTGTCCCTGGAAGTAGCAGCAGTGTACCTGATGGTGATGGAGGAGGTGAGGATGGACTCAATAATGGAGGTGTAGAAGTGCACCATTATTGTCCTTGGCAGGTTGAACTTCTTCAGCTGCCGCAGGAAGTACATCCTCTGCTGGGCCTTCTTGATCAGGGAGCTGATGTTTAGCTCCCACTTGAGGTCCTGGGTGATGATGGTCCCCAGGAAACGGAAGGACTCCACAGTTCAGACTGGGGAGTCACACAGGATGATGGGGGAGGGTGAAGCTGTGTTCTTCCTGAAGTCTACAACTATCTCCACTGTCTTCACAGCGTTGAGCTCCAGGTTGTTTTCACTGCACCACATAACCAGCTGATCAATCTCCCTCCTGTAGGCGGACTCATCCCCACCAGAGATGAGCCCAATGAGGGTGGTGTCATCAGCAAACTTCAGGAGTTTGACAGACTGGTGACTGAAGGTGCAGCTGTTGGTGTACAGGGAGAAGAGTAGAGGAGAGAGAACACAGCCTTGAGGGGAGCCAGTGCTGATGGTCCGAGAGTCAGAAATGTGTTTTCCCAGCCTCACATGCTGCCTCCTGTCTGACAGGAAGTCTGTGATCCACCTGCAGATGGAGTCAGGCACGCTCAGCTGGGAGAGCTTGTCCTGTAGCAGTGCTGGAATGATGGTGATTACAGAATTAATCTATCGATTATTGTTTTCTTGTTTATTTAGAAATTACTGACAAAAGCCATCAAAACATAACTGGTACTTGTCTCAGTCGGGAACACCATGGTCTTTATGACAACGCTCTCTGAGAGACGAGAGGTTTGTCAAGAGTTACAAAGAGCAGGCAATCAGGCACAGATGTGCAGAAAAAGACACAAAAGCACAAAGGAGAGATAAACAGTTACCGGCCAACACCAGGGAGGTGGAGATGAGAAGAACGACGGCTGAAAGTCTCATTTTGTCAAACCTGCAAAGAGCGACGCAATTTACTGATTCGACTTCTTATATTAAATGCAGTGTCAGGTAAAGGTTATATAAAGATACAAGTAGAATGAAGCTGTATACATACTGTGCTGCTGTGGACGCCTCTCTGCAGACAGTCTGAACAGGGGTTTTTATGCTGTGGGTCCCCAAACTCCCCCCTCCGTATTAACACACACTGATGGGAAATGATATTCGTGTACTGTGTAGACAAGATAATATCAATGTTCAGAGGTTAGACAAACTGAGGAGAGCAAAAATTGTCTATTCAGCTCTGAAATTTTGCAAGAATGCAGGTCAGGCTGGTAAGATGCCAAAGTAACTGAGCAAAGTTAAAGTGATTTTTGTTTCTGGAGCAGTAAATGACGTGGATTGGGTTCAGGGTCCCAAACCACTGGGCCGCGATCAGAAATCTTCAGCCAGATTCAGGTGTTCAAAAACTATCCGGAGACGGCAGTATCCAAGGCAGCAGAGTTTATTTGTCGACGAAGAAACCTGAGAAAAGTTCAAAGTGCATACATGAACTACACTGGCTCATGTCCCTCTTTTTATACAGTTCTGGCTGTGACTTTCCACGCCTCTCTGGTCATTTTATTGGTTTGTTAAATATACACCATTAAAACATTGGTTTTTCCAAATGTCCATCATTAGTTTATCACCAATATGCCACTGTCTTCTGGAAAGTATCTGGGCATCTCTCCTGGCCACACTCCAGCTTATAGGGTCATGGCAAGACAGGCCCTGTCCTCTTTTGGCCTGTTCACTCTCTGCTTTACACCATTATGTTCTGGCCCATCCTGGTTGTATTTTTTTAACAACTAAGTTATCTTTTATTTTTACACCATTATTTCTTAATTCTTCCTTGTATCATTTTTTAAAAATGATGTGTCTTTTTCACACCTTAACATGGATTACACAAAGTATGCTGTCAACACTAACATCTACTCTCACATGGTGGCCTTTAACACACACATATCACATGTTTTCTTTGAATCATACAGTAAATATTGATAATACCATTTCCACACAATATTTCTTTAAGATCATTAGCTTATTGCAGTACTCTTTCTTTAGAGGCACTTCACTCTTTGCACATCACATACCTGTTGACAAGTTATACACTACATAAACTCAACGATTGCCTCAACCTGCGGTTAACAAACTGATTTTTAAACAAACAGCTCTACTGTTGAGCTCCATAGTCGTCCATATGACTGACTCGTACACATTGTAGTTTATTTTCACGCACACACACCGTCCTGCTGCTCCGAACATTCGTTAGAGTACTAAAAGTGGATTTATCCACTGCTGAAAATAGTCCCCAACAAATGTTTTATTTCCTCCAGTTTGAGTTAGATTTGTTGAGAACTACAGCAGCCAGCTGTTTAAAAAAATGAAATTATATACAGCCCAGACTGTGGGTGTTTGGACAGCTGCACATCTCTTGTTCTTCAGGTTTCACTGCAGCCACCTTCAGCTCTGCAGCTCAGTCAGGTCAATGACTTAACCCTCATGTTGAGTTCATTTCATGTTAAACAATTTTGTGTTCCTGGTTCCCATAAAAACCTGTAATAATACATATTATCACTACTTGTTGTGTTAGATTTTTTAATTAAGTTCTTGTGAATATTACAAGTTTTGACTTTCTATATGTTCATAGTGGCCTGTGTGCCTCATTGATCTGAGCTGAGTTCTAAAAAACATAATTTCTGGATTATTTTGACTATAAGAAATAATCAGTTTACAGAGTACTTTGGACTCATCACTTACTTCTTGGTCTGGATTATATTCTGTATCATCTTCAGTTTCTGACACTTCCTCTTCAAATCCATCCTCACTGTCTCTCTCTTCCTCATCAGTGTGGCAATCATCAAATATGTAATCAAGAGCCTCACTTACGGTATATCGACCTGCCATGGTGCTGACACACAGTGAACTGTGAGCAGAACCTCAGAAAGTGTTCTATCTCTAAGCTACAGGAGAGGTTCAGTGTTACTGACATAATATTGCAATTCTCTGTCAATAAAGATGTTGTTCCCGAGGGAGAGAGACTCTACTGCGCAAAGGTTCCCGCAGAGTGTGTGTGTGTGTGTGTGTGTGTGTGTGTGTCCATCTGACAAATGAGGATGTACCTGAGTTCAGTTTTTACTCTAATTCTTGTCTCCCCCATTCATTTTTGACCAGAACATTAGTTGAATAAAACTTTTTAAGCTTTTGAATAAAGTGTAGACTTAGACTTAGACGGACTTTATTGATCCCTTTGGGATGACTCCCTCTGGGAAATTACGTTTACGTGTAGTTAAAGTTTAGTTAATGGTTATTAAAGTAGTTGTGCTGACAAATCGTTTCAGCTCTAATCTAGCTGAGTCAACGAATTTTTTTAACACCTAAAAGAAAAAAAAAAAAAAAATCCAAACAGCGGTGTGAGTATTGGCGCCCCCTGCTGGCCACGAGTGTAACTGCTGTTAGCTACTGAACCTGGCGGGCGTTAGGACCCAGAGGAGCCGCGGCGGGGAGACGGGCAGTCATCATGGCGGACCAAAACAAGACAGACACCGGAGGGAGGTTCTACAGTGAAATATTAAGGTGCGTTATCGTCTAAATCATCAAATAACTAATAATTTAAAGACAGAAAACAATAACTCTTCTGTCGTTCTGACTCTTTTTACTCACCTCTCTGTCTGACTCGTTGTCTCCGTGCACATGGGGGGACAGGTTCATCTGACTGGTCTCTAACTTATGGAGTAGTGTTACATACATGTACATGGAAAACACCACTGACACTGTTGTGAAAAACACATTCAGCAGCTGAATGGCAGCAGCTTTGTTGCTCTCCAGAGGTGTAATGGCGGGTGTTAACTTACTGAGCCAGTTTCTGAATCACTGGGACTCTGTGCTGGTTTCTCTCTGTCGCCCTCTGCTGTGTGTTTTGGTGAACGAGAAGAGAAAAACCTGCAAAAATGAAGAATTAACTGGAGTAAAACTGGGATTTGGAAGTGTACGGGTTGTGTCGCCGCATCACACGGTGTATTTTTGCCCGTGAGCAAGGCATCGTGCAGTTGACTGTTTGTTTGAGTGTCTGGGCGATGTCCTGTGACAGTGAGTCATAAAACCACTGGAAATACACTGTAAGCCATCATAATGCAGCTGTACTTCATCAGTAATATGACACTCACACAGTGGAACATGCAACAGAAACAGTGGTTTTTGGTGGTAAACTTCAATACCCAGAATGCACTGGACACATTGCCTTCCAAGGCCATTCACAAGCCACTTCTCCTGGATAAGTACAGTGTGTTTGATACCTTAGTAGGTATAGTTTGATTCAAGGTACCAACTTCACATTTTGTGCATTTCCTAATTAAAACCTGGTCTTTACAGTGGTGTGGTTGTTTCTAGGGTAGACTTTGTCATACATGGACAATATGCACCTGAAATAGATTTGTAAAAATAACTTTTTTCATTTTTAATGTCTCATAAATCAAGTATTATAACATGAGTATTATATATGTAAAAATGTACAAAGTTTGACGTGGTTCAGTGTGAAGATAGAGCTTAAAGACTTCTAAAAGTGTAGAACAATCGAAAAGAAAGAAAAAAAAGAAGATTGTATATTTATGTTTATCTACTGATTAAAGCATCAGTTATCAGGTGTGAGGAGCTGAGCGTTATCGTCTTCTTTTGAATTCCAGTCCGTCGGAGCTGTTTGCAGCCCGGTCCAGGAGTCACAAAATCCCCGTCAGAGGACAGAAGGACTTCTTCCCCAGCGACTCAGACGAGCAGAGACGGCGGCTTGAGCAGAGTCTGGACGAGCACTGGAGCCTCATATCAGAGGAGAGAGTGGAGAGGCTGTGAGTAGCATCCATTCATCCCTCCATCCTTCTCTTCTTTCTGGCCAGGCCTTCAGCCTCTTCAGATTCTTGGCGTTTCCTTTGTTGTTGCTGTAACAGTAGGCTTCATCTGAATGTGCAGGTTGTGTTGGACTGACATGTTATAACAGGATGTTGTGTGTGTTTCATTTCACTGCAGAGGAAACATAGTGAAGGCTACATGGATTCCAAGTGACCAGATTGTGGAGCTTCAGTCTCCAGCTGTGAGTACTGTAGTGAGACAACACACACCCAGTGACAGGCTGACGACTCCTGCACTGTCTCCCATCACTTCTTGTTCTCAGTGTTGTGTGTGTTTTCCACAGGGAAAGTTCTGGCAGACGATGGGCTTCTCTGCTGATGGGAAACAGTATCTGCTCCCTGAAGAGGCTCTCTACCTGATGGAGTGTGTGAGTGGCAGATGAAACCTGTTGGTCAGGGTGTGGTGGTTCATACTGACATGAGTCATCAGTGACATTTAAATGTGTGATGTGTGAACAGGGAAACGTGCAGGTGTTTTACAAGGACTTGCCGCTGTCTATTCAGGACGGTTATGAGAGATTTCTGTCCTCAGACACAGTGAGCCTCCAGCAGTATCAGGTACAACTCAGTCCAACACATTCAGAAAGAGGAGCACCACACTGCACTGGTCTGACAACTCTTTTTTATCACACAGGTGTTTGGGCATTTGAAGAGACTTGGCTATGTGGTGCACAGGTTTGACCCCAGGTAACAGAACCTTAATGTCCCAGCCAAACACACCACTTTGAACCAGTCCTGTCCATCAATCCATTCCCTGTACCCCTCTGAATGTTGGTGTTGTGTTTTTGTCCCTCTCACAGTTCGGAGCCGTCGTCCTACGCGAGGCAGCTGAACCTGCCTCAGTCACGTGACAGAGCAGGGAGACAACTGAAGAGGAAACGCAGCGCCAGCCCCACCCCAACATCCAGGTAAACAGACGCCCTGAAACAAACCACTCCCTGTGTACTGCATGGTTCACTGCTGCTTATTTAGTTTGGCGTCTAAATTCTGACTGAATTCAGGGAGTGATCAGAGGCCAAACTAGATTTTATTGCTCAGCTCAATATGGACAAAAGAAAGAGAACATTTTTTATTACAGAACAAGCTCACAAGATGTTACTTAAGAGATTTAGTTCTACATTTTTCAAATCAGCAAAACACCTCTTTGCTTTGTTTTCTGTGTTGTGATTTGATTTCAGTCACAGTAGAAAGCAATAAGTTATTACAGATAAATAATTATCCCTTGAACATGCTTTTCATCAAAGGCATTTTAAATCTTCACACTTGTTGGTGTTTTTTAACTTTCTTTTCCCATGTTGTTGGTGATGTGTCTCAGGATAAATGACTGCTGTGAAGCTTTCAATCATTAGTCAGTGAGTAACACATGAATCTTCCCATAAACCCAAGGGCCACTCACTTTTCATTCTCGCTGTAGTCGTACTGAAGAATGCTCCGCTGAGAGAATGGAGGAAGATAACAGCAGCCATGAAGGCAAGGAGGACAAAAAACTTCCTGAGTCACACTTGACAACCTCTCCAGAGACTCCAGAGGTCCAGACTCCCAGCACAGGTGCAGCAGATGAAGGCAGGGGCAGGACCTGGTGGACGACCGATGTTCTCGGGGACTCGGGCCAAGGCTCAGTTCACAGCCCCACCTCTGGTTCCTCCCGCTGGGACTTCGGCTCCATCCCTTTCCCTGACCTGGGCTCCAGGGAGCAGCTGTCCAGCTGCCTGGCTTCTCCAGACCCCTCTCTGCTGCCGGGAGCTTTGGCTGTGGGAGTCTGTGACGTTGCCCCCTGGAGGCAGAGAATAAACCTGCGGAAGTTGAAGATGTCCCCAAAGGAGCAGAGGGAAGAAGACAAGCGAAGGCGACGGCGGGACGTCAACAAAGACAAAGAGGTTTGTAGCAGCTGATTATAAAACAACTTCAATCTAAAAAAGAGGCTCATTACAGAGGATAACAGTCTGAGGTCCTTAAAGGTTCAGCGGTGCAGAAACTGGGCAGAGTATCAGGAGCTGCTGAGGAGGCGGCAGGGGAGACGTGAAGGTCGACCAGCACACCTGTGGAACAGAGAGGTCACTCCTTTACATGACCCCACACAGCCAGTCCCCACAGGTGAGATCACATGGACTGAGTCTGTACAGGAAATTCAAACTTCATGTGGTTTCTGGATTTTCACCTGCATCAGTTCATCTAATCTGTTTTTTTTATTCCAGATCAACTGCTGGATAAAATCAGTGTGATCAAATCTACAGACCTGCTCGAGGGGGCGTCCAGGTATCACCTGTTTCTATTTCCTGTTTCCTGCCTGGATGTTCTGATTGAGACGTGTATTACTCTGGTTTGATCCGATTTTAATATCACACATTCAGAATATACATCTCATTTTCAGTAGCCACATGAACAACAAAGACATAGGAGGCAGAAAATAAACTAAATAAAACCAAACTGAATCAATAAATAAAAGATGAATAGATAATAAATGCTGTAAATAAAACTCTGGCCTGACTCAGTGGTCCTGATCTGTCCTGTTCCCACCCTGACACTGTAGGTTTCTCTGAGCTGTTGTAGGGCTGGGCGATGTTATCAGTCAGAATTGTCAAATAATTTATTCTTTCAAATTTCATTCTGAGACTTGAAATGTTTTATTTGTTGTTTTTTTTAGCACATGACCATGTGGTCTGGATTGTCATTGTGTTTAATGGTAATAAAGTGAGTCACCTGTGAAGGAAGATAAATCAGGGTTTGAACTACACATGAACTTCTGCCACATTCTATCATCTGTAATTTACACACCCACAAAGCTGCTGCGAAGCTGCGGCTCTGCTGTTTGTCGCTGCGTTGTTGTATTGTGCTGTGACAGAGAGAGCTTCATTCTCATATTGACGACCTTGTTCTTTGTGCTCAGTTTAAAAGGCTCAGATGAGTGGAGGATTTGTTTCAATGTTTACCAACCTGATGCGGTGGCTGACTTCAAGAAGAGCAGCCCGGGGAAACCGTACTCCAGGATGTGTGTGTGCAGGTAAGCCATCTGCCCGACGGCGTGTTTACTCAAGATTGGCTTACAGGAAACAGACACGAGATTAGAGATGAATAGATCTTCTATCTCATCTGTCATTTTGAGACTGATAAAACTGCAGTTACAGAATGAATCTATTGATTGTTGTTTCATTGATTATTTAGTCTGTAAAATGTCAGAAATCACTGACAAAAGCCATCGAAACCTCCCAGTTTTACTTAATAAATAACTTCAACAACTAGTCAATAACCAAAATTTCTGTTGTTGTGTTTCAGTTTCGACGGTCCCGTGCCTGACCTGCGAGCGATCAAGCTGCTGGCCTCCCAGAGCGGAGACGTCCCAGTGGTCTTTGCTGTGGTGGACTATGGAGACATCTCCTTCTACACGTTCAAAGACTTCCAGCTGCCAAAGGACGTGTACCCCTGAGACCACGCTGCTCTCTAACCATCACTGTCAAACATTCACCTTCACATACCCAGGCCTTTAAATAAATCTGCGTCTGTGGGACTGACTGGATGTGGACAAAAATCTTCTGTGTGTCTGATTTATAATGTGGAGGTGTTTTTAGTGCCAAAGGTTTGGTCTGTGGGAGGAGTATGTCAGTCTGCTCCTGTGTTTTCTGTGCTACCACTGGATGAATTGTACAGGGACAAAAAGTGACCAATCATTTCTTTTTTAAAAGTGTTTTTTTCTGTGTTGATAGAAGAAAAGTTAGAAGTTTTTTTCGGGAGCAACAGAGTCAGTAGTGCTGAGTCATTATGAGAGAGGTTGTTATGTGACAGGAATGTGCTTCTATACATTAGAGTGAATTATTAAGCTGAACAGACTTATTATTACTGTTTATTTTGTGCAACAACAAAAAGATGGAAACTCAAAAATATAAGCAGGTTTGCTGCAGGTTATTTAAGATAGAGTGGGTATTTTGGTCTCTGTACTTTAATCTAAGAGTTTCTCTTTGATATTTCTGCTCTGTTTGCTCATAGTCATAGTCATAGTGGAGAGAGGATGATAGGAAGCAAAGGGCCAGGGCTGTGCTGTGGTAAGGACCGCAAACTAACTTATAGACACTTTACCAGGAGAGCTGTGGTGTTTTTGTTTAGGCTTAAAGCCCATCATAGTCTACACAGACTAAACCCTTATGCTAGTTTTAAAAATTCTAGCAAACTTTAATTGGCAGCATTTCATAAGATTCTTAAATTCAGATCTGGATTTACTCTTAAATAAGGAAAATCATCTGGGAGAGAATCCTGGGATGTTCTGAAAACCACTCCAGCTTGTTACTGGTTAAATATTAGAGTATTTCACTTTAACAAAGTTAGATATATTTTCTTAAAATGAGATCAGTTTTCTAATGCAGAGTATCCTGAACAAGATTATTTTTCTTTTTAGACAAAAAATAAGATTCATTTCCCAGAAATAAGTCTTTTCTTACTTTCTTGAAGTTCTGTTTTTGTAGCAGCAGATCAAGTTTGAACAGTTGTCCCATCTGTAACTACAGCTGAGCATTTCTTTATCAACTGCATTCACAACAAAGAAGTGTTTGTTAATTTGTAGACACAGGAGAGTTTTCCTCTTTAAATCCTTTCACATGCATGAACAGTTACTGTTCACTTCTTTTATGTCCATTTTTAATCTTATATTAAAACCTGGAATCATCTCTAGTCACATGTCTGTTTTCTTTCTTGACCACAGGTGTTATAAACACATGAAAACCCTTCCACTCCCACTTTACACTGAGCTCCCGTCATGTTGACTTTTTGCTTCAGCTGCAGGTCGACAATAGAAGTGTGCGGGTAATTTGCGTTATGTCCCTTACCAACAGACCACAGGAACAAACAGATGCTTTCTCCCACTTTGACAGTGCACTTTATTAGATCTATTGATGTGTCATCCACCTTTAACTGTTGTATTGTTCTGCTGCTGATGTAAGTTTTTTGCAGTTTAAAAAGGATTTGAACAGATGGAGCTGAAGTCAAACAGCCATGTCAGCTCTGTGGACTCTAGCTTTTCTTGCTTTACTTGGTGAGTTCATAAATGAAACTTAAAACACAGCACAGAGATGTCAGAATAAAGATGTTTTCTGATGATGATTTTTAGCTGATGTTTGTTCTTCTCCTTCCCAGCAGGTGTTTCCAGCAGTCAGACTTTAGACTGCTCATACTTAGGTCTTCTGAGTCACTTGAACCTCATGACGACAAATGAGGTTTTATCAATTATGCGACCTGTGAAAAACTGGACCAGCTCAACCCTCGTTGAGCTGGACATGCTGATGTACGGCATTTTAGGAGTGGTAAGTGTCTTTATTGTAAATACTGCATTGACCTTCTTCAGTGCGTCTTCTTCTATTTTGTCATTAGCTCAAGTTCTGCACTTTATTTTCATTTATTTCTACTTAGGCTGCTAAATCTTTTTAACTGATCCACAGCTCAGCTTTAAGGCAAAGCTACCTGCATGGATGGAAGTGGGAGAATGTGTGTTTTCTTCCTGAGTTGAATGAATCGATCTTTTATTTTTGTTGTAAATGCCTGTGATACTTACCACAGTGCTGCTGATTGCCTACAGGATGAGAAGACTCAAACTGTCACCAGTCACATCTGGGTCCAAATGGTAAGAGTCTGGACTGACACATTCACTGTCATGGCTCTTTGAATGTCACACACTCACCAGCCTGTGTCACAATAATGTCTGAAAACACACTTTTTTCCCAGCGTTGGAGAAATGAATTCCTGACTTGGAATCCATCAGACTTCTGTGAGATTTACATGCTGACCGTTCCGAGATCGAAGCTCTGGATTCCAGATGTAGACATCCGGGAGGAGTATGTACAAGTACAAAGCCTGTCTTAAAGCATCCACAAAACTGAGCCACGATCGATTAAACAATCCTGCTGCTGGTTTTAGATTCAGTTCACTGCGTGGTAGATTGTGATACTAGTTAAGTCACAATCTACTGGATTTGAAAGGAAAAGTTTTCCTGGTAACTTTGGGTCTGGTCCGTTTAGTTTAACCAGAAACATCACTGTAGATCACTGCCAGACTCCACTGACAAAAACAGGGATTTTACTGGGAGCTGCTGGAACACCACTGCCTCCATCTGTTAGTGTGTTTGTGTTGTTATGTGGTACTTTTACTTAAGTATCTGATTACTTCTTCCACCACTGAACGTCACACAGTAACACAAACTAAGAGACAGCAGTACTCCAGCTGCTCCCTTTTCAGAGTTTATTAGGAAAAAGCAGACCTGAAAAATAAATTGTTACCTGTGAATGAAACTTCCATTCATAAAATAAATGTTGGAAAAAAAACTTTTTTGCAGTAAATTTCGATTATAATCCTCATGGTATGTCACCTTTTTACTCTTTCTGATCCTCTCCTCCCGTCAGTGCCTCTGACACTGGGAGTGTTCAGCAGAGTCCACTCGTCAGCTTGTATCCCAACGGTTTTGTGTATGCAAACGGACGTAAGCGGCTGACCTTCACCTGTCAGCTGAATCTCTTCAAGTTCCCCTTTGATACACAGAACTGTAACATCACATTCTCATCTGCAAACTACGACGGTAAATCATTTTTCACGTCCAGAATTTGCCATGGAGCATATTCAAGGTGATTATTTATCATTTCTTTTTTTTTAATTATCTCCACAGTTTTTAATATAATACTAGGAACAGTCCAGAGTGACACAACCCTCTCCCTACTCTCTGAGCGGGTCATGATTACACAGGGGGAATGGCAACTTATAAAGCTGGAAACTATTAATCAAACTTCCGCCAAGTACAACCAACCTGAGAGCGAGCTTATATACAGGGTAAGAAAACCTACGTTCATCTGAGAACGGTTCTTTCTCCATTCTCCAGCTGTGTTTGTTTCTAATTAATTTGACTGTTTTTGTTTTTGTTTTTTTCCAGGTCACAATCATGAGGAAGCCGATGTTGTATGTGATAAATTTAATCGTGCCCCTGCTCTATTTCCTGATCCTGGATCTGGCCTCTTTTTTCATCAGTGAGGCCAGAGGTGAAAAGCTGGGCTTCAAAGTGACTGTGCTCCTGTCCATCTCTGTCTTACTGCTGATTCTTCAGGACATGTTGCCCTCCACAGAGGACACCCTGCCAATGATCGGTGAGCTGCCACGCCGGCCTCGGTCCAGAGATTTAAAGGATAACTCTGCCTAATTTTATGTCTCGTGTTTTTGGGTGTAAATGATTATAAGGACAAAAATCTTTGGCTTCACCACACACAGGAGCTGTAATGTAACCCAATTTGCAAAAACAAACACTTAAGTGGATGTACTTTGTCTTAGAAAATTGCCCATTTGATTACATTGCAGCAGCTGTTCTTGGTCCACTTCACTGAACCAAAGGATTTTTGTCTCTATCAACCATTTACAACCAAAAACACGGGAGAATAGGTTCAAAAATCCCAGAATTACAGTGTTCAGTATCCTCATTATCGGTGTCAACAGTATCACACTGAGCGGTGCATGTTTATTCCAGCCAACTACTGTGTTGGGGTTTTTGCCCTGGTGGGTATCAGCATCCTGGAGGCCATGCTGATTTGCTTTCTAATGGACTTAGATGGTCAATGGAGTAAGAAGGTTGAAAAGTCTGTTAATACCCACGTGGAAATCCAGCTGGAAACCAACTGTCACAAAGGTAGGTTTTCTGCCTGCGAGAGATTCTCTCTCTGTTTTCTGTTTGTAACTCTGAGGGGGTGATACTGTTCATAAATCCCACACAGAGCCTGCTGGAGCTGAGGGAAGAGGCCAGGTGAGTCCAGTGAAGAGTCACCTCCCTGTGGACTGTCCCAGAGACCACGACCTGCTGAGACTAATCCTGGAGGAAGTGAAGGCAGCTCGACAGGAAGCTGGAAGAAAAGACGAAAAGAAGAAGAAGCCCGGACGCTACGAAAGACTGGCTCTCATCATAGACTCTGTGTTCTTCGCCCTCTACCTTTTAACCATCATAGTTTTCCTGGTGTTCATGTATCGTGGGTGGATCAGAGCCTATTTTGAAAGTGATAATAATTAGATGATGTGTGTATAAGCAGCCAGGGCGTGCTCTGAAATCCGATGGTGACGGGTTTTTAAATATTACCTTGGTTTTGTGTGACCTGCTGTATGTGCAGGTTTTTAGGTTCAAATTAAATTGATTTGTTTTCATATTGTTCAAAAATATTGTTGTTAATTAAAGACTGTTTCTCTAGATGTCAATGTAAGTTTTATCTTAAAGAAACAGGATAAAAGAGAGGGAGAAATGTGAAAAAGGAATGAACACGTGTACCACAAGATTTATAATAAAAAGAGTCATATCAAATGACCTTTACTCAAAGACTGTGATCTTACATATTCTAAAGAGGAAGTAGGAGTTTCTCCTCCTCATAAAGTAAATTTTACTGACTCTGAATGAAAGTGAAAACTTGTCTTTTGTTGATGGGCCACGTCTGTACTTGTATTTCCACAGAGCTGAAGAAGCAGCTGTTTTTAGATCAAACTACACCACCCAGTGGTGGAAGGAAATCTGTTACTGCCTCATTTCAGAGTAACGTATATTACTGGATTTTAATTAGTGCATTAATGTGCACATCACTTTGATGTGTCTTTGAGGGCTAATATACTCTCTCCCTGTGGATAGAAAATCTTATGCCACATTTATATCATATAATATACTCATTCTGTATTATTATGTTACTGCTTAAAGAAGCGTTTGCTCTCTGCAGATATAAACCTTCCAACAATGATTTGAGGGCTCTGTTTGTTCATTTGTGTTGTTGCTGTTAAAAATCATAAGTTATGTCTGTGACATTATCAGCCTGATGTGTCTGAGCACTCAGCTGGTCTTTTTCTAAAGTAATCAAACAAATGCAGTGGAGGAAAAAGTCTAATATTCTCCTGTGAACTGTAGTGATACAGCTGAAGTGTGGAAATACTCGAGTAAATTAGCTGAGTACCTGAATAAATGCACTGGACTGATACTGACAGCATCAAAATATCAGTGTGTGATGCTGCTGTGGATGCAAACAGACAGGTGTGCATGTCATATGACATGAATACGTGTCATATGACAGGACGCACTGGTAAAGGGTTCAGTCGTTTTGATCACTTCAGCAGCACAGAGGGGCGGGTTGAAACAAACCGGAACAAAATCATGTAATGTTCAGTACAGTGAAAATCAGGGTTACCTATACCATGGTATGTTGTTATCACAGCTGGGACACCTGTATATGGGCATATGTGTTAAACAAAACATGCACTCACGCTGTGAATTTAAAAAAAACAACTTATTTCGTCTTTTCAATAAAATCTTTAGTGTATCAACCACAGAGAAGGTTTTATTTTGAAAGCGACTACCGGAAGTGTGCGTTGTTGTTAGCATTAGCTTGACACGTGTTGAAGCGACACCAGGTCAGCTGTTGTTGGTTAATTTACAGCCTCATTAGCCGAGTGTTGGAGCCTCGTTAGTCCATGGGAAAGTGTTGTTCTCTCAGCCTTTCTCCAGCTGTCTAACACCGACACAGCCCATGTTAGCTAGGAGGCAAGACTCGGAGTTTATTCAGCTAGCTGGGGAGGATTTGTTCCGGCTGACAGCTTGGAGCAAACTGCTAGCCTAGCAGCTAAATTAGCAAGATACACTGGAAACAAGTAAGGTAAGCAGTCTTTCATTTTATTTTCAGTAGAGACACGCGTGTAACTAGTTACAGGATAACCTAAATATTCCCCACATTTATCGGTAAGTATCATAAAACGTCAGAACAATTCGTTATCCATATGTGATAGCTGCACTTTGCTACCTGCGCAGCCAGGTGCGATGCTAGCAAGTAAACACACAGTCTGTAACACTAAAAAATCTTTTGTATTGAAATGTTAGCTGCTCAGTAAATCATGTTTATGCCGAACTGAAAAGTGGTCCTTAAAATATAAGAGAAGTCTTGAATCAAGTATTAAACTTGTCTGACTTTATATCAATTTTACGATCAAATCTAAATTACAAGATGTGTCGTTGAAGTTCTTTTTCCATGCAGGAAACACGCTTGTTTTTTCCCGTACATTGTGAATTCTTATTCCTACATTATGGACCCTGTATAACATGTTTTGTTAATGCTGTACCTATTATGTCTCAATATAAAGCAAATAGAAGTGTGAAAAAGAAAAGCTAACAGGTTTCTGTTACCTGGCTGTTTTTCCCTCCAGGTTAAGACCAGTGTCATCAACCATGGCAGGTGGAATTACAGAGACCGGGGAGCCCTACTCCGCATTTGTGAGTGTCATGCAGAATCCTGTGATTAACTCTGAATCTCATTTTGATCATTTCAGGTCAGACACATGTTTAACCACCTTGCAGTTGTAAAGGGAGAGTCATCCTCTGTAAAGCCCACCTGACTTATGATCTGAGGTTCAGAGGTTGAAGCATTCTGCAGCAAATTACAGATGAATTGGACAGAACTACATGCTTATCTTCAGCAGACTGCTCTTTGTGTATAAATACTTTGTGAACCCAGAACAGAAGGACGTTTTTATTTAGTTCAGCTAATGAGTAATGTCTCTGTAAGTACTGATGGTGCACATGAAAGTGTAGTTAAAACTAAAGAGGAAACTAAACTGCTTACACATCCTGTTTTTTTACACATCAGGCCTCTTTATGGTCTGGACTCAGTTTTGACAACTCATTTTAGTCCCTGACTTTGCTTACATCGGCATGACTTTGACACAGTGATGAAGCGCTGCTGGTCAAGTGGTTTTTCCAGGAAGTGAAAGCTTTGAATCATTAAAGCGCCTCTGCTACCTGATAGGGGTCAGCGCTGCCCAACAAGCCTGACTCTCTTTCTTGACAGTGGTTGACTTTATGAGGAACACCTGATACTGTCATGCGTGAGATTAAGTAGGTCAGTGACCTCGGTTGTAGCCGGGCAAATATGAAATTTAAAGATACCAGATGCAGTAATAAATGAAATCCTGTTAGTTGAATCTCAGCTGGGTCATGTTAGACTGGTTCATGTCTTCACCCTCCACCCTGGTCGTTCCTTCTACAGGTGGGGTTGGTGTATATGTTCAATCTGATCGTGGGAACCGGAGCTCTGACGATGCCCAAAGCCTTTGCTACAGCTGGTTGGGTGGTCAGCTTAGCACTCATCTCATTTTTAGGATTCATGAGGTAAGAGTCTTGTTTGAGCCCTAACACAGAGGATACCCACTCACCTCCTTTTCATCTTTATCATGCATCACCTGTTGCTCTGCAGGCTGATGTTTTTACCAACATTTGAATTATGTTGTAGTTTATATTCAGAGTCAGTGTGAAAACAACACAGCGTGTGTTTGAAGATGTTTGTTCCCTGCTGAGATGAGCATGATTATTCTTTTGTTTTCAGCTAATCTTTCAGCATGATTTGATCCATATAATTATATGAATATGAAAACAGAATATGATCATATATTAAAACAATTTAGTAAATGGTAAAGGAAGTCGTTCAAGTCATTACTCTCACACATTGCGAATGCAGAAAGTTCGTAGAAATTTGTAGTAGATGTTTTTTCGCTGTGGGTCAAATATTAGTCATATTCAAGTAAAACTCACAACATATATGTCATCTTAAATAGAGTAGTGATTAATAATAATTCATAAAATAGTGTTAATGTCTGATGATTCATTGATTCATTTTGTAATTACCATTTAGTGCATCAGTGTGAATTTTATTTATTATTTTTTGTTCAAATATGATTTTTTTTGGCCAGTTTGGCATCATTTGAACATTCGTCCTTGTTGAAAATAAATGCAACAACAGTGATGATGCTGGAACAGTTTTGATGCTTGATAACCAGTTTTGTTTAAAAGTGACTCATTAACTTGTCGTGTCGTCTTGTCTTTTGCTCGTCCCTCTCCCCTCACCAGCTACATGACCACCACTTTCGTGATTGAGGCGATGGCGGCTGCCAACGCTCAGCTGCGCTGGAAGAGGAGAGAGCAGGAGGAGGTGAGATAACAAACACAGTCTCACTTTATATGTACAGTAAATATCTTTAATGGGATGATGGCTGGATGGACCGTTCTCTATTTGCTGCAAGGATGTGAAATATACAAATATACAAATATTACCGAAGTGAATGTTCCTCTCTGTCAGTGGGAGTTTATCTAATAAGACATTAAGCCAAACACTATTTACACCCTGCAGGCAAAAAAGTGGAACTAATGTTAGTATAAATGCAGCACAGGGACATTTCCAGTTCTTAGCTCTGGTTAATGTGCTTACATGTCTTGTTCTGACAGGTTGGAGCATGTTTAGGCAGCTAATAACAGAATGAGCTTCACTCCATCTTTTTTTAAAAACCTGTGAAATAATCTGTGTCAAATTAAACATAAATCCAGAGAGTTTTTCAGTCAGGGAGTGTGAGGGTAATTTTTCTGGCTGTGTGCTTATACACTTACTCCATGTTTGTGGGTGTCAGAGAAAATCTTTTTGTTAAAGAGTAAGATGCTTCTAGTTTAACCAGAAACATCTCTACATATTATTACCAGACTCCATTGACAAAAACAGTAATTTTACTGAGCTGGATCTAAGGAGCTGCTGGAATACCACTGCCTCCATCTGTTAGTAAGAAGAAGTAATCAGATACTTTACATAAATACTTCTCAATAACACTGGCATTATCCTTTATGACACAAATGTTGTCACTGGTCCAGAGGCTTTTATAAGCAGGTTGTCTGCCAGCAGTCCACAGCAGAGAAAAAATTATGATAGAGCCTGTTTGAGCTGAATTTTTTAAATTTCTTCTTTTACTTTTTATTCGCACACATGCTGCTAAATATATTTTGCAGTTTTCACATATCTGTTTTTAGTGAAACGCTGGCACTGTTAGACATTAGAGACATCTTGCTGTTTCTTTAAACATCTAAAGCATTTAAAGTATTAACAGTGTCAGTGTGTTTTTGCAGCACCAAGGCTGAGTGACCTTTTCCTTTTAGCAAAAATATCTCCCTTGAAGTTTATCACCACAAGTCTTCTTTCACATTTGAACTTCTGTTGAGAGAAACAATAACTGTTTTCATTTTTATAAATGACCAGGCTGCAGAATATTTCATGTTAAATCCTGAGAGGAAATTCTGCCTTTTAATAGGAAGCTGTATTTTTTATTTAGAAGGGTGTTGTTGTTTTATAGCCCAATCCTAGCACAAGTGAATTGTGCCTCTGGCCACTGCTCCATAAGAAACCCAATTTGGATGAAGCTGTACTCGATTACCAAGGGAAAGAACCCGGTCTTCAATCATTTTTACTTTGACTAAGAAAAAGACTTTGTGCTTTCTAGGCCGGCTTGGCCTTTTGCTTTTCGTTTCTCCCATGGTACAGAAGTCATCTTGCTTAATGCCTGTGGGTTTGCAGTTGAGGAGTTATGAGCCTGAGGACAATAGCTTGGCGCTAACTGAGCCCCAAACACTCGGCCTTGATTCATGGCTCCTGTACTTCTCTCAGCATTTTCCTCCCACGTAATGGAAAACAAGAGGGGGAGAAAACTGGAAATGTTTACCACTGAATGCTTTTTATTTCTCTGAGCTTGAGTGAAACCTATTAACGAAAATACATTTTTTTTGTTTGTTTGTTTGTTTGTTTTTACAGTGATGCATCATCATGTGTTTTCAGAGAAAGTCCCATATAAATTATATATAGACGTAATTTTAAGCCAGTTCATTTGGAAAACGAGGCAGATTTGCAGGAAATGATGAAGTGCAGTGTCGAATCTGGCCATGCAGACATGATAGCTGAGCTCCTTACAGAAGCCCCCGACTGTGACGGGCTGTTATTGACCTACAATATCAAATAATTGGTTGTGTTTTTATTTCCAACTGAATGATGTTCTCATTAGATAGGTAATGTTTAGCTCTGGCTGCTGAGATCGCCCTCTGCTGGAGTTATGAGTGCAGTGCGACTGGATTGTATCATAGTCCACTCTTCATAAAACTTCACCATGGACTGTATTCTGAGAAATTCTCTCCCCAAATGTTAAAAAATACATAAAAAACTGGGATTTTTGGGAAAAAGTGCCTATTTTGATCACATGTAAACACGTATTTATTATGTGTTTGTCCTTTATCCTCTATGTAAGGACTGCAGCAAACAGTTTTTTTTTACTCACTCATGTAAATTAAACCTTCGCAGCCACAGCGAGGATTCACATTTTTGTCTGTAGCCTGGTGTTTGTCTGTGTTAGTGTTTTGAGAAAGTTAGTCTGAACTCTGATCCACAGCTGCACGAGTTAATCTGGCACTTTGTCGGGTTGCTCCTGTGTGCCGCTGCTTGCTTGTTATTTGTCACACGGCCATTAGCTCCTGTCACTCCTCATCCTCTTGTCCTCCCTGTGTCCCAGCCAACGTGTCACTTATTAATTCAGCTGATGACACTCACAAAGTCGACTATCACTGACAGCTAATTGATACTAATCTGGAAAGCGACGTGTGGGCATGTGATTGGTGTGAGGCTTCTCCGTTCTCCAAAGCGCTTCCCAGCTGTTGCTAGTAATTTCCAGATGTTGCCATCCCCTGTGTCACATACAGAGCAAATAAACACTGTGTTAATCGCTTGTAAACTGACTGTTGTTTATGCTGAGAAATTAGGGAAAACAGGCAGCTAAAACAGAGCCTCACACACTCATATCATCCTTCTCCTCCTCTTCAGATCGATGACAGCGACTCCACCTCTGAGTATTCAGATGATGACGTCATGGGCCGAGGCCGATCTGAGCCGGAGACGAAGCCCATCTTGTCCGTTCGTGAGTATCATGAGTACAACAAAGTGTTTTATAGCACATATAAAACACAAGGATAACGCAGTTACATGCTGCAACACCCACCCTGTTCACCTGATCTGGCCCCTCAGTCCACTACTTCTTCCCCAAGGTGGAGGAGGAGCTCACTGGTCTCCATTTTGACATTAATGATGAGGTCATGGCCATCGTGGACCATTTTCTCAGACAGTCCTGACTTGCAATTTTCAGTTAACTTTCTGCACAATCACTCAAAAAGCTGAACTGCACATGCATGAAACTGTTCAACTCATCTCCTTCTACCTTAGAACACCAACTTATCAATCACCTCTCTTATCTTACCAACAGTCCAGAACCCAAAGATATTCAATTTATTTTAAGTTAAGACAAGTAAAAGCAGTAAAATCACATTTTTGAACCATCAAATGTTTAGTGGCATTTTCTTGGAAAATTATTGAATTAATGAATTGAATTAATCTTTTGTTATTTGACTATTTAAAAAAATAGTTGTCATTTTTATTGGCTTCGTCGTCACTAGCACTGAAACAGTTAAACACTTGATCTCAGAAAATGAAATCATTAAGGGTTTTGGTCATCAGTCTTTTAAGTCATTCATTAAGTTTCAGCTTCACAAATGTGAGGATCTGCTGCGTTTCTCAGTTGGATGTATTTATAAATTGAATATCTTTGAGTTTTGGGCTATTGGTTGGACAAAATGAGCTATTAGAAGTTGTCACCTTGGAGTCTGGATATTTGTAATCAGGATTTTTTCACAATTTTCTGATATTTTAGAGACTGCAAGACTTTACGAATCTGCACAGTGACAATACTTAGTGTGAAATTAGCAATCTGTTTTGTGTCACATTGTATGCTGACTGAAATAAAAGCCAAGATAATAGTGTATTTTGATTTTGGCACATAAAATATGAGCAGGGCTTTTGTGCTCCTTCAGTAAACTAAAGTACCTCATGAACCAGTTATTTTTTTTTTAAATCATCAGACTGCTCCACTGTGAGTGGTATTTACAGCTGATGATGTTTTAATGTTTTCACAGAGAGATCAGGAGGTCACGTCGATCATTTCGACATCGTGGAGCGGGTTGAGATGGGTCAAATGGCTTCCATGTTCTTCAACAAAGGTAATATTCCTCTGGCCCCAAGCCTCTATTCTTACTGCCCGTTATTCAATTAACTGCAGACACCGGCGTCATTAGCCACGTGTAACATTTATGGAGGAGTAGTGAAGGTTGTGTGGGATAAATAGATTTTTTACACCTTTTATGTCCATTCCTCACATTCACAAAGGAAGGCTGCTAGCTGTTTAATTGGATGTAATTATATATGGATTAATTGCCTTTGGTTGTAATTACCTGTTTGAGACCCCATCAACGCTGTTAATCTCCCCACTGTGCATGTGTGTGGGAGGAGGTACAACCTGTACTTGTGGCAAAGACGGGAGCTAATGAACCCTCTGCTAACGTGTGACGGCGTCCTGAAAGCAAAATCACCTTGAAGTAGAAACAGAAAAAACCTTGCGGCTTTACATTCCTCATTCATATCAGTACATTGTCCTGGCTGCGTCCGCATGCAGCTCCCTTTTCTCCTCACCTCCCCCCTCCTCCCCTTGTCTGCTTGCATTACGCCGACCGGCTCTTCCTAACCAGATGTGAGTGACTCAACAGTCTGCAGCGTCCCTGTTGTCGCAGGAATAAAGGAACAACAAAAGGTCAAAGCTCTGACAACATCATCTGAGCTGACATGCTCTGTCCTTCAGCATTTCAACACTAGGTGGAGCACTCGGCACACATGCACACACTCACTATAACACACGTCCGCTTGGCTCATGTTCACACCCACACGTGTGAACGCACTCGTGCATGCCGTCGTGCAGCTCATGCTGTTAAAGCTGCAGTGTGCTCCCATCCACTCAGCCTCCTGTCACTCACTCTGCTGTCCTGCCTGTTAAAGGTGAAGTGCTAAAAAAAAAAACTTTGCTTGATGACCTTTCCCACCATGAAACAGACTGCGTGCAGGTGAGGCACGTGGAGGTATCGATTGGTAATAAGGAAATGAGTTTTCTCTCCTCTTCTCACTCTCCCCATGCTATGGGAAAGAAGCCCAGTGACTCTAATCAGAAATGAATTAGATAGGCACGGGTCCCAGCACATGCTGAACGAGGAGAGGGGAACCGCAGCTCTTTTGTCTGTTCTGACAGCACCGACCTGCTCAGTTCCTACCTGCTGTCCAGAGTTTTCATACCTGTGTGTGAGCTCCCTTTTTGTGCACAGATAATGAAATGTGACAGGAGGGGTCAGGTATAATTTGAAAATTTTCAGTACTAGTGTTGATAAGACACCTGAGCTTCATCCCAGTGCCAACGTGATGCAGCTTTTCAACACCTCTCTGAAAAATATAAACAAGTTTTTTACATTTAAAGAGCAGAAGTGCAGTGCCAGTTCGAGATGTGTAGGGACTGACTGTGCCATAGTGTCTGGGTGACGGCGAAGAAAGTGCCGTTGCAGTTGAGCTGCACCTTTCTTAAAACCTTGGCATGTGCGCGCTATAAATTGTCCAGGTGCTGCACTGGCCTCATACTCGAGTTCTTTTACCTCTCGCCAGGTAAAATGTAGAAAAGCTGCACTTCCTTGGGTCCTCAGCAGTACACCCACAAAGTTTGAAGTCGATCAGCTGAGCGATTGTGGAGAAAATCCAAAGAGAGACAGACATACCTCTTTCAAATGGTAATATTTGCAGGTGTTTGTTAGCAAATGAAATATCTTAAATTCCTTGTCAGACAATGCACGCTAATTCACTACGCCAACTTGGGTTCTGGAAAATTGCGATTGGCATTTTTCACTATTTTTCAGAGGCAATCAATGGATTAATAGAAGAAATAATCAGCAGATTGATTGGTAATAAAAATAACAGTTAATTGCAGTCCTAAGATTATTTATTCTGGAGCTGCGTGTTGATCAGTGTGCATTCAGGCTTTTAAATAATCTACTAAACCTTAGCTCAAACAATCAGGTCATTAGGAGGTGTTTATTTACATCTGCAGTGGTTAGAAATGCACTAAAATGCCTGAAAATGTAAATCTCTGTCATCTTCTAAGGGAATGGCTGTGTAGTTTGTTTGACCTGAATCCAAACCATCTCCAGAACAACAACTTTAAATTGCAAGGGATTATGCGTGTAAGAGGAGACAGATGTTGACATTTGATAACGAGTAGTTCCTGTTTCTTAGAAAGCAGAGCAAAATAAAATCAGCTGTAGGCAAACTGCAGTCTGGACCGACCTCTGCATTCAGCTCATTCTTTGCACATTTAGGGAGCTAAATAACAAGAAAGAGTACAAATAAGTCTCTCTATACTCAGACCATTAAAACGGTTTTAACACCACCTCCCCACTCTTCACAGATAATAAAATGTAGGCGTGATTGCACACTGTCTCTCTGTCCTGCACCTTTGCAGGCAATTAAAGGTATCTCTCCTGCTGTGGAGGAGGCACTCTTAGAGGGCATTTGACTTCCTCCTGGGCTGAAATTGACGTGGTAGCGGCAGCAGCGGTAAGGCAGGCTTGGAATAAGGCCATGGCTATCGTATCAGCCTGACCTGCAGCCACTGACAGGAATGTTGATGTGGGGGCTGGTTTATTTGCACCACTGTGGAAAGGTGTTACTATAACCTTCACATTGATGATTTGAAAGTTGATTAGAAGACGACTTTGGCTAAAGTCACAAAGAGAGAGAGACTAACGGGGCGCTGTCCTTGCATCAGCATCTTCTCTCAGCTTTTCTTACCTCTGTGATGTGATGCGGTGGGTAACATGGCGGCTGTGCAAACAGCAGGATTGTTTCTTCAACGTGAGCCGTCCTTCCCCTGACATAAGGAGGACCATGGCGGCGAATACTAATTTACTCCGCTGTAACCCGGGCTCGTGTCTTTAATGAGAACCAAACATGGGCACATCCATTTTTAATACTTCAGTGACTTTTACTTAAATGTCATACTTGTGCATTGTGAGCGCTGGCAAAATGAAACCAGGAGTGCCTGAGCCACTGGGAAGATAAATGGACATGTTTGCTTCAGCTTGCAGCCCAATCATTTTCCATAAGCTACTGCTACAGTGGTTTTCAGTGTCAGCTTCATAAAAGATGCACTTTAATTTCAGGGAGTATGTCATAATGGCCAACTGTGATCAACTCAACCGATCGATATTACAGCTTTAGTCCACGGAGGGACGTTTGCACCAGGAAAACTTCATTTGTTTCTCAAAATGGAGTCAAGTGCAGCCTGTTATGTTGTAACTTAGAATATATTCAGTCCTTTCAGACCTCTGTACCTCTACTTCCTGATGGATCGAAGCATTTAGTACACAATGTATGCAGCTGTGGAGCAGAAAGTACCGGTAGTAGGAATAGCTCACATTTTGTATTACTTGCTCAGAACAGAAGCTCAGAACAGAAGCTCATTGAATAAGCCCTGTTGTATCTCCTATTTACTACTTCCTGCCTCAGTTTGAAACAAAGCTGCTATTAACAGGTGATTTTAGCTTCTGTGTGCATCGTTATCAGCATAAATGTCACTCCATAAGGAGGCTGCAATACAGAAATGCCAAACATGTCAGTGGTAGTCGAACATGATACATGTTTAAAGTGTATTATCACATAAAGTGTCATGCTCTGAACATATCACGTAACATTAGCATTAACAGCTGTTTACTCATCAATCTAAAAGAAATGTTGTGAGTTCAGCATCAAGCTTCTTTCCTTTACTTGCAGAGAGCTGTACCCAGGATTGAAAAACAACACCACTGTTAGCTTCTGCTTCTATTTCTTCTACTTCTCCTGCTGAAGTTAGCATGCTAACTAGCTCTGTGCCTCAAAAAATCCAGTAGTGGCAAGGCTCTGACTAAGATCTGAATCTTTCCAAGGATTCTTGGATTTATTCCCCTGCCTCCACTCCTTAGATGTGCAAAAATGATTTTAGTGTTAATGAGATTCAGTCCAGTGGTTCCTGCATCACACAGAAGCTGTGTGTCGATAACGTAGACCTAAATTAGCCATCTCTAACACTGCGCTGTCCTATTTACTTATCTTTAGAGACATATTGTTAATGGTGTTGTTGCCTTCAGGGCTGGCTCAATTTAGATTTGATTTGTGAATGTCAGAATTTGAATATAAGGAGAAGGGATGTTAATGAGGTGAAAATCAAAGTTAAAATTAATTTTGTTCTGCTTTATTTCAGAGGCTTTAGATGGGACAGCTCTAATGAGTCATTTCTGACCAAACGAGAGTTTCACTTTACAGGACAGGTCAGAATACTTAAAATAACTCATTCCTATCATGTAATGTACAGAATTAAATCCCTAAGTGCAGCAGTATATCAGTGCTGTTGAGGCTTTACAAGGAAATAAAACTGCCTTTCCCTGTTGTGCACTTACCTAAATAGTGGCCTTACAGCTTTTTTCTGTAGCTCCTCACAGAGAGGTTGTCAGGTCTGCTGTCAGTCAGAAGCAGTGTGTTGATGGATAGTGCTGCGTTTCACAGCTACATGAAAGACCGGGCTCCTACGTGAAGACCCATTTTGCAGCATTTCCTGCCCGTGGCTCTGGGTAATTGGGAAATATTAGTTACAGTGCCGTGAAGGCCTGCATCCCTGTGGTCATGCAGAGCTCTCGCCCAGCTATCGCTTACTGACAGCGGCAGCAGAGGATGGAACGTCCTGTTTCTCCTATCTGCCACTGAGACACTAATATGCCTCGTCCATGTTGTGTCATAGGAGACTTAAAACGCAGCATACAGAGGGATTTGTTTCTTCAGCCGATGATGTGAGAAATAAGACTCATTTTCTCAACCTTAAAACATCCGCCCGTCTGTTTGGAACTTTTTGAAATGTTGAAATGTAGGTTAAACAAGTAAAATATTGGTATTTTTTGTCTTCTAACTGTATGTGTCATGTGACTATTTTGGTCCAATCATGGTCGAGTGATGATATCTGCAGTAAAAGTCAGGCTAGTTTAATTAGCTCAAGATGAACATTAACCCTGAGATTGTAGACCCCCCTGAGCATTATGATTATGATCAAAAAGTTCAAACTTATGTCCTGAGTTTATAAAACTTGAAAACTTGTCATGTCATACTTTTCACATCCTTTGCATCTTAATAGCATCAGAGAGACATTCATTTTCTAAATATTGATTAAATTCAAATGAACCAAGGCTGAAGCATAACACAAAACAAAATTCTTAAATCAGTACAATCATCTCTATTGATTACCCCCTTCAATGTTGGTTAATGCTTGTATTGATTTGTTTGAAGTTGCTTTAAAATTAAATAAAACACATATTCCCCCACTTTCTGGAAAACATAATCTGAGTGTCCTGTAACAGGTTATGTCACACTCCTTTAGGGTGCCATTTGAGACAAACCCACTGTTACTAGCCACGTGCAACAATACAGAGCTGTTTTCTCATATTTGAAAGCTAAAATGTGGCCAGAATATAATATGTGTTTGTTTTTTTTTATTCTAAAAATAATCGTAAGTTTTAGCTCAATTAAAGTAAACCTGCAGTACTCTGTGAGGCCACTGGTCTCTTATGTTGGATTCTGACAGTACTGTGAATCTATTAACAGCTTTTTTACAACTAGATGAGTGGTTGTTTATTAGGCTGCCAGTTCCGTATGTTTTCTACTATTTGATAGGCACCCGCAGCCCTTAATTCATAAAAGAATCAGCATAGCCTGTAAAGGTGTAAATCTGTCACTTTTTATTTCTTTTTAATGGACTCTATGCTCTAATTTCCTTGGCAGTAATGAATTAGCTGAGGGGTCCAGTTGGACGGCTGAACCCCCTTCTGAGAATTCAAGAGCATGATGGATGTGTGGTGCACTGTGATGATCTGTCTGCCGCTGAAAGCTTTCGATCTTGGCTTGGCAAAGGCAGCTGGGCCGGGCCTGCCGGTCGGCTGTGCGGATGAAGAGATGGGGGGCAGATGGTTAAGAGCTTTGGTCGCTGTGGAGAGCAAAGGCTGACGAGGAAAAAATTTCCTTCATGGAGTGATTAGTTTTTTAATTAATGCTATTAATATTTTTCATTGGAGCAATAAGATGTGCCTCCGCTGTACAGGCTGCTGTCCCAGAAAAAGGATGGAGGGATGTAATGTATGGAGGTGTGGATGAGAGTGCATTTTAATGGAGATGGCACCACAGTGGTAAAGTTTAATGCACATGGTCCATCAATCGTATTTCATCACAAAGTGTTTGGACAGCTGACAAAGATGAAAAATGTGTTTGCTTGTCACCTTTTGACCTCATGTTACTGTACGAATCTGTTGATTTTATTCACAAAGACAAACTTGGCATGTGTCCCTTTTCATTTTTTGTCTTTCAGTTGGTGTCAATATGTTCTACATTTGCATCATAGTCTATCTGTACGGGGACCTGGCCATCTACGCAGCAGCTGTGCCTATATCACTAATGGAAGTTGCCTGGTAAGACCAATATACTCACTTTATCACACCCATTCTCTGTTTTATTGTGAAATAAAACTTATATATAGAAAGATATTACAGATGTTCTCCTTGAAGAACATTCGGAACATTTGCTACTCTACTTTTTTGGCAAGACAAAGCACATCTTTCTTCATCTCATTGACTCCTCTGCCCGCACACTTTGGTCCTATTTTCACCTTCTGAACTCAAGATTGAGACAATAAAGCTTTGCTGACAGAGGCCTTTGGGCCTGCTGACCTCTTACTGGTGCTCCTGGCATCTGAGTCGTGTTGACTCGCTTCCAGACAGGTTTTTATTGCAAGTCCGTTGGCCAGACTGGGTGAGAATAAGGTATTTCATATAGTTCCAGACTGTGCCCTTCAGAGTCTGGACCACAGAAATAGCCATTTCCCCCTTTAGTGTTGTTTTAGTGAGATGATTTCAGGAGGGTGACAGTTAAAGTTTCTGACAGGGATGTATTTAATAGTTTCTGGCATTTCCTAAAACTTCAAGTTTTAGAGAAAATGTTACACTTTCTCTGACCTTTGGTTAAACTGATAATTTCTTCACTATCTTATCTCATTTACTCTGATTGACAGCAGTATTTAGAGTCAGTTAGAATGAACTACAGTAAGCTGGGTGAGTTTGAAAACACTTTACTTTCAGGTCGTTTTGGTAGATTTTTATCACACAGAAATAAACAATAGGAAAACAGCAAATTCACTTCTCATTCGTTATTTACTGACGTCTTTTGGTTAGCCAACATAGTGACCAGTGAGTTAGACATTCTGGTTACTCTGCTAAGTCTCAGCTTGTTGCTCCTGCTCTTGTTGATCATCTGTGCTGTGATTGGATACAACTAAACTCATGATTTGCATAGTTTTTCTCATTATTATTTATATTTTTTTCATCTTTGCTGTCAGATAATTAAAAGTATTAAAATACTGATATACTGGTATTTATATACTGATATACAGCCCTAATCTGAACTCTCATCGACAGCTTCAGAATCATTTTGATGGTACGCTGGGAGAATGGAGCCTCTGTCATTCCCACTCCAAGCCTCCAACACAACACTGACAGCCCTTTTGACTCTAGAAGCAGAGGATCATGGGTTTTATAAACTATTCAGCCGTGTTTCAGTTCAGTGAGTTTTAGGATTACACAGTTGGAACTCTGGTCTAGCGATTGATAGACTTTGTTTTCTGTGAACAAAACAGCTTAACTGCTCAGACTTTGAGCCCAACAGAAGTAATTACCACTCTGGCTGCAGAGGGCGCTGCTGCTCTGCAAAGTTACATTGTGTTGCTTTAAAACGTCACAGTATAAACTCTGTACTCTTCTTCTAATTGTTGTCGTAACAAAGCCACCCTACCTCATCCTGTCCTGAGGCACGGCACACTGATGCTGTCTGATCATATTAAATTCTCCTCCTCTGTGGTCCAAACCTTGCTAACCTTCCAGCAAGAATAAATGTGAGATGTAACTGAGACTTCAAAAGCAGTTTTCTTTGCCTGAAGGCACAAACTGCAGACTTCTGAGTAGCATGGGCAGAACCAGATGATTTTACCAAAGCTCGCTCTGTCACGCAGCAATGATAGGGTTTGTGATTGCTTCTAAGTGATACCCTTTAAGCTTTCAAAACCTCTGCTGCAGACATCAGCTTTTCCTTCATCTGAATTATCTGATAGTGTCTTTGATAATATGAGAACCCAGAAATTTTATGTGACAAGCTGTAATAAGAGTTCAAACTATAGATTTGAAAGAGGAGTGGGGATGATCTGGTGTGTGCATCAGTTTCAGATGACGACATCTCACAAGGCTTAGGTCAAACGTAACACTCTGTTTGTGTTTATGTTCCTGTGCAGTGGAAACCACTCCTGCAGCGCTGGAAGTGTCAAGTACAACGATACAGACCCGTGCTGGGGCTCTGTCACAAGGAAAGATGCGTACAGGGTGTTTCTGGTAAGTGCTCATTCTTTACCTCAGCAGCACTCCGCCTCTCTTTACTTCTTACCTCGTCGTCTGCAAGACACACAAGACCCGTTACTTGCCTCCTCTTTTCTAGTTCTAGCAACTGGTCAAAGATGAGAATTAAATGTCAGAACTGAGGCCAGAGTCTGTAGTGAACAGACACATCTGCTCTGAACCAGTTCCTTCAAACTCCAACTAATTCATTCAACACCAATGAGACTGGACTAAAACTGGCTGTGCTGACAGGGACATTTGTGGCTAGCTGACATCACCAAATATTCCATATATTTTTTCTTTAAGTAGATCTACTGGATACAGTTTCTACACTTTTGGTTCACATGGTTTTTTACCTTAATCCTGGTAAAGGAGAGTGGCTCAGAAAAGACTGGAGTTAAATCTGACATCTCCAATTGCAGTTCAGAATAAATGTGTAGTTACAGCCACATGCCTCCTTACTCAACCCAGAAAAAAAGGTCCTAATCAGTGTCAGACAGAGGTGTCAGATTTTAACTTTGGAAAAAAAACATACGGGTATTGGAGCAGTGCTTGTGGCCAAGTATCAGTGTAATTGGAAAAAGGTCAGATCAGTGTATCCCAGTGTTGACTGGTAAAAATGTTCCTCAGTGTTACATATCTATTTCCCTAAGCGGTCATGATGAAACTGGGAAATTAGTCTGCAAAACTGCAAGTGTAAACAAATTGACCGGAGATTACAAATCAGTATTATTTCAGTTTGCTTACATACATTAAGAGGCTTATCCCAAAGGAGATAAAGGAGGGAAAAGTTCATTTATTGGCAAATTATTTGAGGTCGTCTCATTCTGTTAAAACATAAGCAAGGATGGGGAGGAGAGAGCGCGGAGAGAAGGGAGGCTGAGAAATTATACAGGAGGAGATCAGCACATCTATCACTGTCGCTGTGCAAAGTTAAAGCTCGAGTGGAAATCACAGAGTTTGGCTTGCTTAAGACTTCAAGGACACTTCCTGTGGGCTGCAGAGGTAGCGTATCAGGGGAGGTTTGAGCGAAGAAGGGACTCCGAGGACAGAAAATGTTGTCGGAGCTGAATCTGACAGAAATGCATCCGAGACTTGGCCCGCAACACCTTTTTCAAAAGCAGGGTCAAAAGTATGTTCTCACACACCGTCCAGCAGCTTCATCACTGTATAATACCTTTCAGAGAGGAGAAATCCCCTGTGACAACAAGCTGTACTTACATTGTTCAACATTTTTTACCTTGTTTTTATAAAGAAATGGAGAAACAGTCCAGTGTAGGAACTGATTCATAGTAAACACAGCGATGGCAGAAGCTTGTGCTTCCAGCAACCAAACAGGCTCAAGTTAGTTCAAGCCTGTTTTCCATTTTCTCATTTTTTCTTAATCTTTATCTTCTTTATCTGAAGTTAACTTGCACATTTATATGTACATTTTATAACTTACATTGTTTAGATTTTATTTACTTAGTCTCAAAATTTGGCTGCCCAGCTTTGTGTTGCACTGCTCTGTGTTTGTATCAACAGTGAAATTTAAATAGTGTCCATGTGCATTATCTTCTAATTTAAATGCTCCATCTCTCGTAGACATTGTTTGTTGTTCATGGTGTCCTTTTATATTTTTACCCAGAAAATCTTTCTTGTTTGTCCTGGTTGACCTTTGCTTTAATAAATCAGAAATCATTGAGGTGTGATGAAACATTCAGGCGGTCCTGTTAGCGTATCGTACAGTGGCTGGACTGTCTCTTGACTCCACTCTGTGTGTGTGTGTGTGTGTGCACCTTCACAGGGTCAGAGGCTCCGGCCTATAGACACTGCCCAGACTCTGAATGATGAGTCTAAATAATTGACTGTTTCTCATCAGCTGTGCTCTACCCTGTGGAAAGAGCTATCAAAGCCTGGCCCAACCAGGATCCATCTGAGCTCCTTTGTATTCTCTGGGTTACATTGAGAGCTGAGCTGCAAGGACAAGGTGCCCTTCCTTCCTCCATTTCTGTAACGGACCATTTTCGCTCAGGTCTTCCTGAAGTGCAAAGTTTCAGAAGGTCATTCGGGGAAGTCATGCTCAAAATTGCTAGCAGGAAAATAGACTTTATGATGACCTTTACTGTTTTTTTTTTTTTTTGGAAAGATGTGTGTTTGAGATTTATACTTTGAAACCCCAGACTCTGTCCTCTATACCTTTTATACTTTTCACACTTTGTTTTTTTTTAAGAAAAGTATCTCTGGAGTGAGCTTTGTCCTGTTTCATCTTAAGTCTCCTGATCCATCTCACAGGGTGATTTTTTTATTAGAAGATAAATATTCAGTAACATTGACTCCTTACAGACACCAATCCAACAGTAAAGAACTAGATAGTTAACTATCATCTCATGACTCCAGGACTTAGTTTTGAAAATCGAGCTGCTTGGTTGTGTCCATGGGATTCACTGGGAGTGATGCTAGAGACATTACTGCAGCCATAACATTTTTAGAGTTTAGAAAATGTTGAGAGATTAAAGAGCAGTCTGATTATGGTGTTGCTCTAAAGAGCTTTAATCCCTGTGTGGGTGATTGGTGCTGAGAGAGGGGAAGAGAGGCAAAGAGCAAACCGAGAAGAGAGGCTGAGTGGTTTGGATGGAGGGAGTTGTCGTGTTGTAGTGTTTTACTCACTCCTTTCCTACGGCTGGACTTGATCTTAATATTACAATCTGTGGATGGTTTTGAGTAACTGTCTGTGTCTCAGGCCCAGGTTTTGAGAATCACCACAAAAAAGTCCCAGTGAGCACATCTCAGGCATCAAGTAACTAAATTCATTATCAAGATTTTCACTTTCTAGTGATTTAAAACAACCAAAAGCGACATACTTAAAGTAGCTATTTGTACGTTTTTACAATCGCTATATAGCCAACATTAGCATTAGCAGCTGTTTACGTTTTGCTTCTAGTTTTATCACTTATATTCTTCTAGCATGCTAACCAGCTAGCCTTGTCATGTCTCGTAATACCCCTTTGCGATAGTGACTCACTGTAGTGAACACACTGCTCTGGAGAAGTACACATAGCCCCTTTAAATCCAATAAGCCAGAACAAGTGAAAAATTAACTTTTCTTTTACTTGATAAATGATTTAAGCAATAAAAGGTCAAATTGTTGCTGATAAATGTTCTGACAATTAATAGACTTATCATTTCAGAATTAAACAGTTTAACTACCAACTACCAGTTTTAACAGAGCTACATGTTTTCTCCTCTGTGTGGATGTTTCGTCCTTAGATTTTACGTGTGAGTCTCTCCCAATAGTTATGGCAGGTTTCCTCCAGACGGTTGCTCCGCAGTGTTTGGGGGGGCTTTATTCGCAGTGGACAACAGATTGTGAGTTATTTTTAGGTTTGACAACAGCTGTCCCTGTACATATGAGTAGACCTTTACCCAGCAGCTCTACGGCAGTGAGGAAAACTGAGAAAAACATTCAGCCTTAAATCTAGTTTAGTCCATTCTTGAGTTTTGGAATGCATCAGTCTTTGTATTCAACTTGTTGCTCCCAGTTTCTTGGACTGAGAGCTGCTCTCTCTGTCACCTGACCCTTGTTTCTCACTTTAACACATGGATGACATGATTGAATTTAGTGTGTTTTCAGGCATCACAGTTTCTTTTTTAGCTCCACACCTCAAGCCTCGTTCCCTCATCATGTGTCAGTCACATCAACTGAGTGTCAGTCTTGACACTGACACCCAGCCTATATGGGGAAACTGGGATAAATGTGTGGTTTCCCACAAAGTTAAATTAGCTAAATTCTGCCTGTGATCTTCACAGTGAAACTCCTCCAGTTTGCCATGTTGAGCTTTGCTCAGGCCACAAACCACCATCGAGTGGTGTTGATATTACAATTCACATCAAACTCTCATTATAGTAGGCGTTGTCTCTTTTATAAAGACAGACTAATTAGTTCATGATAATAAGGCCTGAAGCAGCCCACTTGATATTTCATCCAGTGAGATCTTTGACTTAATCAGTATTGACATCACGCAGCGGCACTATCAGCTGTGGACATGACACAACAGCCATTTTCTTCATCCGAGGTTCTGAAAGCTCTTAAGAAGATCAATTGACCATGATTTGCTCCGCTGCTGATTGATTCTCATGTTCGCTGCCTGAGTGGACAGCTGAGGGCTTTCCTTCCAATATCTACAATATTTGTTGGCTTTGGGGGTGTGAAAGGGAGATGATGGAAGCCATTGCATAACAGAGCCCTCAGTGTTGATCCTGGCCCTTTACACAGCTTTGATTGAAAAGATTAAGGGGCTGTACAACAGTGGAGCCTTTCTGGGTTTTTGTTCAGCTCCAGCAGAGATTCCCGAGACCTCAATTAAACTTCTCTGTCCTTGATTGTCCCCTGCTAAGTTTTCTTTTTGAATTTCACTGGGGGGGCTTTGTCACAGTGGCTAGCCAAGCAGTGGTTGGTACACTCCACCCTGCTGGACAGCCAGTACAATTTAAATGGCTGATTTATTGTTCTCCCAGTATGTGGGAAGTGATGGAAAATCAATGCAGTATATGAGATCAAAAGCAGATCATGCTTACACTGCATTGTTCACTTCTTCATGCAGATGTTTCAGTTACAGTGGGTGTCTATTAAGTCACACACTGTCTCATGTATTAAAATAAAGTTTGATTTTAAGTGCAGTTAAAGTTGTTGCTCGTCCCCTAAGAGTGTAGAAATGACCCACCCTGCCACTTCCCTCAATACTGAGCTGATTGATTAATTAACTGACTAATAAAGATTTATTCCAAGAGGAATTTCAGTGACCTTGATGCCCGTTCCCTATGGAGGGTGTCTTTTTACTGCAGTGTTTTACCCTGTTACGCACAGCTAACTGCACATACACTGTATGGCACATAAAGCACCTAGTTGTTTAGCTAATAGAGGAAAGCTTGTTTTTTTTCCCAGGTGCACAAACAATAGAGAGAAAAGAGAATTTTCATGCAGTAAAGGTACACCAACGTTATAGGAGTTTGTGTCATTGATTGGTTGTAACTTACCTCATCTTTCCTAATTGTAATATTCGTATATCATAAGAATCCTCCTGAAAGTGAGAAATTATAAACTAATAGTAGGTTTGGTGAATGATTTGGCACATTTGTACCCACCAGGGTTGGTTTGGAAGTTGGTAAACAGGCGTATAATTCAGTAAAAGTGATGCACTTTCAATTACAGAAGGTCTCTTTTTACTTCAAGTGAAACTTCAGCAGCTTTACACAGGCAAGGAGGAAGTTTAGCAGCCTGGTTTTAGTTTTTGTCCTGTTGATTTGTTGATTTCATTCCCTCGTTGCACAGGAAAATGTCAGAGTAAAGTCAAAGCTGCAGCAGGAGGTGGGCCTGTAAACTGTGATGGATGTTTACAATGGGAAGCTTTGGCTTTGTATTTCTTCTCCAAATAAGTTTGTCTGACCTGAGAGTTTGGTTAAAACCTGGTCTGGCTGTTTTACTATTTCTGTTTCTTGCCTGGTTGGATGTTTTTTTTATCTTCCCTGGTAAAATCATAGTAGCTTAAAGTTTCACATTTTACAACACTCATACTATTTAGATATCAATATCGGATTAACGGAGGTACTTAGGAGCAGTATTAGCCTCAGTTGCCATCATAGACATGGCTGAGCCCTCATATTTAATGTTTACACTAAGGACGTATATACTGTAGTCGAGTGGCAGGGCTGGAGCTGTGGGGCGATGAAGGTACAGATGGTTTAATAGAGATTATCACAGCAGGAAGAAGTGTCTGAGCTGCGATCCATACGAGGGGAGTCCACTCCACACAGCAGCAGGAAGCTGTATCAGAGCAGCGGATCAGGACACGGAGAGGAGACGCACGGTGCTGCTGATGCTGGAATGACTGGCGGTGACTGATGACGAGGGAGCAGTCGTCAAGGAGACACAGAGTTCATGCAGGAATTACTGCATGTTATTCAGCCCATTTTGTTATAGCCTGATAAACTGAATGATTCATTGTGATGACTTGTTCATATGAGATAGCGTGTACTGTACACTCATGCAGTAATACCGCTTTCCCAACTAAAGTTTTCTCTGATATTATCATGTCCAAGGGCATCATGAGTGTGTGTGTGTGTGTGTGTGTGTGTGTGTGTGTGTGTGTGTCTGATGAGACTGTTCTTCCAACCAAACCACAGTATGATTGATTTCAGCAAATGCACAAAAATTGTGCGTTTACATTCAAGCAACAAAACCCTCCAGTAGCTGTAGTTATTACTCTTACTCAGTAATTTGTCTTGTGTGAGTTATCTTAACCTGTCTGTTTATCTCACCTAACAGTTGACTGTATGTATCAGCTGATAGTAGTATTCTTTTACATAAACTAACAATCTTGTTTTTATAACCTAGAAGCATACGAATAACAAGTGGACTAAAAAGTAGTGTGATGACTACAGCAGCATTAAACGTTCTTATGGTTCTGTTTTGACCCTCATAGCACTTGCTTAAGTTTAGGGAAAGATCCTGGTCTGGTTTAATACAGACTTCAAACACAATCTCTTTTCTTTCTTTCCCTAACTTTAACCAAAGTGTTGCTATTTACACCACAAGTGGGACTGTGAATGCAAACTCTGATGTGACAGTCTTGCACTTTGTACACCGGCCATCTACCCCAACCACAATATAACTGTTAAGTTGTATATGAATGTACTTTCCAGGAGACAGGGTTGATTGCAACAGTGTTTTCATTAACTCAAATCCTAGTGAGGCCAATGTATCTGCAGTAAGATAATATCAGCCAATTTATCGGCCTAGCTCTAATATTTAGTATCTATTATCCCTCATTTCCCTGTTTTTACTTTAAATCATTGTTCCACTCTATTCCCAATAGTCAAATACATAAGTTGTTTTCTCGTGTGATACAAGTTGTTTGTGTGCATCTCTCCTCAGAGGGTAAGATAAAGTAAATGTACTTCAGTTGTCCCTTTACTGCTTTAACAAGGTCCTTCCACTGTGATTTTTTTTCTTTCTTTTTTGGAATGAGGGTGGGCGTGGAGGGGTGGGCGTGGGGGGACAAATCTACATGCCGAATGCGAGGAGTGTTAAGCTGGTTGTCTGGTGCAAGGACGTTTCAGAGTGTTGTAATGGTCTCACTTTCTGAAGGCAAATGAACGTGATTTCCATGAAATGTACAGCGGTTAATGGATGCGTTTAAAATGCAGACAGGTTAACAATACCTGTCCACATCGAGACCCAGTGTAACCTTGAGGCTATTACGCGTCCGGCTGCATGTTTGTGGGCTCTTGTGCTGTGCTTTGCCACTGGAGCGGCAGCCCACCTCAGTATCTTTCTAAATAGATTGGGTAGTTAGGTCATGGTTCTCTGTAGTTGCTCCTTAGGGAGCAGCTGCTTAAGTGCTGTCCACTGACCCATTGTGCCCTAAAATATCCACTCGTTTGGTTTTTCAATTATATCTTGATGTGTTGCACACTCACAAAATGTTTTCTTTGTTGATTTATTCTTTTATCTTTTCATAAGGTCTATCATCCTTTTAATTTGGGAGGAAAGTGTCCTGGGCTGTAATGCCGTCTCCCTCCTCTTCCTCCTCCTCCTCCGTCTCCCTTTTACAATAGTCGGAATGATGGGTGGCGTGAAATAGCCATCGTCCTATTAAACCACAGGCAAATTATCGTTTCTCATTTCCTCCCCAGATATGTCCCAGCCCTGTCATAAATCTTCACTGTGTGCTGTTGCTCATTATTTTTACCGTGGTAGGTGTGTAATGGTTTCTTTTTTGAGGAACAGAACTGCGTATTATGGGTTTTAATTAGGCAAATGTCTCAGAAACAGGAGCTTGTTCAAAGTCATGAAGTCTTCAGCATGTAAACGCTCATCAGTGTTTACCTTGACAAGTGACTGCTGTCCTTTCAAAAGGAATTAACATCTGTCAGTGCATGTTTTTAAATACAGCTGCAACAGGTTTCTGTTGATTTAAGGTTTGAAGGTAAAAGCACATTATTATACAGAGGAGTAGTAATGAGGTTGTGTGTGCAGGCACCTTGCTGTGTAAATTGAAAAAGTGTGGTTGGGACCCCTCGTCACATTTCAGATGTGTGAGTTGTTATCAGTTCCACCATCAGTGTATATTTTCCCTCTAAACTTACCACATACCCTGATTTAAATAACTGTTTGAGGCTCAGAGAGGTTGAATGATCCAATATTTCCCCAAAACAAAACAAAACAAAAAGAACAGATTTGAGAAAAATCTAATAAAAAAAAAATGTTATTACAAGAAGACACGAGCTCAAACAAACCAACATCAGTGGCCTTGATGACGAGGGCAACAAGGGTTGCAGTGTGTGACCACTTTTCCATGTTTTTTCTGAATTGTCCTTGCTTAATTTCCATTCTGAGTTTGTAAACAAGATCCCAGGTAAATGTGACCTTGCTTCAGTAAGGTGAGAGCTCCCTGCACAAAGACCTTTTGTTATTATTAAAATCATGGAAGTGGAACATCCTAATCACCTGCTAAATCACTCTGCAGATGACCAGTATGTAATTAACGTTTACACATGAGTTCTGCCACAAACAGTCCAGCCAACTCATTAACTGTGCTTGCATATTGGAACAGTCTTTGGCTGACAGTGATGAGACTGTGATTCAGTAGCACTGCAGTGAAATAAAGGTGTCTCCGCTCCATACTTTTTCCATCAGATTGGCTCCATGGTCTAAAGTTGAATGTCACAGTTAATCTTCCCAGACTCTCGGTGGGTGATATTATCCAAAGTCCTTGGGTTGCATTATTTTTTTTACAATCTTTGTTTTATTCTCAGCGTCATTTAGTGATCTATATTTATTCAAAGTATAAGATATACTGACTGGCCCTGCACTTTGTCTCAGGGAACATGATGATGCATTCTCCTTGCATCTCTGCCCTCACTTCATCCCTCCTCCACCTCTGCTTTTGTCTGAGTTGTCTGCCTTCCCCTCATTACACTCCTATCTTTAATCGTGTAGAGACATGGCGGTCTCCAGGGCCACATACCTAATTAACAGTGCAGGCTACTGTGTTGGATGTGTTTCACTTTCACCAACAGCAAATGAAATGAAAGTTTGTCCATAGTTGTACTTTTTTCAATGGGATCTTTCCAATCTGGCCATCTAGATATTAGTACTTCCTGAGATTTTATTCAGATTATGTTTTTTATTTTGCTGTTTTGCGTTGTTTATCCTGTTGTAAAGTACTTCTGAAGGATTGTCCAGGTGTGATCATGTTATTAACAAGGACTGTACATCAGTGTCATTATAGAAGAGTGAGTGAGTGAGTGATGAGAGAGAGATGAACCAGCTGTGAGTGAATCTGTGACTCACTCACTGGCTGACTAACTTACATTTACTCACTTACACTCGAGGCCAAAACACACTGCCAGCGTATGATGTGTCTTAACAGATGCTCTCATTATTATCTATGTAAGCTCACAGGCTAGTAGTGTAGAGATGTGCATGGGTGGATGAGCCAGTTCACATCAGACTGATATTGTCCAGTCTTCACTGACCACAAGTTTGGGAAAAAAAAGGCAGAGAAGCAGCACTTTTCCAGCTCTTTGTGTTGATAGAGGACAGTGTTTTGACCTCTACCAGTCACAGTCCCAGAAATGTAAATATTACGTGAAAAAGACATTTCCTGGGGAAGAGAGATACTGTAGGATGGGAGATAGGTTCCTCAGGTGAGGAGTCATGTACAGTAACACACAAAGACTCCTGAATCTGGGTGAACATGAAGAGTAAGTGAATTCATATTATTATGGCAGTGGTTTCCTTCCATACAGAAGCTGCTACCTGAATGTTTTGTAACTGATCTTTGCAAATAAGAGAGAGTCAGGAGAGATAAGAGCTTCATGAGCTAATCTGTGTATTTGTCCAACCTGGATGTTAGAAATCATATTGCATTTTTGTGCTCTATCTATAGCACAATGTTTACTGAGCTGGACAGTTCAATTTTAATTGGATTTATTGGTCAGTAGTGATATTTTGAAATAGGCCTGGATACATAGGATTTACCTGGGACATCTCTCCTTATTTGACCAATTGTTGAAATAGGAACAATATGTTTTATGTGCTTGGTTATTGGGATATTATGCAAAATGAACACAGTGGCTGAAGGACCTCCAGTGAGTTGAATAAGGCCTGACAGGTCATCCACAGTCTGGTTCACTGGTTCCTGAAGCCTGCTTCAGCTGTGTTTTGAATGCATGGCATGTTCAGAGAGAGACGGCATTATTTATTCATATCTGTGTGTGTGGGTGTGTGTGTGTGTGTGTGTGTTGGTGCTCGAAGAAGTTGAATTTCTGTAGCTCGATGTTGACCCAAAGACCCAAAGGGGTGGGGGCAGGGTCGAAAGCTGACAGAGACGGTCACATAAGAGATGGATGGAGAGGCTTCTGTTGGCAGCAGATAAGCTCTGTTACATTCAGTCTTTATGCCTGTCTCATAAAACATAAAAATATTCACACACACACTCAGAGGAATTAACATAACATCGACCCTTAATCTGTCATTCGTAAATAATATTTATAATTTGTTTTTTTAAATTCAGACGAGTCTCTCTCTGTTGTCATCAGCTGTAGGAATTTACAGGCTCCTGTTTTGAGTCAGCAAAAAGTGAAGTCCAGTCTCGCCAGGTCAACACTTGTCAGTCAGTTTGATGAATGCTTTTAAAATGGCACCCAGAAAGAGGCTCATTTGTAAAACCTCCACAGACACTGAAGAGAACTGCTAAGAAAAAAGGCAGCCACATCTTTCAAGATTTTGTCAGCTTCACTTTCTGGTCTGCTCTCCTTTGGTTCTTCCTGCTCTCTCCAGTGTTGTTGTTGCTGGCTTTGACTGTTCTGCACTGCAGCTGGTCATTACCCAGAAACCCAATTTTAGGAAATGAGATGAATGAACACAACACTGCTTTCACCTCCTGCTAATGTACAAATCTTTGCATAAGTCTCATGTGCTCTTTGCATATGATTTGTTATTGCGTAATATCACTCTCCCTCAATCTGAAATACTTCCAAACAATGGATCATGATCTGTTCAGAGGGTCAAGCTCTTTGTTTTCTGCTTCAGACATTAGATTTTCATTTTGCCCGTCTGCTCTCTGTTGTTACTCCTCCACTCTGAACTGTGGCTGCAGGGTGTGTGCGTAGCAGCATGACAGTTATTGATTTGATATGTGGTGGGCTTTTCAATGAGCGGAGCATATTATAGGTTTTTTTAATTGTGGGAAGCCAAAACAACATTCAAGTCTGGATTCTTTCTCTAGCTGCACCTACAAATTAACTTGTCCTCATTAAACAGACGACATAACATTTAAACCATGTGTCCTAATTGCTGTCAAGTCCTGTTGGTTTGTTCTTTTTTTCTCATGCATAAAGCTCCATCACTCTGTTCGACAGGCATCTAACAGTTAAAGGATTCATTCTTTAATCTAAAAAAATGTCAGTGATTAGTGAAAATGGCTCTCATAATCTCATAGCAAGGTGACTTCTTCATATTAATAGTTTTGTCTGACCTACAGGGAGAAGATATTCAGTTTACAGCAGAAATTGTCTCATCTGAGAAATGTTTATTTAAAAAAAATTCCTTAAACATTATGTAATTATCACAGTCAATTTGTTTGTCAGTTGACATGTGATTCATTTCAGCTCTATGCTCTTTTCTAGTGCACTCATTTGTTATTAATTGTTATGAATTACAATGTCACTCAGTAAACATAATCGCTTAGATGCTGATGTTCTCATTCCTACACAAAGTAAACTACACATACTTCATTTTTCTTGATAAAGGGAACATAAAGCAGAATGGAACCATATATCTTAATTGGTTTCATTAATGGACTCTGGAAATATGACAAGTCAAATAATTCTGCTCATCCATTCTTTTATTATTTATGTTAATTATGTCGACTTGATGGAGATGTTTGCGGGTGATTAATGATGCTGACGCTAGACTCTCAGGTTTTAACTGCATAGCGTTGCCTCCCAGGCACAGTCCGTGCTCCCCTCTGTATTATCACAACACCAACCCCCCACAATCATGTTGTGAGCATCTTTGTCTTACTTCCCTTTCCTCCCTGCTGCCTGTGTGTTCAGTGAATCAGTTGACTTGTTATTGCCATCATAAGGGTTTGTACGTATCTCCTGGGCTTTTATGGCCTATTTTATGCCATTTCTATTCCATACCACCATGGTCAGGTTCCCCTCAAGTCTTTTATCATACATGTCAACACCAAGGCAATGAATTGCCCCATAATGTCCAATACTCCATTACATCCTGTGTATGATGTAGTTGAAGTGTTGTTTTTCCTCTACATCATGCAGTCACACAGCATTTTATTTTGTTTTGCATCATTAAGATGAAATATTGTTTGAGAATCCAAATAATCTGTCTTCTTTTGACTTTGATTCCTGGTTTTGTCATGAACACAGACACGCATATCAACAATATTGTTTAGGTTTGAGACATGCAATGTGCATTGGTTCATTTGTCACTGCTGGTTAATTTCAATCAGTCCTAATGACAAGAAATGCAAATTGTAGTTCATTTGCACTGGGAGTGTAAGCAATGTCTTAATTTCTGTCAAATTGTCTGTTGGTTGAAAAAAGTCTATGATTGCTTGGTTTCTAAATTTTATTCATTCAAGGTCTCAATTCAGGGTTTTAATTAAAGTTAAATGATGTGAGCAGGTGTAGAGGTGATGAGTTATTGCAGTTTTTGCAGCTGTTCTGCTGGTGAGGAAAAAAATCCTAAGTCTGTGTTTGACTTGGTGGAGAGTTGTCTTCTTTGCAACTACATAGGTTTCTGTTGTGAAATGCATCTTGTAATTAATTAGAGTTGGTATTTGTATAGGTCTACCAAAAGAGGCAGTGTTGCAGTATGTCACATAAAATATTGTCATGTGACTAAAAATGTAGCTGCTGTTTTCATATAGTATTAGACTTCAAGGAAAACAAATTGGGGCACTGCACAGAAAAGTCTACATGGTTACTGATGATCTTTTCATGGTAATAAGGTAAGGTGCATCGGTCTGTTTCAACAGGTGACAATAGCAGCAACCATGACAATGACCAAAAATAATTTTGTAGTTATTAATAATGAAGAAAAAGCAAATGGATAATGACCAGCAGTTTCAGTATTTTCTGTTTCAAACCTGTCAGGAATAAAGATTAAAATCAGCCACAAATGGCCAGGGATCTTGGGACTGCGGGGATTGGGAATTATAATCCCTCTTTCTCTGTTTGATTGTGGGGGGATTATCAGTGTCCAGGCTGGACCACCGCATGGAACCACCAGGGCACTTATGGTTTCCAGCGCTGGACTTTCTCCCTGCCGTGATCTCTGCTTGTCCTCTGGGTTTTTCACTGTTAACCCTCTTTGCGTCCGACAAACTCCAGCCAAAATCTAAAACTAAACAGTGATTTTACAATTAAAAATGCCCGACAGCTTGGCAGTCATGAACAAAGCGCTCATATGGCTCTCTTGGATATAAATTCAGCCACTGTGACGTCCAAGAGCTTGAGGACATCTGTGCCATCACGGTTTTTGGCCGACCCCACAGAAAAGTAGAGAAAAATATGTTGATTAATTATTTAATGGGGTGGACGGTCAGGGGTTGACTTATGTAGCCCAACTGTGATGGATGAAGAGTCCACGCAACATGTGGCTCAGGAGAAATATTCACATATGCCGTGATTAATGAGACCAGTAGATTGGCTGGTGAGCTCCTAGTGACGCAATCTAATGCCAATTACAAGCTTTTCCATACTCTCTGCACCCTCTCATCCTCACAAATCCAAAACACTGGTCTTTATAGACTTTGAAAGTGATTGACAGCTACAGCCTGGGTTGCCAGTTGGTGGCAGGTTTTCACCATAATTGAGATCATTCACCATATCTAAGCCCCGTTAATCTCTTACTCCCAAATTATAACTTTGCAGCGTCACAGAGACCGCTGGAAAAGTTGTAGAAAAGTGATGTTATTTTGTTACTTAAAAAAAACAAAAAAAAACTTATTCCCCCAGTAAAGAGCTGACAGGAAATGAGGGGAGAAAGATGGGGGTGATAGCCGACAAAGGTCCCCAGCCTGATTTTGAACCCACAGCATTAAGGATACATGATCGGTGTCCAAAACCCAAGGACCCAGGCCACCAGCAAACCTCCATTTTGTTCTGTTTTTGATAGAAAATGTTTTCATAATTTGCATTTATAAGCCAGTTCAACATCAGACTGATATGTCGCTGCCGACCAACTGCATCCTGGGGAGTTCTGTAGACATACTGCACTGTGAGCTAACTCTGCCTGTTTGGAAAAGGAGGTGGAAAAATGGAAAAATAGGTTTAGAGAACAGGAGGCAGCAGGTTGGCGTTCAGCCCTCTGGTTCTGACATAATGATAAAAAGACGCTGCCCTCTGAGTGTTGCCATGATTTGGGTCGTGGTCTCTAATGAGACCATGGTTCAGCAATGAGGATTGGCAATAAAGGTGTTGTTTGGAACCAAAATAACAATGGTGTCACCACAAAGAACTGAAGCTGTGTTTGAATGTGGATGAAACACCTTTAAAAACTAGATCCCAAGAGATGGCAATTATCAGAGTTGTATCATCTGGCGTTTCTGTCACAGCAAGAAGAGATTAGTTATCTGAAGTGCTTATTTTAGTTAAAAATACTTAGAAATAGAACATGTCTCTGGTTGTTGCACCTTTGCCTCATCAGTGAAGTCGCATCTGTTTCTTGCAGCATTATTGGACAGACTTAAGATAACATTCAGCTAATGATTCAGTCTGGTAAGTGTCTGATACTTGTAGAACTAAAACACCCTTGTAGGTTTTTTGCTTTTTCTATTAAGTTTAGTTCATACCATTATGACATGTTGGTAAAGGTTCATTTCTGGGATCCAGAACATTTGGAAAACAATTTGGAATTAAAATCACCACAACATATCAAATAAATGTTGGACCAAGCACTTCACATGATAGGTTGTAGGTTGTTTCCATGTTTCTGCAAATGAATGAGTGCCTGTCACCATAAACTGAAAGCAGCACATACAAGAATCTTTCTCTTCAGTCTTTGCTGATTCACCTTCTGTTCAAACTAAACTAGGTAATAGGAGCGATCTCAGTGTTTGTATCCATCACAGCCTTGGTCACCTTTGCAGTTTCTCATCTCAGACTCACCGTTTATTGCGTTTCACTGAAGTGTGTGATTGCAGCCAGCCAGGTGTTGTCTCATACTGAGGAGGAAAAATGGCAGATTTTTAAGAAAGTCTTTGTTGTCAAAAGTAAAATGCTCATAGTTGATGAGCGTGCGGCTCCGGAGGAGCAAAACCCATCAGCTTGCCGAACAGGAAGGAATGGGGAGGGGAGGAGAGCATCTAGGCAAAACTGATTCATGCCACTTTTCTCCTGACAGAATTTGTTTCTGTTTATTGAGACATTTATTAAACTGAGCATGAAACGTAAGCAGTTTCTGTGGGCGAGGACGCAAAAACGCAGACAGAACTCTGTATGTCGCCCTTGCAAGCAAGAGTGAGATGAAATTGCTAGAACAGCCCGAACAAAGTATTAAATGAATAAATGCATTGGAACCAAGTGTCAATCTGTCTACGTTATGAAATTCTAGTTATATTCATCTCTTGTTCCGCTGTTGTCTGGCAGTTTTATTTCTCTAGTTGACACTGCTGCACATTTCAAGCTGATGCAAACCTTGGAAACTGGAAATAAGGTTGTTCTGTGTAATATTAATATAATTACTGCTATTTAAAATGGACATCGCCAAGCATATAGAGTTAGCTGAATGATAAAAGAATGGTTGCATTTGATGATCTCTACATGTGGCTTTTCAGTTGGTTTGCTTGTCTCTGTCTGAGGCTTCATTTTTAGGTTTGACACATGAAAATCTGTGAATGTGTTCAATCAGTTTGCACATCAGGAAGTCTGAGGTGCTAAAAACACGGCAGCTGTAGCAGAACTACACGATGTGGGATAAACAAAATAGCTACGTATATGGTATTTGTTTATTTTCTATGAAAAAGAAGAAAGTGTGTTACTGCTCCTCACTGTTTGATTCCTCAGTAATTACAGTACCTGTAGAGATAGTGCTCACAGTCCAGGTCTCCCAGACAGCATGTTTCTGCCAAATAATCACAAGACTGTGGGTCACAAAGCGCTGTCTGAAGTTTCCCCTGTGAGGAGATGGAGATGGCCTGACACTTCATATACATTCATTCATATTAGATGAGTGTGAGTGCCTTATGTCTACCTTCAACAGCACACGCTTACCTGCACAAAACGTCTTTCCTGTCAATTTCAGATAAAGACAAAATGACAAAAATATGGTTTTAAGGCAATCAGGAAAGTGAGGGATTATACTGTTTGAATCCTGGATAAGCTTTAATGTGAAACATCGGTGCAAGAAGTAATCAGTAATAAGTAATCAGAAATAGAGGCAGTCTGTTGTCAATTCTGGACGATAACTACCTTTTGTTTCCTTCCTACTTCATGCCTCACAGCTAGCAGTGCTACCTTTTTTAAGGTGGACTGTTGAAGTGTGATCTCCTTCTGGCTTTACCTCCAGTGACACTACAGATCCCCTCTCTGCTCTGGCAGGGTCATGCCAACTCTCTGGGTCTGAGTCACCCTACAGCACATGGCATCTGATGCCTTTACACTCGCCCACTCACACTTCCACTTTTTCCATTCCCATGCTGTCATTTTCTGTGCCGTCTTGTCTTTCCTGTGCGGCTGTAGTGCCTTTGTGATCTAATCTCTACTCACCAATCTCAAGAGGGCTTTTTCAGAGGACCGAGGGTTTTCTGTCTCTGCTGTGGGAGCACATACATCCTCTGATGTTTAGTTTTAGCTCATTAATTAATTTTTTTTTTAAACATTTGGTCATTTTCTTTTGTCAATATAAAACTTGTTGAATGTTTTTCTATTTGTGTCTCCATTTCTCTGAGGAGACACACTTGCTCTTTGGTTGTGAGAAACATTTCCTGGTGATGTGTGAAAACAGCTGGATAAGATCTGAAATGTTTGATCAGTTATCCACCAAAATAATAGAAATACACCTCCAAATAACAGAATATAAACACATCCCCAGTAGCTGCGTGATCGTCTGTGTTGGTGAACTAAATGTGTTTCTCTCTATAAGGAAGAAGGTGTTGCAGTTTTTTATTTTTGGGGTGGTGTTTTGCTCTTGCATTGCTCTTGTTGTTGAGATACACTTGAGCAGTCCACTGTCCTCAGGCCGTTGTTTTATGGGAGACTGGAAGCTGTTGGAGGTGCAGCCTTGATTCATGAGTGGTCCTGAAACTGCAGAGGAATTCATCAGCCGTGTGCACACATACAAACAGGCTCAGTGGTTTTAACCCTCAGGGGTATTTCTTGAATCTTTGCCAATCGAGGCTGGATTTTGACCTGATATTAAGAGCTGTCTGTGTAGGAACTGTTACTCTATATAACTAGGTTACCAGTGTGGAAACTGATTATTTATTACCTGTTCGTTTACACTATAGAGGAATGAAAAATCAAGATACTTCATTTAGGAATTGTATTCAAACACACTGAACAGTTGGTCAGGTTCTTGCTCTTTTTTACTTATTCTAGACGATCAGACAGTGTTGTAGTACTCAAGTCAATGTTCAGTCATTATATTAGGAGTTCAGTAAGCTATTTTCATGAAGCATGACAAATGTGTTTCAAACATGAATATGAATATGAATACAAAGTGATCTTTGTACAGGAAGCAAAGGTGCTGGGAAAAGCCCACTGTGCTGAACCATTCATGGCTAAAATACTGCTGTCTGTCAGCCAGCTGCCATTAATTTCACTTTCTTCCTCAGACACATATCTCTTCATAATGGTTCATTCATTACCTCCTATGTGTGTGCAGATTTATGCTTTGGCTCGTCTTGAGCTTCGGCTGCACTTTGCCAAGAAGACAGCTGGTAATACTTTAATATATAGACACATAGGCATCATCATTATTCAGCAGAATTAAAGGCTGGCTTTTTTCCCTCCTCTCACACCCACAGACATCCCAGCTGTCCATCTGTACATCTGGAAATAATAGCTGACTCTTGCTGTGTCTGAAAGTCCCTTGTTCCCTGATTCACCAGTTTGAACATAGGAGACAATCTGTGGCATACTGTTGGATACTCTGAGAAACTGTTTAACTCATCATTTTGTCATCACTGCATGGTCCATTATTGCATGACTGACTAATTTAGAGCCTTGTCTGAAACTGCTCTTTCGATCTGTGCTTAAAAGATCACACAGATATTATTTATCAATTTTCAAGACCAAGTCTTTCAGTGATTTATGTTCCTGTGACCTTGAAGTGATGCATGTTGCCATTTACCATGCGTTTTCTTCAAAATCAATAAAAGCCTAAATGCCAAACAATATTGCTGCATGATTAATCTTATCACAACCTGCCTGTGCAATTATGTAACTACAAATTTTGCGATTTAATTAAATTAAAAAAGTGCGTATATGACAAAATATTATGACACGACAAGTCCTCACAGAAATCAGACTCCATACTCTACTACTTTGCAAGAGACTTTGTGCCCCAAAGAGGAATTTCAGAAATAGACTCATGATACCATTTGTTTATTATTATACAAATTGCAACATTGACCTCATTAATTACAATATGACCTTTTCACCAAATCGTGCAGCCATACTGAAACAGTTGATCCACATTCACAGAGATTTCAGTGCAGTTTTCCTCCCTGGCTTCTTAATATGTGGTTTATTACAGATTAGATTCTTGTTCTTTATAATTGCTGAAAAGATTTTCTTGCCATGTTTAAAGACTTTTTTGAACACCAGAGAAGTCACTCTATAGCTCTACAACTGGCATACATTTTGAGTGTAGAGTAGCTGTCCACTTTCTGCGTTTATCTACATGTCCAACACTGAACTGAAGTCTTATTCTGAGTCCTCACAGAGGTGTGCATGTGTCTGTTCCTATGTGTTTGATGGGAGAGTAATGTTCCTGCAGGCTGCTCTTGAGATGAAAATGGCACCCAAGTGACTGCCTCTGAGATCACACACCTCTCAAACTGTGCAGTCAGAGAATGGGGGATAGAGGGAAGAAACGTGTGGAGGAGGAGGAGGAGGAGTGAGGGGAACTGATGGAATTGGAGCTACAGTAGCTGAGCCACTGCTTCTGATTGCAGCTCTTGATAAAGAAAGTATCTGATAGGCAATCAGAGCTGTGGCCTGAGAGGATTTGAAATTTTTTGTTGGACTATGGATTGGTCCGCCTGTTCGTCTGTTCCACCTATCTGTGAGAGTGCTGATGGGATTTTGAGCAGCACTTTGGGGAATCATGCGCCTCCACTGGTGTTTCAAAATAACATGTCAGGGAAGTACCACAATTGCGGGTCAAAAACTGAGCTGCAAACTAAAATTTACGCACCGAAGTGGGATAATGCCACAGTGCCAAAGGCAAGAGGAATGTTTAATAACTCAGCTACCTTGAGCTGGTAAAATATTTCTGTCTAATGCAGAGATTTAAGTATTCACCACACCTTTTCTTTATCTTTCTGCAGAGTGTGTTCACCGTTCTGTTGGGGCCTTTTACCTTCTTCAATGCTCAGAAGACCAAATATCTTCAGATCCTCACCTCATTCATGCGCTGGATTGGTAAGACTCAACAAATCCAACAATATTCCCTCATTAACACCGATGATCTTTCATGATTCTTTCCCTTTTCCTGATTCCCTTTGTTTATTCCAGCTCTCTCTTTCCGCCTCCTCTTTTTCCACCTACACATATTTCCATTTTCTCAATGTCCCCCCATTTCTTTCACCCCCCCGCCTTTGCCTGTGTGGCTGCTGTGCTCAGGTCCGTCCATCATGGTTTGGTCCTGCTTGGTGTCTTTGATTCCCATCTCCTCTCATTCCTCAGCCTGACAGGCTTGACAGCCCGTCCCAAGCTTGATTGGACCGTCACTCACAGGGCGGCAGACGAAAATAAACCGCCTGTCCTGAGCCCGCTGTTAAAATCACAACACCACTGAATCACGGTGCTCCCGCCACCCCCGCACTGTCGCGTGCTAGCTCGCACAAACAACACACAAACACAGCAGGAAATGTAAAATGGAGCCACAAGATATCCCAAGAGATTTGTTTGAACACTTAAGATCCATCTCTGAATATCTGGTGAAATATTGACCAAATAACATTAAGTGGGATACATTCCTGTCGTACTGTGTCGGATCAGGTTTCCTGCCAGTTCCTGAGCTTTGATATAAGTAGACGTATCTCAGTGTAAACCTAGACCACACTAGTGATCTAGCTAGCAAATGGTATCCTTTAAAGGCTGATTGCTGTTTATTACAACTTAGCACATTCTTATCAGTGATAGTAACTGTAATCACCAAGAGATTTACTATAAAAACAAGTCAGTGGGCAAAAATCAAGATCATAAGAAACATTTAAGACGTTCAAACTTTCAATTTTATCTCCAAAGAAAGCCGTTTAGATCACTTATAACTCTGATCATCCAACTGCTCATGTTTCTTGACCTGTCTGGCTCTGTTGTAGCGATCTGTTTAGTTTTTCTTCATCATAAACAATTACACACGTATACAATTACACAAAAATGATGGACGAAATTGAGAAGAAACACCCAGTCTGTGATGAAACAGAATTATCCTTTAAGATCAGGGGTAATAACCTTGTGTAATGCTTAGAATCAGAGTTCCTGATTATCAATCTTTAGATGTCTTGACCCTGTTCTAAAAATGCAGAGAGGACATGGTCTACTTTGTCTATTAGCTGTTCTGTCATTAATACTGACCACATATTCTATTTCTAGCTGTGCATCTTTGTGTTTACCGCAGGGTGTGAAGGCGGTTTGGTTTATATATGGGTTGTTTGTTTGAGTCTTTCTGGAGGAGCTGCTTCTCTCGGACAACAGAATGTATTACGCCGTTAAGGCTGTTTCTTTTCAGAAATATGTAGGTGTCTCTTTTTTTGGACAGCTACAAGGTGTTTGGAGTGATTTAAAGTGGTGCGCTGCTCTCAAAAGTGCTGTAACGCACTGTAGCAAGTGGCCACAACATCCCGCAGCACTCCCCTGTTTACATGTGGATCAGAGGTTGTGCCTTTAAATCAAATGTTAGGTAGTCGGAGGTATTTTTACAGATATTTTACAGCTTCGAATGTGTCAACAGCTGATCCATTTTAGAAATAACCAGCTTAAAGTGAAACTCCACACAAGACCTGCCTTTGCAGTATCAGCCACTGAAGCCCTACAGGCTCTAGAGGTGGCAGTAAAAGGTTTTCAGTTTGCTTTTTCATGAAAAATGGTGGTTGTGACATGACATGATGAATTCAAGCTGATCACAGCCACCGCTCACTGAAGGAGGAAACTGTTAGCTCTGGTCAGAGTTTCACTTTAACACATTTTTTAAACATACAGTTTTAATTCGCTCAACTCAGTTTGGTCTTTTTTGTGTCCCTGGGTCTCAGGATTTTCTTTGTTTTAAGTCACTGACACCAAACACTCTCCAGACATGAGACCTTCCCTCCCCTCCTGACCATTCCTCACCACTCCCTGGACACACCTGTAGTCACCTGTGCTGCCCTGTGTGGCGACATGGTGTGCTGGATGTCAGGGTTAGCAGCTGGCCGGTGCGTTGGGGCCCTGCCTCCTGCCCTTGGCTCCGGCCTCGTCACGGTTGTTGCCACTCAACTGTAGTCACCTTCTTGTCCAGTGAGCCCTGTTTTTTTTTTTTACATCAAACATGAGTGATGGTGTGACCGCCTGCTGCTGTGCTGCCTGCCACATGCTGGGATTTTCAGTGGAGTAGCCATTAGCACGGGTCAGTGTGACACCTTGTACAACCCAGAAGTCCTGACTGTGATCACTTGGTACCTACATTACAATGCAAAGTGGTGCTCCCAGGTGAAGATGTCACCTTGAATAGTTAGTGTCTTCACCATGTATATTCCTTGTATATTCATATTGATAAATACATGGAAAGGTAATTAATCTTGCAACCTGTTGCAGTCAGCCTCTTCACTTCCTGCCTACTGCCTACAGTAAGCAGGAGGGATCATTGTCCACCCTCCATAACACCACCTCCTAAACACTGAGTGGAGCAGAGAGCTCGTCTAATTGATATTGAGTGGTATGAGAGGAAGGGAACGCGTTAACACCCCCCTCGCTCAGTAAACGAGTATTAATCTCCTCCGCTCGTCTCTCCTGGGTTGTGTCCATAGCTGTGTGCAGCCTCTGAGGGGTTACTGTCTGTATTAACTGTTGAGTCAGTAGCTTATGGATCCTGTGTTTTCCCAAGAGCAGCTGTCACATTTATTTCAGAGGAAAACTGTTTAAGGAAAGAAGTCTCACCGCTGGCTCTGTTTTTATTTCCTGTGTTTATTTTTCTTTCTGAAGCATCTCTTTATTTACAAGAGCTTAAAATGTACACATACAGTGTCTATAAAAAGTATTTCCACATTTAGAAAATTAAATTACTGAGATTTTCTTTAAGATTAAATGTTTTTTTTTTTTACAAATCTTTCTGTTGATCAGTGGAAAAATATGCCACATTAAATTTACAGTCATTCTATATTGTTAACTTTAAAGGAGGTGGATGCTTTTTATAGGCTCTGTTCTTAAATGTTGTGCTTGTACAACATTTATTTGCTGAAAAAGGAAAAGGTTCACTTTCTTTTTTTTACTTGCTCACACAAAAATTTAATGATCAAATAAATTTAGCATTGTTGCGACTGTGATAAACTGAATATTTATGTGAAATACAGTAAACTGCAGTTTTCCTCCTCTGCACCAAGAAAAAATAACTGTAAGTCAAAGACTTGTAGCGTCAGTGATCCATGGCTCTCACCATCCATCTCATGCTCTTAGTTTACTACAGCGTAGCATAAGAGGCTAAGACAGAGCCTGTGGGGATATTCACAGTTGCCCAGTGTCGTTCTAAATGGGTGAGGGAGGGAGATATTGTTTGTGAAGGTCAGAGGGACTCTGGCGGCTGGTTGAGTGGAAAGTTCACTTTGTCCAGAGTGTGCAGCTCACAGGGGGGGACGGTGAAATATGAGCAGGTCTTAATGAACCGTACGAACCACAGTTCAGAGGTCCTGGAAAATTACATTTAAGGGAAACAAAAAACCCCAGATTAGAAAACATCGTTACTTCTCTGTCTTTCTGTGACACTCCTGTTGTCAGCCAAGGACTGAATCATCAGACATTTTTATGACTAAATATCAACATGATCACGGCCACTTTCACCGTCCTCCATCCTGGCTTAGTATTGATATTTGTTTGACTTCCTGCTGAGATGAGTTCCGGGGTGATTAAGGGGATGTTTGGTCGAAGAACATGATCAATTGGATCTATACCCAGTAACTAAGCTTTTAATTATAGTCGGTGACCTCCTCTTCTTATTTACCTCAGAGATGAGAATGAGCCGAGGAGCTGCACCTTTAGCCAGAGCTGCCCCCTAAAAGTCGATGAGTCGATGAGAAGACCCAGAGTCGACTTAAAAAATGTCATTCAATTCATTACACTTTTTTTACTGCCTTACAGTTCACACACACACACACACACACACACACACAGCAGTGTAGCAGGCTGTAAACTTAACAACCAAGTCTTGCCTTAAAAAGATCGCAACCACAAAACTAACTGTGATGGAGGTAGCGATGAAGAGCAGAGCGAGTAATTGGTATGTTTAAACACTGATGTTAAATGCTCATTTACACCATATACACCATTAACATACAGATGGAACAGAGCATTTAGACGACACGCTGATTTTTCATGTTTGACACAACAATTTGAAAGATGGAAAAAACAGCTGCACGCTGCTTTCCTGATTCCAAGACTTATTTTACTTTATGTAAAAGAGACGTATGTGTGAGTTATTTTCAGGTCGACAAAATATTCTGGAAACAAAATATTTCAGGCTCCAACTAATGGTTGTTTTCTTTAATTATTAATCATTTTTCTTAATTAATCAATTGCATAATTTAAAAATCTTTAAATTGTTTATTTTGTCCAAGCAACAGTCTGAAAGATGATCATTTCACAATAATTATAAAATAAAAAAACAGAGAATCCTCATATTTTAGAAGCAAGAGTCAGAGAATTTTTGCTTGATAAATTATCTTAATCACTCAATTATCTTTTGCATTCATTTTATATCAAATGACTAATGGTTCTGACACTAAACGAGTTTTATCCCAGAGTAAGACACTGCATTAAACAGAAATTGCCTTCTTACCCACCACACAGATTCTGTGCATCACAACAGAGTGGAGCATGTATAAAGGAATAATTTCATTAAGCACAAGCTGATAATTGGTTATTACCCCTTTTTTAAAGCTGTGAATTCTTTGGATTGTTCTTTGTCTTGCAGGTCATAGAGGCAGGCGCATTTAGCTTCTTATCTGTGGATAATGTTGAGTTTATTCAGAGCTCTGGCTGAGTGAGTGGACTAATTGATGTTTTCATGAAGCTGTCAGATAGTGTCATGGAGTTTTTCTGGCTCTTCCCTGTGAACCTGAGCTGCAGTATGGGGGTGCTAAACAGTAGGCCAACTGCTGTGCTGCGCTGTGCTGTGTTTACTGATAGTCCTATCTGACATCACACAACTTGTTACGAGGCGAGGCAGCCACTTATCGCCCAGTCGCCCACCGAATGCAGCAGCAGCAGCAGCAGCAGCAGCAGCAGCCTGCTAGCTCCAGTCCTGATAGGTTTGAAGTGATAGAGCTCTGCCACAGCAAGAAATCCCAAAACCCTGGTGAGAACTGGGCAAAGAGCCGGCGCCACTAATTACCACAGAGATTATCCAAGAGTGCTCAAGGAGTGTCTCTCTTAATTAATGATGGGATGATTGCTGTGCTCTGAAACCACTAGCGGAGGGAGATGTTTAAATTGGCAAACAAATGAGAAAACAGAACCCTACGTTACATTAGATTACAATGTGTTTCCTCAGTGTGCCGTTCCTCTCAAGCACAGCCGAGAAGTCCTTGACCTTCTCACTATCATCAATGAATTGCTCACGTTTAAGTGGCCGAGTCATTCTCTCTGAGGAGTGAGACCCCCCAGCTCGCAGCTTTCCCGTGCTCCGTCGCACACGAGATTGATCACCTCTCACCTTCTACCATTTTCTACTCATTAATTGAGTTCAGGAATCCCATCTCCTGTGAGAGAGCCTCTGAAGAGCCCTCCTCCACAGGCAGTCAATGACTCCTTGGAGTATTGGCAGTGTCTGCCAGCTTTGGGTTAACAGCAACAGCTTTGTTTGCTACCAGAGAGAATAGAGCTGTAAAAGCCTCCGCTGGAGGGTTGTTAACTTGAAGCATTCCTCACAAGGTCATTCCCATCCCCATCCAGGTAATATAAGTCACAGGCTGCCTGATGGACGGCCACTAGTTATGTGGACGTGACGTGTGGCTGTTTGACACCTGCTCAATTTGCTCGGTTCCTGTGTTCGCATGTCAAGTGTAGCGGAGAGTACTGGCGGAGCCCGGCGTGTCAATTTGAAAGTGCATGTAATCACCATATCCTGACAGATATCTGCTGAGGTAAATGGCTCATCGCATCTGAATGAATGAGTTTTGTGGAGGGTCTTTGGACAGATAGTGTGTTGTTGGTGCTGGATCGTAGGTGGGTGACATAGATTTTGTCACATGAAACGTCATCAGGGAGTCAGCTCCCAGTGGGATGTTTTTTACCCTGTCAATGCAAAATAAGAAAGAAGACAATAAAGGAAGTCGTGTTTCGATTAAAACAGAATATCACAGTGATGTATGTTTCATTTGTATGTGTTAGTCACTGAATAATGCATTTTAATGACTTACACTCCTGTCTTACATGAAGCAGTGACCTCGGAGGCCTCACTGAATTTACTGTGTAAACAAACTACACTCTGTTTCCTTAGTCCTTCAAGGCAGTCAGTGTGATGAAAGCTAATATGCTCTTATGTCACTGCTGCATCGTGCTTCAGCATTGAGATTCATAGCTATAGATGCAATGAGTACGATAAAATTGTCACAGGCAACCGTGATTTGCCCACCTCATGTATAGCATGATGCAGCTGAGAGCTGGTGACAAATGAGCACATTATGAAAAGCCCTTATTCCAGAGGCTTTGTTCTTGGTGTTCAGCTCCTCTCTACCATTTGATTGACTTTCAATTTCTTTGAAAAATAATGGGTTAGTTCCTGCGAGTTAAGTAAGACAAATGAGTTCTCTGCCACTAATTAGCATAAAATCGTGTGAGTTGTGGGCAGAAAAAAGAGGTGTTATGCTTTAGATTTTGCAAGTTGGAGGGATTTGGAATAAAATTAGTTATTAACCCTCATTTACATTTAACTGGGAGCTTACCAGTATGGCCAGCAGTGCTGTCCTTCCTCACAGACTCTCCTGCAGCATCTTAATCTTGGCTGGACTTGCAAAAAAGGGGCCCAGCCACCCTGAGGTACTCTTAATTAAAAGCCCCATGCTTGTTTCCTGCCTGTGCAGCCTGTGAGCGTTGGTGTCAAGGAGGAGAAAAGCTTCCTTTCTCCTGTCCTGCACCTTTCTCTCTCTGGTGGTGCGGCAGCCAGACAGGTGGCTGCGCTCGCTGCTTCACACGTAGCCTCTCACAGACAGAAAGGTGGGAAGAAGATGAGAGTTTGAAGGAGAAAGAAGACAGAAGGAGCAAAGGGAGCAGACAGATGGGTGGTGGTGATGGCTCTTTCACACATTAAAGATGTTTTTTGGAGAGAGGAGAGTAATGCAGAAAAGGAGTACATGTGTCTCTGCAACATAGCAGACAACAGGAGACTGTGTTATGGCCTCAAACCACAGACAGAATTATAATATGATGTGGGACTCTGTGTAAATTAAGAAATCTATTGATTTCAGTCATTTTTAAAGCAAAAAACATCAAACATTCTCTGATCACAGCCTCTCAAATGTAAGAATTTACTGCTTTTCTTGGTCATAAATGACAGTAAATTGAATTCCTTTAGGTTTTGGACTGTTGATCAGACAATAAGCTGCAAATTGCTTTTTTTTAATAGACTAAACAATTAATTGATTTATCTAGAAGACAATTGTCAGATGAATCAATAATGAAAATAATCATTAGTTCCAGCCTTACATCTGTGTGTCCTTGTCCTTGAAAGCTGGTCTGTTGCCCAACCATTTGACCTCTGTACGAGGAGGGGGGATTAAAGTCGGAGTGGGGAGGACTGCGACTCGCAGAGCTTTCCCCAGAGCCAGAGATTACATTGGATGGAGGCCAAAGATGCATTAAATACTGAACACTTGTGCAACAAGTTAACAGACTTTGGCCTCTGATGTGTGTGAGTGCTTACATCTACTACTGAGGTGTGCAATGTAGCTCTGTTTGTTCAGAGTCAAGATGTCGCTCTGTTGTAGTTGATGATGCATTCTTTTTCAGCTTTAAGTGATTTTTTCTTTTCTTTTTTTCACCCAAGGCAAATGTTGTGTATTTTTGGACAAACCTTAGCTACTTTCTGTAGAAGAGAGTCGCCCACAGAGGTTGGGTTTTCCCTCTGCGATCACACCTCTCTAAGCATCTCATTCAATAGATGGTATGGCAGCTGATGTAGACATGAATGAGCCTCTAACTTCCTCTCTGAGAGATCATTTTACAGGTAAATAAGGCAGAAATCACAGCACAGCCATTCTCTTTAACTCGTGTGTCTAGTGATTTTGTCAGATGGCGTCACAGTTCTAAAATCAGGATTTCAGCAGTGCAGTGCAGGAGCCTGGAAGTGGCTTAGAAGTGACAACATGTGGACTTAATGGGCAGAGTTTTAGTCACTATTTCATACTTGTTCCATCATCTGACAACCAGAAAACCATGAAAATGAGAGCAGCTTTTGCAGGAATTTTGCTGTATTAAAATACTGTGTGCAGTGGTACTGAGCACAGAGAGGAAGAGAGAAGGAAACAGATAAAGGACTGAAACCGACTGACTCTAGGCAGAAAGCAAATATGATGCAATGATGTCATGAATATGCTAATTAGTGTGTTACATGTAGTAACTTTTCAAACAGGCTTTAGCTGCTTTCCATTGAAGATGGATGTTAAAAACGGATCCTCAACAGCTTCCAGTGACGTCCTCAAATTTGCACCTTGACCACACAGGGTCGGCCATATATGAGGTTATTGACCTTGTCTTGTTTTCCAAACACTCACCTCTGTCCATTGTCTCGGATGGTTTCCCCTTCTCTTTGTACAGTCCGTCCCTGATAATTGGAATGAGTTTTATCCTCCTGACATACATTAAAGTGCCACTGCAGGAGCACACAGGAGCTGATTAATAGAGCTTGCTGGAAACTCTAAGTTCCCACCTTGCTCACTTCCCCTCCACCCTGTTAAAGCACTATGACCTGTGCTAAAAACAGAAACTACACTATTCTCAGAGCTGCTGTACTGGCCCTCTTAGATATTTCCATCAAAGGCAGCAGGGATCTCTCTTCTCTCTCAGTTATGCATTAAAAAGTGTATAGAAGTGCATGGTATAGAACAATGTTCTGCATATGTGGGGAAAATTACAGTGCGACTGTCACTTCCTGAATGTCATCCTGTGTTTAAAGGACAGCTGATGATGAAAGTTGAGGAGCTGGCTGCTGGCCATCGCAGGGCTATGACTAACTCCTGGTGTCACGGGCTGATTGAGTATGTGTGGAGGTGAGACGGCTTACCGGGCCACATGACTGTCAGCCCGTAACAGGACTGCACGCCGCGCTCAGAGGTCTCCTTTAGACACGCTCATGCTAGCTGCCAGAGAGGCACCTCCGGAAATCAATTGGAGATGCGATGTGAACAGCAGGGGGTGGAGACACATGGGTGGGGGGTCTTCTCTATCTTCACCTGGCTCCAGTGACTTTATGTCGGGCCATGAAATGTTCCCTATTCGGGTTTTACGGCTGATGTTTCTGGGACAAACAGCTGGAAGGCAGTTCCATACTGGGAGAAAACTTTATCCACAGGAGGTGTATTCTCTGTCTCTTTTTAAAGTGTTTCAACAAAAAATATCATTACCACATGAATTTTCAAATGTAGTGTATCTGCAGACATTTCAAACATTATAATACAGCTCAGAATGATTCACATTACAGAGACCACAGGTGACAAAAGGCAGTAAAAGGTTATTAAACAAGTCAGAAAATAGCAACACGTCCACTTCGTTATCATCCAAGCTTTAGGAAATCAAGCACTGAGGGAAAAAAGTAAGAAAACTTAGTAAAAAATAAGACTAGTAAAAGATAAATAGGAAACTAAATTGAATTTGTTTTGGATTTATTTAATAGAGGTAAAGTGAAAAGTATAAAGCTTTATACTAATTTTTACACTTTGTTTGAATTGTTTACAAGGTCCCTGCAAATTCTTCCAAAGTCTTAAAACATCTTCAATTTCAATTTTTAATATTCAAGGTGTAAAAATGTCTTAAAATGTCTGGAATTGTAGGAGGGGAGTAGTTGTTTTTCATTGTAATTGTACTGAGGAATCACAGTGAGCTGTTTAACAATGCTACACACAGCGTATTCATCTCTCTGAATGAGTGGCCGTCCTTTAAAAGTGTATTTATTTCCCAAACCATTGGGTCCTTGTAGTTACACTGCAGCTAAACTTTAAATTGTTGCTGTGCACAGAGGCCACTTGGGATTTCATCTAACTTTAGATAGATACAGACGTGTGACTGACATTTCTGACCATTTCTAACCTAATCATGATGCCTCTAAAGAAACTGACCTGATAATGTCAGGACATAAAAGAAAATTGAATGTGCTGTCCTCCTGTAATTACTGTCCCGATGTGTTCTTTAATTAACCTCCTCTTTTGTTTTTTTGTTTTGTTTTTCTACAGCGTTCACCATGATGATCATCTTGGCTCTGATCCGCATCGGTAAAGGCACCGGCGAGGGCCGACCACCAGTCGCCTCCTTGTCTGGAATCCCCAACCTGTTCGGGGTGTGCGTCTACTCCTTCATGTGCCAACATTCCCTGCCCTCCCTGGTGACGCCCATCTCCGACAAGAAGCGCGTCGGCACCCTGGTGTTAGCGGACTACATCCTGATCCTGGGCTTCTACGTCCTCCTCTCCTTCACCGCCATCTTCTGCTTTAACGGCTCATTTCTGCACGACATGTACACCCTCAACTTCACGGACAACTGCGATGTGTTAGATATTCCAGTGCTGCGCTACTTCCTGGGCTTGTTCCCAGTTTTCACCATCAGCACCAACTTCCCAATCATTGCCGTCACACTTCGCAACAACTGGAAGACCCTGTTCCACCGGGACGGAGGCACCTACCCCTGGGTGGTGGACCGCGTCGTGTTCCCCCTCATTACCCTGGTGCCCCCGATCCTGGTGGCCTTCTGCACCCACAACCTGGAGTCCCTGGTGGGCATTACAGGATCCTATGCTGGCACAGGGATCCAGTACATCATCCCAGCCTTCCTCGTTTATTACGCTAGACGCCATCTGGAGCCCGTGATGGGCAGAGATGCCATCAACAAGCACCAGTCTCCCTTCCGCCACGCCTTCTGGGTGTGGTTTGTTTTGCTGTGGGCCGCCTTCTGCCTCATGTTTGTCACAGCCAACATCATCCTGACTGACACCAGGAAATGAGAACTCACCATTACCAAAACTTTCTAAGAATCTACATCTGTTCGGCCACTTTCTTTGTTCCTGTACACGAGGCCTTACTTGCTGCTGGTTGGACAGTGTGCCTTTTTATGGGACTTTTGTTGCATAAATTAAATGTAATTAAGAGTAATTTATCAAAGTTGTTAAAAGGGACCAAATGTCAGTGCATGAAAATATAGAAGGGAATTTATTAAAATGATCTTTTGTCAACAAACACCTGACAGTCTGAGGCTCTCACAAGATTTTGCACTTATATCAGTTTCTAGTTCAGTATGCGTCAAATGAATCAGTTCATTAGAAGTGTCAGACGTGTATAAGCTGTATAAGGTTGCTTTGTCAGAAGCAGGGACAGGGAGTGTCAGATGCAATTTTAGCAAGCCTCACTCAAACCCCAAACTATGGGGGAGTTAAGTGGAGGTGCTGAATGATCCTCTGGACCTTCAGGGCAGAACGTTCCAATAAAAATATATTAAAGCAATTGAAAGAGCCGAGCGGCATCAAGAAAAAGAGCCTGTCACGTCCAGAGTCGTGTCCTGATGCGAAACTGCTTGGCAACTGCACAGCTTAATAATGAAATTGGAACAGAAACCAACAGAAGAAGAGTAACGAACAAATCAGGGACGATCAGTCTCTCATGGCTGACGTGTATCCATTCCTCAGCGGTGGCTGCCTCCGATCTCCTCGTCCCCCCTTGTGAACAATGAAGCTCCGTCCGTGACAGATCCAGACAGATAGGCCTCCAGGAAGAGCTCCATCTCTGTTTATCACCAGACACTAGTTCACACACAGGGCATGTCCCTCATCTCTTACTGCTCAGTGGCCATCCATGACTCTGTCAGGCTCGTACTGTATCTATCACACAGCCCAACACCTGACAGGATAATGGTGATCTACAGTGCTTCAGCTCTGGCTGTGGGGAAGCCGTCAGTGGCCCAAAGTGAGGGCTACTCCTGAGCCGACTAACTGCACAGCTTCATACACCACACTCTGTACTATAGTTCAATGATGCTGATTTCACTGACACTTGGCAGCTTTCTCTCTGTAGTTGTGCCTATGTTAATGAACTCAGTTATTGCCCTTACATCTCCGTCTCTGACCCATCTAATGGTTCTGTCTCTGATTTTCATAATTCATGAAATACTTCTTAAAGGCTTGGCACACACAAAGTACAAAAAAGCGTATGTTTTGTTGATCTTAGTGGAATTCAGAATGTTTTTGTAGGTGAATGAAATCTTATTTGTGGTGCTCTCAGTCCACCTTGTTGCAGACTGTGAGGGGTGATTGATTAGTTCCTGTCCTAAGGTAAAAGAAGACGTACAGCTCAACTCTCTGAGTGATTCTGCAGAAAGTTTGAAGTTAAGAACTTTTTTGTTTTTGTCTGTTTCAGGTAACTGAAAATTGAAAGTCAGCTCTGTCTGAGGAAATGGTCACAGCAGCACTGACATGATCATCACTGTCAAAATGGCGACCACTGAGCTCCCTCTTTGTATTGGAGAGGAGGTGGTAGTCTGAGGGGCCAGATCAGGTGAACAGGGCGGGTGTTGGACGAGTTCAGATCCACATTCAGCAGATGACTGCACAAAGGTTGATGTCGTCCATTTTCTCAGACAGAGCTGACTGAATTTTCAATGAGTTGAAACAGAAAAAACACAAAACACATCAGCTCCTCTAAATGAATCACTCAAAGAGCTGAACTTTATAAGCTGTTTAACTCGTCTCTGCCTCTGTCTTGTCCATAATTCTCTTTACATCCAGACGGGATGGTTATTATTGCTCACATAATATCCTGATATGAGACTACATATCATCAGGGATCTCGGTTATTGGGATGTTGTTGTTAAAGGCTGTTTTATGCTCAAGAGACACAACATTTCTGAGCTTATTTGACTGTTGAACCACCTGTTTGGTCAACATTCCTGTAGCACAAACAGCTTTTTACCTTTTTTTTTCTTCTGAAAACATAAATAACCTGAAAAAAAATCCTCCAGTAAGTTATCCTCCAGTTATCCATAAAGACCTTCTCTTGGCACATATTTTGGCTTAAACTTCAATAAAATGAAAGGAAGCTGCAGCTGTTGTAGCACAGGTACACTATCGAAGGACAGAGAGGTACCTCTGCTTGTGAAAAACACACACAGCAGATTCACATCATTTTGACATCATCAGTATTAATTCATTATAAAACACTGCTGGTTGTCTCACACACAGCGTCTGTCTGCAAGGAGAACAATACATAAACCCTCTTTATTTTACAAGGGTCACATGTTTACGTTCTCTCCTCTGTACTGTTTGGTTTCATCCTCCCTCAGTCTGATGTTTCTTAGTACAAGCATTTCCTCCTCAGATACAGCAGATATTTCTCATTTAATCTGGAGGCGAATATATGACTGTGTGTGTGTTTGTGTGAGAGAATGATCAGATATTAAACATGTTTGATGTGGTTTCGATGACTCTTGTTGGGAGTTGTGAAATGTGCCTTTTTTACAGGGTTATTTTTTTGCCCTAAACTTATCGACTCCGCTGTTTTTTTTCCCCTCATCGTGTGAAAAGCAGCTCGCCAGACAACATCTGCATGTAAGCCATTTAATTCAGCAGACAATCAGTGTGTCCCCCAAAATACTTTCTAATCCTTTCTTCTCTTGTCTTTTCTATAATTTCTGTTCTTTTTGTCACATGGATTTTCCTTAAGTTCACAGTGTTTCTTAGAATTTTATTTTCTCATTTTTGATCTGTGTTTCCGCTGTTTGTTTACATCCCTTTGGCCAGCCCGTGATTCACCAGTTTGTATGGATGTTTACTGCTTTAATGCTTTAATGGATGTTCTGTTGGATTCTTATGATTCACAAAGAAAATAAAGGCTTTATGTTCATTCAACCTCATAGGAAGTCTTACTGCTACAACATACAGTGTAATTTAGACAACAGTGTGTTTATGTCAGTGTGTTAACAGTGTGTGTTTTTCTCTCTCCTGTCTCAACATGACAATAACCTTGTGCACAAAGCCGGCTCTGTAAAGAAATGGTTTTCAGCAGTTTGGTGTAGAAGAGCTTTACTGGTCTGCACAGATCCCTGACCTTAACCCCATCCAAAACCTCTGGAACGCCGACTGCAAGCCAGACTTGATCACCCAGCACCAGTGTCTTGGATCTCACTAATGCTCCTGTGGCTGAATGGGAACAAATCCCTGCAGCCAGATTCCAAAATCTGCTGAAACCAGAAGAGGTATGAGACACTCGACAGATGCTTTGGAAGTGTCTGGAAAATGCCTTTATCATTTCTTTAGTTTTTGAGATGGTTTTGGATCAGTGGCAAGTTGAAGCTGTGTTTAGTAAATGTCCCAGTATGCAGCTTCTGTGCTGCTAAATAACAGGATCATAAGCAGCAGGCTTGATACTTCAGAAACTACAAGCTTTCCTTTAAAATTCAATAAATCTGGTTAAATGTGACAGTCCTTGTTGAAGAGTCAGAGTTCAGTTCCAGCAGGATGACAGGAGTGTGATATAAAACTGTTTCACCTCCTAAAAGACAGATCAGGGTCTGGCCTGTTTCCAAACTGCTTGTTTTGAGAAACAAATCTGGTTCTTTACTGGAGCCGATAAAAAATGTAAGATTCACTTCTGGGAATTGAAAACGTGAATCAGTGCGGCTTTAGTCGTATCACATTCTTGTATTCAGTCGTACTTCTACACAATTTCACAGACTCACGGTTGGCAGTATTTGTATCTGCTCTCCAGGTAATTGGCATCTTTTTTTTTCTTACACCTCTGTTCACCTCAATCTTCCCTGAAGCACCTCAGTAGTTTTTTTATTGACATAAGAGATCCCTGTTTTTATTATCAAACCAAACCTCCCCCGCTGAATTTCAATCTCAGTGAGGCTGCTCCGGTGTAATTTAATTTACCCTCTGCCCTTTTATGTATGTGGGGTGTGTCTGCCTGTTTAGGGGCAGAGCTTTAATTGGAAATGCAAACTTGGCACGGCTTAATTAATTCACAGTGTGTTTAATTGCTGTGTGGTTTATACAGTGCAGCTACGCCGGCTGGAAGAGAGAGCAGGAACTGGCTGCTGCTTGTTTGTTTGCAAATATTTGATCTCCTGGGGTGAAATTTAGTTTTTTTTAAACTCCTCACTTCATCAGCATCTACGAAAACTAATCAAAAACCTGCAGCTGCTCTCTTCTTCACCGAAGCAGCAACTGGATCCGATTATCTACAGAATTAAACTCTGATCTCGTTAATGAGCTGATATTGATGGGATACACTGTTGTTAAACTGTAACGCCAGAATTTCTGGGCTTCATTTTCCCATGTTTTTCAGTGTAAATGATTGATGGGGACAAATGTAGTATTAGTATATAGTATGAAACTGAAACACAGCTACAGTGTGTTGCTGCAGCCATCTGGTTATGCAGGAGATCACCTGCTGAACTGGAGCTGCATGCTGAGTTTCAGCAGCCTACTGTACAGGCACAGGTCAGAGTCCTGTGTGAGCAGTGAGTGGTTATGAATGACAGAGAGCTGTGAGGCGTCGCTGCACGTTGTGCGTGTCGTGGACTGAGTCTGTTAAGCAGACAGGTGTCAGAGTCTCCAGTTCCAGTAAAAGGTTTCTCAGTGAAGCGGTGAGCTGACAGCAGACAGCTTGTTGACCCAACAGCTGTAATAGAGAGCTGAGCTCCAACCTGCAGCCTGTCAGTCCCACAGAGATTGAGAATCTCTGGATGACAATCTCATTTTCCTTTTTTTTTTTTTTGTTTTTTATCAGCTAGAAAAGTCAGAACTCCTATCACCCCGAGAGAAATGTTTACTCTCACACAGATCTGAAGATGAGGAAAAGGAATAAGCTGCATACAAAGCTGTTGGCAGGCTCCCACATGTTTTATCACATATTGTTGGACGTTTGTTGTGCTCATTTAGCATCTGAGCTCCAACGACTCCTGCAGGTGCAGAGACATAATGCTGAGTGGATTAGGGCCAATATGGGTTTTTTGGAAGCTGATACTGATGCTAAAGTGAAAGAATTTACCCCTCCTGCCAAAAAAGTACAAGGATTCAGAGATTAGTGATTCCCTCAGGGTGGAAAAGCCTCTAAAGCAGCACTCAGACCATCATGTGACACTGAAACTCTCAGATACAAAACAAAGTCTTTTTTTTTTTTTAGGCCGGCTGGCATCTCCTTTAGGGATAAAAATAAATGAGTACTAAAAAGTCAGGAAGTAAAATAAATGATAAAAAGCCAGAATCTTCAAACTGATCTTGGTCAAAGATGGAAACTGGAGAAGTGTTGAGTGATGAACGACTGCTGAGTTGATCAGGTCAAAGACGGACGTGCACACCTCCTGAATGTAAACAACGTGTTAGCGCTCATCTGCACGATAAGTCTAATGGTTATAAATCATGCACTGACACTCTTCCCCAGACACGACGCCGTCAGAATATTCAACCACAGCTTCTGACTCTCTGTCAATACATCAGAGAGGAACAGGGGAGGAGAACAGAGGAGAGTAAACAGAATTTGGGACGTGGTGTTCATTTCCAAAGTCCAAAAAACACCAAAAACCAACAACATGAAGTTTAACTCCTCCGGGCACCATGAATACCTTCATCTGATTTCACTGTAATCTGACAGGTAGTTGCTGAGATGTGTTTGTGTTTAACAGACAAACTGACGTCTGCTACTATTCAGCTGCATTTATTTATTTCTATACCTGGACTAATAAATCACCTGTGAATCACAGAATAATCTGGCTTCTTTGCTCCTCTGAATAATTCTCTAATTTTCCTTCACTCTCAAGGGACCCAAACCTGCAACAACTCAGTAGGTGACAGTTAATGTGTGTCCAAGGTGCAGACTGTCGTGTGACAACAATAATCTCAACACAAACTCCACTCACTGGAAAACTGTTTTCACCATATTGGACCACAGACACCAGAGAGAGACGGTGAGAAAGCTGTAGGTGAGATTATTTTTGTCGCGTTTCTTTTCTCCTCACGAGCTCCACTGGACACGAGGACATGGACGAACCAGACACACTGACTCACCCCTTTGTTTAAAAAGTGTAGTTTTGTTCCGTCACCGTGGAGACAGTTGTGGAAATGTTCTCAGGGTTCGTCTCCAATCAGCAGGGGCACACAGCTCCCTCCGTCCTGCATGACGATCAGGCTGTCAGAGCAGCTCAGTCAGGGCTTGGCTACCATCCCTAAAATACTGTGACCCTAATCTCTCCCCAAGACTTCTACTAAGCCCTGTTTGTGCTAATGAACCTCACAGCAGCGAGGCATGAGGGAGGAAAAAAAAAAAAGAGGTCATTAAAAAAAGGGCAGCATCTGTCTGGAATTAAAAGAAAGCCATCTGTCATTACAAGATGAGACTACACCTGGCTGGTAATGAGTTCCAAATGTGCTAAAAACCTTGGGCAGGGAAATACTAAATGTGAAAGATGTTGGAAACTAACAAAGGGAGTTGACAGATGAGGAAGACTGCTACTTTCAGTGCCACTTTTCGATCCTGCTCTTTCTTTTGAGTACTTAGTAATAGTGCCAACATTCAGTAAACAAGCCCCTAGCATTGCTTTAATGCATTCATGTTTTATCTTGTAGCCGCTGTGTTTGCTGCCACTGCCTGAAACGACTCCCCTTAGTGAGGCAGTGCCAAGGTGAACACAACCTTTCAGCCACGATTGGTTGTTGTACAGCACGACGGTGGACAGAGGGGACATGCGACCTGCTAATGAGCGGCCTGAAACAGGGCGCTGCGTCCGATTTCCCCCGCTCCGTCTGTGACTCAGATCTGCAGCAGCCACAGTGTCCTCTCTGCTGCTGCTGCTGACACTTAATAAGGCCGGCTGATAGAGTCATAATCGCCTCCACCGCCGGGGCACACCTGTGGGGTCAAACGGGTCTCACTGTAGCACCTGAACCAGCCAGAGTAAATAAATCTAGTAATAAAGCTGTGGGCCAGAATGGATTCGACTGCAGATGGTACAGAGTGTGTGCTACTGTCTCCTCCCAAGGACAGACTTGGGAGTAGTTCTCTGACCATCCAACCGGCTCCACAGACTTTCTATAAAGGGAGGAAAGCTGGGGTTGAACTTTTCAATGGGAGAGCTGCAAATCAGCAACTGTTGTGTAACTTTCAGTCCACCACTGTTGTTCACCAGCCCCTGAACAGACTTTAAGACAAACATAAATAGTGATGTGATGACCTGACTGGCAGGACACTGGACAGACGTGTGGTTTCAAAAGTCAGCGTTCAATCTGACTGAACTCTGCACAAAGTGACAGGGCCAGTTTCAATTCAGGTGAATGAGAATCTGCTCTGACTGAATCATTAGTTGTTTTTTTTTCTCCCACTGCAGCACCACACCTTTGAAACACTCATCACAATCTGAGGCATCTAAGGCCTCTGCAATATACAGGAGGGAAGAAGCAGCAGCAGCATCGAGCTCTGTAACAAGTACGTAGTTAGATCTTGATTGCATTTGGTTTATTAACCGCTCTTTCCACTGTCATAAATGAACTGCCAGCTCATTAATTTTTGCTGTTTATGACTTCATTTCCTCATCAGTAAAAACTGAGACTGAATCACCAGACCAGAATCGACTGGCGACAGCACCGTGTCCAACTTTATTAACAGTCTGAATTAAATACCTCTTCGGCTTGTTTGGAAGACAAAAAGAAAGTGAATGTTCCTAAATTCTGAGTGACTATGATAAAACAGGCCAAAGTAAGAATCTCTAGCTTTTGTTTCCAAAGGATAGTTTGAGTAATTAAATGTTTAACTTCCTCCCAAAAGTCTGACTTTCTGAACCTGTTTGTTTAATGGACTGAAGCTGTGTCCAGTAAGGTCAACACTCATTAAGGAAAAACAAATGTACTTGTCCAAATGAACTTTGGCGAGGTGTTCAGCCAGTGAATAATCAATAAGTCTCAACACCTCTAAAACAATTAGGGAGGAGGAAGGTGGAGGTAACAGGCAAGGAGAGAACTGAATCACAGCACTTCTTCATTTAGAGTCTTTTCTTTTTCTAACGTCTTTCTGGTGGTGCTACATGAAAGGTCAGGGGTCATTAGAAACACCAGAAATCAACCTCTGGGGACCATGAGTTTTGTCAGTCGCTATCAAGAAATCTCCTCCTGCACCAAAGTGATATACAGTGTACATCCCATAATGATTTAACAAAAGAAAATAAATAAAGTTTACCAGTATTTACCAACACTACAGTGACATGATGTAAAACAGACCCAGTGAACTCCACTGATGGTGTTTTCTCTCTGTGGTCTCAGCAGCCCTCACCTCCTCGCTGTGGACTGTTTGCAGAGCTCTGCGTTGACTCGGCCGTCGTCTTGCCTGTGTGTACCCAGAAATCCCAGGAGCCTCGGCGGTTAGAGGATCAGGAAGAGCAAACACGGTGAGACTGAGCTGCCATCATCAGACCTGCAGCTGGTATTTTCTCTGTCTGTCACGTTGGCGGGTGGTGGTGGGGCCGGTGGTCAGTCGACCACACTCCCCACTTTGTGACAGGAAGTCTGTTTTCTCAAGGATCTCCTCACTTCTTCAGGGTTTAAAGGTGTTATATGTAGCTATTTGCTGTTGCTACGTAGCCACTGTTAGCATTAACAGCTGTGTACTGACCAGTCTAGATGGAACATGAAGTATTGTGTGAGCATCACAGCCTGATATATCTTATTCCTCTGTGCCATAAACCTCCTCCTGCCCCAAATACTCACTGGAACACCAACTGTGGATCAATCCGCCGCTGAAAATAGTCCCGTGCTGCTCCTGTTTGAGCAACATTTGTTTGAACAACATTGAATTTTTCCCCACTGTGACAAAAATAACGTCTCCGGGGGGAAACAGTAAACAGTGATAATTTTATGGAAATCTTTGGCTTGAAAAAGGTCAGATTAAAAGGCACAAAGTATTGGCTTATCGGCAGCTTCGGGCCAAACATCTGAATCACTTTCAACCTTCAAAAAGCCATTAATGTGTCAGAAAGAGTTTAGGTGATTTTTGACTCTTTCTGACCTCTGTTATCTTGAAGCTGCAGTGGTCGGGGACTTTTGTTTCAAATGACAACTTGATTTTCCCCAAAACAGTTAAAAGACAAATTCAGTCACAATCAAACACGTCGTGTCCCTGCTGCTTCACACAGAGGCTGTGGTTTGTGGTTTGGATCCATTTTTAGATGACGCTCCTCACAGAGTGTGTCACTGTGTATGAAAACATGATACCAGCGTATCAGTGAGATGAGTTGGTACCAGGCAGGCTATGAATCTGATCTGAGGGTTAAGACTCTCTCATCCCTCAGAGCTGTCTGAAGCCTCCTCATCCATCACCAGTCGATGTTGAGATGTGTGTTACACTCCAGACTCACTAAACACATCTTCCTATACACACACACGTGTGTGTGAGATTCTCTATAATGTGAAAATCTCCACGAGAAACAAATGTCCTCAAAATCCTCCTTAAATTGGTCATATTGAGCTGAAATGTGCATCAAATCAGTAACTTTACAGAGTATAATGTCCCTGAATTTATTTCAAGACCAAACTGACTTTTAAGACTTGTAATATCTAAATAGATCTATCTTTCTGTGGACATTTAGACTTCTCACAACATTAATCATGGCTGCTTTTCCACTCTCTGGTGTTGTGCATGCTGACTCACTGAGTTAATTCAAGGTGTGCCAAACTGTGTGAGAAAACCTACTCACAGGATAAATCTGGTGTTTTTGGACCTTATTTTCTCAGGTTTTTGGTTGTAAATTATTGATAGAGACAAAAATCTTTAGCATCAGTGCCGCACTGAGCAAGAACAGTGAACAGCTGCTGCAGTGTGATCCAATGGGTAATTATCCACGTGAATGTGCGTCCTCTAAAGTGCTTGTTTTTGCCACTGACAGGCTCAGATTGTTTTTGTAAGAATACCTCTTCTACCACTGAAAGTCACAGTCAGTGTGTTTGTGTCATTGTGTATTCAGATGCTTTACATAAGTAGAAGTACCACACAGTAACACAAACACACTAACAGATGGAGGCAGTGGTATTCCAGCAGCTCCTGTGTTCTGCTTGGTTAAATTGCTGTTTTTGTCAATGGAGTCTGGTAGTGATATATAGAGATGTTTCTGGTTAAACTAAAAGGATCTTACAGACATAAACAATCTGATCCTGTCAGTGGTCTGGTCTGTATTATTGTAATATAATAACAAAAAGCCTATTTTATGGAGTAATCAGCCGTCTGTATGTTTTACACATATGTCCTTTAGTATCCTACAGTCTTTATCTTTGTTGTCCAGATATATTGTACGACTCCCTGCAGTGTGAGCGTGGGTCAGGGACACACAGATGTTTTGCACTGGGGCTGATTACTGTCTGTATTTACACCTCAGTGCTTTTTCAGTCTGTTTGAGGTGAACACACAGCTGCGTGTTCCAAGTGATAAGCTGTTGAATCTGTTTTTGGAAGCTGTGATCTCAGAAAGTTTAAAAGGATTTACAGGCACTGAGCTGAAGAACAGTGGTAGTGATATTTAATGGTGGACAAGAAAAATATTTATTCCCCATAAATCCTGAATTATTCAGAGTGAGGATGCAGTTAAAGCTGAGGTGTAATAATTACTTTACACGGGGGATGTCAGTCCTGCTAATCACCCATGAAATCACACCCTCAACCCTCTGCTGTTCATCTGCATATCGTATCTGCATACCGTATCTCTGAGTCCAGGTCTGTGTCTGACATTAAGAGCATCGTGAATCGGCTTGTTAAGATTCTCGTCCACGTCTCGCTCTGCTCGCTGGGGTGAAATCAGCGCCACACCTGTAGGAAGGTTAACAAAAGTTAATTATTTAATATTTAACTGCCCTCCTGAGGGCAACAGAGGCGACCGCTAATCATCATTCACAACGTCTTCTTCACTCATTATGTATGAGCCTGCAGCCAGTCAGAGTGTTGACGGCATGGAATCACTGAAATCAGCCACTCTGAGCATAAAGCTTTATTTCACTTACTGAAAGAAGAAGGAGCTTTAAAAGAAAAAAATCCTGCCAGAAATACTGATTTTCAGTTTTCTATTCATCCTTTCATTCTTGGGTTTTTTATTTCACTTGAGAATAAAACTGGTTGTTTTAGTTACGACACAATTGTTCCATCTTTTCAGCTTCCTCTGCAAAATTAATCTCAGAGGTAGTGCTGCATTTTGAGCAACCATCAGGACGAGGAGCCTGGCGTGAGCTCGTCCACTGAGGATTAAGTGACAAAGTTGGGATTGATGTGGTTGGACAGCGGGGCGGGGGGGTTGTAGTGTCACCTCCACGCTCCTCATTAGGACTCACCGTCAGAATGCAAAGTGGTGGAAGTGGCAGTGGCGTAAACCCTGCAGAGTGATGCTGCTGGAACAGCCGCAGTGGGACAGCAGGTGGGCTGGACACGAGGCCACCGTGGTCACTCAGGGCCGTCTACACTGACTGTGCTGTACAACATGATGTAGCACCTGCTGGATTTATGACAGTGTCTGTATCTGGAGGAGACATGACATGACATGAGATAAGAGCATCTCCTCAGTGTCCTGGGTGAACGCTGTCTGCAATGTACGCTTCGTTTTCACATATTTATACATGCCAGTGCTCATTTTGCACACAAATCTCTTCACATGTTTATGTTTTTTCTTGCATATTTTGTTTGTGAGCAGTATGGTTGCACTGTCACATCACAGCAAGACAGTCCTGCGTTCAAACCTCAGCTTGGCCGGGGCTTCTCTGTCTGGAGTTTGCATGTTCTCCCTGTGGCTGCGTGGACATGCAGGTTAACTGGTGACTCTAAACTGCCCATAGATGTGAATGTGAGCATGACAGGTTGTTTGTCTCTACATGTCAGCCCTGTGACAGACTGGCGACCTTAACTCGTCTTTACCCAAACATTTTTTCACTTGGTTGAATCAGATTTCAGGAATCTGAAAATAAGTGTCTGGATTATATTCAGTCATATTTATTCGATACATTCATGCTCTCAGGAGGATGAACCCTGTTGTTTTCTTGTATTCCATCCTCAGGACAAACTCTGATTTTTATCTTTACATCTGGTAACATATTGTCAGTATGTTTTCATTCTGTCCTTAATGAACCTGATGGTCTCTAGAGGCCGTGAGAGCAGCTTTAGATGTTTAGCCTTGCTTAGTGTATTCTCATATCGTACAGTTACATCTCTCCATGGCTCAGTGTGTGTCAGTGTTTGTTGCAGACACCCTCACAGCTCTGTGGCTCATCTCCATTCATACTCTGATTCATTCATATTCAGTTTTTCTTCACAGCATGTTTCTACAGTTTCACTGCTGCACTGACCCAGTTTACCCACCGGCATCATTGAAGTCTCATCCTCCCTCATGCCGTCCCACTCAGATGTTTTGTTTTTGTGTGTGTGGTTGTGTGTTGTTAGTGTATTAAGACTTGGATTTATGCATGAGTGTGTCTACATGCTTGACTGAGCTGAGAAGATTCCTGAGATCATGCAGCTTATCCCAGTGTCTTGCTGTTCTCAGAGCAGATTAAGATGTTCTGTGCTGTATCAGTCACACAAGTTTTGACTTTCCAGCATCTCCCTGGTGACCGATCTCCTCCTCTGCAAATCCATGGCCTCGGGTCCTGTCTGCCTCAGCTGACAGGGCATCGATCGACTCACAGTCTCAATCGCGGCACTGACGAGGTCAGCACAATGTAATGGAGACGTATTCTGCATGTGTCTCATGTTCCTTTAACATTTAGTCACAAAGATCAGTCAGGTTACGTGTTTTATTATATTCATCTTTAAAGGTTGCTGCTGGGTTCAGATTGAACTTTTTCCTCAAAGTTTAGAGCAGCTCTTGCATTGATACACAGCCGACAGTCCGAACGGACAGCTTTGTAGTAACTGAAGTCGCCTTTGATGCTGCAATGGATTAGCATGTCTGCGCTCCCAATTAAACTCTCGTTGCCTGGATTTTCTCACAGGATTGAGGTTCAATCTGTTGCTGCGTCTTTGAAATTTTACAGGAGCATCATTTGGGATTCAGGCTGCAGTTCAAATGAATAGATGACATACTGTACACCCCCCCACCCCCCTCCTCTTTCGTCTGAAACCATCTGTGCCTCCTGTGTCCGTCCTCCACTGCTGCTTCCTGTATTCTGGGCAGCAGTGCACATGTTGCGGCAACACTGTTGTTTGTTGTTGTAAATAACAGGGTTTCTCTGAGGGTTAGAGCTTCAGTCACAGGAGAGATCCCGTTCTGTAGCTCTCTCAAACTGTACAAAGTGAGACTACGACACAGTGGAATCATGGGAAGAGAAGGGAGGCAGCGCTCAAGGTCATTGTCCCCTCTCTGAGCAGCTGAGGATGGTTGTAACCTGCAACATTTCTCATGACGCTTTTGCTAGTGTCTGTTGTCAAAGCTGTGGATTTTCTGTTGACTGAGAAATTAACTCATCATTTCAGCACGTCTTTAATCCCTTGCTGAATGTGTATTGCTATAGTTTTGACATTTATCTCACCATAATAATCAGATTAGAGGAGTCTTCATGTCATAGGGCTGTGATACATGTTCCTCACTTCAATAAGCTTCTCTTTCTTCTCTTTTTCTTACCTCGCTGCCTTGCCCTTGGTCTAGGTCAGTCCTGCCAAAGCTCGTGTGTGTGGGGTACAAATTGATAGCAGGCTTTGGATGTCATATCTAATTAGTCTCCAGGTGCCTTGTTTCTCCCCTCACCCATCCCATCCCACCACCTTCTCTCCATGACTTTGGTGCATTAATGCCAACCTCGGCCTCCAATTTGTTCTTACCCAAATGACTGGTCAATAAGGCAGTTTAATCACGCCCTACATGAGCCGACGAGCGCCAAGAATTCACTTGACAGTCACTTCTGTAATGTTCATGTAGGCACGTACCTCCACTCAAGGTGTTTTGGAGAATATCTGAATTCTTTATTTTGTCTTAACTGACTGCACTGAAGTTACAGCAGCCTGTCAAACTTCTCATGAGGAAATCTGCAGCTGCAGATTTACCTTTTGAAACCGTGGATCCTTGATCTCAGAAAAAGGTCGACAAAAAGCAGGCTTTGCATTTCTGAGCGACAACTATCGCAAGTCTTTCAACATTACAGGAGTAAAGACTTTTAGGATGAGGACTAACCAATGTCTCAAGTAACGCTGGCTGGGGTTACTCAAACGCAAACTTCCTCAAATCCAATAAAGAGCAGGAAAGAACTGCTAACGTTAGCCTGCATCCTGGACCAGCTTCCACACAAATTCTACAGTGGATGTTGGTTGTGAAAGGGCTTTTCCATTCACACTGCTTCAACATGAAGGGGAATCCAAAGTGTGACAGGCCTGAGGTGCTTTAATGAACATTCAGATGTATTTTTATTCATCTGTTTATTGAGTGTTCGCTCAGTGCAGCGACTCAGCTCTCCACTGCTGTCGCTCACCGTCTTACCTGCCCGGTCTCCACCTGTCGACCACGTCACAGCTCCAGATGAAAGGCTGCACGGGACCATTAATCACATTTACGTCACTGCATAATGTAAAGCTGCAGCTCTAAAAATGAGACTGGAGCTTGAACCTCAGAAACTGAACTAACTGGTTATCACAGCTCCTAAAAACACAGGTTGATTTCCTTCTTTTATTGATCATCAATGAGTGAAATAGGAGTCTGAGAGGATGACATGAACTCCATCAGCTGGAGGAATATGCTGCTGGACAGTGTGCTAAAGGAATGTGAAATATCACTTTAATATCCCATCTAAACAGCTCGCTCCACTGCCATGATCCACAGGTTTGTCCATTTGATAAACAGTACTGCCCTTGCTGTCTCAGTAATCTGAGCCAGTTTGTCTGAAAGCTCTCCAAGGACCAAAGTATATGTCCGTTTTTATGAGCCGTATTTATGGAGACGAGGCTAAATATTTGTCCCTCTGAAACGTTGCTCCTGCCTCTGAAACTGTCCTGAGATTTACACTTGTGCTCGCTCTGCTTCTATCGTGGGCGACCTGCTCGCCTGCTCCCCTCTCGAGGGAAGCTGAGGACAGTGTGGTTAAATCTCTAAGTGTGAGGCGCTGGTCGTTTCATGGCCGTGGGAACTGTGCAGATTAGCTGCAGGTTCAGGGCGTCTTCTGGATTCAACCTGAGCTTTCTTAACTCCTCTTGTTCACGCTGAGTCCTAATTGGTGTTGGACGCTGTCTTTGCTCTCCAAATGAAAAGGGGAGCGTGGCACGGAAAGGTGGGCTGGTTGGCAGGAAAGTGTGAGAACAGTTTCCCACCAGTGTCAGTTTTCATTTGGAGAAAATCCATTTCTAACAGAGATTATTAATTGCATCCTCCATGATGGATTGGTATGTTAATGAGTACAGTGGAAAAAGAAGCTCACAACTGCTGATTTGTTTCGCATCTAAACACAGGATTTTGCCCCTGAAAGCTAGGTTTCACATATTAATCCTCTGAACCCAGCTAATCTGATTCATCAGGAATATCTGAATATTTTTATTCACCTGTTATCAGACAAAAACTAAAAGACTAACATCTCTAATGTTAAATAACCAAAACCTTAACTACAGAAAATGTTGTGTTCGTGTGCTGAGGAATTAACAACAACAGTGATGCAAAGTTATGGAGAAAAACTATTAGATAAGTACATAGTTCATCTAAGCTTTGTCCTATGGTTGAGTATTTCCCATCACGTTCATTAGTGATCTTCATGGAGATTTAAAACAGGGTCGTCATAGTTGAGGTAAAAAGATCCCACAGTGAACATGATGTATTGTGGCTCAGCTCCTTTGGTGAAAATGTATTGCACAGTATTCACTGTAGAACCATCATTACCACAGTATACATGCTCCTGCCTCTGAGGAGAATAATCCAGATCATTCTACTGACACTCACCAACCTCAAGCTGTAAATCCACCAACTTGTTCGGCTAATAGCCGGAGGAGGAAAGTTATTAAGGCTGCGTGTAACGGCTCATCGCTCTGCTAAGTGACCAAAGTCATTTGAAAAAAATACAAACTATTTTTCCATTTACTTTTACCCAAAAGGCACTCTGAGAAACCAGCAGAGGGGAGAAGAGCTTAGTTTGTATTTACCATGAAAGAGAATTACTCACAAAAACAACCAAGGTCTCTTTTAGCCGGCCCACCGTCGATCATAACAGGATCTCCACAGTTCCCCTGCTGATCTACAGGAATACAAAGTATTTGTAGCACCTTGTGACAGATGTGCACCTCTAATTTACTGCGAAAGTAATCACTCTGGGATAACTAGCCACTGGTACTAAGTGGGATTCATTAAAGCTATGATTGGTGTCATCAGTTGGTTCAACCAGGTAGTTTTGTGCTGGAATGATCAATGCTAATGTATGTTTGGACCCCAACGCGCTCAGTAATTATGGGATATTTGCCCAGCACGTTATGGATGAGCACATTACTGCTCGTCTTGTTGGTGTTCCTCATCCATTCTCTCCCAGGCCTTGGCGCATTCACACGTGGAGGAAACCCTGACCACGCTGCTGTGGCTCAGCCTCGGAGGACGAGCCAGGCCTGTCAGGCATCATCTCCTCCCAACGAGCCACTTGGCTCAGACCGGTCGTGCAAATTGAACATGACAATGAATCAAGGGCCCTTCAGCTGTCATATACTGTCTCTCTGTTAAGTACATGCTGTGAAAATTACCCCGCTGGTTTAAAGGATTAGTTAGCACTGGCACAACAGAGGAGACATGTGGGTACAGAGAGAGGCGTCTCACTATCATTATTTGTGGCCCCTGCTCAATTAACAGCTTCAAAATGAAGTTGTGCAAAATAAATGAGGGAAAGTTTCACAAAGTTGATGACATACTGAAAAGGGAATCTACTGTTGTAAGAAGATGCACCAATGAAAAACCAAACCATATTGTGTTTTCTTATGTGTTTGGGGACCCTCTTGTGGCCCCCGGGGCCCTCAGCAGTTTGCTCAGTGCTGGCTCTGGAGCCCCACTTTGCCTGGTGTTTTTGAACCCGCACAGCAGCAGACAGCAGAGGGAAGAAAGCTGCTGTGAACAGACGCCTCTCATCCTGGACGGAGCGGAGCGCAGACAGACGGCAGCTCTGTGCTGTCGGGCTCCGCCGGGAGCTTTGGCACTAATTGTGTAGGAGAAGAAGATTGTTTTGGCCATAATGAAGGATCTGTTTGTTAACCCTCTGACCTTGCTGTAGATTGGGAGTTTGTCCACTCAATGTGTGCCATCTGACTGTTGTTTAGCACTGTGCCTGAAGCCATTTGAGGCTTTACAGCTTTGATTGTGTAGAGAACAGCCTTGAATGAATGTAAATGTAAACAGGTTGATACACTTGTGAATGTCGTAGCTGAAGCAATTATTGTTGTTGTTTGTCTGTGTGGTTTTTTTTTTTATCACTGCCTCTTAGATTGGATTTGAGATTGATGACAGTCTATGAAGCTGAAATCACATTAGTCACAATGTCAAGCTCTGACTTCCACTAATCCTCCCTCCATGTATGTAAGACCTGCAGACACTGAGAGTGATTCTTCCTCCTGGTCTGTAGCCTTGAAGGGTCAAGCCATGATGGAGATGTCTGTCAAAGGAGTTGCCAAGGTTCACTGTCAAGGCTGGACAAGGAGGACACACACATTCTGTATGAGACTGTGCAGCGATGTGTGTCGTGTTCTCCGGGAGTTTTCAGTGGTATTATTAGAGATGACAGTGTCTCCGGGTCGGCTGGTTCACTACTTTGGTCCAAACTGAGAGAGTTCTCAGACATTCACAGTCCCCAGAGGTTAAACCTTAGTATCTGTCTTGATCCCAGGCTTTTTATCTTTTTGCTGCCGTGAGTTTAACATTTATTATATTTAGTAAAATGTCTCCATAACTCTTCAGTGCACTGGCACATACATACAGTTTTCCTCTTGTGCTTCCATCAGGTGGAAATGTTTTGCTCAAGAGTTAAATGTCGTGACAACTACTGGATGGATTACCATGACATTTTGTACCTACACATTTTGATGAAGGTGCTAAATGAAAAGTCAAGGGATCACAAAGCTCCACTCTCTCCAATACTTTGGCTTATGTCGAAATCCATGCAAAGAAAAAGAAGTCAAAACAAAGAGGAGGAAAATCCCCAGGATCACAATTTCTGATATAAACCAAAGTCTGGCAAAAGGTTTAAACCCCATTTTCAGCTTCTGGAACCGTTCTGTTTCATGGTGCACAGTGTTGTTACTTTTGTGTGGACAGTGAATGTTTGAAGCTCAAATTGTCGAAGAATAAAAGTGAGTCTGGCAGCTTCCAGTAACACCTCTCTGACTGTTTCATCTGTAGGTAAGACATGAAATAAACAAGAGGAGGAGAGAGTCCTTCGGCAGCGAGGAGGAGGACTGAGTGTGTAAATCTGAGCAGAAAGGCCAAACGAGCGCTGGCAAATGTGGCGAGAGGCTCGTGGGAAGTGACAGGAATAAAACTAATATGAGTCTTTGGGGCTGAGAGAGACAGACTCATTTCCAGCTGATGAAATGGCCATTCCCTCTTTCCCCCTCTCAGCTGTCCTGTTTACTGCATCATATAAAGTGCTGGATATAAAGTTTTTTTCACTCGTCCAAAGATGATATTTCTACACTATCTCTGCTCGCTTGCTGTCCCCCATCCTCCCCCTCTTTCTCCCCCTCCTCCTCTGGCATCAGCACCTCTGCTCCAAATCTTTCAGCCCCAGGTTCATTACACTGGATCGATATTATGTTATTTCTCTGTCCATGTTTTCTGAGGAGTAAAACGGAGCCAGCCTCTAACACGACCATCGAAACCAACCTGCCTCATCTCACTGAACGTAGTAATTTATATCGTGCTGTCATCGTTTTTAGTTACGAGGCAGGCAGGCTATTTCTATACTTCATGTCAAAAATAAATAAAATGACATCTGACATGATTCATGACGTGCTCCACAACTGACCAGCTACATGTGTGCTCCTTTTATACAACATGATCCCACTTATATGAAACCAATTTAACTTTAACAATAATCCAGTCTCACTGAAGCCAATTAAACTGCTTCCTCAACTCATATGTGTGGAATATTCTACACATAATCTGAACACAGGAAGTTTAAAAGGCGACTCTGAAACATTTGGAGATTGATCTTTAACTGAGGGCAGTGGCAGAGGTCACCTTCAATTACAGTAGTCTCCAACATCGACCCAGTGTCACTGGAAAAAGGTCACAACATCCAGGGTTAAAGGACTGACCATGAACATCCCTGGATTAGAGTCAGGTACCTTTGTTGCGTGTAATTTCCCATTTCTCTCTCCACAAAAGTCCTTTATAAACGGACATATTAACCTCTCTGATCACTCCTGCACCATCTGTTCCTCTGTTGCCCGTTCATAAGCAAAATGTGACAAATTGTAACTAATATTTTACCCCCCGTTTGTGCAGTGAAGTGTCTGTATCTGAGCATTCATTCAGTTCAGTTTGATTTATACAGCACTGAATCACAACAGAGCTTATGTCAATAAATACTGAATTTTCTCACAAAGAAAATCATGATCTTCCCCAGACGTACCCTCTGTATGCCTGAACACCTCCCTGTGAATACGCTGCTGTTCCACCGTTAAACAATGATCTCTGTCTGATATTTGAAATCATGAATCCCTCTGTATTCATCTGTTTTCTCTGATGACATAAAGCAATTATAACTGTCCATTCACTCGAAGCTGCACACATACAAAATATAGTCATTTAATTTCACCTGTAAAATAAATAACTATTAAAGTTCTATTCTAGTGTCTGAGCAGGACAATGATGAATCTCCACTGCAATGCACTGATAATTTAATTCAGGGACATATCAATATTTATTCATCATCATAATTACACTTGGAGCATGTAGTGCTTGAAGAAGCTGTAGCTGATTAATGCAGTGCACCTATTCAGAGTTTGTTTTTGTTTTTTCATCTACAGAAATGTACCAACCAGAGTGAATTTATGTTCTTTATTTGAATCAATACAAGGCCAAACAGAGAGGGTGAAAGTGTTGACTCATTCTGATGTTAATGGATTTAGGAAGTCAAAATCAGTTTAGTTCGTCCCTGTCTCCTAAAAGTTCTGTTTATATTCTTCTAATTTTCTTTGTCAAATATATTTTGGAGGAGGTTTAATTTGCTGCTTTGATTATGTTCACCGGTCTGGATACTGCACGTCATGCAGAGGAGGGCGGGGGATAGCTGGACACAAAACCTCCAGGCTCTCTGTGTCCTGTTATGTCTAGACTATTAAAACACTTGATTCAAGTTGAATAATGAGAATAAAATGGAAAGTGTTTGGACTCTAGACCAGTGAAAAGTTGCAAAAATGAAGCATTGAACTGTTCATGAAGAGGAAAAAGGAGCGGGTTGTCGTGATAACTGAGATTGATGTCGGGCTCTGCAAAGGTCAGAAAAGACTCAAGGGTCAGTTCCTGTTTCTGTTCAAAGTGTCTGGGATAATTAGGTATTGGAAGACAGAGCAAATATCGAGGGTCTTCTCATTGGTCCATGAAGATGTAATTTTGTGAAGGCAGGAAAACTAGAGACCAATTTCCTGTGTAATTTTCCTTCTTTCTTGACTGAGTGCAGCAAACATCTGTTCCTCAGGTGGTGGTTAGTGATCACTGCCTCCTGCACTGTCACAACAACAGTAATGTAGCTGATGTTCTGTTGCTTCAACACTTCAACCAGTGACTCCCTGTTTCCATCCTGTAAAGATATTGTTGGGCCCAGTTCAGACTTGGACCTTTGCGAGGGGGAAACCTGCATTCAGCTTCTAATCAAAGCAGCAGCTGTGGTTAGTGTGTGATGGTGGGGGGGGCAGAGTCTGGCCTCCCCCTGGGTAATCAATTTGCAAAGGCAGATGCTCAGCAGGGCACAAACTTCTGTGGCTTACAACAGCTGTTCTCCAACACGTATCAAGGAACATTCTTTCTTTTTCTTGTATCGTTTGTTTATTCATCCACACATCAGCCAGCACTGAGACACTGATGATCTGACTGGATTCATATTTTGGAAAATTTTAATTCACACCAAATGACTCAGGGGAGACGACAGCAGCAAATATCAAGATGACACGCTGATGACTGATTAGCTCAGTGGATGGCGGCCTAATTCATGGTGGCGCACCATGTTTGTACCATTGCCCTGTTATAATTTGCAGTTATTAGCCTGCACCTTCCCCCCCCCCCTCTGCTTTTCTTGCAGGTGGAGCTGGAGCAATAGATATCAATTTCTCATGCAGCACCTCCAGCGTTGGACAGGTGGAGACAGATGGCGCGATGTTGGCAGCTGCTCAAAAAAAGTTTCCTGAATCTTGGACACTGATGAATAACAAATAAAGCATCTGCACGCAAACAGAAAGATCCACGGCTTCATCAGGGAGTCAAAGCAGGAAAGCAGAGGAACAAGAAGTGGAGTCATTAGAGTACGAGGCCAGATTTAATGTCCTGAAACATTTATCAACACACAGAGGGCCACCTGTCTCTACCTGTCTGACACTCCAGTGTTTCAAATCCCTCCAGGTTTCCATTTATGGACTCTGGTTGGAATAATCATAGACAGAGAAAAGAAACGCAGGAATTCATTGATTCTCACTGCGACTAACTGTCCATCAGTGCAATGGAGTGGTAATAAAAGAACATGAGATATAAAACTCCACACTGGATTTACTGGATTTTTGATTGGCAGACTTCTCTATGTTGTGTTATCCAAGCTAAGGCAGTGGGTATGGAGGTGTGTCTCTTTTTTGGTCTTTTTAAAACTGAAAACACAGTTTCTCTCTGTCTCTGCTTTATGTGGCGTCTGTTTCATTACACAGGTGGTGTGATATGACCCCTCTTCATCTGCCATGGTTATTAATTGTGGATAGCTCCAGGTTGGGTGCAGGTAGTTTTATATTTGTACTTTATAAAAGTAGAATCGTCAGAGTTCTGCTCTCAGGGGCCGTGACATGAAGAAACTTTTGACCTTGTTGCCAGTGACTTTGAGATGTTTCCACATGCTCTGCAAAAAAAAAAAAAAAAAAAGTGAAATGATAAATAATAAATAAAAACCGAGTTAGTGGGAAAGTGTCAGGAGGGCGAGTAAAGCGGGAACAAATTTGTGTAGAATGAGAGACCGGTGGGACTGAGGGCAAAGTGTCAGAACACACTCAGCTGCTGTTGTTGTCACAGAGCACACACACACACACACACACACACACAGACTGTGGCGAGGGATCTATTAAAGTAGAGATTAAACTATTTCTCCTGTTCCCCAATAAAAAGACTCGCTCTCTCTGACGCTCTGTGTTGTTCGCTCTTTCAGCCTCCACCTTCTCGTTCTGTTCAGGGACATTTGTTGTTTGAACTCTTATTGTTTGGCTCATTGAGCTGTCTGTTTGCCTTATCTGTCTGTTGACCAGTCGCAGAGGTGTGCAGGAACACTGACTGCACTGTCTTTCTCTATCAGATCATCACAGGGACTCAGTGCTAAGCAAACCCATTACTGAAGTTCCAGTTGTCGACACAGTGTGAGGTGTTGTGTTGTAAAGATCTGAGGGCTGATATCCAATTTTATCTCGGATTATGTGAAATTGAAATTAGAAAAGTGTCATAATCTTACATGAATATTACTGAATATATAAATTGGATTGTGCTTAATATGCTTGTTTTCTTTGGAAAAGGTTTGAGGTGAGTTCGATTTATTTTTTCCTTCAAACATTTTACGTCGTCTTATTCCTAAAGTTCACCGGTGAAATAAAGTGTTTGCTGCTCTTTTTGCTCGTGCCCGTTTGTTTTCCATTGGAATTCATGGATATGTCAGTGCATGTTATTCTCTGATGGTCGAACTCGCTCCACTTTTATATCCAGCACAAAATGGGCTGCAAATTGAGAGGCTTTACAACAGGTAGAGCGTGGTGAAGGTCAAGGTAGCTCAGCTCCCAGGGATGTGGGGGCAGGGTGGGGTGGGGGGGGGGTTTGTACAGGATAATTTCTTTGCAATAGGGAGGACTGAGCACATAAATGGTTTCTGCTTTCTCGCTGATTTCCTCTGGGGAAATTTCCACTTCAGAGAAGAGTGGCTGTAAACCCACAACTCCTTACCCCCCTCTCTACAAACTATTGCTGTCTTCATTGCTGTTTTGTGTGTGGGTGTATTTTTTAATGTTTTCCTGTTTTGCTGTACTCGCTCTTTGGTATTTTCTTTAGGTATGTTGCCATTTTAATGTAAAGCACTTTAGTTGTAATGGAATGTGCTTTACAGTGTAAATAAATGCTCTTCTTGCCTTGTAGTCCCTCCCCTGTGTGAGATTAATGTTTGTCCTTGCAGGGGAGGATCTGGAGTTTTCTCTGTGAGATTTAGACTGTGAGAAAGTATTTAGTATATTTTTTATGCTGTTAAACAAAGTATACACATGGATGAATTTTGAGACAATGGGCACCTGGGCACAGACATGTCAACGACAACTCCATCCCTCCTACATAAGAGCAACACCCCAAGACTGAAATCAGCTGCATCATTTGTAGTCATTTTATGTCTCTTTGTTGTTGTTTGACATCTCTGTGTCACTCTCATTTCATATCTCTCTGTGGGTCTTCTGTCTGTTTATGGTTATTTTGAATCTTGTAGTAGTGCTTTGTGTTAACAGTCACTTCAAACTGATATGAGGCTCTGGCTCATGGGCCCCTTCACCTCTCAGGACCCCTGGGCCTGTGCCTGGTGGCCCATTCAGAAATCCATCAATGAATAGACAGTTATGCAGTTGAGTTCAAGACATGGTACCTGAGTTTAGTTTTTGGAGTTCCTATTTCCTACGAATAGTTGCTCAAAAATGCCCCAAAACAAGAAGTAGTCTCAACAAGAGCTTGAAGTGAGGTAGAACTTATTGCAGAGCTGCTGTATTCAAAATCCTGAAATTAAACCCGTCAAGTAAAGACTAAAATGATCAAAAACTTCCCTCAGACTCCAAACTTCACTGTAAAGAGAAGCCATCTTTTCTTTTCATCAGCACCCAGAACTGTCAGGATGACCCTCACTCTCTTAATCTCTCATCTTTGTCTTTGTTGCAGACTTCGTTCATTTTACAGAGTGGAACCTCTTGCATGCTGCATGTATCACAGCAGATTTATGTGGTCATTTCTCCTGCGTCGTTGCTGTGCCACATTTGGCCTTGTGAAGAAAATCAATAACAAAAATGATCAGGAGTCAACCATCTGTAATGTCTGTGATGGTGAAATCCATAGGAGAATATGAGGATGAGTCGATTCCTTGTTGCCAGACTGCAGGCTCATTAACTACAGAGCAGAAAACAATTCATGGATCAAGCCGAACTGATGGATGGCATTGTCTGGAGAGAGAGGGAGCTGAGGATATGCTTTATGACACTCATACTGTAACTACATTTCCTGGCCTTGAAGACGGTTTGGAGATGTTGCAAGTTGTTTATGATGTTCATATACAACAGCTGATTGATGTCGACTGAAACGGCTGTTGTTGATTTTCTTTATGCTTTATTTATCCAGGGAAGGTTTGCAGGGCTCGAACGCTCTTTTTCAACAAACACCGTGACTCAAACTCACACAGTTACACACAGTCACACCTGGGATCTGACTAGTGTTAGATTAACGGTGGTGTACATCAGAGCAAAGGGGGGAAAAAGCAACTAATGAACCCCTGGGTTGACCAGAGGGGGCATTTAAACTGACTTGAATTGTGCTTAGGCCAAGTATAAGGGCATCTGAGGCAGTTTCAACAATATTTTGGTCAAGAAGAGGGGCAGTGGGGCTGAAGAGCTGAGCATTTGGATGATCTGAGGTTGGGCACTTGGACTGACCAGAGAAGGGCATAAGAATTGAGTAGAGGGCATTTGGGTTGACCAGAAGGTCTTTTAGACTCACTTGAAGATCTCTTGGGTAAGACGTTTAAATGACCAAATCATTTGGACCAAGTAGGGGTGAAAGTTGGTCGACCGGATGATCATTATACCTACTTGAAGAGCACATAGGTATTTGGACCAACAAGAGGGATACTTGGGGTGACCAGAGGGGCTTCAGCTGACGCTTGGGCCAATCAAAGGGACATTTAGAGCAACAAGAACAGCACTTTAGCCAACTACAAGATCTTCTGGATCGAGTAGAAGGGCACTTGAGATCACTACAAGGACTACTGGACTGATTAGGTCATGTAGACTGTCCTGAATGGGACTTGGGCAGGTAAAGAATCACTGGGGTGCAGCAAAAGACCATTTAAACCAACTCAAAGGGCTCTAGGGCATTTGCAATGACAAGAGGGGCACTTGGAATGAGTGGTGGGTGCGTTTAAGCAAATATGACAATGGAGTTTTCCATTAAAGTGTTGACATACTGTATGTTGGTTAAAATTAAAGTCATGGATCAGCATCAAGGGGTTAAGGCCAGCTCAGCTGTTGTTAAAGACAAAGGGACAAGTGGTTTTCATTTGCCTCCCAGATAAGATTTATCATCCAAGACTAAATAGCGATGTTTAGATAATGTATCCTTTTATGTAGAAGCTGCCCTCATCGTCATTTTGCAGACAGAGGAAGTGTTTCATATCATTCAGACCCTTCAGTTCAATGATTGATCGATTCGGTAAAGTCATTCTGTAAAGCCATTCTTTAGAATAAAAAAAAGTGGGGAGGTTAAATGGACAAACATGTTGACATTGGAGTTTCTTTGGGGAACATTAAGCTTATATTGATTTTACCTTGATTACTCAGAGGCTTCCCAGCATGCATACAAACATAGTCTCAACAATATTCTTACAAATGAACTCTGAGGAAAAAGGTGAATGAGCGAATGGGAAACAGAATTTTTTTTTTACTTAACCTTGGCTCCGGCACTGTCTCATTACCAGAAAGGGAATAGCTCTCCATAATGATCCGGCCTGCCCTCCTTTCATGTGTCTCTCACAGACATGGGAAATGAAATAGAGGAGGTAGGGAGGACCCCATTAAAGCACTCCCATTGCCCTTGCACCAGCTATAACCAAAGACATGCAATGCTAGAGGATTAAGCACATGATGAGAGGAGGCGTATGACTGATATGGGATTTTGAAGGTCGATACCTGATGACATCAGAAGTGGGTGACACTGATCTGCTGATGTCCAGTTTTTAACAAAAAAGCCAATATTAGCTTTATTGATCAACACTGATCAACCTCTAACTGTGACATACAGTGACTATAGTACTTCATTCATGGTACTTTTCAATCCCTCACTCTACACTGTAACGGCTCTGTGAGTTTGTGTTGTTCTCAAAGTGGTTTGTACTTATTTCAGAGCTGGTCTTAAATCAGTAGATCCTCTGAGACAGCCGGGATACCTGTGTTCAGGCTCATCCAACAGAGATGTGAATGTGTGGGGGCATTGTGTAAATTTTAAGAAGTCCAGAATAAAAAGTCCCTTTCACTGCCCAGTGAATTATTATCCAATTATATATATAATATAGAGGAGGGTGTAATTCCACAATTCCTGGGCTTAGTTCAGCCTGCAATGGATTAATGTATTATTCAAAGTTAGCTATGAATAAAAAGCTATCTTCTTAAATTTAAACACTGATGAAGATCCATTCATAGCCAGGGAATCAATCTACACTTACTTAACCAAGATTAAACTGTGAGCAAATTGTCTTTGATTTGTGTTTGTGTGTCTGTGGCAGATTAAACCCAACTACATTTCAAATGCACGCACAGTGAGGTGAGGGTGAAAGAAAGTCAGTCCAGTATGAGCAGATATCAGTCAAACCATCCGTTACCTGAGCAGAGGACTCATTTCTTGTTTCATGTCTTGACGAGTTGGAAATGAGACGTGGAATCCTCTTGTGCTGTTAAGCTAACAACACATTTTAAGTAAAACTGCTTTGAGAACATCGCTTACTTCCTTTCTTTATAAGAGGCAGTTTTGGAGGTAAGGTGTATGATTCTCTTTAGTGGATATTATGTCTTTTTTCTCTTGCTTTTCTGTCTCTTGAACTCTATCTGCTTCTTATTCTCATCCACACATGCACCCTCACATCACCCCATCACAGCCCCCACCCTATTCTCAAAGTGACTCTTAGCATCTGGGAAAATTTATGGAGTGTGAGGCAATTTATTCAAAGTGTGGATGTCCCGAGAATTCAGTTATGGAGCTGCTTTGTGGATGAATGGAAGACTCAGGAGGGCAGTAAGATGATACCAGCCAGTGTGTGTGTGTGTGTGTGCTTGTGTACCTATTCAACAGTGGACTTTCCAGTTGTTACTACCAGTGACTGTGGCACAGCGCAGGGCCAATTCAGGCCCCAGCCTGCAGCAGGCGGCAGCGGTGAGCCACAGTGCTGGGCCTCCTGTGAACAAGAGTGTGAGCACTCTTCAGTTTTCACTTTGGGTGTCGGACTTCAAAATCCTTTGAGCCTCGTAAGAATCAAACTCACAGCCTCCAAACAGCTGCTTGGACCCTTGGTCGGTTTTGTTTTCAAAGTGACAAGAAATACCGGTCCACACTCATTGTTGGTAAAGTAGGAATGTGTGTGTTTGTGCACTGAGATGCCTGTTATCAAGCCATAAACACCAGTGTCCTTTTGACTTTCTTACATGATCTGAATGTGTGTGTTATTTTTCTTTGTATCAGGTGTAATGAAGAGGACACCGCTGACATGAACACATTAATTTACATGTAAGCGTGTGTGCTGCAGAGCAGATAAGTGGCATAACATTAGTGACATAAATATGTTTTAAAGGAGGAGGGAGGAGAACAAGCGGAGGTCATAAAATCAATTGTGTTTCCAAATGGTCTCGAGTCGCTGCTTTTGGTGTTAATTGATCAAACTCTGCCTTAATTAATGGCATGCCACTTTAATGGAGAATACCATTAATGTTACAAGGTCACTTAAGTCGACTGGAGGAGGATCACATGGGTTTCTTAGGATTCAGATTCCCACAGGGTTTTACTGTGTAAAACATGAACACTTGACATGACAAGAGACATCACACAGAGATGTTCCAGGAATGTAAAACATTTAAGACGATGCACTTCACTCCTCCACTATTCTCTCTGCTGTCACATCAAAAAATCTGAAAGAGTAACAGTCATTCACCTTGCATGAAGGAGCTGATGGCAAACCTACCATCACCACTGACCCTGTGTATAGAAGTGTGTGTGTGTGTGTGTGAACAGCAGGTCACTGCTGTTTAAATGCCTGGGCCAGATGGCACAATGTGGTTTGAGAAAGTGAATGATTAAAGGGTAAATGTTAACCGGCCGGAGATTTTACAGGTAAGGTCATGTGGTCAAGAGTTTCAAGAATGTCAAAGGTACACATGCTACATAACTACACAGCTCGTGTAGCGGACCTTCATAGTCACAGTTACAGTAATAAACACATGGTTAAGACGATCAGTTTCAAATGAAGAATGAACAGCAGTCTCCTGTGTTGAAATCCATCCATCCACCCCAACCTCCTCCTAATGCAGACTTTGTCCCGCTACAAGCTACATCACCTGACTTCCTTCTTAGCTCCCATCATAATTACTGCAGCTGCTCGAGGCTGCCGAACCACAAAGTGTACCTGTGGGGTCGTATGAAGCTGCTTGTTTTGTAGAGAGAGGCAGTCTCATTTTGAACCCAACATAGTTTATATTATGCAGTTATACAGAATGTGCATATTAGTCCCATAAGTTTGACAAACACTGAACAAAAACAACAGAATAATACATAATAATCAAGGACCTTCAACAAGCATTAAAAGCTAAATTAAAAAATGGGATGTGAGCAACATCAAAACTACTGAGTGCTTTAAAATGAACTGTAAACACTGAATTTTAAAAGCTGTTCTAAAGATGATTTGTTTGAGGTATTTGTTTTTATTTATGCCTGTTGAAATGTTTTACCACTGTATGGTGCTCCGGCTGCAGGAGAGGAAGGGATGACTTCCTGAGCTCTGCTGTATGTCACAAGTCACGAAGCTGCCACGTGGCTTGAGAAAGAAAAGAAAAGAAACATTTGTTTTTCTGACATTCTTTGTGAATCTAATTCTTTTTACTTTCTCTAAATCCAAACAACAACTGTGACTGATGTCAGTCTCAGCAATCCTCCTCAGAGAGATTACATAATCTAAGCCCAACAAAAAGCAGAAAGCCACTGTAAGTACTGAGCAGCAGAATTATTTCTGTTTGCATCATCCCATTCTCCTGCTGTCCTGGCACCACAGACCCTCAAATGTGGCCCACCATCTTTTCCTGCGAGTGCAGTTCAGAGGAAGGCCCCTGTGGGACCCTGACTTATCTGCAGGCCTTGGATAATGGATGATGGAAATCGGGCTCCATCATGGCCACCAATCTGCTCCACTGAGGGCTCCTGGCCCCGTGCACTGGCAGGCCCGGCGTAGCCTGGAGTTTGCTCAGTGCCAGCACACGCTGATGGTTACTTACTAACCCATGGGCCCAGATGCCACGGCATCTGCCCACAAGTACGATGTAATGCTGATGCCCTGTGGGCCCGGTGGACTGGCTGGATGCCCACAGAGTGGAACCACCAGGGGCCGGTACCCAGCCTGTCTCCTCGGCTCATGGATCCATCCATTACAGACTAAAACTGCTTCCTGTCATACACTCAGTCAGAACACGTGCACGTTTGAGAATGATACGAAAGGACATTTTTGTTGATTGATTTTTATCTTCTGTTTTACGTAGTAGCACTTAGCAGAGTTATCAGATTGTAAAATGTCCTGAGAACATACAACAATATGAACTTTTTTTTATTGCTAAAAACTTCAGCAACACCTTCAGTCTACAGATACATTTGAAAATTTTTGTATTTTTTTAATATGAATGAAAGCCTTTGTGAAGGTTTAATCCGTGGTGATACACAGATGTAGTATCGTGTGCTCTGCTGCCTTCCATCAGTCACAGGAACCAAACTGAATTTATGACAACAGGCGTTTTTGATAAGAGAAGAAGCTCAGTTGGTTTTAATGCATCTTTTGGATGTGGCCAATCCCTGCCACTCAAATAAATAAAGTTAGTTAATCCTTATTTCCCTGTCATGTCAAACATTTGGCATCCCCCAGATGGGATTACATAACACCGTGTCACTCTTTATGCACTGTCCATGTCTGGCCCTGTTTTTATTTGACTAAACAAAATATGTTTGTGATTCCGAGAAACAAAGGACGATAAAAAACAGAGATAAACTCATTTTGTTAAGAACCTGTGTTTATCTAACAAAATTCTCCGTACCACATTTATACAGATAAAGATATAAATAAACACACATATAAATATATTGTGTGCTTCACTTTCATACTGTACGATGATTATAAAAATAAAAGCAGTTGTCATTTTGATTTGCTAAAGATTATGTGATGAAGTGTAGAAAGGCTCACAGGAGCTGATCAGAAATATTCAGTATATTACAGTATTGAAAAATGGTCACATATAGATTGGAATATTGATCCTCCCCCTCTGCATAATGGCTCTGCATTTCATAAATGGCAACACTGAAGGGTCAACACTGTTGCTTTAATCCATACCAGTCTTCCATTAGCCCAATCTACTGCCCCCTTTGACCTCACGTCACACCCCCTCCTCCCCCTCCACAGTTAATAACAGCCACGTACGCTGATGAAATGGATCCAGTTCATTCATCAGACCTACATGGACATGACTGCCCTGACACCACACACACATTTAACTCTTTATTCCCTCACTTACCAGATTCCTGTAGAAGTTTGGCAGATGAAATCACAATGTGAATTAATAAAGGTAATAAATATGGTAAAATAAAATTAGAATGGGTTTTTCACATGGTGTTTTTCCACATTAAAAAAACCATTTCTTCATGTACTTCAGGTCCTTTACCCTCCGCTCTGTACAGAAAATCTGACATTTTTCTTTTTGTCTTTTGACTTATTCTCATAGAAATGAGAGCAAATATACTACAACTCTCTGAGTGAGCTTTTATTGTTATCTTTCTCATGACTCAGGGCTCAGTACCTGGGTTTTGTTTTTCATTGCTTAATGTTTGACTGATACACCTGCAGTGCAGCACCAACTGCTTGCTCTTTGGATCTCGGTTGCATCATTTTGCTTTGAAAACGTGTCGTATTCATCTTCTCTGCATTGTTGCCTTTGTAACTGTGATTTAGTCTGATAAAAGTTTCATCTTTTTCATGTGCTGTTTCCGTTATTTTGTCCACCCCCCCTTTCCCCTGCGGCTTTGTGTTTCCAGCTCGCAGAGCTGTCATCCCTGCAGTGGAAGGGGAGTTCAAGGATTCATCAAACAAACAGCAGGCCTCGGTCTCTGCAGAAACCTGCTCAGCTGGTCAGACCCGGTCCACACATCATGACTGAGCTAATGAGGAGGGCCTCGATGGGTCAGTGTGTGTGTGTGTGAAGTCTGGATCTCTGCCAGTTCTTCTCCATCCAGGTGGTTTGATTAAACACATCACTAACACATTGTCTGTGGGTTAAGCAAAGGGGTCTAGGAGAAAAGGTGAAGGGGAGAGTAGAGGCAGTAGAAACGAACAGAGTGGAACTGAAGCATTGTGAACTGAAGCGTTTTTGGGTTTTTTTAGATACACTGTCTGAACAGACCAGAATCCAGAGAGATGCATCTTCCTCTTTGTATATTTCTCAACTCATGATAACAATAATTATTACCTTGTGTGGAATGTAACAGGCTTGTGAATACACAGATAGACGACTGACAGATCATAGTTTTCTAAATTCCCCCGTAGCAAACCCAGCCCTCTGTGGACATGTTGGAAAACAGTGGTCTAATCAGCAGGTGTTCTGTGTGACCTGAGAAGAATGAGAGTAATTCAACCAGTTTCAGGGTGACAGCAGTGAAAATAAATAGTTCATTTAATGGAACGTTAGACACTGTCTTTTTAAAACAACTTCTAAAAGTGAACGCCTGAGGCTTGTAGTCGACTTGTCTCTGGCTACAGATGCACATCAGCAGCTCAGATGTGCCTCTGACTTGATCTAATTTTAATATTTTCAATATGCTGAGGGAATCAAGAGTGAAATTATATTCATAAACTATTCCCAGACTCTAGATATAATCTTGTCCAGTATTTATGTGGTAACACTGGGAAATGAAATGTCTGGCATGGCTCGTCTTTGTATGCTCACCTTCTGTGAATTAATACATTTCAAAGAGGAGCGAGAGGGAATGAACTGGTCACGTTACAAAGCACACAGAACCCAGAATTACTCATTAATTACTGTTTGAAATGAATGAAGATTGGTCTGGTCAGTGAGCACAGTGAAGGAGTTCATATATTCATCCACAGACATTTACTTAAGGGTTCCAGAAATTAGTTTATTCAGCTGGGAGTCAGTTCTCACACTTATTAAGTGCTTGTGGCATTAATCTCTCTTTGTCCAATTAGGAGTCACGTTTCTATATGATACTGAGCTTCAGTGAGAAGCTTCAGCTGGTGAGTGCACCATGCTGAGATGGAGCTACACAGAGCATTTAACCCAGAAAGACATCAAATTATATCAAAAGACAGCTTCTGCTTGGAAGAGAATGATAGATAGTTACACAGGAAATACAGACGGGTGACAAATTAAAACCAAGTATCTTTGTAAGATGTTGTTCCACCACCAGTGCTCCTTGGCACTGACTCTTCAAGTCTCTGGACTCTGCTGGAGAGATGAAACACCAAAGACATCTTTTTAGACCAGTACCTGTGGTTTCTGCACCACTGAACTTAGCTCTCATAATACATCCATGGGTTTTCCCCTAAAAAGAAAGAAAGAAAAAAAACTTCTTCAGCTTTTAATTCAATACATTCATGGTGTGACCGCCCCCTACAGGCCCCTGCAGACTTGACCGGTGCACCCCAAACTCCGGTAGCCTACCTGTGTGCTGTAACCTGTTCCACAGGTAGGCTGATTCTGGAGCGAACCATGTGATAATACATAAAAATATTGCGTAGTTTTGTCGGTTAAAGCGCAAAGTGAGCTCCTGTTCTCACAGCAGATGTTTCTGGGATTGTATCAGTCGTGGGTAGGTTGTTGTAATTTACCTGTGCGCACCGCAGTCACTTCATGTTAGCATAGTAAACCCTGCGGCGCTTATTAGCGCGCTAAGCTAAACAGCAGTTACCTACATCCTCTGTCTTTGTTTTGGTGTTTCGTGCAGCTTGGTACCATGAAGTTGGTTGTGTGAAACCTGAGCTAATAATAACAGAATAAACGGTTTAGTTGGAGCCAGAAAGTATCGATGTTTACACCGCATACTGTGTCCTGAACAGCTGGAAACATTAGAGGTGTCTCCATTGTATTTAAACAGGGTCCAGGTCCTGTTTCATGATTAAGTAATGATATTATTAGGAGGTGTTAATGCGAAGTACTGATAAAAATGTGATATAAAAATCAATAAATCCATACACTTGGTAAATAATTCTGTGTCTTCCCTGCTGGTTTTCATGGATTATTTTATTTAATGTGGTGAAGCCTGTAGAAAACCTGTTAGTGTACACAGCAGGTTCTGTCTGTAGAGCACTAAGACCTTTACATCTGATGATGATATGTGGTCTTACTTCACATTGTTGCTCTGTTGATCCTCTGCTGCTGCAAATTTCTTATCACAGAGGCCACAGGTTTTAAAATTTGTGGTCTGATAAATATCAGAATAAATAAATATCATGGTACGACCAGGTTTGGTTAGAGCTGTCAAAATAAGGCGTGAAATAAATATGTTAGAGCATTTACAGTGGCAGTGGCTGCAATTCCAAATCACTTCCAGGCCCATGCTCTACCTACTGTTTTGGTTTGTTAGCATGTGGATCACGTCGCTTTTAATAAAGAATTCCCATTATGTTGTGTCATTCCAGCTCTTGGTGGAGTAATCCAGGTGTTTTGGAGAGCTCTCTGCTGTGACTGCGACCTATCAGCATCTTATCAGCTGTTTGCTACAAACTACAACGAGCTGCAGGTGGAGTTTCCTGTCCATCCACTTCAGCAAGGTAAGAGTCTGCTGCTTCTGTTAACGTGCTCGCCCAGTTCCATACTGCCTGCTCGTGGTTTTGAGCGTGTTGTGTTTGCACTGCATCATAGTAGTTAGACAACTCAAACAAAATGTAAGTAATAAATCTTTGGAAAACTTCTGGCAGTTGCATTTCAAAGTTAATGGCTCACATATTGTATCACTTTCTGTTTCACATAAAGCTGATTTAAGTACGCTATAAATATTAGTATATAGTTTATACTGTATACAGTTATTGTGTAATATGGGACACGATCTTAGCTCTGTTCAGTCGATGTTTATGTGCTTGTAAACATGGCTGCTGACGCTGCTGGTTGTTCTTGTGTTGCTGCTGTGGTTGTATCAGTTCTGCTGTCACTGAGCTAATTCTCCTCTGGTCTGTGTTATCATGCTTTAATGCTGCTGATTTTTGCTGTGATATGAATGGATATGATAGTCTGGATTGGTTTTGCATCATATTCACCCTCCAGTTTGTTGTTGTTGTTGTTGTTTTTTATAACCGGCCCTGAGGCTAAGGCTAGTGCTGTATGTTGACTGCAGGGATGGAAACAGAAGTGTGTCTTGCATGGAGCCAGTTCATGTGATTATTTCCAGTAATATTTGGACAATATTTACAGTGAAGTCTGAGGCAAATGTTTGTGCTTTGAACTGTGTGGTCCTTCTAACAGCTGCCTGTCAGCTGTCACTCATCAATCACTGATTCACTGTCACAGTGGGTTCATGGCTCTGTTCAGTCACTGTGTGTATGCTCAGAAATATGGCTGCTGACGCTGCTGGTGGATGATTTTGTTCCTGCTGTCAGTTTGAGCTCTCATGCTGCTGGTATGTACGTGCAGTATTTGCTATTAAATATAAGTTAATTGTCTTTTTCTTGTTGTTTGGCACATGCACTGTGATGCTTTCATGGTTTTGTGGCTCATTCAGGGACGGAAACAAGACAGTTGTCTTAGAGAAACTCATACAGAATTATTTTCTGTTTTCCTCACTGGCTTACATAGTCACACTCACATTTCCTCTCCCAAACCCTGAGCAGTGTAGAACTGCTTAAACTTAAATCACAGTGTTTTTGTGAGCACTTCATTTCACTACTTGCATCTAAACTGCCAAGCTCCTGTTTTATGGTTTACACTGCTGCTACACTCAGCTGCACTCACTGCCAATCTGAAGGTCATAGCCATGTGCTGATGGTCATTTGCTGCCAAAACATTTAGGAACCACTTGTCTGAGTCAAACCATGAATTTTTGTGATTTTAAAATGCACAAATTATGAATTACCTGCTGCAGAAGCTCTAGTTTTGTTTATCTCAGTTCACTGTCACATTGTTGGACCTCACAGTGCCCAGAGTTAGAACCTATCAACTCTCCATGTACAGTACTGTATTCACATTATCATCTGTGTGATTCTGTGTGCGTTTGAAGTAATAGATTGTGTGTACAATAGAGCACAAGAAAAAAGTCAAGAGTAACACTCATTATATCACAGTACGATGTGAGGGCTTGTTTTACATACAGATTGAGATGACAGATGATTCCAAAAGGCCCTTGAGATGACCTTGTTCTTTATTAAAGGGTAGTGGAACAATGGAAATACACATTATATTTTTATGATTTTCCCTTTTTAAAATCCCAGTCAAATTACATTAATGACCAATGGAGCAGAAAGCCTCAGAGCAACTTTGCACCCAAGGTCGCCCACTTAGAAAATTCACAGAAGATATGTCAGTGGTTTGATCACAAAAATCATCTGAATAATTTATCTTTCAATTGAAATGGTGCGTACTGAAATGATTCTGAAAATAATTAGATAAAGAAATGTCTTAAGTTGTAATCAGATTGAGAGGCTACAGTATATTGTCTCCCAGAATTCTTTCACATAGCAACACAGCATTTAAAAATCCTTTAGATAACAATCAACAGGTTAAATTCTTATGTATTAAATACTTTTCAACATTGCCTTTTCTTTTCTTTTTTTTAGTATTTTAGGTTTGGCTTACAAAGTCCCAGCAGTAATTTGCTTGTCAGTGTCTTCTCCTTTACATTTTGCTGCCTAAGATATTATTGCACTGATAATTGAGAGTCAACACTCTCAAATACACTATTGGTGTAGAGTTTAATTTTTGCTTGAACCAGAGGCTGAGGGGAGAACGCCCAGGCATACCCCCCCTCAGAGGGGCTCAGTCTGAGAGCCTAGTGGAGGTCCAGTAAGGATGGTGGCTCAGACCTCAGACTCCAGGCTGGATACCCTGCCCCAGGGCTTTGGCACATAGGGACTGTTGACTCTCCGCGCCACCAACACCTGCCTCCGCTCTCTGCTCCCAGGGATTGGGTCTTCCCTCTTTCCTGAGCCGTCGTAGGCCCCAAACATATTGTTGTGGTAAACCACCTGCCTGTCACTCATACGAGGCAGCATCGCTGCATTATCTGGGCAGTGGCTTGTGCAGGGAAACAAGTGGCACATGTCCTTGGAACCGTCGTATAACTGGGACGGTCCCTGAGCCAGCGGCCCCACATACACTGGTAAGTCTGTGTACGAGTTCAGGTAGGTGGAGTAGTGTCTGTGCACCACTGTGGAGGAGGAGCGGCGCAGGGCGGCGGCGTTCTGCAGGATGGCTTCCCTGTACGAGGGCAGCCGGGTGGACTCAGAGTACTTGAGCTTTTGCTTGTAGGGGTAGGAGCCCATGTGGGCTGGGTCCAAGTAAGCAGGCTCAGCAGCCAGGGGGTAGCAGGACAGGTTGTGCCCCAGACTGCCGTAGAGCTTGTGGGGCTTTGGGTTGGCCACTACCACCCGTGGAAACAGGTCAGGCATGTCTACGCGGGTGGAGGGAGATGTAGATGTTGAGGGCTTTGTTTCATCTACCTGATGGATCCTATCGTTGCCCCACGTGGCTCTGAGAAATGAGGCGCGGCGGTTGAGTTTGTCCTTCCCCAGCAGTGGTATATCATCCATTTCGGGCTCCAGATAAGACTTCATGCAGGAGTTGCAGCTGGTGCTGCCGCCTGGGTAGTGTCTTGCAGTGCAGGTCATGGCAGCAGCATCAGGGGCATGGTTGTTCAGGAGGTGATTGGCCCTCAGCTCAGCAAGGCAGGATCGAGGTTCGTCATAGTCAGCTCTCACTCTGGGGTCTGCAGCATCAAACACATAGCTGTGGGACCTCCTCCTCCGGCTCACACAGTCAGGGGGGTAGCTAAACTTCCTCCTCAGCGGCCCTTTGTGCTCCACGTAGATATCGGGCACCTGAAACTCCCTGTAAGGAACAAAAGGGGAGGTGGGGTGCCGGGCCTGGTTCTCCACATACAGCCTGCTGCTGTGGTGGGGGTTGGGTGCACCGGAGGGAGCAGGGTCCCTCATGGCAATGTGAGGGCTGCTGAGGCTGGAGATGGGCAGAGTCCTCTCCAAGACGTGCTGACCGCTGCGGGCGGGCAGCGTGTAGCGGAGCGGGGTCGGCCGGGTAACCACACGGGGTTTCTCCAGGAGCGGCTGGGTGGAGGTGTCCCCATAATGAACCGGGAACGTGGGTGTGAGGGCCCTCTGAGGGTATGGTGAGTGGTTGTCGGTGATGCTGGAGATGTAGGGTAGACGGCCGTGGGCCATGTCTGTGGTCGTCACTCTGGGTGGCAGGCCAGCCCGCACATTGTCGGCCCCCCGCCTGCTCCAGTTCTCTATTGTTTTGGCGGCATTGTCTAGAGAGTTCTCCACTCTGGCAGAGGACACCATGTCCTTGGCCGTCTTCAGCATCTTTAGCATATTGGCTTGTGTATAGTTGGTAGTGATGTCCGGACTCTGCATGCTCCCATTGCGGTCAGTTTGCTCTACTCCATTGAAGCAGCTGTAGATGCCCTGCAGAGAGACAGAGGGGTGAAATTAAAATCTTTAAGCCTCATCAGATACCAGAATGAACCCCAACAATAACTCCCAAAGGCTTTCAGTCTTGTTTCGCTGCAGTCACTGTGATTAATTTTGGTCACTTTCTATTGAATTTCTATTAACTTACTGAGCAAATGAGGTGGAGACGATTATATGGGAAACTGTTACTGCAGAAAGAGTCGTTGTTGTTTCTGGTAGTTTCATATTTGTGTTGCTGTGTTTGAAATGTTGTTTGCACACAGCTTGATCTTAAAAACAGCTTGAGCATATAAATGAGTTGCCGATCATGCACTTACCATATTAGTCTCTCCATTTTTATCCCACCAGCTTTATTTTACTTTCAAATTGTGTATCAGTTTGGAATACTTAATCTCACCTCTGACTACTGACAACAGGCAGATGAAGGTGTTTTAATGGAGCAATTTAAATTCAATTTCTCAGGGATCACGACCATCACAATATTTCAGCAAGTATCCATGAAGTCCTTTTACTGCTTTAAACCCATTTTATTTTATTTTATTTTTTATTGTTGCTGCCCTTGAACTCTTGTGGTTGTGTACTGATTTGAAACTGCGTGTTTTGAAGGATACGTCAGGAGGAGACAGCAGGCTTTATAACTGCATTTATTCACGCAGCAAGGCCGTCACGTACACAACTGTTACATTCTCTGCAACTTCTGTTTGCAAAAAGTGTTTTCTTGCTTGTGTGGCATTTAGATTACTTTAACTTTGAGAATATTTATAGAGCATACAGAACTCAGTGGATGCTATAAAAGGAAGATACGAACACACTGCCCATGTTGGTGCGGTTATCTTTTACATATAGCATCAAGATAATAAAATATATACTGTACTGTAGTAATGTGAAGGTTACTTACTCTGCTGATAGCTAGGAGGAAGTCCAGGCGCTCTGATTTGTGGACCGAATGTCGCAGTTTCCAGTAGAGCAGATGTTCCCAAGCAAAAACCAGCAGGCTCAGGCCCATGGCCACGAGCAGCATGTAGAAGACCCCCGCCATATTGTCGATGTCCAGCTTACTGCTCATCACCTCTTTCTTCTCGTTACGGCAGATCCCTGTGAGCCAGACGGTCTGGAGCTTCTGTGTGTCACCTGTGAGTGAGCCGGCACAGAATTATTTGCATAACAGTCGTATAATTTTGGGACTTTTGAGTGAGTAATTAAACACCTTCCAACCTCTCGTGAAATGCATTTGGTTGGGATAATGAGATTCTCTCAAATAACCAGTCTTATCTGTTTGTGATTATTTTATTGTAAGTAGGCAGCAGTTGTTCTTCTGGCTGCTACAAATTTGCACATAAAACTTATAAGACAACAGTTCACACTAGCCCCTTTTACACAGAGGTCCTGTTATATTGCTGTTAAGAAGACCCTTCATTACGCTGCCTTTGCTTGTTCACACTGAGCCAAACAAAGCCAGTGTAATGTTGCCCAGTGTGGGATTTTAAATAGCACGTGGAGGCGTCACGTACAGAGACGTGATCTTGAATACAGCAGCCTCAGCCTGGGTTAAATTATCACAGGATATCACTGGAGACAGTAAATATTCTCCTAATTTTAGTTCAGTTTTTTGTGTGTTTTCCAGCCGTTGTCTAACCCTCCGTCACTGAGAGTAAGATGAGTTTCAGTCTAAATCACACGCTGATAATCTCTCCTTAGAAGTAATAATATCACAGCACTTTGTGTGTGGCCTCTCAGTTTGACATATTGTGCAGTGCGCTGTGTTTTCCCTCTTACCATCTATTGCATATTCCTGCCAAAGGTGACTGGGCTTTTGCCAGAGGCTTCAGAATAACTTGCCTCAGGAGCTTAGGTTTACAGAATGTGTCACATTTTAAATCACCTATTGAAACTAGGTTTTATTGACGTGTTTCTTATTCGGGTAAATTTCACTATAACAACGTTTGTACCCTATATTCAAACCCATTTCCCCCGTCACACTTGTTTTTTTTAATATATATAGCAGCTTTTATTGTATCATAACATCCATTATAGACTTTTTCATTTTCTCCTCCCATTCAGGTTTATGGAAAAAAGTGTAAATGCAGTTGTTATAGCGTTATTGGTAATATTCTGTGAAATTCAGCATCTGCTGTGTTTATATTGAAGAAATTACCATCAGCCAGGAACTGGAGCAGGGCCAGGTCGATGGGTCGTTTCCAGCGTGAATCCTTCTGCAGGGCGATGCCATAACCTGTGGTAGCAAACACTTTCCCACTGCCAATGGTCACCAGCTTGCAGCCCTCATCTTTGCCAGCCATGTAATTCAGCACAGCAGCATCATAGATAAAGGCATCCAGTTTCCTAGTAGGGTAAGGAAGAGGATTTATACTCAAATGGCCATTATATAACGGTTTGGCTCCGCGTTGCTTCTCGCTGCTGTAAATATATATATTTTTACGATCCTTGGCAGACACCTACCCTGTTTTGAGGCTGTTGAGGGCATCCTCTACTCCCTTCTGGTTGTATTTGACCATGTGGGAGTGCATCTCGGGGTAGTTACTCCTTATGTTACGCTCTGTGCTGCCATTTGGGACCGTACCAAAGCGGAACGGAGGGTACTGCTCCTGTGGCTTTTGAAACTGTCCAGAGAGGTAGAGTAAGAGTTGATAAAGACAAACATGATCAGGGAAAATATGAACTAAATGAGCATATGATCAAATTCAGTTTCTCTCATCAGCCTGATGGTTGTTGTGATTCCATTACACTTCTGTTTTCTGTCATTATGAAGTGTCATTGTAGCTGTGAAGCCCAGATAAAACGCTCTGAGCTGCTAACACAATGACACTCACCAGCTTGGTATTTTTGTGATCTCTGCCTCAACTCCCAAGTGCTTTTTGTGCTAGTTATCCTTCTGGCCTCTTGCTCTGTTCATTTACACATCTAACTCCACAATTCAAAGACCTGACAATCAGCAGTGAACTCTGCGTCCAGGACACTGTGTCCACAGGGATCCAGATTTCCTTCATCCTTCTCTTGTGTGCAGTAAGAAATGAAAGTCTCATTTTATCCTTTTGCTTTTGGCAGCACTGCATGCATTTAATTAGCTGTGAGGACAGGAAGTGGGACGGGGTGGAAATACAATTGACAAAATTGCACTTTTTCATTAACCTTATGCAAATACGTTTGCAGTACATTAGTGAAGGCGTTCTCATATCAAACCTTGAGCAGTCTATCAAGGTCAAGTTTATATGTGCATATATAGCCCCCAAATCACAAGTTTGTCTTTTATAATCTGCAGCATGTGACACCCTCTGTCCTCAAAGCATGAACAAACAAACTGCTTAGTTTAAACTGCTTCGCTTCATTTTGACATTTTCCTGCATACACTGTACTGATAGTACACAGGACAGAGATGTAGTGTGTCGCACACAATTGGTGGATTGAAGGAGGTTGGGCCATGTCAGAGTTAACATGATGTGTTACCCCATCACAAGGACTTTCTTTATAAGTGAAGTGTCTATTCTGTAGGGGTGAGGTAATCATCTGCCTTAACACAGCGCCGTGTCCTTAGAGTAGCTGTGCTCGTCTCCATCACGCTCTCCTCTGATACAAGGTCACTTTGCGTGGCTTCATCTTGTACCTCATTTACATTTACTTAACCTGAGGGGTTCAGCACAGCTGGACAAACAGCAATTCAACTCTCCATTCCCACCGTGCTGCCATGCAGAATGCTGTTCCATAATCTATGGGCTTGCTGTCAAAATGGCTGTGTTTCTTCCTCTGCATAGGAGAGTTAATGTATAATGAGACGAGAATTGTAAATGACTTTGCCAGAATCATAATGAGCAGTGGACAGCTTGGTCTTTTCCTCAAATGCCTCCTTAATCCCTTCAGTTGCCTGCGAGCAAAGAGTCTACAAATCATTTCTTGTGCTGACGGTTTAACATGGATTTCCTTGTCAATACTCGTATAAAACACATCCTCAGGCCAGACAAATATGCATGAGATAATACCAGAAATTATAATCAGCGTCTGCCCAGAAAATCCACTTGTGTGTTACATTTCACAGGCTTTTCACAGACATATCCCCATCTAAAGAGTCTGGGGATGTAATTCAATTTCACCACTTACTCTATGAACTCTTTTCTATTTTGTGGGGAAAGTGAAAAGTCACAGCCATGACATTGCCACTTCTGGATATTTGCCTTTCATAGCTCTACGCTGTTTACACACCTGAAATAGCCCACTTTGTGTTTTTCCTAAGCTGTACATCAAACACAACAACACGCCTGATGACCCACACAGGACTGTCAATGACAACGACAGAGCTCTGTACCTTTTTGTCGCTCAGTCCGGACACGGTGTCGATGTACTGCTCCTGGATCATGAAGGCTGCCAGGTTGGCCGTGTAGGAAGCCAGGAAGATGACGGCGAAGAAAGCCCAGACCAGGACCATGATCTTACTGGTGGTGCCCTTTGGATTCTCAATGGGGACCGAGTTGTTGAAGACGATTCCCCACAGCAGCCACACTGACTTCCCAATGGTGAAGGTGGGACCTCCGGGATCTAAGGAGGATCAAGTTAAAAGTGGACAAGACTTAGTTTGATAGGAAATACACTCACCCCTGTACAATGGCTGTGCAGCTTAAACGACAAAATAAGTACTCATTAAGTAACATGAATGTAGGTTCTGATTTATCCTCCTTTTAGTTTAGATGTGATGTTTTCTCATGTAAATTAACTAAAGCAGTGTTAGTAGAACAAGGATATCATATCTTTTTTGTCACTCCTCCCTGCCTGCTTTGTATGTATTCTGCACAGATTTTAGTTTAGATACGTGACTGAACTGTGACCGAGCCGAGGCGTCTTTCTGAGTGCCAAAGCAAACAGCTGCTTCACTGTTGTTGCGTCCATAAGTCAAGCTGCTGAAAATCTGACAAAAGATGGATGTAGTTTTTTTTTTCAGTGCCAGTCTGTACCACTCAGTGTGTGGTACAAAGTTAGATCTGCATGCAGGTCGCCTGTGTTACTCCAGTCAGTGTTGCTGCTCCAATAAACAGCTCTTAACATCCTTAACCTGAAGTCAAATGTTAGCAGATTATAGAAGACAATTACACATGATTACAGTGAAGCAGCTGTCTAATCTGTAATCCCAATGATAACTCAGTTCAGACAAAACTCATCATCATCACGTGTCTAAACTACAATGTATAGAACTGATGTGGTGTCCTTGAACAAAGGCATCTAAAAAAAAAAAAAATCAGAGGCCAAGCCGTGAGCGTAGCCCCCTTCATCCATTATAAGATACTTTATAGATGAACCTGCAGTATCTCAATTTTCCAGGCATTGATCCGATATGTGGCCCCTGTAAATAGCATAAAATGTCACATGTTCTCTGAAGCCTCTGGAGACCTTTAAGACTTAAGTGTTTATGGCACCTCTTTGTGGGAATTCGGGGATACACTTATTAAAAAGAATTAATTTAATCACATTAAAATTTTCATTTGCTTCATTTCATCTGCAAAATTAGAAAAAAAATATTTTTATTATTATTGTATCAAACTGCATATTTAGAGCTAATTCAAAATGAAAATGAAAACCTGAGGTGATACTTGGTCGTGCATCGTGCACACAAATGATAGTTTGATTAATCTGTTTTACTTTAACACTGATATCCCATTACTTCCATGCCCAGGTTATGAATGTGAATGACAACGTATAGTAAATTATCTTCTGTCTTTTTCCATGTTGCACTTAAAAACAATCCAAAAAAGCAGCCATTGCTTTTCCATCAAACAGCCTTTTCCTCTGTGGTGTTGTGGTTGTGGAGGGAGGATCAGCAGATGGACTGGGGGAGGGAGGTGAGACTCACCTTTGGCACTGACCAGGCTGCGGTTGTACCCGACTGGACTGCAGTATTCAAACACAAAGACTGTGATGGCCACAACAGTCAGACACATGACGAACATCATCACCCAAACGGCCGGACTGTATGGCTCTGCAGGGACAGAGGAAGGAGCATGTTAGAGTCAGGAAGGTCAAGTATGTAACGATGAAAAAACTAAAAGACAAATGATACAGCTACAGCTAAGTTTTATCCCTTAAATCAAAAATCTATAAGGCAGATTTAATTAATTGTCCTGAATATTCACCGTCATCTCCCTTTAGGGTTTTTTCCTTTTAATTATAATTTAATTAATTTATTTGTCAGGGACAGTTTCCTACCGATCAATGAAGAAAATGTAAATGAAGTCCAAAAAGCAAGTTTTCATCTGCTGACGTCAGCCAGAAATACGAACATTTAACCCCAAATTAAAATTTAAAAGGAAATATTTAAAAAACACAGAAATAAAGTTAAAAGATAAAATGAACCAAAGATTATTAAGAATATATAAGAATAAAAAATGACACTTGATTAATAAAATCATGAATATCATGCATAAAAAAGACAACACACAAAATAAAATGTAAAACCGTCCATCGTGAAGTCCAGAGGAGTTTCTCACCTAAGAAGGCAGATGGTGAGACAGTCCCGTTACTTCTGGCCACCATCACACTGATCCCCGTCTCCACAAACGGCACTGAGAAGTCAATAATCTCCGAGCGCTCTTCATTTATGGTCAGCGAGCCGATGGCCATGTCCGCCCGCTTGTAGAACACCTGTGGTGGGGACGGAGTCAATAGAGGTATTTTTTGGGTGAGCGTACGTTTGTGTGGCGCTGTCATAAATTGGGAGTGTGACGTATTACTGGACGTCCACCGCTGACCTTTGAGATAAATCTCATCCATCAGTGAAGTCAACACACTCAGCCTCTGGCCCTGAGGGTGATATACAGTCTGGTTCCTCCAGCGCCCATCCACCATCCAGACGGACACAACTCAAAAGCCTATCCTTATGTTATCTTGCCTTTTTCACCACTGCATCGTAAAGCATGATCCACCATCTAATCCATCTCTAATCCATTATAAGGTATTGTTGTATATAGCATAATGCCTCTTACATAAGCCGTCCGCTGACAAAAATATTACAAGCAGGAAGTGGAACTAATCGCTGCAGGCTAAAGGTCACTGATAGTCTGGTGGAGTAGGAAGTGATGCTGTTTTCTGCTAATGTTTGAACCTCCCAGTGTCCCACCAGTACAGTTGAAACCCTCCCCCTCTGTGACTGCCTTTCCTCTGTCTGACCACACTGCTGTTTATCATGCTGATGGAGAGCTGGTGGATTTACAGTCCAGACACTCCGCCTCATGCAAGCTATTAGCTCTCCTGTGGAGGTTGATGCCTCATTGAGCACAATAGCCTTCCTGTTTTTGAAAAAAAAAAGGGGGGAAAAAGAGGCTGGCTAATGTTGTATTCTCCAGCTCCTTAAGAGGAGGGCTGGCCGGAGCGATCTGACTGTGGAGATTATTCACAAGGACACCTACTCCTCCTTTTTGTACAACAGTTCCTCCCTCACTCGCCACAGTGACCTTGGTGCCTCTTCATGAACTCATTAATCTTGACTTAAGATTGTTTTTCCCTTTTATTATCATTTTTTTACCGAAGCAACAAAGAGTCTTGTCTGAGGTTTCACTCTCATTTATTTTTGGCACAAACAATGTTTGGCTTATCAAAGAAAAGGATCCAACATTTACTTTCATAGTCGTTTCTTAACTTTTAATACGACAGTGGGTCAATCAATAGGTTATAATCTGATCACATACACAATGAATCAACCACAATAATCAGGATTTGCATACATACAGGCCTTTTTGATATTTATTTTATTCTGATGTGATGAAAGAACCAGATCATTTAATTCTGTGAAGCTTCATGTTACTAATTGCTGCCTGCAATTATTTCTCTTAAGAAGGTGCCGTGATCTTACTGTATATGTCTGGAATATTTTAGGTTTCCTGAGTGAGATTTAAACCTTTTTTTCTTCCTGGATAGAGGGATTATAGTCAGGGCAGGGATAACTCAGTGACTGAGAATTAACACACAAACCAAAGTTCTCTTTTGTTTTTGTTTTTTTACAACTTAAATAACTGACTAGCCTCCATTATATCTGGTTAAGCTGTATTAGGAGTTTGAAAGCTGTGGATGTTTATTGTGCTGAATGATGCTGTGGAGCTGCATTATCCAGTTGTTTTTGGAATTTGACTCTGGAGTCAAGAATTATCTCTCCCAGCTTTACCAAAGTGTAATAATAAATCCCTGAGGTTCCAAAAACGTAGATTTCAGGATTTATTCCAAAGAAAAATACTATTCTACTTGAATGTACTGGTGTCATTGCATTTTAAGGAATGCTTGCCTTGGTTTACTAATCCTGGAAGTTTCAGCGTGTTCAATTCAGCATATTCAGCTTTTCACATGCAAGGCCACTGAAATAGCTGCAATAGAACTAAATGAATGTGAGGTGCTTTCACACCTACATGGTTTGGTGTGGACCTTTGCAGAACTGAACTATATTTTGGCATTCACAGTGAAGTTGAGGAGGGCTCAGGAATGTTTTAACACATCTACTAATATAACGGATGATTTTCTCCCCCTGAAATCGTGGATGTATGTTTTGCATCTCGGTAGTTGGTGTTTCACACTGGACTGCAGCAGTGATGAGAATCAGCTGACAGAGAATTGACCTCATTCATAATCTTAATGTCACTGTGGTGAAGTGCAGTGGGACTGCTGCCATGTAAGATGAGCTGTTCTTACCTCTCCGATCATCCCGTTCCAAATGCCCCGGACCAGTTTGCCGTGCTTGCCATTGGTGACCAGGTAGAGGTCGTAGGAGAACTTTATGTTGCGGGACAGCTTCTTCAGGATGTCTATGCAGAAGCCCTTACAGCACAGTTTGGTGTATGGCTCAGTGTGACCCACAATACTGAAAGATAAAGAGATAGAAGAACAGAGGGTCAGTGCAGAGTCATTCCTGCTCTGTCTCTTTAAGAACTGGTTTCTCTACTGGTTTCTGTTTATCTAGACTGCTCTGTTCTTATTGTTATAGATGATGCTATTAAACCCTCATTACATGTTATCAATTGAAGGAAAAATCACCAATTATTATATCCAATAAATTATTTGGATTACACAGAATGTGGCTAATGTGAATCACTGACCAATGTTTAGATTTGTCGGGTTGATACCTGCAGAAAGCTGAACTGTAATAATTAAATACACGTGTATGATAATGAGTAGGAGAGAGAGACGTGAATGTGAAGCAGGTGAGGGAGTTGGTGGATGTGAGGAAAGGACCAGCCATTTCTTGGGGGGGGGGGGGGGGGGGGGGGGGGGGGTTCAGTTGGAGCTACTCCGCAGGCTTGCGCATTATGTCACGGCCCCAACAGATGGACGGACAGCTGGGCGGACCAAAACAAATCTGACATGAATTAATCACAAACAAACAATGGCAGACAGGAGTGAAACTCATTGCTGGATTATCTGGACTGGATAACGGCAGCTTGGCCGATGTTCTCCAGCCTTTGAAATGTTACCTGAAGAGTATTAATTGAGTGGTTAAAACATCAACAGTGCCAAAGTAAAAGAAGGTGGTGGTGGAGATATGGACTAAGTGGCTCAGGTTCAGTGGCTCGGTGTCAGACAAAATAATGCAGATCAGAATCTGGTCCTGATCTCTGCACTCTGCTGTGTTTGTCCACCTCAGCCTGATCCTGTTACAGCTCCTCTCCTTTAAACCTCTACAGAGCCGTGAAATATCAGAAGTGAAATATTAATTGGACGCAGCGTTGAGTGACTCTGAGTTCAGACACTGAGGTTGGAAAAACACACAGGTTCACTAAACTCTAATGCTAATCATGATTAGAAAAGCAGAGTAGAAAACACTGAGCTCTTATGATCATCTCATTTACCTTCACTTCTCTTTCTGCCACACTGCCAAACGTTTTACCAATTCATCAACTGCCCTACCAGAGAAAATAAAACACACTCCCCCTTCACAGCAGATCAGACCCCTACACACTCATCGTCCAGCAGCAATCTGTGACCACCGCAGTGAGGAGGTGGTCACAGGAAGCTGATGAGACTCTGCAGGGAGGTTTGTGTGAGCTTGACCCAGACCTGACTGTGGACTACAGCGTGCTAAACCACCTTAATGAGAAAGTACACCTGTGTAATACCTACCACATGCCAGGTTGTCTGAGTGATCCCAACGATAAAGACACAACGTGCCTGCTTACATACAGTGCTGATCTCCAGACAGAGCGTGCAGCAGAAGCCAAACAGACAGTTTTAGACTCTGCATACCAAGTAAAAGAGGCTGATGTAAGGGCTGAAATCAATTCCCCTAACTTATCAGCAGGATTACCAGGAACATGGGGATGAAAATGTCCTTCAGTTTCACACTAACTGGATGACGACAGTGATATGAGTCAGGAGGAAAGAAGAAAACAGAGTCTAGTCCCTTGTAAAACATCCTATACTCTACTCTGATCTGAAAAAAGTTGTCCAGGAGGACTCTGGATTGCTGCATGTGTGTGTGCAGACTCTTCACATGACTGAAGTTTTTTATTTAGCTAACATTTCCTAGTTTCACAGTCTGAAATGTGAGGATTTTCTCTTGTAGGTTGGACAGAACATCGTCTAAGTCATAATCATACTCGCCAAGAAAAGTCAAAGAAATTCTGATACGCTTGTCTTTTTGTTGGGATGTTGTGAGGCGGCCATTTCTGGGCTCACATCATGTAGCCTTTAACATTTATTTGAGCAACCTGTCCCCTGATTTTACAAATTAAATGTTGTTAATTAGTTGTGATGAAAGTTCTGCAGTGATTAAAGAATTAGAAGTTATAGGTCTGTCAAGTTTTATTTGCAATTGGAACTGTAATGACATGGTCTTCGTTGTTCAGCTCGACTTCTTGCATTCCCTCTTGACTTTTCTGTAAATGAAGGCACTGTTGTGTGTGAAGGATCTTATCTCTGAAATGTGTCAGAGTCAATTTGGCAGGGCCATTTGAGACAAACCTGAAGATCCATTGTGTGCGTTTTTATTTATCCACAGAGGTTGTGGAGCACCACTAAATGTGTATTTGCTTTCTGAGAAACCAAACGGGTCACACCTCTATGGCACATAAGGTGGGCAGCGTGAGGTGATGCTGCAGCGAACTATTGAGCCATGGACGCGATGCAGAAACCGCTAATGACATGTCACCCCTTAACCTCCCCCAGACCTTCAGTCTAATGGATTCTGCACCCACACATCAGGCCCGGGAGGCAATGAGTCGAACAGGCGAGGCAGCGAGCAGGCAGACCCGAGCCACGACCAACAGAAACAAATGAACACTTTAGAGGGAAACGAGGCTGCCACAGCAGACCGCGAGTAAACACAGAGGTCCCAACATCCCCTGTCTCACCAGCTGCCAGGGTTCAGGGCTGGGCTTTAAGTCGGCTGCCAATTGCATTAAAATGAGTCTTTGGGAATCGTTGCAAATTTGTGTGTTAGGTAATTTATTTACATTGTTGGAATAATGTTTTGAAGCTGCTTTATGGACGTGGACAGGCACCAGTATGTGCCAGACAGTTGTTTCAGTGTGCGCGCTACACTGTCAGTGGCCATCTGTGTAGCTGTAGATGTTTGTATCCCCATCTCAAGAAAATTTACAGACGGCACTGCCGCTGAGAAACCCCTTAAAATATTCACCTCTTAAACACGTTGTAAAGCTGCACCAGGTGATTTTTCCTGTTAAAATGCACCTGCCTTATTAGTCTAAATCAAATAAGAGGCTGCAAAGTAGAAGTCTCACTCCGGTCTCCCAGCTGTAAAGCTTGTTCAGTAAATTGCATAAACTGCAGGGACCAGTCACAAAATACATTTGAGGGGGTTGCAAGAGAATTAAAGCAACATTGTGTAACTATTATACCTTAAAATAACAGCATCAGAATCATTTTGACGACACACTGATTTGTAACAGGGAGAGTGGAGCCTCTGTCATTCCCACCCTGTTCCTCGAACACCTGCTCCAGGTACGATCTCCCTTTAACTGAGTGATCGTGGCTTAAACTGCTGGAATCAGACCCAACAAGTTTAAGAGTAACGCTGAACCAGTGTTCATCTCCAACATGCAGCCAGGAGACTTTGAAAACATCAAGAATTACAAACAGAGTTTGGTGTGTTTCTTACAGCGACAACTCTTCCTGCTCCAGAAGCCAGGGATCATGGGTAATATACACCGTTTGGCTGTGTGTCAGTTCAGTGAGTGGCACTGTCTGTAACCAGTAAACTGAAATCACATGATGCAGTTTGTACTTCTGAAAGTTTAGTTCCTTCCGTCAATGATTTGCTTTGTGTGTCGTACTGATGCCGTTGCTCTGAGGCTCCCAGGAGCTCATCCACCGCTGCACTCAGTCTCAGCTTTAATTAAATCATCTCATGATCTAACTCCCATTGAACACAACTAATATATGATGACATTATCTTCCCAGGTCAATACTACCCTTCACCAGGGCATTATCTCTGAATTAATCTCCGGCAGTGCACTCTGAGGGAGAGCCGGCTGCCTGCAGTTCAAAGGCAAGCGAGGAAGTGAGCCTGAGATTTTTTCTGATCCCACTGGAGAACATGTCTGACTCAAAGGGAAGAGCTCATGTTAACTGCTTTGGGCTACTTTAGTCCAGTCTGAGCCAGGCACTGGTGGCTGTTTGTCAGGTCTCTCTGAGGACAAATGAGGGAACTACACAGATGGTGTGCCGGGCAAGTCGAACCTATGGCAAAGGTGCTGAAATGGAAAACCTGCATGAGCGATGACGGACGTTTAGGAAGCGCTGATGTGAGTCTGAGTTGTGGGCATGTTGACGGCTGCTGGGGAAGTTCAGGGTGAGGAGGAGACTCAGATAAGGAAAGGTGACTCTGTATGGAGGATTAGGGACATGATTCTCTGACTTTAATAATTAAGTATATGTCAGGATTTTAGAAACACCAAAGATATGTTTAATTTCAATTAGTTTGTTGTTAGTATCATATAATGCTTATTCTAAATGTTTCAGTGCTGAAATGATTAACACTGGTTGAATTTTAATGAACTATTAATCGTTTAGATCACTTATCCAGGAAAAATGAGCAACATTTCATCAGTTACTCTTCAAAACAACCCACAGAATAGCACTCAATTAAAAGAATCCTTAGTTTCACTAAACACAAAGATCCGTCTCTGAGGAGCTTTCATTGTAACCTTCACTGGTCAATGTTTCTCCTCCAGCTGAGCAAAGTGCTGATTGCTTCATTGAACGTCTCATCGACTTTATCTGCTCCTGCCTTGAATTTTTGTGCAGCTCTGTGAAAACGTTCCATTGTCCAACAAGGGGAATTATGCACTTTTTACACTGGCAGAGCGATGTGGTCAGCATGAGCGATAAAGCTCCACGGTGCTCCATAACGCTGAGGGGACGTGATCCTCATCTTCTGTTCCCCTCATCTCGTTAACACCTTTGTCAGTAATGGATAATGGCCGGTGCCTCTCTCCCCTGCTAATGAACACCAATATCAGTCTCTAGGTGTTCAGGATTGATGACGTGGCCTAATCGTCCCGTCTAATTGATACCCTACCATGCAGCACATATATTTCCCTGATTGGGTCACAGGGTGATCCCTGGGATATTGCACTCCGGCCAAGCAGCCTAATGTGTATCTCACCTCATTGAGTGATAAGAAGCCGTGCCTGAGCTAATGGCAGGGGAAGAGCCTCTTAATCTTGTACCTAATGGCACTCTCAAGTTAGATACAAAATCAATTAAGCTGTGCATGTTAACATGTGAGAGTGCATGTGGGACTTTACAGTGATACAAAGTGGGTTTGCATAAGATGGTTTCTTTGACTTAAGAGGGTCTGCTCACAGTGGGGTAACAGTAAATGATGTGAGAATACTGACGGAGTAAAAGCAGACAGACTGCTCTGCATCCTTTAAAGGTGTAACATGGAACTTCTCAGCATTAAAGAGTCTAAAAATGACCAGACTTGTGTCCATTACCCCAAATGTGTTTTTGTGGATAATTCAGCTCCTGGTAAAAACCTCCTGAACGACTGACACACTGTAGTAATCCTAACTGAGGGAAACTGACTCCCATGACCCCACGCTGCTTCATGTCATCGTTAAACTACGCCTTATACTATTGTTTTGATTGAGAGATCCGTGTATGACAGTACCACAACATGCTGCATATTGCAAGAGATATTTTTCAGTGTGTGCTCTTCTTGGCTGTAATTCAGTGTTGAGTGGGCGGATCACTCACGCCTCCGTCTTGTTGGACTGTCGTCGGCAGGGCACAGTGTTGCTGACACATGTGCCAGTTACAGGGTCCACCGCCTCCACAATGACAAAGGGCCGCTCCTCCAGCGTGGCCACTGTCAGGTGCCTGTAATCTGACACCGGCTCCAGGTAGGAGCCGTACCGCGGCCACACGGGGTATCTCATCTGCAGGATCCCCATCTCGTAGGTCCCCACCTGAGGGAGTCAGGAGAGAGAAAAAACAGATGGTTAGCATGCTGCTGTTTAACTAAACAGCATAACCCCGTCTATTACAACCTCCAATCTTTATACAGTTATCTCCAGTTCTCTAACATTATGTACATTATGCTGTTGCACATCTTTGATTTGTGCGTCTGGACCTGATGCAGAGAGGAGAGTTTTATTTCGTAGACAGTTTAGCAGAAATTGATTTTTGGGTCACTGGGGATGTAGAGAGTGCAATTACACATCTAACACAATGAAAGCAATTCCGCCCCCTGCTATATAACCAGTTAGCTAATTTTAATTGGATGTTGTGGGGAAATGAGCGTTCAGGCAAGCTGAATACATAATCAAGATCTGGAATTAAACATTTCAAGCTCACTTATTTAAAGAAGCTGTGACCTGTTTAGCACCACGTTCCACGAATGTGCCTCTCTGACTCCTAACTCTTTAAATCACTGTGAAATGAGGGAGTGAAGGTCACAGAAGACCAGTCGGACCCCAGTTAAACAAAACAACACATTCCACTGATTGTTAACTTTATGCCGAATCAGATGGGGATATTAAAAGCTGCTTTGGCCATAATTTAGCAAGTGAACGACAGTAATGAGAAACAGCTACATTCAGAAAACATGATCTTTCTGAGGGTTGAACCTGCAGCTTCTATGTTACAGCACCGTAATCAGAACCTTGACCATTAACTACCTGTTCTCATGTACACAGGTGCTCTTTACTGACAAAACAGTTGTGATGTTGTATGATTAGTCTGATGAGGATGACTTTATTGGACTGATTCAAAGCTCGAGCCTGTAACTAGTAAATGCTGAAATGATATTACTCAGATTAATTATCCATGAAAGTATTTAAGGATTCTTATATATGAGGCAGTAATTAACAAAAAGAATTATATCATCAACTCTGCAATATTTCAGTGTATTAATGATTCATTTTATTGTGGCAGTAAACAAAACAAAATTTTTATTGTTACAGTCCTTACTCCTAATATCACAAACAGCTGTGCAGTGGTTAGTGTGAGATAAAGCCTCAAAGTCGTGGATCTGTTACTTAAACCAGACTCCTGTATCCAGTGTTTCTGCTTTAATGCACCTCATCAAAGTCATGTTGAGACAGGACAGCACCTTCTCCAAACTGCTGCCACAACGCTGGAAGAAAACTATCGTCTAAATATGATTGTACACATTAAGATTTCTCTAAATTGCAACTAGGAGGCCTCGACCAAACCACCGACCACAAAGTCGAGCTCAGCCCACAATCCCAGTACATCAGCTGAGAGCAGCAGCATCTTACTGCCAGCTCACATCAGCTGTTTCCAGTTGGACCTGTCTACCTCTCCTGCTTCTTCTGTAAACGTCTTTTTTACGCTGTACCTGACCTAATGAGTGTCATGTTGGTTATCACTGAATCTAGGTTTCACTTCTTCTTCCTGCCTGAGACTCTCTGTGTTTTCACGTAGCTCAGGACAGAGTCATGCCGCCAAAATACAACTTACATTATTTTGAATTATTGGAAATAAATTCTTTTCTGACTAAGCAGTCTTAATTGAATTACACAAAAAAGCGGACAGGGATGTCCACTTGACTGCACGTTTGCTCCATTTATAATTTATACAAAATGGGTCAGAAAACAAAGTGTTTACAAAGTGATTCATTAATCTATAAACTCCAATCTCCTCCTGCTTTAGGTTCTTCTGTGTTACTGAAGATACAATAAATACGTCTAAATATCATCTGCACAATATTGCTTTTTTCACAAATCAGTAACTGTGTATCAATTAAGATATAAAATAATCTATAGTCTTGACAGGAAGCAGTTGAATAAGAGAATAAGAGATGAGAAGAGCAGTTTCCTCCTTTTCTGTCGATGGATCAATTCCACTCACAATTTACTTGTGACAGTGAGGTATCTGGGGCAACGTTTAAATGCTTACTAACATGTTTATTTGACAAACACTCATCTGTGCTGCTGTAAATGTCATTAACTTCCTGGAGAGCTTTAAAAAAAAGTGTCAGTCTGGACAAAATGTTTTTCCTCCCACATAATCTCTGCTGTTTATGCAGGAAGGGGGACAATCCTGTCTGATCACACCAGTCAGTACAGCATGTCACAATGAAATGAAACAACTGAAAGTGGAGGGGGTGTGTGCAAATACCCTGATTCTCTCTGGACTTTTCAGTTACTCCTCTCTCTGTCCTGTCAGTCATATCGATCAGCTCTGCTGTTTACCCATCGCTCCACTCGTGGGTGTTTAGTCAAGTCAATCAGAATTTCAAATTTCAGGCAAATGCACTGAGATGAAAAACGTCATGTCCCTGCGGCTGCTCTCTCTGAAAACACTACAAACCCTTTTGTTTTGCTTTATACGTCACATTAAAAAGTGGTGTCAGTGATCTCTGATTGACAGGAGGAGGAAAACATTATTGTAGAGCTGATTCAGATTTACACTCCTCTAATTACCAGAAAAGTGAAATATACGGTAACTGTCTCTAGTAGTAAAGAAATCCATTGGGAAAATAGTGAAATTAGGTTATTTTTTTCCTGTTTACAAACCCCTGTTTTCTGCCGTCGAGACTGTAATTTCAGGGTTTATGTGCGTCACAGATACACAAACAGAGAGCGGCAGCTTTTCAGTCCCGTGTATCACCCTGCCAGATAACAGCAATGACAGGAACACTTCCCTTCCTCCCCCAGGGCTGCTGCTTCTCTGTCGCCACCCTCTTTTGTCATGCTCTCCCTCCGTTTTCCCAAGTTACCTTGACTTTTAGATCTGGGAGGAAGTCGCAGAGGCAGCCGAACAATGACTTGTGGGAAGAAGCAAATTACATGCTGCATGTGATAAGGGGATTGTGTGATTTAAGGTTAATAAATAAAAATGGTGAGCGAGTGTAATGCGAGGTATCAGTCTACACAGCGTTAGAGTGAGGCTGGTAATACATAGCAGACCGACTCTGCCCTGCAACGTGTACAATGAGAAGGCTGAAAAAAGGCAATCAGAAAGTGGAATTGATTTTCAGGTGCCAGAGGCAACAGAAAGTTAAACACAGAAAAGGTATTGCCTCACACCTCTTAGCCGAAAATTTTGTGAAGTGGGCACGGTGTTGTGCTCTGAAGGAGCGAGAAAAGTATTTTTTCCTCCCACAAAAGGTTTATGGAAAGGTCAGCGTGGTGGGAATGAGGAGGGTGAGAGAGGGGACGCATTTACCTTCAACTCTGTGTTAAAGTCCCAACTAAGGCCAAAAAGTCTGTGTTGTTTATGTGAAAGTGTCTCTGATTGAACTTGACCAAAACCTCGAGTGACACATCCAATCCATGTTACTGTCACTGAACACTGAATTTAATTCCAGTCTCTTTAGAGTCTGTGCTCATTTCTTAAAATTAGAGGAGACTGTGTTGCACTTGTTTCTGGAGCCAACTCTCCTGTTTGTCTTTGAATAAAACAGAGGACAAGGATACTGAGACGGTTAAACACCTCCTGAATCTGCTGGGAGTGTTGCAGAGGGGAGAACAATGCCCTTCAACATGAGCACCCAACAGCAGGACAGAGAGGAAAAGACAAAGCTGCTTTTGTCTGAGCTCTGATAAGAAACAACTCATCAGGGATACAAAAGAAAAGGAAACTAAAAAGAGAGAAAAGCTTTAGTTTAAAGATCGTCCTGTTACCTGCACTCTGCAACCTGATCCTGCTTTCAGCTCTGTGCTGATTGATTGATTTAAGGTTATTATTGCCATGTTTTACATGGAACAGCGTACCCGGCCGTCACAAACAGTAACTGTCTACGTCAAAGTACGTCAGCTAAAGTGCTTGTTTTTGCATCGTCTGTTGTAAACTTTGATGGCAACTTTTCACATCAAGCCTTTCTTTGTTTTCAAACAATTGGTTTGTGTGTTAAAGGATAATTCTGGTAATTTTTAGTGTCTCTATATATCAGTACCAGACTCCATTGACAAAAACAGGAATTTTACCAAGCAGAACCCAGGAGCTGCTGGAATACCCCTGCCTCCATTCATAAAGTTTGTCTGGTTCAGTATGAATTAACGTTTCACTGACAGGTCTATATTACTAATTATAGTTACATAATGATACACCAAAATGCAAAGTAATTTCTGTTTTCACAAATATCACAGGCTGAGGTATTGATTCAGACAAAATGGCCTCTGTCTGCTTACATACTCAAACTGTTTGTTTGCTTCTTTCACCATCACAGCTTCCCATCAGCTCAGAGCCTTTGTGACATATTGGAAATTAATAGGAAGTAGCACCAGAAAAACATCAATATAACATAATTAGCTTTGAAACGCCTGCGGCTGTTTACTTTGAGCGTGATGTTTGACTAAACACCTTCTATTCAACCAGTGGAGGAAGTGAACTCCCTCCGGTCTGGTGTCCACATCACATCCACCCCCTGTGGTTAAATTAATGTTTCAATCTCCAAACAAGTCAATGAGGTGGCGCGCTGCAGCAAAGTACCCTGACGGCAGTGTGTGTGTGGGTTTTCTTTAATATCTTTGGAGGGTCGGAGTGAGAGAGAGGGAGAGGGGTGTGTGTGTTAAAAGTAGTACTGCTGGTGTGTGTGATTAGCAGATGATCCTTCATTAAGTGGTTCGTTGGTATCAGTGGAGTTCTGACTCTTCTAACCAGTCTTTACAAAGAGAGCAATGATGTATGAAATCACTCTGATGTTAGCATGCAGAGAACGACGTCAGAGAAAGACACAGAGCAGCTCCTCTGGTTTCTCATCTTGCTCACCTTGTCCCACTGCCTCTCTCTGTCCAGAGTGATGATTATCATGGCAGGATTCACCAGGTAGCCGTTACTGTTGAAGGAGAAGTCGTTGTGTTCCCAGGTTACATTCAGCATGTGCCTGTAGGGACACGAAGAAAAGGATGATCAGTGACTTAAAAACAAAAAGACGTCATTTACTGTGTCCTGTCATCAAACTGCTGCCTGTACTGTTAAAGTCTTCAAAGATATTTAAAGATATTCAGTTTAATGTCACGTGAGACAAAGAAAAGCAGCAGATCCTCACAGCTGAAAAACCTGCTGATGTTTCTTGAAAAGACTGAGCTGAGAGAAACAGAAACCAAAATGAGTCAGGTCATAAATATGAGCCACTGAGCCAGTTTATGGCAGAATAGTGAAAAAATACATTGTAATTCTTTCTTCATAAATAAAAGCAAACAAAAAATTGCAGCTTTTTAAAAAACAATTTCTCTTCCATAAATTTCATAAACATGCTGCACATGTTTTAAATGTTTTCACCTGTAGGGCTGCAACAGTTATTTTCATCTGCAGTGAATCTGTCAGGTACTTTTTTCACTTCACAGATTCATGGTTTGTCTATTAAATGTAAAATAGTAAAACAAAAAATAAAAAAGCTTCTCAGAGATTACGGTGACATGCTCAAATGTTGAGAATCGAATATGAAACAGCTGCAGATTATTTTTCTGTCAGTCGATTAATCAGCTAATTCACTTTCAATTCAGTTTTATTCATATAGCAGTAAATCACAGCATACAGTATCTCAGGGCACTTTACAGAGTAAAAACCCAACAGTTCCCACAGTGAGCTGCACTCAGCGACAGTGGAGACAGTGTTTTTGGGTTCGTGAAAACATTTAAAATTCACTGAATAATGTCACAGTTGTGTTATAATGGTGCAGAGAAATCACAGCTGCTCTGCTCTGTTTGTAAACAGTCGACACCACAGAGACACAGAGTGTCTGATTGCTGCTGTACAATGCAGGAAACACTTTTCTGTCTCCTTTGATTTCATTGTTTCATTGCTCACATCCTGTTATATTAGACCTGTGGCGCTGCTCTCTCACCTCATCCGTCACTCCAGCAGAGGTGTTGAAAGCCTGCTGGGAGGAGAATAGCCTTCAGCCGGGTCTGTGTGAAAAGCCTATTTAATCTGGTAATCTGTGATAATCCCATTAACAGGTGAGTTGACTCATTATCAAGAGCTTACTTGAAAAAAAAAGTCTCCAATCAAGTGAGGACAAAAGTGAGAGGCGAGGGTGGATGTTAATGTTTGATCTGGCTGTGAGGAGGAGAGGCGCCAACTATAAAGCTAATAGAAAGTGCTTGGTTCTATCGTTCCGACCTTCACGTTATGTGACGAGAGCTGCTGCTACTCAAATCATGCCTGCTGGCTTCAGGAAGCCTTAAAGGAGCGAGGGTTGTACAGTATCAAAGCATCAGATAATGTTCAGCGTTTCCACTTGTTCATGGGCAGTTTGGGTTTACAAAAGGAAAAGTTGTGTCCCCTGCGGCTCGGCAGACCGCGAAAGAAAAATGACTTGTGACATCAGAGGGAGCGAGTGATGTTTCATAATGCAAGAGGAGTGTGTGATGATGCTTGTGTCCCGTTAGCAGCCCCTTGGTGACCATCTGTAACAACACACACACATTTACACACAGCGCACTCACAGTCTCCCTGAATGACCTTGGCTTATATGAGCCAAAAGTGAGGCTGGAGTAGGGTTTTTTTTTCCCGGCTCTTCCCTTCGCTGATTAAAACATTTTTCTAACAAAATAGGATTTCCTCCGTGCCCCGCGGCACAGATGGCATCAGATTGCTCTTTTGGGCATGGTTTAAATGAAAAGAAGCCACACCCTCGTCCGTCAGTCTCCAGGAGATACAGGGGAGGGCTCGCTGCGAGAGATGGATGGTGTGAGATAGGCGACAGCGGGGCAGAGGACACCGTTTGGGAGACTGACAGTCGCCATAAAACGTGCTCCACAACACCAAACAGATGGGAAGTCATGAATAAATAAGCAACTGTTGACCTCTTTTTGCCAAGTCCCACAGATTTAAGTGTGAGCCATTACTGCTGCATCTTCATGATATATCAGAGATTAAAGAGAGGAGTTATTCCCAATGTGACCTCTGACCATCAGACATCATTGATCTGTAGGTCCTAAACAACATTAGGCAAGTAAGAAGCTGGAAGATGATAAAGAGTGTCCTCTGCAGGAAAACCAATAGGATTTGTTGTTTTCCTGACAAGTGACAGATAGAGACCGTCCTAGTGAAGGCAGAAGTTGTGTTAGGAGGATGGGACATACAAACTGCAGCATTCATTTCTTCTGTCCCTGACCATGAACTTTCCCTGAATTTAGCCTGAATTTAGTTGGTCCCCTGCCTCCTCAGATGCAGCGGTCGAATCCCCAGCAGGACCTCAAACTGTCCCACAAACATCCTAAAAAATGTGTCTGCAGCTGGCTGCACTGGAGCTTCAGCTTCTGTATATTTGCGGGCAAATATCTCGCCATTTTGCGTTCTATATTCACGTCACGCTGTGTGTGAAAAGCCATTGTTTTATAATGGAAGCTTATTTTCTTACACCTGATTGTTTTGAAGGTTGTTCTTTGCTCATTTTGCACAGTTGCTGGAACAGTTGGTCACATTAAGGGTTTGTTTTTTATAATACTCAGTGGTTCAATTTAAAATTAAAACATTATCCTCAGTGTCTAATTTATGATTGTACACAACAAACAAGTCACCATAAAGTACACGAGACAGTCTAAAGCTACGACGCCTCATTTCTCATGTTTAACGTTTGATCATTAACAGCAAGTCACTGCAAAGTTGTTTCCCTGGGAAGAACTTCCACTCTGTAACTCCTGCCATTTATGAGTGCTGTCTCCACATGGCCCTGGTGACCATTTCACTAAATGTGAGTGCAGTCTTTGCCAGGAGAACAATCTGTAGCCACTAGCTTTTCTTCTTCTAACATGCATGGATGCATTGTGCTGCTCTCCCTGGGGACGGATGTTACTGCCACCAAACAAGCAAACACCATCAACAGCAAATAAAATCAGTAGATCAGAACATAGAAGCTTCCTACTAAAATATGAGAAAATAAACTTTTAAAATTTGCATTACATTTTCCTCTGGCCTCCAACATCTTGGCTCACCTGAACAGAGTGTCATTAGCAGCTGATGGCTTGACAGGGTTGTGACAGTCACTGTGGCCCTCAGGAATGAAGCCCCTCTGTTTCCTAAAGCTCTGCACACCTTTCACCACGATGGCCACCCCGTCCCTCACCCTCTTCCTCAGGCTCATCCTCCACCGGTCCGTGATGATGCTGATGAGCCCCACGGGGAAGCTGTCGGGCGGCGGGATGTCCGGGTTCCCCACAGCCAGGCTGGGGATAATCCAGATGTAGCCCGGCCCCACCAGTCCGGCCTCGGCCGCCATGGAAAACAGATACTGGGCCTCTTCGTGCGAGCAGTAGACCAACAACACCTGGGCGTCGATCTGCTGCAGCAGCCTTCGTGCTCGGATGTCGTTCATGCCGTCGGCGGACATGTCGAAGGTCAGCACGTCCTGCAGGTCCCATATGAAATAGCTGGTGTCAGTGAAGGACTTGATGTAATCCACATAGGCTTCATAGCCCGGGTAGAGGCTGGTAATGACCACAAAGCTGTCCCAGTTGTACTCCTCCATCACCTTGAACATGCCGTTGATCTGCTGCTCGATGGAGGAGCCCAGCTGGAGGAAGTTGGAGCCTTCGCCCTGGAGGAAGAGGAAAGCATGGCGTCAGGGGAGGGAACACGTATGAAGACCTTTATGGTTAGTTAACCCGCTGCATGCAGTTTACTCCTGACTAACCAGCGAAATTAACACATCTTAACTGAATTTGTTTAATGTGCACTGGGATCTGTGGAGGACCCTCTGTACACCTCATGAGAGCACACACACATCATTTATACTCAGACAAATCACACACACAGCAGTGAGTTGCCGAACCACAAGGGTCTGTAGTGCCGCTGTGACAGGAGCTAAGTGGTTCTGCTTTATTTTGCTCTTCCAGGAGCTGCGGACCAATTCATCACTTAAACGCACATGTCTTAGTTTTGCCGCGCAAACACTGGCCGTCATCCATACTTGCAAATTCAGAGGGATGGCACTATCACTGTGGCCAGCACCTGCTCCATGTTTCATTTCTCTTTTCTTCAAATGCAGTGACCTTGAGCTGCGAATGAGGATGGCTTTTCTGCTCACACACAGGAGGGGGAACGCTTCTCGCGCAGTGTGATACAGTCCGGCCTTTTGAAACAGCGAGTGTTTTGTCTTTAACGTCATTGGTTTGGGTGTGGCCAAAGGTGCCTGAAGGATTTAAGGAGGAGAGTTGAGTTCGACTTTAAAGGTGCTGTCTGTAAGATTTTAACATCGATGAATCACCACATAAACGAAAAGCCTACACTGTTTACTGTGAATATGAACTTTTCTAAAGCACAAAACAAAAGCTACAGCTCTGAGAGTTTTGTCAAATGAGTGACAGAACAGTTCATATAGATTTATTCAAAGGCGCTACCTTTAAGGTGAAATTAGCAAAAAGTGAAGGTGATTATGGGAAATGAGAAATAAACTCATTAAGTAATTTACTTCTGCTTCATATTGATAAAGGTTCATCTGTTTCTCACTTTTTAATAAGCCAAAAGTTTGTAGGTCATTTACAGATATGTATGTAAAAGGTCATTAATGATTAATAAAATCAATGAATCCATTGAATCTGGAGTTTTAAATGTTAATAAGGAGGTTAATAAAAAATGACAACTAATTATCATTTAGAAACACTCATAATTAATGACTTATTCAGATTTTAAATTGCAGACTTACTAACTCTTGCTGATGGTTTATGAAGAAGTGATGACTCTTACCTAAAGCATTAAAAATCAATTCATTAAGCATCAATAAATCCATTAGTTACAACTCAGACTCCTTTATAACGGATCCCTAATTAGAAGAAGATACTAAAATACAAGAGGCCTGCAGGCGTCTCAACCACGATCTCATGTCTTCACAGTAATTATTCTAAGGTATGATAATTAATGTGACAGTGATGGATTGATTCTACTCTGCATTTCGAGCCATTAGATTCAACAGGGATTATTGATTCTTCAGCAGATTCCAATTACTCCACCTCATCTTTACTGTGCAAAACAAACATCATCATTAAATCCTGAACCATCTGTAGTAGTGTGACGTTAGTGTGAGTGAGTTTATAAACTCTTTGTAAACAGTGTTCATTATTCTTTTAGAGCTTTAATGATGAGATGGGATTTTATTCATAAAGTTGATCTGAAACTGACTTAAAAAAACTTTTCTGCCTCTTTTACTCCAGAAGTAGAAATACATGTTTTAACTCCGGTGTGATCATGTTATAAAAAGCCTCCGTCAGGCTGATAGGTAGGTGGCCTCCTCCTGACCCTCTCCTTCTCTGGGGAAAAACCACTCTATCCCGAGCACCAGGACCTCAGAGAGAGGGAAAAAAAGCGTGGGGGCCAGGCGTCCTGAGACTGCAAACAGGCCTGTTATCTTATTCAGCCTGTCTCCTCGTTGTCCTTGAGAGAAGTTCAGCGGTCTTGTGATGTATGAGCATCTTACGATTTCAGACGTCACGGCTAAATCCACTGACTTTGTGCCTCTGACTGTCCGTGCTCGTGCCCCTGAAAATATTTTCTTTTTCTGTTGTCTTGTTTCACTTGTCACTGTTCTTGTCTCCTCAGACTTCTTATATCCTCTAACAGTGAAGTAGCTGTGTGTAATAATAAAGAAGTCTTTCATGCATAGCTTTTGATTTACTATTAATTTATTCATTGGAAGAGAAGACGACCCACAGTGTGTGGATTCTGATTAAACCACTGTGAATGTAAAGAAGAAATAATGTCTATTTGTCATTTTAATTCATTACATTAAAACCTTTTACTTTGAAATGGCTGGTTTCATAGTTTACTCATTAATATTCATATAAATGGCACTCGGTTATCAGCGTCTTTACTAAGAATTGGTTTCTGCTCAGTGTAAGGGACCTGCAGTGGACTAAGATGGATTAGACTGCATTGGAGGCCGGCTGGCTGGATACATCCATACTGTGTGCAGGGGTCTTATGCAGGTTAGTCACGGAGGAGCTTGAGAAGATCGTATAAATCTACTCATTTTCTCCTTCCCCTCATCGTCCCACAGCAAATCTGTCAGCGTTACGGCCGTATATTCTTGTACGTGCCGCTGCCTGTGCCTGCGTCTGCAGCAGTGCAACGATCAGTTTGTTCCCTGACAGGTGCTAAGGTGTCAGTCTTGTGTTTCTCTATGCCTCGTACATGCTTACCAGCCCATGGGTCTATCAGAGTCAAGCGCCCAGCAAACTACAATCTCAACAGTTCAATTAGCAGAGAGCAGACTGATAGCACAGTCCAAATGAGCCTGGGGCATTACCACAGGCTCAGCAGCAGCTCAAAGCCTGAAGTCACGACCGCCCCGTTAGTGTGCAGAGCATGCACAGAGCTGTCCAAGGCATATGGTTGTAGGGAATGAAATGAAACAGTTGAGATCAGTTACACAGAATGAAATATGAAGTGATCACCTTTCCAGTTGGCAGATGCAGGCAAAAGTGTTTATACCACTTCAGAACAGGCCCCTCTCAAAGGCTGGGGCAGAAAGCCTGCTGTCACAGCCTCATCCTGGCTGCAGCCCACTTCCTCCCTGATCTCTCTCCAAAAAAAAAAATCTGTCTCTTTGGTCTTTGTTGTCTCAATGTGATGAATTGGACAAATGCAGAAGTCACCAGACTCTGATGTTGGCTGACCTCCAGCTGTCTATAACATAGAGGAGTACTGCAGGGTGTGTTGGTGCACTGCTGGGTGTGGTTACAGGTGCAGCAGACTTCAGGCTTTGGACCAGAGAGGGTACGAACGTACTTGTTCTACCATTAGACTCTATCCACACTAAGTCAGCTAAATGTGACTGTGTTTTTCCATGTTGTGGCCTTACGTTGTTAGAAAATGTATGACCACATCACCACCAGTCCTTAAGAGGATTTGAAGCCTGTTCAACAAATTGAAGAATGTGTTTCTCAGCTTTGCACAGTTGGCTAATAGAAACAGTGATGGATATTATATCTGTGAACGCTAAGTCAAAGGAAGCTGCACTTGCTTTAGATTCATCAAGACATTTTGCCCTCTTGGTTTGTGTGGTCCAGTAGGATCTGCAGTTAGTATATGATGATTTAAATATTTCCCATCATCAAATATGTGCTAAATGTAACGCCACCGACCGTTTCCATGAAGCTTAATAAGCCTGTTGTATTTGTTAAAATGCATACATTTCCTCTGATGTTGGTGAAGGTGCTCTTTATTTCAGGCTAGGCATGAAACCGCTGCAGGAAATCCTGAAAGTTAAGGCATATCCTATTTCTGAACCTGAGCAAGAACACAACCAAATCAACAGACTCCTGTGTTCTGCTCTGTAAAATTTTGTTTGTCCGTTTTTGTCAATGGAGTCTGGTAGTGATGTATAGTGATGTTTCCAGTTTGAATAAAAAGCTCTGCCTCTGCAGGAATCCTGTCCATAATGTTGTCAGACACAATCTGAGCCTGAGTCAATGGCAAAACCAAGCACTTTAGTGGACGGACTTTGACGTTGGATTACATTGCAGCCGTTGTTCATGGTGACTGGCTTCACTGTTCCTGCTCAATACTGCACCGATTCCAAAGATGTTTGTCCCTATTAGTCATTTACATCCAAAAACACAGGAACATGAGGCCCAGGTTCAAGTATACCAGGGTTAATGTTTAACATGTATGTCTAGACGTAGGCAAAACAGAGTGAATTCTCAATCATGGTGTTGGAATATATGAAAAACCTTTAACCAAATCTGTTTTGGACTAATTAATTTAAACAAATTCCAAACTTTTCTGCATAATAATTCAGAAATCCTCCAAATCCAAAATGGCCACGATGACCCAGAGCAGCCTGACATATTAACAGTACAGTGAAATCTCCACTGGTGGACAAAGCTCTGTTACCTCACAGTGTATATGATCATATTGGCCAACACTATGGGTAATGTACGTCAGATTATAAACAGGGCGTTTGTAAATGGTCGTCAACCATGACTCTGTTCAGTCAGTAAGCTCCACTTCCACAGTGTTGTTCACAGAAGCTCACAGTAATAGTCTACAGTTCCAAAGAAGATTACAGCCATTGAGTGGAAAGCTTAGCTTCTCAAGGCTGAGATTACATTCACATGGGTAAAATAGACAGAGGAAGTCGTTTCTGTTTACAAATACAGATGCAGAAATGTTGCGTTGGTCTACGCCGTCAACTTGAACTTTTTAACCCTTTAACATTTTGTCGAGCGTGTAGCACTCAAATCTTGAAATGTCCAGTTGACTGAAAGCTTTGCAGTATGAAGATTAGTCGTGAGATGCAGTGAAACTTTGAGTTAGATGAGCGTGTAAAGCAGTGATTATCTCTAAACCACAGCTGTTTATACAGCAGTGGTGGCCATGTCACTGAAACCAACTGTTTTTTTCTAATACACAAACAACAACCTTGCTCTAAAACACTCATTTAATAGCTGAAGGTTATTTGAATGACTCAGGTCGGTGGTGCCTATTGATAGACTTGGAATGCATCCACAAATGTAAAGGAAACAGGAGATTAAAGTCAGCTGGCTCAGAGGGACTGAGGCCACAGTGAAGTGATGCATTAAGGTAAATGTGATCTGGCAGTGGATGAAATTAGCACTGAAGATATGGAACAGAAAGTGGTGTATGGTTCCCCTGGTCCCCCAGTAGCTGCAGCCATCTCCCTCTCCGCCCCTCTATGAAGAGCGGCTTCTGGCCACCGCTCTTCGCTGCGACATATGTCTGCCTCCGCCGCGCAGCAGGAAGTGCCCTGGCACCGCCTTCCCGTCCTGCCTGACGTCACATAGATCCTGCGCGGCGACCAGGAACAGACACACACAACTCCCTGGTCATCTGCCATTTCTCACAAAGCTGGAGAAAACCCAGGCTACAATACTGTATGGATGGTGGAGCGAGATTAAAACAGTACGCAGATCAGCATCGATGTTCTCTCTGCATGTGACTCAAGAAAATTAAGAGAAATCATTGACGATTGAATAATTTTCACCTGCAGTTCAAAAGATCAAAACTAATTAAAATATCTCACAAAATAACTTTATGAGTTTCACATTTAGATTTTTAATCATTCAAACCTGTATTAACATGGTATGGAGTACTAAAAAAAAGCACAACATAAATTAGTTAAACAAAGAGGAAATCAAATTTACATATGACCTTTGGATTATCCAGCTTTAACATCACAGAATTAACTGGACTAGCTTATATTTTTACACTCAAACAAAAGGTGATGCACATATGATGGATGATTACCACTTGTCAAGGACAGAATCAGTGATAAAAGATGTTCAGACCTTTGGTTCCTACGTAGCCCTGTCTCCTACAGCCCTGTTCATACTTGGTGTTAACATGTATCTTGGGCGATCTGATAGCGACTGGACGTACGTCAGCTCACACTTTGCATTAGGATGCGTCTCCACTCGTGTCTTGAGTGACCACTTGTGATCGGATCTCACTTCCCTGCTCTGTATGCAGATAAAAACGTACATCATTTCTGTTTGCTAAGACCAAATGTGTTGGGTCTGTTCCTTTGTGTGTTCTGTAATATATCTCTGTGGTCTTCCCGAAATCATAAGATGTCTTTGATAATGCGAGGTAAAGTGGGGGCACACGCTACAAGATAATCGGGCTGATTTTCAAGCCGATTTCATGATGTTCTTGGAAGATGATCGGGGCTGCCCGGGTAAATATTGTGTTCAGTATAAAAATCCTGTTGTGTAGGGGGAACACTGAGGAAAGCCGAGCACGCACTCTGTGGTTTGTCATGTGGAACGGAATGATAGCCAAACAAGAGACATTGTCGTCCGCCATGTTTGTTTACTCTAAAGTTGCGTTTGCCTGCATGAGATTTGAAGTTTTGAGAGTCCAGACCCTGGCTGTTGGTGGTGAATCTGTTAGTGTGCAGTGTGGCTGTGTTGGTCGTCTGTTGCACACGACACACTATACGAACAAAACAGTGTGTCATTATTTGTCATCATGTGTGTGGTCTCTCACATTTTCCAAAGACTACCTCTGACTGTAGTCTGAACAATCGGATCTTAATGTGTCATTTGTGATCAGAACACCCAAGACGCCATGTATGAACAGGTCCCCAGATATTACGTTTCTAGAAAGCTGATTTACAGCAGCAAATCTGTTTTTGCGGATCTACATAATATGGAAATACTGTATGTTATCTGTTGCCTGACAGTATCTGCTCATAGCAGCTAAATTAATAAGCTTTTTTATGGTCATGTTGAGGGGCTTACAGCACTTGTAAGTTTAGGAAAAAATCTGGGTCTTTGTACAACACAGAAAAAGTCTGCAGTGACTTGTGTTGACATTTTACCAAAAACTGGATCTCTCCCTGAGTTACACCAGCGTGCCTGTATTGCCTAAACCAGATCACACGTGGGACCGCTCTGCCTCAGTCTAGACAGGTTACACTGTAACTGTGCCAGTGGTTTCAAAATGCAGTCGGAGGTGGCGGCAGAGACAAGTGAGTTCAGGACGTAGTGAAAGCAGACAGAGAGAGAGAGAAAAAAGAACTGCTCTAGTTTTGAGAAAAGCCTCGGGCTTATGTTCCTGCAAAGACAATCAGGTTTTGCTCGTGTCTGACTTACATTTTGTTCACTTACAGCGCTGTGGCTTGAAGGATGTGATCTGTTAGACCGCAGAATGAATGCTTCAAAGGATGTTTGAGTCTCAGGCCAGGATATTGGACTACATGCATAATGAGAGGAAAAGTAGAATTCGTGCAACAGTGTGTTTTTTTCAGGATTTATAAAACTACATCAGCCGCCTTGTGTGTGTATAATTACATCTGAAGGACATCACTGTGTGTTTTTATTTGTTCGTGGATTCATCACAGCTCCTCCCAACCACACTGTCACAAAACTGCTGTAGTCAGAACGACGACAGGAAGGATTTCCAGTTAAAACACCTTGTTTCCTAATTGACATGCTGTATAATCACTTTAATGGGAACTCTTACTGAAATAGTTTTAGATCCATAAACTTGGCCAAGTGCTAAACAAAGAGGTGACAGATCAGAAAATGCTCACATTAATCTTTGTTTTAATGGATGATGGATGGTTTTAGACAGCGATAACATATGACCTGTTTTGTTGTTTAGTTTCCACGACTTGTTGGAGCTGCGCTGTACTGTGTATATTTTAGCTTCTAAACCGTGTGCAAGTTCAGCTTTTTTGGGCTTCACACACTTCGCAGCCATCTGCGTCAGCCATGATTACTGCTATTGATTTATCTCGTTTGCACACTAAGCAGGCCAGTGGGAGGTGACTGATCTGCTGGCAATAGTGAAGTATGTAGCTTTGATTTGCTGTCCATCTGAGGTTGACATATGGCTGCTAGCTTGAATGAGTCTTACTCTATAGCTGCATAAATAAGCAATATTTTAGTGGAATGAACTTTGCTTAATACTTGTAGTCTTCATCTTAACATTTGTTCCTTCTCTGTCTGAAGTGCTTGTCTTTATTTCCTGTTTTTTCCTCATTCAGATAGAGAATGATGAGAATAATGTGATGTTGCCAATCAACAAACTGAAATGTCTTGAGGACAGGAATCGGTTTATCACCTAATTTTATGCTGTCACTTTCAGAAAGATCAAACTCTTGGCTTTCAGTGATAACGTATGAAAAATGAATGAGCTCTATTGCCTTGTTGACTACCTTTGACAGCATCCCATAAATCAATCGACGGGCGGCGTCCCTGATTATTGAGAAGAGGATTGGACCCAAATCATCTCCGTGCCTCTGGAACATGACTTCCATGTGGAGATTTTTACATTTAAATATTAATAGATGACGAGTTAAATTATAATTAGGTGACTTCTTGCATTCAGATAACGCCTTTAGTTTTTGTGCATTAGACTGAAGATAAATCTATCTACTGGAAAGATGATTTTACTGCCAGTATTCATGATAGTATAATGACCGACAGAACAAACTCTTATTGATGTTTCAGACCTTGATTTTTATTTTCTATCTGGAGCTGTCACTGAATTTATACGATGTGTCAGCCCGTTGTTTTCCACTTGTAAAAAAAACTGGACTTCCGCCATCTGGATCCTGTGATATGCTCCTCTATAATTACTCTGGATAGGCTGATCCCAGAGGTAAAATGCCACTACTCCAGCTCCCTCGGTGTGATGTAATCTATAGCGGTCCCTTGGATGTTGAGCAGATATGCTGACAGACATCGCTTTCTTCTTCCCCACAGCCTGCTATTGGCAGCTCTTTCTGAACGGAGGCAGCACGGCTCTGACGAGTGGTAGAGTAGGCTCAGCGATCCTGTGTGCACGTCTGCACCAATTTCTTTATTTTGGATCACGCTATAGTGAGTGTTAATCATATCAATCATCAATATCAATTATTTCAGAGCTTTATTTTTCCTTGTCCTTCGCCTGTTTTATCCCAATGAATAGAAATCTACTGCTGACCATACAGTGCGTTCTTAGACATCAGATTACATTTAAATGACTTTACAATCATTGAAAACAGACCAACTCTCAGCCACCATCAAACACGTCTCTCAGGCAAAGTTTGGAGCTTTGGGAACTAGTGGGTGTCCTGACAATAGAGAAGTGTTCATGTCCAATATGTATGCAAAACCACATGTAGAGCGTTGACTGCATGGGGGCCCAAGACCATAACAAATTACTTAAAAATGTGAAATTATCATGTGAGCCATGGAGGTGTGCATGTCAGTCAGAGACTCAGTACCTCAGTGGGTAGCAGAAGATTACGGTTGGTTTCCAACTGGGACCATCCATATTAATAATGCATGCACTCACTGTTCTTTTTAATGCATTCATTTAATGGCACATATTAATTGTCTCAACTTCTTTCACTGGCTAATTACTGATGAAAAGCCGTCATTCATTTTAACAGCTGCCAGGCTTCGTCATTATGCTTATTTCTTATTACACGTGTTTATTCTGTAATTTATTAAGATTGAGTTGCTGTTACTGTCCTCAAGTTAGAATAGTTAGAGTGTAAATGAGCAGCAGGAGGCATTAACTGCTGAGTGACATCTCTTTTATTACCCTCGAGAAGCCATGCTGGTGGCAAGATCACCCAACGTGGTTTCTGAAATGGATGCAGCTGACAGGGGAGCAGTCTACAGACCTGTATGAATTAAAGAAGGTACTGGAGTCTTATTAGTGCCTCCTTGTTTTCTTCAACATGGAAAAAACATAGTATTCTCTAAAAGATGTTCTAATCCAATATACATAGCTCGAAGAACGCATGCCTTACTAAAGGATCTTCAAAAAATCTTTGAACAAGAACAGTGTACCTGGCCACTGCAAACAGCTGCTTCATTGTAATCACGTCCACTAAAGTGCTTGTTTTTGCCACTGACAGACTCAGATCGTTATTAGAAGTGTCTGACAACTGTATGGATTAAGAGCAAGATCCTTTTTGTTTAACCAGAAACACCAGACTCCACTGAGTCCAGCAGCTGCTGTGGTCTGCTCTGTTTTTTTTCCAACTCTTACTCACATATTTGCCAGATTATTTCTGACCAGAATTGTCTTTTTAAATCATTATGAACTAACAAGCCTCTCTGTCCTACTGTGATGGTTAATTTTTGAACATCGATTAATTTGATTAAATACTTTAGGTCAGAATGCCTCATTTATTCATTTATCTCATTATGGCAGATATTCAAACGACTCTAATTTCAGTGACATATTGGAAACATTGTGTAAATGTAAATATGTGGGCATGTGATGTGGTGTTAGTTACTTGTGGTGTCCCACAGGGGTCTGTTCTTGGACCATTCATTTTTTCATACATTCTGAATGAGACAGTTTGCGGGTATTTTAATTTTACATGGTTTCTCTTAATTAAACAAAAAGACAAAAAACCCTACAGGATATATATATTAATATATAAAATATATATAATATCTAAATATAAAAGTTAGCATAAATTCAACTCTAACTTTTTTCCTAGTAAAACTGCTGCTGTGTCAAAGTTTACTTTGCCCTAAATCTATAAAAATCATCAGCTGACAGACTCATGTTGCAGGGATTCAAACTGTATCTGTCAACATGTAATGTTATCCTGTGATGGCCAGCTCTGCTGTTGTGTGTGTTGCAGGAGGCACTGAAATGCCACAAGAAAAAAGCCATTTTGAAAGGATTATATTCGTCTCTGTGGCTGAGACTTGTGTGGCTACTGCTCCTATAGATGGATCATTGCTGCTAAACCTCCTAGCTTCAACTGTAAAAGCAGCGTAATGGCTTGTTGTTTCACAAGACCCTCTTCAGTTGTTTACCTTACCTGAGAGTTAGGGCTTCATATAGCGCTAATACCAATACCTATTACCAACAGAAAGAACATTTGAGGGATTTATGCTTTTATGTTTGACCTTGGCAAAGCTCTTAATTCATTTCTTACTTCTTGAACCTGGTGCAGCTTTAATGTGTGCCTGTGCAGATTGGTATTTTTAATATTTATTGATCATTAAATCATTTTAAAAGGACAGATTGTGCCCGTCTATCTACTTAATGCTCATTTTGTCTGATGTAATTAGCAATGAAATTACTATACGTGTGGGCTTGTGTGTGATTATTTGACTGCTCCCGAGAAAATAAATCTGCACCTTGAGTGGAATTGTGATTGAAACGATTTCACTTTTGCTTTAAGGGCTGTAATTACCACCACAGTCTCTGCTGCAGGCTCTGAAGCAGTTTATTGAATATTCAAAGTACAGATCAAACCATGCGTCTAACTTCGAACTGTGGAGCACTTAACACCTGACAACAAATGGCCACGAACTCTGAAGTTGAATCTACTGTGACCCTGTGGACGAGTATCATAATCTGCTAGATGATTTATGGTACATCATCAGGAAAAGTCTTGTATTTTAGACAACAGTTAAAAATACAATAGTACTATACTCACCACAAATCTGAGACACTTGGACTTTACTCAGATATTTTCACTACATTTATTTCACAGCTGTAGTAGTAGTTAAATGAAACTGTTAAAGGCAACTTGTGGGACCTGCTTCATCACAGATCTGTAATTTTTTCTGAATATATGAAACAAAACTCAGTCTGAGCTGTCTGGAGATATTACAGCCTCCTTCTTTAGCATTTACTAACCAGGATGATGGCGAGAAATGATGAGAAGTCATTGGCTTGTTTCTGTTAGGGTATGAATTTGAAAGTCTGTCATTTGGTAAAATGAGGAAAATGATATGATTTACAATCCAATGATGGACTGTAGCTGGTGGCGTCTGTGCTGCTTTTCACTGGCTGATAATCTGTATTCACCCTGTGATTTCCTGTATTCATTACTTTATACAGCTTTTCTGTTTAGGGTTGTTGACTGTGAATGAAAGAAATTACCTGAAGATTTACACCGGCTCCTCTGGCTTCCCAGAGTTCATTTTTCTAAAAGACCCTGAGTTCAGTTGTCCTGTGCAGCCTGAATGTTTGAGATGTAGTTTCTGGGCATATTAATGCTTTAGTTCGATCAGTTTTCAGTAACTTTCTACAACAAAGCTCTGTCAAATAGTGGGAGCAGCTCTTTACCGGCCCCACACTCACCTTGTATGGCAGGACGACAGCAGAGCCTCCGCTGATGCCCACAATGGGCACAGCTGTCTGAGTGGAAATGAAGTCCAAGATCTGTGCCACGGCCTCCGAGCCAACGTTGTCCTCAAACACCACGCCATGGACACGGTTGGTGGAGAGGGTGTCACAGATGCGGGTGAGCAGTGCCCGTGGGTTGGTGTTGTTGACCAGCACAGTGATGGGGTTCACCTCCAGAGGCAGGTCCATGAAGTTCTCCCGACTTAACCGGCCCTTAATCTCGGTCTGGTAGGCTGAGCCGCTGAATACCACCGCCACGTTCACGGAGGGCGTGGGAATCCCAAACGGCCGGCCCGAACAGCAGGGCACAGTGCAGAACAGCAGCAGCAGCAGCGGCGGCGGCCACCACGGGGAGTCGCTCAAGCAGCCTAGACGAACGCCCATCTCAGTCACCTACTGCCTGGAGGAGGGGTCAGAGTGGAGGAAGGGGTCAGGAGAAGGGATTGACATATTAGATACATGGGACGAGTCGTTGTCTTTTTCTGAAATGCTGTGATAATACTGAGTAATCCCAGCTGGCCGGCCAACCAACGTGCCTTTTGTTTAGAGTTGGCTTATTTTGATTAATGACCTTTTAGCTTCATCTCTCAGTGTGCTGCTCTGCCTGCCATAACTAAGACAGTGTAAGAGCCCATTAACGGAGCCCAGAGTAGTATTTTTAGAGTGTGTCAGCGTGCAACATGAGGCTGTGGCCAGGCTGTTGCGTCTTAGGATGGCAGCTGCCACCCTGCTGCTGTTGTATTCTGTGGTCCAACCCAACAGATGGTGTCCAGTGTTTAATGCAACAAATGGAGAACAAGAGGATTTATCATTTTTCTCTCGTGACATTACTTTTGAAGCTGTTGCTTAATTTTTCAGCATTCAAACTTAATCTGCCAAAGGTCTGCATGCATGGTTTTGGCCTTGCTGATTAATTCACATCCATTGTCTCATTATTATGATATGTAAGCTGTTTGGGAAAGTTTTTCGCCTCTAGTTTTGAAACTGGCATTTTAATTATTCAGACAGCAAAGTCTATATTTACAAAGGAATTGAAATCCCCCAGTTGGCCTTTGAACAAATCCAAGCTCTTTGTGCAACATTGCATCACTAATGGACTGGATTGCAACCAGTAACTCTTGGCCAAACTATCTTAATTTCTTCCAAAAAGCTAATTGCTTTGCTTTCTGCCCTCTGGAAGGTAATGGAGGAGAAACGCCATGGCAGAGCTCTGTGATGTCGAACCCTGTAGCATTAGTTTAACATTCACATTGTAGCCAGACAGTGGTTTGTGTTGAGCTGTCAGACAGATTTAGGCTCTTTGTCAAATCTGTCACAGTAGTGTTTGTAGCCCTGAGGGAGTGCTGCACACTGGTCCCCTGTCACAAAGATCTGATCCACCATGTGATGGAATCTCAGTGGGGTGAATATATTGTAATCCCTTGGTAATCCCTGCCAGGCGTCATGGCCTACGGCTTGATTGTAGTGTATAAACTTATCAAGAGATTTGGCTATTGCACGAGGCTCAGTGTGGCCGTGTGGTGCAGTTCTCTCTCTGTTTAACTTCCTGTGTGGGACTGAGCAGCGAGCTCCTCATAGAAAACATAAGCGGAGCAGGCAGGTAGGTGGACAGGCCGGCTGCAGAGGAGCAGACATGTCGTTGGCACGTCTCTGGAATATTTATCGTTTTCCCAGTCATGTCACATGCTGAAATCCAAATAAAAGACATCACACATGCGTGCAAAGCTGTACATGCTATGTCCTACATGTGATTCTCCAGGTAGGTGCTGCCTCATAAATCATTTTATAAATTGATTAGTCTCCACCCTGAGAGGGCATCTGCCACATTCCTTTCAATGACATGAGCCATGTTTCAGCTGCGACAGCAGCAGAATAGTTTAGGGTTAATGTCTTTGACGGGGAGCAACGTACGTGGTCAAAATGCTTAAAAGCTCTGACCTTCCATGTGTTTAATCAAGGCAGGGAAACAGCTGAGGCAGATACATGAAGGTCGAATCCTGAGATGGTGGATATAGCATTAAACCAAACAGAGAATGAGTCATCAATAAGTTCGTGACAAAGGCTTTGAATTGTCAGCGTGCCTCCTAATACCAAGGCAAGGAAATAACAACAGAGACCCACTTATAACAGCAGCTTTTAGTTTGTATCTTATCTGATGTTTAGATTCTGGACAGTCATCTAAGCTTTATGACGCAGCTGAATTGCAGATTGACTCTGTAGATTTACTGGGCACTGACCCCTGAAACTCTAAAATTCAGCTGAATCTGTAAACTGCACCGATACGTAAAGGGAAGAGGCTTTTCATCTGTGCTCATGATAAATCCTCCAAAAACATTCCAGTGTATACAAGGGCTGAAGGCTTCAGTTTTGTTGCTGGGGATCAAAAGTCACAGTGGACGTCCATTGGTGTTAGAGATTTTAGCAAAGGAGGCTGCATTACTAGGTACATCCACTCTGAATTATCACGACACACAGTCCATTTGGCTCTGAGGCCCGGTTGTAACACATGGTACATACTGTAGTTTGATCCGAGAGCAGGAGACAGGTTGGTGTTTGCGTCATGATGCTGCTACAAACTGGATTCAGCATGAGTCATACTGTACCTGGACACCGAGTGAATGGAATCAGTTATTACCTAAACCTGCTGCCCTTATTTTACATATAGACCTGCTGCTACGACACATTTAACATAAGCTCCTTCAGAACCTCAGTATTCATGTAACATGCAACTGATGGAACTTCCTGGAAAATGATGTGTAGATAATTTCAGTATTTAGATCGTTTCAGTGTCATTATCACGTGCTGTAATCACAGGGATGTGAATGTGGAAGTGGCCATTTCCACAGATATTTAACTGTTGGGAGGAGTAAAGATGCATTTTCACCATTTCAGCATCTGGCAAGAATGTGTCCCAAACCACCTGCTCTGGTGGTTTGAGCAATCAGACACCAATCCATCTTTAATCCTTCCTGGTTGCATTTACACTTTTACTGTTTCTTTTTTCCCCCCTTTTAATAGAATAATCCTCCGATCTGCCCTAAACACATGAAGTGGCAATGTGTAAATACAGAGCAGGAAAGGTCCTGTGAGAAGACAAATAAGGAGCACAAAAAAAAACAATACACAAGAGTCCAGTTTCTCTAGATAAAGGGTAAAATTAAGCCTGTGTTTTCTCAAATAAAGGATTTTTTCACGAGCTATCAGGTGCACAATTACTTCTGCAGCAGTAGTGACACTGTATTAACTGAGAGCTCCTGGAGAATAACTGCAACCTTAACCATACCCACTACATGCCTAACATCAGCCCCCTCCCTTACATTAACCTAACACTTAGATTAAGCTTATTTAGGTTAATTTAAGTTATTTAGGTTGTTTATTTATAGGGACTCTGGCCTGAGGAGAAGGTGTGGGGTTGGCAGGTCCCCAGGCTCAGTCTGCACTGTGTGGGAAGGTTTGAGAGGTTACAGCCTCAATATGTGACTGTTAATAATTAATCAATTAGCTGATGGACAGAAAAAAATAATTGGTGACTATTTTTATAGTTGATTATCGTTTCAGTCATTTTTCAAACCAATGTAGTGAAAAACATCCTCTGGTTTCAGCTTCTCAGAGGAGAAACTCTGCTGCTTTCCTTTGTTTTCTGTCACAGTAAACTAAATATCTTTGGGTTTGAACAAGACAAGACATTTGAGGACGACACCTTGGACTCTGGGAAACTGTGATGGGTATTTATTTTTCTACTTTTTGGCTAATTTTATTGGACATTTCATAGATTAAATGTTGAATCAAAAATAATATTCAGCAGGTGTTTTGATAATAAAAAATAATCAGTCGTTGCAGCCCTAGTTTGAACTGACATTTGTCCCCACAACATTATTAACACAAGTACACAAAGTGTGGAGTCTTATCTGCAAAGTCAGTACAAATACAAGGGAACATAAGAAAGTGATGTGACTGAGGAAGTTGCTTCAAAATACGTCAGAACGACATTTATTGTTCCACTGATGATGTGACAACGGTGAAAATAATCTAATGACAGATGAGATTTTATGAGACAGCATTTGATAAAGCAGCAGCAGTCCCTCACTGTGACAGTGTCTTTGTATTCTCTATCTTCACTGTTGTTTGACTAACAAACATTTAAGATGTGCTTATCCCCCTCTAGTGGGTGACATATGGTGGAAGCAGTTTCTTTACAGAATTAGCTGCCATTCAAGTGCAGATAGAGGCTTTGTTCAAAATAACTGCCGGGGTTTTTATCACACCATCACATTATTTATTTTCCTTGTGGTTTAGACTGTAGCACTACTGACATCTGGACAGTTTGATAAACTGAACAGGCATTAATGCAAATATCCACATCTGCATGTTCAGCCTGTACATATGGTATCTGCTCCTGTAAATTGAATATTGTTGATAAGGTGAATAGAATTTTCTGCTTCCTCCTGCTCAGTATGTATGGCCTCTGCAGGCTCAGTGATGAGAATATGAGCACATTTTAATACACACTTGGTACAGAATGTTATATATGTATTATAATCTCATGCATTGGTTTTTCCTCATACAATAATGTACCTCTCATTTATTTAGTTTCATACTCTATGTTTGCTCCTTTCTTTTTATTTATATTAGCTTGTTTCTGTATTTCTACCTCTGTATCATGTCTTGCAGTAGCAGCAGCTCAGTTTCCACTCAGTGCAGAGTCAAATCTCATTTTATTGCATCCTAAACTCAAGTTCTCCACCTCTTCATTTTCTGCCACATAAAAAACAGTTGTGTATCGATGTGTTGCTGCTGAGGTGTCAGGTACTCCAGCTGATTCCTGATCCAGCTCATTAACGTGAGGCTGCGGCGGTAAATGCATCTGGCTGAGAGGTGAGGTCTCATCGGTGCAGTGTTTAATGACTGCTTTTATATTCTGGGCACGGACGCCTCTGCTGCGGCTGTTTAACAATGTGCACCTGTCCCATCTTCTGCTACATGATCAATGCGCTCCTCCATGGATCTGCAGCCTCACATGCTGATAAACCTGTGCTCCTCTGTGTCATTATCAGTCAAACGCTCCTCAGCAGTTTCTACTATCAACACTCAAACAGCCAGACATGAATCTTTGACCTTTACTGACCTCTGAAGTACTGGTGCTGCATCACCATAAAAATGACTCTGTAATAATGCTGTATTCATATGTGCTTTAATGCTTGACTCGAGAGCTGAAACATGTTGTGTCCACCAAAGAAAAATGACAACAATCATTTATCCGAATCCGTAAATATCAGATATGTGTATGTTTAACTGACAAATACCTGCAGAGGTTGTGTGAATTATGACTTTTGTCTTGTTATAGCCCCACAAAACTTCACAGGGAGGCAGCTGATGTGGATGGATGGGTCGACAAAGTGTTGCAAGTTAAACTCGAGACACCTCTGTTCATTTTTTGTTTCCTGCCAACAGGCAACACCATGAACCAACCTCAACCAAACCAGACGATTATTGGTTGTTGGCCACAAGGAGATCCCTAAAACGATTTCAGTATAAGGGATGGTAGACAAAATCCACACTTTGTTTCTTCTAGAAATACATTTCAGTTGATTTTAATTTGAGGTTTCAGCTGTATGAGTTAGAGAAATGAAAAGTTTTATCTTCGAGCTTCAACAAACGGTGGTGGATTGCTGAATTTTATTATTAAAAGACAGCAAGTTTGGAAGATAGCTGATAACTGCTGAAGTCTCATGTCATCTTGTTTTTATTTTATTTGAGATGGATTGACTTGAACTGGGTGGGAAGTTTTTGCTGAATCTTATCTTTTTAGAATACGTTAAAAATAAGGTATGCAGCATAAACTTGATTAAAACAGAATGCAGTTTAGGAAAGTTTTGAAATCAGAAAATTCAGCAGGTTACTAAGTAACTGTTTAGTATTAACGTGTCACTAGATGTGTAGTGGCTATTTTGTGCTTTGATGAACTAAATTAATTACATAGTATTTTCATTTCAGTATTCGTCCGCTGATTTCTGTTTTTTTAAACACAGCTTGCTGCAGTTAATCCATCCATCCATTTTTAATACAGCTTATGTTCAGGGTTGTAGGGGGCTGTAACCTATCCCATCATGCACTGGGTGAGTGGAGACGTATTTATATTTAATATTTTCCAGCCTCCGATGTCAAATGGGAATTTTACAAAACAGCAGAAACACCTTTCAATACAAAAACTACAAAAACAACAGCCTGAAAATCCCAGAGAGATGATGATATTCCTCATAAATGTAGGATGTATTGCATGAGTATTAAAGTCAGATGAGTTTCCCTAATACGTTGGAGACACAATGTAAGTGCTTTCTGAGCTTGTGTGATACAGTTTATTAATTAGACTCCTCTTGAACCACAACTTACACTTTGACCTTGACTATTACAAGACTCAGATTCATTTACCACCACATCATTACAACGGTCATGTCTGGTTTTGCCATCACCTGTGTGAATATGTTAAACTAAGCTCTGATTAAAAACTACAGCCATGCTAATCTCTTTAAATCCACAGCCATTAAACTAGTCTGTAGATTAATCAGCATCATGAGTATGGTGAGAGCAAAAAGAGGTGACGAGCAAAAAAAAAAAAAAAAAAAAAAACGGCATCCAGAAATACCAACAGTTTGACATAGTTGGTGTGTGTCCACTGATCTGATTCAGTGTCATATCAGAAGTGTTCAGTTTCCCTGTGAGCTGTAGCACAGCCACTGTTTCTGTGATCCATCTTAAATATCTAGTGACCCATCTCCGATAAACAAAACAATATCAAGAACCAAAATCATGGATGTATCTGCAGCCCAGCATCTGTCTCTGACCCTGCCCAGCAGGTGTGGTCCGCTCATTTTGGAAACGCTGAATCAGATAAACTCCAGTCAACGTCAGGCAGATCGTCATCATGAATATGTCCACGTCTCCTGCTATCCATCTTATCCCTGTTTGGTCTTTGTTGCAGAAGACACAAGAGAAATTGAAACTAGGCCAAATGTAGACCTCAGTTTGGCTGCTCTCAGCCGGTCCTCTAAAACAGCTTATAACAGTAGTTATAGGCCACTACAGAGCCTCAGCGAAGCAGCAGACATCCTGTTAGCTTTGTAACATTTATATTCAAACGCATTAAGACAAAACTTTATATTCATGAGACTGAGTCTGGCACAGCTCCACATGGCCTGGTGCTGAGTAATGGAAATGGAGTTAATAAATAGGCCTAGGCCAGTTTTTCAATCGCAGTATTCCAAATAACAAACAGTAGAGTGAACTGCTCCACAAGTCCAAGAAAAAAAATGGCCAAAACAGCCTTGGTTTTAATTTCCAATAACAATCACAGTGCTATGGATTTGAGCTATTCCTGTGATGTTTGTGGCAGTAAGTTTGGCAGCGATGGTCGATCAGTTCAGAATCAGTTTCAACAGCTTAGCACTTAAATTACCAGAGTGAAAATCCAGGTGATTGTTGTGGGGTTCTTTTGAAATTTGGTACAGACATTATGGTCCCAAGAGTGGAATCCTAATGATCCCTGTATCCTTTACACAGGCTCATGGCTGCATACCTCTCAAAATGATGCCTAAATGTCCATCAGATCCATTAAATGTAAAGCTAATAACAAGTGAAACTGATAAACATTCACCTCAAAGAACAGCTGAGCCTGGGAACAGTCTGTCAGTGTGGAGCTGAGCCGGACAAACTGAACCTGACATGTTCTAAAATGGCCACCATCCAGAGGATGAACCCTTGTGATTTACGTTGCAGCTGTGTTATAATTGACTCTTTATTTGTCAGACTGTAGAAAGTGCAGGAAAGGATGGGAAGGGCAGGACTGTATTTGATGCTAGACTTTAATATATGGTTTCTCAGTCCATTAGATAACTCCATGCTTTACAATTTTAGTATCCCTGCAAGTGCCAGTCCATGAAATTTATGTGCTTGAACCTTTTAAATAAAAGCGACATACAGTTGCATGTTGGCAGTTCATTCAGAACCTCTGATGCTGTGACATTTAGGAAACAAATACTGAAGCCAAAGCTGAATTTAGCAGACCTCTGTGGGGACAGCTGAGTGCACAAGCAACTCTTGCAGTCACGCCATTAAGGTTGCAAATATCTAATCAAACATTAATGCTCTCCTCCGTGTTTGCTCACAACCCCAGAACCTCACAATTCCTGTTTAATTCCACTTTCACTTCACTCACACTGTGGTGCAATTAATGCTTCTTTTATTTTTCAGGATTATCCTTTAACGGAGTGAGTTAGTTTAGGGTGACTGATGGTGGTGGGATCTAAGAATTTTGTCTTATCCAATCAGCTTTTCAGGTTTGATTTATTGTTGTAGGAAAATATAATACTTCTCATACAGGAAATAAAAAAAAACACCTAAGTTAGAACATCCCCTGGGAATCACACTGGACGTATTCTGCTGCAGATTTATGCTGAACACTAAGGTCACAGCAGAAAATAGTGAGGCTGTTATGTGTCAAGGTGGAAAGTAAGGGTGTAGACTAGAGGCTGAGGTGAGGTCCAACACATTGACACATCATCTATAACTCATGTTTCAGCTCATTTGGACAAAACACCTTTGATTGTTCTGATTTCTGAAGGTCAGTTTTCAGGATTTCTGATTCCTGCAGCGACTGACTCTGAATCAGCTAAACCTGTCTGTTGATTTACTGCTCTCTTCTTTATGGTACAATTTTCTGTATCATGGCCATGTGATTAATGGCACCCTCACGCTGTCTTATGAAAAAGTATAAGACCAAGCGGGTGTCCTGCAGCTTTTACCACAGAGGTGTGCCCCGTGTGGCTTTGCAGTTCAAACCACCAGGGATTTATTTGTTTCTACTGACCCCTGAAGACCAAGGCACATCAAGCAGGTTCACTCAGTTTCGTGTCTCAGACCCCCTGCCTTTGTTTCTGCCAATAGCACTGAAGACATTTAAGACATGGGCGCCTCTACATTAACTACAAACGACAAGTGATTGATTTGCCGTGGGATGAAAACCTGTGTGTGTGAAATCCCTATAAATCTGATGTGATCTTTACTGCTCTGTCTGTATAAGAGCCGGGGGGTATAAGTGATGGGGGGTCCTTAAATGTCTTGTAAATTTTCACACACTGCAATCGGAATCAGTGGAAGGGTATTCAAGCTTTAGCTGGTGTCTCTGTGCATTAAAGGATTTAAATATTCAGGAGGGAAGTGGAGCTGAACCGAGCAGTTGGATTTTCCGACTCTATAGTATCAGAGGGGCCATGATCAGCAAGTTTTAAATGCCACAGCAGATGGAAAGCTATGTAGTTGAGCTTTATTACAGTTCCGTCTTTGAAATCCCATCTAGCGCTGAAGCTCCCTCTCCAGCATATATGATATAACCTTGATCACGTCATTCAGCTCCAGTCTTTTGTGTTGCTTCACATTAAAACCATCGAGTCTCAGTAGTTATAATATGCAGTTAATGGATCAGCGCGGTTCAAACAAGATCATCAGTTGCACCAAAATGCCATAAAGGATTTTTTTTCCTCCAAGGACACAGGTCTGTGCGCTGGCTTGTCATTGGACAGATGTTTGATATATATCTCTCCTCTTTGCTTTATCACATTTATTGCGAGTGTGACGCTCCATCTGACGGCTTTCACTTTATCAGCGCGCCGTGTAGCGAGATTGGACAGATTGTACGTGCAAGTGTTTGGAGGGTAATAATCTTTGTGTGGCTGCAGATTACAATGGTGTTGTGAATGTAATCCATTTTGCCATAACACATGGGTGGATGTTTACCTGAGGCTTAAAGGCCTTGACACGGTGCTCTGATATTAGTATTCCTACTTTGACCCTGCTGCCTGACCTGGCAGTGACGGGCGACACGGAGGGCGGCGGAGGAGCCCTCCATCAGTCTTTGGTGGCCCCCTATGCTCAGCCTTTGGTGTGTGTGTGTCTGTATTTGGAGCAGGGATCAGTGTAAGACCCTGGTTAAGCTGAAACTGTGGCTGCCCGTGCAGAACCAGACCCCCCCTCCCTCTCCACCCCCTCCACCGGTCCAGCTGTCATCAGCCTGCTCTCAGAGTTGGCTCGGTGGCTGGCCACACATACAGCTGACCTATGACACACACACACACACACACACGTAGACATGCTCTAATCCACATATGAGCATACCACTTTGTTTTAATCTACCCTGTGTATGCAGCTGGTGTGTATACTTTAAAATTACACAGACAGTGTTTCTCCTCTTTTTGCTCATGTGTTTGAAGCAGGGATGTACAAAATGACTCAACTAAAATGCGTTTAGGGCAAGTTCCCTAAATTGCATCAACATATTTTCTCTTCTGCTCTCAGTGATGTCTAAGCGGTGCAGATAATAATTTTATGTGCTGAAGTTTTTTAAATTCTAACATTTTTGGTTGAAAAACAGCCACATGTGCTTACGAAACAATGTCCTGTGGATCAGGATAATCCACAGAACCTGTCAACAGTTTTTCATTCCGCATTAGCGTTGTTAAAATGATGAAATAACACACTATAATAGCATATTATGAGGGAGGGATTTTTCCGCTCCATTTTTGTGATTTGCTGTAAAGTAAAAGGTGAAATCCAGTGTTTGGCCAAATACCAACAAAACAGCCCCAGCTCATGTTAGGAGGTAATCTAATCTGAAAGCAGCCTTTATGTCTAACAACAATCCACCATCCAAACTACAAATTAATACAATGTTGTCTAACAAACAGTTTCATCTCTAGCAGGGTGACAAATTAGAAATTAACATAATGTTGTTCCACCATGAGCTGCGAGCAGCTTCACTGCTCCTTAGCATTGATTCTTCAGGTCTCTGGACTCTGCTGATTTAAAATCTCCCTCTGGTGTTGATTCATCATTTCTGCAGTCAAACCACTTAGTCAATTTTAAAGTTTTTCCTTTAATTTGTCTTCGTCTCTATCACTGATCTATGAAGTTGTTATGGCGGTTGCCCACTGCTCACACCAGCAGACACACAGAGTTGTTTTTTGTGTCCAAATGCTCCACTGTGTTCACCAGCTAGTCCTCTAACTCTGTCCTGCCTTCTCATTTGGCTCGGCCAAAACCCAGAGACAGAGTGAGCTGGGAAACTGTCTGGCCTTTCAGTAGAACATTATGGTAATACTTCTATCTGAGTGGCCCATTTTCTACAGGGTCATTTTAGTATTGGGATAATGTAGCTCTGAGCTGAATAAATATCTGTATAGAGGTAGAATGAACAGAAAAAGAAGGAGAAACTATTTTAATCCATGTTTTGCTAAGTAGAGCTGTAGTAAAAGCTGGCTGACTGCCTGGTGTTGTGGTTTGTCAGATATTGTAAAACTGAGTGACAGACAGGCCCAGTTCTTCCTAATCACAATAAAACATATAAAACCGCTCTATGGAAGCAATCAGGCATGTCATAAACAACGCTGGCTTTATAGTTTTCTCCGGAGATGATGTTGATTTCTGCGCGGAATAAGTCTCAGGAAAGTAAAAACAATTCTTCATCCTCTGCAAAGTGCGTTTATACAACTTTCTAGAGCCTGTCTAGTCTTTAAGTGCCTTTTTTGGAAGCATCTTGGGTCTGTTGAGTTTGGCTGCATTTTTAGGTGACAACAGAGAGTGACAGAGGGCCAGGAGAGGAGGGGGCATGTGACAAAAGCCAGAATAAATCTGAACTCGTCCACGATCACGAGCTGCCTCTTAACTGAGCCACCAGACGCCCTGTGTCACTTGTTGTTAGACTGTAGTGCAAGTATTCCAGCCTGATTTCTTGAGATTCATCACATAAAGTCAAACTGCTCTTTGTGTTTGGGCTGAGCTGTCTCAGGCCTAAGCTTTTGCAGGCTTGGTTCCTAAGGTTATCATTGTCATCATCCTTCATGGAGGCGCTCCCCACCGTGTCGCCCGCTCAGGGCTAATTGTGAAAATTAAGCGGCACACATGCAGCTGTGAATAGAAAGCGATTAGGCTAATCAATTTCCGTATTACAAATTGCATACCATCGGCGCCACACATGCACAAACACTCAGGTTGGTGTCAGTATCCACAAAGGCAGGAGAATGTGAGGAAGAGAGGAGATGCCTGTTCCCCCAGCCTCTGATTGTGTCAGTTTTCCTTCTCCCAACAGGGACAGGACGTTAGGCGAGGTGCAAGCGGGCGCTGCGCCATGAATATAAATGGGCCTGTAGTCTCTGTTGTGCCCGTGAACCCAACCATAAACTTAGAGAACAAGCGCAGCCTGCAGACTTCTTCCCCGGGTTAAGATCTCCATCAGATAGCCTGCATAGCATGAGAGCACCCTGAGGACTTCTGCTCCCACGTATCACAACACGGATCTGTGCTTGAACATGTAAAGTGGCCTGTCAGAGCTCTATAAATTTGGCAGGAAAAGGATCACGTGGTGATGCAACAGTGCCCGTTCTGGGTGAAATTTTCACTTCTCCTCTCCTGACCTTGGTTCGATTGCTCTGACCTCTAAGCTCCGTCCCTCCTCTGCAGTAAATGTTTACCTCCCAGTACCTGTGACTGGCTGTCCAATCACCACTATATCCATTTGAAACAGTTGTCTATACAGGCATGCCCACTTAGCTTTGTTTTAAAAAAAATCTTTTTGGCCAGTTCCCAGATCCTTTATTTCTCGTTTCCTCCTCTGTCTCCTGTATCAACTCCTCCTCTGTCTGCAGAGAGTAGAGATCGCGTGAGCCTAGTGTCTTTAACATTTGATTAGCAGATCGGCTCTAAGTGTTTGTGAGAAGAGCTGGACAGCTGACAAAGCAGCCATAACCCTGAGATACAAACCCAGAGGTCGTTTCAGTCTGCCTGCAGGCTGGCCTACGCTAACACACTGCAGCCTGCGTGCAAACAATGAGTTAGAAATCCTAAAAGACCATTTGAAATGTTACTTAAGAACTTAACCCCCTGAAATGTTCTCATTTACTCCAAGATCACTAATCAGTCCAAGTAGAGTTTCTGCTGCTGGTGCATAAGGTGATGTCTTCAGACGCTCGTCACCTAATTATTTAAATCGTTCGCTGGTTTGATTTTCAGTAGAATTGACCACAGCCCACCCTCCTCTAGCGTCCTTTCAAACCCAATGCATACATTGCATCACTTTCTTTCTTAGGATAATGTATGTAATTCGTAGGACAGAGTTCATATTTGACTACAGTAATACATCAATTGATTAAGTATTTAGAGGACGTTTTCACAGTGTTTATGTGACACACTGACTTTTAATTACCGCGACTAAAAGCGTGGCTAATCAGTGCAAACTCTGCATCCGCCTGTGGCTGTGTGTGTGTGTGTGCCTCAGCTGAGTTGTTGACTACTAAAGCCACTGGTGGCGCTGTGGGTGAATTGACCAGTTAGTCCTGAGATAATCTGATTTTAGCCAGCATCACCAGATGACAGTAGTCAATGTGTAAAATGTTGGTGTCCTTATTATAGTTTCTCTTCATTCATTCAGCTTGTTGTGAAACAACAGCGGCAGGTAATGGACAAACCTACTGAGGTTGGTAACATGAAACATTTCATCGATTAAAAGCATTGACATCTCTCTGACAAAACATGATGCAGATCAGCAAACAACAATAAAAAGCACCTCTGCTCTGCAGCTGTAGATTAATCTATGTGTTTGACTTGGGAGCAAAAAGAAGAAAGATGAGAACAAACAAAAAATAAAGACAAACACATGGGTGAAGTGGTTAGTATGATGATCAGAGCTGCTCACAGCAGCACAGTGGAGTCTGAAGCCACTAACAAGACTAGTAATCCTATGACAAACTGTAACTGATACATGTATTAAACAAGTGAATGAAACTGCTGCTCAACACTTTTTTAATGGATTAGTGGTTACTAAACCTTGTAGCCAGTACATGTGAAACTGCCAGAGTGTGTGTGTGGTCATACATCCACCTTAATTAGGACTCAGCCTTCACAGTAAGGAGTGTGTGTGTGTGTGTGTGTGGCGGGCTGAGGATCCTGGCGTTAGTTCCTCCACCTGTCACATATCGCCTTGTCTCACTCGTGCGTGCAGCCTTGCATATAGACGTTCATATTGCGCTCCGCCGTGCGGTACATCCAATTACTGAAACTAGGATGTGGTTGGTATAACATAATAGACAACCATTTTTCACCTGCCCCTAACGGTGCCACACTGTTCACACGTCTCATCCCACTCCCATTCATTTCTCAGAGTGAAGCCAGTGGAGAAGCATATTTTAGCAGCAGAGTTGTGGTACGGATGATATTGCAAAATACAACCAGTAAGAGATGTTTAATAACACTGACCGGCTGATGTCTGGAAACCAGTGAAATAAATATCTATGAAATTATTACTGAGAACAAGTTTCCTGATACCACCAGGCAGTGATTCCATCATGGTTTTGTGAGATGAAGAAAGAAGAAAATTCTCTTTCCCAAATTCTCTCAAATCTTTAGTTTTCTCTCTTCAGGCTTGTAATATTCAAGGAAAATCTGAGAAGACATCCTCTTTGGTTTGCACTGCTCCACAGCTGTAAAAACATATCCAACCTGTGACAAGGGGTAATAAACCAGAAGGTTGGGAACCACTGGAGCTAGAGCACTGGTTCCCAGCCATTCAACTCATGACCAGTGGTGGAGACCCTCTCTGAGGAGGTCATAAAAAGAAAATCCCAGGAGTCCTGAGATAGTTAGCGGAAAGAATGGTAGAAGAGATGAAAAATAACAAAAGCGTTTTTCAGATTTTTTGGTCCAGCTTTTTGACTTTTCTCATGAATCTGGAAATAACTTAAAAGGGTTTCTAAAAATATCTGAATATATCGAAATCCACAAAGTTAAATTTAACTTTAAGCTAAAAGTTCACAACTGGCAAAACATCCAGTATTTCAAAACAACAGTGTTATATGAAGCAAACATGTTTTGTTTTCTTTCTCCTGTCTTGTAATCATCTTGTGACCCCTCAGGTTGTCTTGCCAAGTCCACAGGAGTCCCAACACCTAGGTTGGTGTTGAGAAAAGTGAAAAATGTTTATTGTAATTTGGGTGAACTGACCCTTTAAAATGAAGCAGGAACATCAGACACTGTCAGTGATTCTAGACTCCAGGAGTCACAGGAGTCAGACATCAGCAGCATTAAATATATTCAGTTGATAATTTTAGTTTATTTATGTGCATATAAAATAAATGTTTTCTCCTGGGCTGCATGTAGATACCTTGAGATGGGGTGATATGTTTTATTTATTTTATAATTTGGGCGAGCTGCTTCTTTAATAAATAATTTAATCAAATATTGGGCCCGGTGGCCAAAGAGATAAGAAACAGACTCAGTTCTTGAAAAGCCAGACTGGTATCAGTCTCCAGGACGTCCCGGTGGATTCTCATCACTGCATCACTGTCACCATCAGATGTACGGATATACCTTCCTCTGACGTCGACCTCTCTGTCATTACAGCCATTTTACACTCAGTTTTCTATCCGCCGCCAAATGAGTGAATTCAGTGCGATGAGCTTTTACCGTCCGTGACAAAAAGATTCAACGTTCTCTGAGATAAAGGACAATTATTCTGTCAGTTCTGGACAATCTGAGCAGTGGTTGTGGATAATTCCTCCCTGTGTTTAGCTCCTGCGAGCCAGCTTCCTTGACTTTGTGATGAGGAACATTGCTGATAAGCAGCTGCCTCTACATATTATTACATTTTGTAGCTGGTGATTTAGTGATCTTGTAGTATGTATGTGACTGTCCTTGTTCTGCACTGCTATTCTTGCTTTCTATTTGTCTTCTTATTTATTGTCCTGTGTGATTGTTTCTCAGGGTTAATTAAGGTCCTCCACCTTTGGGAGGCCATCAGCTGAGCATTTTATCACTTAAGCACTCCCTACATTCTCAGACCGAATCATGCCTCAGTTCGCAATTCAGGTCCCATTCTCTCATGCTTCTATTTCTGTATTCATGGAGCCAAAAGTGCAGAACGGATCCTTCAATAATTACAGGAACCTCTCATTTCTCTCCCATCCTTAAAAGTCACTCTTCGGTGGCAGTTCCAATTCCCCATGGCAGCAGCGGCAGTATCAGGTCTGGCGGGCGGGTATCAAAAGCCTCTCGGCTATCTAACTGTTTACAATGGCGCGTGATCCGCTCTGCTTAATCCGCCCGGCAGCCCGGTGAGTTAAAGCAACAGTTACAGCCACCACGCACACACCACAGCAGGCACAAAGCCAGAAGCATGCTGTCTGACCCCCCTCCGACAAGGATCCCGCCGAGATTCTTTTGATCTGATCCTCTGCGCTCTGATAGTTCCTCTACTGACAGAACAGAGGAGGGAAGGCGTGGGGGCGCTACTAAAAAAAAAACTACCTTACCTCCAAACCAAGTATAAGAAGCAGAGAACATTTCACAGTTGGTCACACTCAGTTCTCAAAGTGAAAAAGGACATTTTAGAGCAAATTCTAGCTTCAGCATATAAGCAGACAGTTGGTAATGTGATAAATGAGGTAACACATGTAAGTGCAGCAGTAAGTGGCAAGCCGAAGGTGATCCGTTACCTGTGTTGGCGATCACATCAGCCTGGCTCGTCACCACTCATCCGTGTCAGCTTCAGCTGTCCTGTTCCTGTTTTTCTTTTTTTTTCCCTCCTCTCCTCTCCTTTCTCTTCCTTCTTTCTCTCCCCTTTGGCCCTCTTCTTCTCTTCCTCTCCCTCCTTCGTCCTCTCCCTCCTCCCTTCCTCTTCCTCTCCCCGCACTTGTTTGAGTCTATTTCAGTAGCAGCAACAGAGGAGCCCGCTGCGACGGTGGCATGGTTTCCAGCACTTTGGCAGAAGGTCACATTATCACTCGCTGGTAAAAGGAGGGGGAGGGCAAGGAGGAGGAGGAGGAGGAGGATGAGCCGGAGTGATGGAGGAAGTTGAAGTGAGCAGGTGCGGAGGAGAAGGAAAGGAGAAACAAAACAAATTAACAAATCGCGGCTGTCACACAGTTGCTTGTGCTCGGCTAAGCGTTCAGGTTAGAATTAAAGTTGAGACATACCTCAGAGGAGGTTTTCAGGTAAGATGTCCCAGAGTGCTTTGGTGGAAACCTGTCAAGTACTGTATTTGTGTACAAAGCAGTTGCCTTTTTAAGGTGTTCAGCAGCTGCTCGCCTCTGGGAAAAGATAATTCCTCTCTTGGCTGGAGAATGAGATTTCAGAAAAGCTGCAAACACACCATGTTATATATCAAGAGCAAAACAAATCCTTCAGTCTTGTCCTCTGTCACTGCAGTTTATAAGGAACACTGATGTACTCCATCTTTGCCTGAGACACCTGTATCACGCTGTATGAGTCCCATCTATCACAGATTCTGCAGGGTGACCTTGTCTTCATTTCACAGCCTCCCTTCTTCTTCCTCCTCTGGTGCGAGCAGCACTCTTGTAGCCTCCATCAAAATAAGACTCGAAGAAATGATCCAGCTGCCCGGGGCGGGGCTGTCAGCGGCCCTCACGACAGATGGTGATCAGAAGTGCAGATGTGGTCAACCGCTGGGTTGAAATATCTTCTGAAATGCCTTTTTTCTTTGCTTGGATCTGCCCCTCGCCCCAGAAAACACACCCTGTTTGCTTCTTCTAGTCTTCAGTGAACTGGACTTGTCATTTGTCTTTTTCTTTCTTCTCCTACCTGTGCCTCAGCTATCCATCAGCAGGCTTTCCTCCTGACTGCACTGTTAGCTGTAATCCTGGCTCTACACTCCGTGTCTGAGGAAGGGCTTGTGAGAGCTCTAATCATTATGTAATGGTTATCCTCTCATTCTCCCTCCCTCCCTCTCGGTTTCCTTCCCTCCACCTCACGTTTATTTCCCTCCCTCTGCTGTTGGAGCGCGGCCGCCCTACAACTCTCAACATACTACAGCCTATTTTCAGCCATCACAGTATAATGCATCATCTCCTCACTCTTCTCTGAGACTCCTTCATTTGTCAACTCATTGTTTTTATTTTTGGCTCCTGTTACGCTCTGTGTCTTGTCTGTCTCGCTGCAACTCCACATCAACAGGTTTGTCCTTAGGAAATGTTCTCTGGGACAAACAGAGACAGTACTCACCTTTTTCTTAGTTTTCTTCTGGGCTGTGTGTCTGTGTGTCTGTGTATACGTGTGTGCATTCACAGTATTTATACCATATGTTATACTGTGTATTTTATCATATACAACATACATTAGAATCTGGGTGACTAATGATTTTGGCTTGTCAGAGAGATACATCAGTATCAGTGCCGTCTGCTGATAATTAACAACAAATTTCAGCGAAATGCTTTTAATTTAGTCATTAATAATTTAGAGATGGTGTTGCCATAGCTGGTTGTCCACAGAGAGCACTGACAAGTTTGTCCTGCTCAGTACATACACTACATGGCCAATGTATGTAGACAATCGAATATGTCGTTGGGCACAATCAGCATCTATAACAGCATCAGTCTTTTAGGAGCTGCAGGATCTACTCCCTCTGAACACGAACATAAGTGAGGTCCAACATTGATGTTGGGTGTGGTCTGGCCCGGTTCATCCCAAAAGGTGCTGGATGGATGTTGAGGTTGAGTGCTCCGTTACAGGCCAGAAAAACACTTCTTTATGGACCTTTATGAGCACAGTTTATAATCATCTTGAAACAGGAAAGGAAGCTGTTGCCACAAAGCTGGAAGCACAACGTAAATCTAAAAATGTCTTTCTTTGCTGTGGCATGCTGTTTTCCTTTGCTTGAAATGAGGGCTCAGCCTAAGCTGGGACAAATGGACCCAAAGCATAGTAATGTCTTGTCTGCCCGTTATCTAATACACATGTTAAATATTAGTCAATTTTATTAGTATGGGATTTTTTAAAACTCTCAAATATTGACATTGACCTCAAAAGTCCAGGATCTTTCACAAGCACGATGCACAGTATCTGTTTCTCTATTTTCATCACTCCTCATTTTCCTTTCTGCTGTGACTTTGGGCCTTCTGTCTAAAACCATGTCCGAAGACTTTTTGATTTTTCCATTTATACTCGAGGTGCGGACAAACTGCAACCCCAGGTTATTAATAGCTCTGACTCCTCTTTGTTTCTGTCTAACGCTCTTTAAAATTGGCCGATTCTCCTTTTCTGATCTTCTTTCTGGTAATGATTCTTTTGGTTTCGTCAATAAGCTGCTTGGCTTCACGCTGCAGGACCTGGGCAAATACCTGAAACTGGTGGACTTCAGCTGTGGTTTGTTGTCAGTGAGGGAGAACTTTGAAGAAACTGATCGCTGAAGAGATCTACTGCGAATTAGAATACTTTGTCTCTGTGGATGGGAGAATATTTAGGACACATCACTCACTGGAAGTGACTGAACAGACCTCACCCTCTTATTTTTATATTAGTAAACCCACTGACTTGCAGCACTTTTAGCCGAGCTTCTATTGCGAGATGGACCAAAGCCCTGAGCATTTGTGTGGTAATATTATTAAGATTTATTGTAGATGAGGTAGATGAAGTGATCCTCACTCCAGCCGCAGGGCTCAGTTTTAACACTCTAAAGCACATGGAGCAAGTGCATTTGGGGCTGACTAAATCTATTTTAACAGCAGAAAATAAGGTCTCAGCTCCAGGCGCATGGTTCCAGAAGGGCTGAGCTTAATTATTCATTAATCATGGGTGTGTTTGGGGTAATATGCAATAACCAATCAGAGAGTCAACTCCTGTTCCCTTTAAAAACCAGGTGTGCTTGCACTTTGGTAGTTGCTGTTATAATGACAGAGTTGCCAGGTTCTTCTACCAGCTGATCTCTCCTTTCACGACCTCAGACCAGGTTTTTGTTGATCCAGTAACTTTCAGCTGCTTGAAGAAGATAGTAATGCACCAACAATACCCAATGACCCAGATGGTGCAGGTGCATTTACAATTTAAACAATGGAAGAAAAATGACAACTGCATCTGTGAAACTAGAAAAGAGTTTGCTCTAGGTTTGAATAGGACCCTTAAAGTTGTCTTCATTGTCTTTTTCAGATTCTTGCCCAGCTAGATACATGATAAATTATTAATTTAAAGTACTGTTAGAAGCATCAGAGTTGAATATTTGAGTGAATGATCTACAGGTTCATGTCATCCTATCAGTAAACTAGGGATTATTATTCTCTGGTGAGGTAAATGCTTCTAAATGCCTCAGGTTTCATTTAATTTTTCAGTTGATAAACATCCCTATGACATGAGCTTTCAGTAACAATATGACTAATTGAAGGAGCTGTATTCAAGAACACAACTTTGACCTTGGCCGACCTTGCTCATCATCTAAATGTTCTCTGTGCTGCTCATTTTAACCCTCCTCTCAGCACAAACCTTAGTGCTGCTGTCTAGGAGTCTGCAGGATGTGTAAAGTTGAAATTTTGAAGGTCACTGGACATGAAACAACTGAGACAATTTTAACAGACCAGTGCAGGCTGTCTGCAGGTGACTCATGTCTGTTTCTTATTGTCTCAAATTCTCCACAAACTCACTGCCTGAAGCTGTTTTCAGCTCGGTGTCCTCTGTGGGTCGGGCAGGACCTCCCCAGAGTTCAAGAGGAAATTCCCATATCCATGTTGTCTAATGCAAAATGCCCGATTCTTAATATTTCAGTGTTCGTTTAAACTTTTTCACTTCACCAGTGATTTTCAATAAGTGCAAAATAATTTTGGTAGCACCCGTTTACGTACTTCAGGTCACATTTGCATATATTTCATTTTATGAAGCTGTAACAGCCTCCTCACAAGGACAATTGCAAACTGTAGCAGGCACAAAGCCATTAATCTTAATTTTTCCCTGTGGATGAATCCTCGAAAATGAATCCTTTCTCTGAGGCAGGAGGACATCAGTGGGATTTTATGAGCCTGTCAGAACACTGAGAGATGTCAGTAGGACCATATTTGTTTCTCTTGGCCCGATGTTGGAGGCTGGACAGCATGAACCCCGATCGATGCCGGACCGTAATAAATGTCTGAATCCCTGCTTGTGATCAACGGCTTATAGAGTTGCATTTCCTCGATCGATTGGTGATCGATAAAGGCAAACAGATGGGACTGTAAAGCAAGAGAGATAATTACGTGTCGGCGGTGTTGACTGAGTTTCACGTTTGTGCTTGTTATGAAGATAAAGGCAGCCTCTGCCACAGTCTGCCTGGTGTCAGGCCCGTGATACAGAAACAGACTGGATGATGGTTAATACTTGAACTTCCTCAACTTTCTAAAAAGAAATTAGTAAGTGACCCCTCACCCCAACATTTAATATCTGGGACTCTCAAAACTCACGACTCTCAATACAAATGTTGCTGAATAATTCCAATCAAGGTTCTTGACCTGTTGGGATATGTTTTGATTTTTACTTATTAATACACTGTTTTAAAAGACAGTGTTCCATATAAATTAATAGAGCCCCAGGAGGTAGACAAGCTAAAAATCAACAGTAATCATCATAATCAACCATTTGATATCATGAGTACTTTAATAATTATTTGTATTATAATATTAAACTTGATCTTTTATACTGTTATATTGGAAAACTTTGTTATAGCTTCATCTGTTGGTGGTTTGCTTTTCTCATAATCTGGAGTTTAGATCTTAAAACAAGTGAGTCTGGACACTGAACACACGTCAAGGCTATACGGTAAAGAAGCTAGCTCATTAGCAGTGGTATTAGCGTTATATTGATATCTTTTGGGCTTATGTGCATTTTTGTTCGTTTGTTGCATGGATAAGAGTGTGTTTGTGTTGCCATGACTAAAACATGATTCTCAGCAGAATCCTCCACCCTGACAGGATGTAGGTGCTTATGTTGGACCGATGTTATCACAGTGGTAATCTATTGCTTAACTCTGTGGCCTGATTGTGTCTCATGGTTTTGTCTTTTTGTGGCCGATTAAACGGTTTGTGTCTTTGTGGACGGTTTGCCTCCTAAAAGATTTACCCAGTCTAGAACAAGCGTGATGATGCTGAATTGTCAATGTCAGCAACCGCTTTCAGTCTTTGGATTCAGTGTTGATGTTAAAATACACAGTGATTAATTTCAGGTTCCATCCCCACTTAATTAAGTGTTTAATGCAATATATGACAAAGAAAACTATTACATTTCAGTTCTCTCCTCACCTCACAGTATCAAAGCCTTGTTAGAGTAGCAAATCTAGATTGTTAACTTTTTTAAAAATTTGTGAGTTACCAGAGTTAGTTGTAGCCAGACTATACAACATTAACAAAAATAAAGCCTATATTTTTAAAAAAGGCAGTTGTTCAGAGGTATCATAATTCTGTCTGGTTTAGCATTAGCCTTCTCTTTCAATGACATCCTTTGGCCATATTTCCATTTTCAGTCGTGTTTGTTGCGTAAATTGTGTGTTTAAGTACAGCATCCCTGATATGGTATTGGGCCCTCATGTGGACGATAATGCAATGAATATCTCGGTAAACTCTTTGTGTCCTTACCCAATTCTGTGACTTTGTCTTTCTTTGTAGTCGTTTATAATTCTGTGTGATCTTGTGTCCCATCCTGGTGAGGTGTTTTTTGACAGGTTTGCATCATCATTCTTCTTCCTCATTCTTTGAGAACAATTACTTTGTGTCTGTGTGGCCAATTTAGGAGTAGTTTATGTTTAACGTGATTTTGTAGTCTCTTTGCTGCATTGATCTGTATCTGTGGTCGTTTTGTGTTTCTTTGTCCATTCGTGTCTGTTTATGGATATTTTTTTGTTTTCATTGTGATGGATTTAACATCTCATTGCTTATTCCATTTCGAGTCTGTGTCTTTGCGACGATGACCCTCCAAGCGTGCTGTTTCTTGTCTCTTCCTGGTCATGCTCTGGCATAGTTTTCCTGGTGTTGTGTATCTCACAGGTCATTTTGTGTCTTTCTAAGGATATATATATAGATATATATATATATTTGAAAGTGAATATTTTTGCAGTAATCTGTCCATGGACATCCATTGATCCTTGTTGTGTAAAGCGATTAGTTGTTGTTTGAGTGTTGATACCTGATTGAGCACAGGCCGTCTGAGATTACAACGTATGAGCTGAACACTGTTGAAATCATCAGCAGTAATTGTGATCGTTACCATTTAAGCAAAAGTGCCAACTTGATGAGAAGTTGTATTAGCAAGTATTGTATTTCTATTTTCCAGGTCTGCACTTGTTCAGCTGCTGCAGCCTGGAAGGAAACAACAATCTCCTCACAAACCAGAGAGAGGAATCGTCTGCTGATGTGTTAATCTGTTTTTGACGACATTTTATGCTTTATGATGACATTTTGGCGCCTCACTACTACTACTATGACATTTATTCACATTTGCGATGTCTTACTATGCAACATTTTTAAGCTTCTTTTGACTATACAATACTATTTTTCTGTTTTTGACACCCATACTATACTATGACATTTTTTGACATTTTTGACCATTTGACCATTTTTGATGCCCATACTATGCATTTTGACACCATACTATACTATGACATTTTGACATTTTGACCATTTTTGTATATACTATACTATGACATTTTTGGCCATACTATACTATGACATTTTTTGACCATTTTGATGCCATACTATACTATGACATTTTGACCATTTTGACCATACTATACTATGACATTTTTGACCATTTTGACCATTTTTTGATGCCATACTATACTATGACATTTTTTGGCCTTATACTATGCAAAGCATTTTTGACGCTTCATACTATACTATGACATTTTTTGACCATTTTGACCATTTTGATGCCATACTATACTATGACATTTTTGACCATTTTGGCCTTCGCCACTATATTTCTGTTTTGTGTTTTTGATGCCATACTATGTTAGAAAGCATTTTTGACCATTTTGACCATTTTGATGCCATACTATACTATGACATTTTTGTACATACTATACTATGACATTTTTTGACCATTTTTGACGCCATACTATACTACAGCGTTTTGCAGCCATTTTTGATGCCATACTATACTATGACATTTTTTGACCATTTTTGATGCTATACTATACTATGACATTTTTTGACCATTTTTGATGCTATACTATACTTTGACATTTTTTGACCATTTTTTGACGCCATACTATACGCAGCATTTTTGGCCTTCATACTATACTATGACATTTTGACCATTTTTGATGCCATACTATACTATGACATTTTTTGACCATTTTGATGCCATATACTATGACATTTTGACCATTTTGATGCTATACTATACTATGACATTTTTGACCATTTTGATGCTATACTATACTTGACATTTTTTGACCATTTTGGCGCCATACTATACTGCCATTTTTTGACCATTTTTGGCCTTCCATACTATACTATGACATTTTTTTGACCATTTTGTATACTATACTTTGACATTTTGACCATTTTTGACGCCCATACTATGCAAAGCGTTTTTGACCATTTTTGACCATTTTGATGCCATACTATACTATGACATTTTTTTGACCATTTTTGTTTCATACTATACTATGACATTTTTGACCATTTTGGCCATACTATACTATGACATTTTTTGACCATTTTTGATGCCATACTATACTATGACATTTTTTGACCATTTTTGACATATACTATACTATGACTTGTTTTATGACCATTTTGACCATTTTGATGCCATACTATACTATGACTTGTTTTGACGTATACTATACTATGACATTTTGACCATTTTGATGCCATACTATACTATGACATTTTTGACGCCATACTATACTACTGACATTTTTTGACGCCATACTATACTATGACATTTTTTTGACCATTTTGACCATTTTTGATGCCATACTATACTATGACATTTTTTGACCATTTTTGATGCCATACTATAACTATGACATTTTTTGACATTTTTTGACGCCATACTATATTATGACATTTTTTGTGTTTTTGACCATTTTGACCATTTTGATGCCATACTATACTATGACATTTTTTGACACCATACTATACTGACATTTTTGACATTTTTTTGACCATTTTCGGCGCCATACTATCTATGACATTTTTGACCATTTTTGGCGCCATACTATACTATGACATTTTGACATTTTTGACATTTTTGACATTTTTGACCATTTTGACCATTTGATACCATATACTATGACATTTTTTGACCATTTTTGACATATACTATACTATGACATTTTGACCATTTGATGCCATACTATACTATGACATTTTTGACCATTTTCACCATACTATACTACAACATTTTTTTGACCATTTTTGATGCCATACTATACTATGACATTTTTGACATTTTGACCATTTTGATGCCATACTATACTATGACATTTTTTTGACCATTTTGATGCCATACTATACTATGACATTTTTGACATCCATACTATATATGACGTTTTTTTGACCATTTTTGATGCCATACTATCTATGACATTTTTTGACAATTTTGACACCATACTATACTATGACATTTTGACCATTTTTGATGCCATACTATACTATGACATTTTTTTTGACATTTTTTGACCATTTTTGATGCCATACTATATGACATTTTGACCATTTTGGCCTTCATACTATACTATGACATTTTTGACCATTTTGACCATTTTGATGCCATACTATACTATGACATTTTTGACCATTTTTGACGCCATACTATACTATGACATTTTTGATGCCATACTATACTATGACATTTTTGACCATTTTTGATGCCGCCACTATGCTAAGCATTTTTGACCATTTTGATTATACTATACTATGACATTTTTTGGCCATTTTGATGCCATACTATACTATGACATTTTTGGCCTTACTATGCCTGACATTTTTTTAGCGCCATACTATACTATGACATTTTTTGACCATTTTTGATGCCATACTATACTATGACATTTTGACCATTTTGACCATACTATACTGACATTTTTTGACACCATACTATACTACAGCATTTTGACATTTTGACCACGGCGCCATACTATACTATGACATTTTTTGACCATTTTGATGCCATACTATACTATGACATTTTTTGACCATTTGATGCCATACTATACTATGACATTTTTGGCCATTTTGATGCTATACTATACTTGACATTTTTTGACCATTTTTGGCTATACTATACTATGACATTTTTTTGGCCTTCATACTATACTATGACATTTTTGACCATTTTGATGCCATACTATACTATGACATTTTGACCATTTTGTGCTACTATACTATGACATTTTTTGACCATTTTTGATGCTATACACTATACTATGACATTTTTTGACCATTTTTGATGCTATACTATACTTTGACATTTTTTGACCATTTTTTGACGCCCATACTATACTGTGTTTTTGACCATTTTTGACCATTTTGATGCCATACTATACTATGACATTTTTTGGCGCCATACTATACTATGACATTTTGACCATTTTGATGCCATACTATACTATGACATTTTTGACATTTTTGACCATTTTTGATGCCATACTATACTATGACATTTTTTTGACCATTTTTGGCCTTCATACTATACTATGACATTTTTGACCATTTTGACCATTTTTGATGCCATACTATACTATGACTTGTTTGGCGCCGCCTATACTATGACATTTTGGTATTTGATGCCATACTATACTATGACATTTTGGCGCCATATATACTATGACATTTTTGGCGCCATACTATACTGCTGTTTTGACCATTTTGACCATTTTGATGCCATACTATACTATGGCATTTTTTGACCATTTTTTGATGCCATACCATAACTATGACATTTTTGACATTTTTGGCCTTCATACTATATTATGACATTTTTGACATTTTGACCATTTTGACCATTTTGATGCATACTATACTATGACATTTTTGACACCATACTATACTACCTGTGTTTTTTGACCATTTTGGCGCCATACTATACTATGACATTTTTGGCATTTTGACATTTTTGACATTTTGACCATTTTTGACCATTTTGATACCATACTATACTATGACATTTTGACCATTTTTTGGCCATACTATACTATGACATTTTGACCATTTTGATGCCATACTATACTATGACATTTTGACCATTTTGACACCATACTATACTATGACATTTTTGACCATTTTTGATGCCATACTATACTATGACGTTTTTGACATTTTTGACCATTTTGATGCCATACTATACTATGACATTTTGACCATTTTGATGCCATACTATACTATGACATTTTTTGGCGCCATACTATACTATGACATTTTTGACCATTTTTGATGCCATGCATACTGCAGCATTTTTGACCATTTTGACACCCATACTATACTATGACATTTTTTTGACCATTTTTTGATGCCATACTATACTATGACATTTTTGACATTTTTGATATTTTGATGCCATACTATACTATGACATTTTTGACGAAGGCCATTTTGGCGCCATACTATACTATGACATTTTGACCATTTTTGATATTTTTGATGCCATACTATGCAAGCATTTTGACCATTTTTTGACATATACTATACTACTATGACATTTTTGATGCCATACTATACTATGACATTTTTTGACCATTTTTGATGCCATACTATACTATGACATTTTTGACCATTTTGATGCCATACTATACTGCTGACATTTTTGGCCATTTTGATGCCATACTATACTACGTGACATTTTTGGCGCCATACTATACTATGACATTTTGGCGCCATACTATACTATGACATTTTGACCATTTTTGATGCCATACTATACTATGACATTTTTTACAGCCATTTTTGATGCCATACTATACTATGACATTTTTGACACCATACTATACTATGACATTTTTTATTTTGACATTTTTGGCCTTCATACTATACTGACGTTTTTTGACCATTTTGGCGCCCATACTATACTATGACATTTTTTTGACCATTTTTGACGCCATACTATACTATGACATTTTTGGCGCCATACTATACTATGACATTTTGACCATTTTGACCATTTTTGATGCCATACTATACTATAACATTTTTTGACCATTTTGGCCATACTATACTATGACATTTTTGACCATTTTGACCATATATACTATGACATTTTGACATTTTTGACCATTTTTGACCATTTTGATGCCATACTATACTATGACATTTTTTGACCATTTTTGATACCATACTATACTATGACATTTTTTGACATTTTGACCATTTTGATGCCCTTATACTATGACATTTTTGGCCTTCATACTATACTATGACATTTTTGACATACTATACTAGAAGCTTGTTTTTTGACATTTTTTGACCATTTTTTGACGCCATACTATACTATGACATTTTTTGACTTTTGACCATTTTTGACCATTTTTGATGCCATACTATACTATGACATTTTTTGACGCCATACTATACTATGACATTTTGACCATTTTTTGACGCCATACTATACTATGACATATTTTGACCATTTTTTGACGCCATACTATACTATGACATTTTTTGACCATTTTTGACCATTTTTGATGCCATACTATACTATGACATTTTGACCATTTTGACACCATACTATACTATGACATTTTTGACCATTTTGATGCCCTTACTATAACTAGAAAGCATTTTGACGTTTTTAGCGCCATACTATATTATGACATTTTGACATTTTTGACCGGCATTTTGGCCATTTTGATGCCATACTATACTACTTGGCATTTTGACACCATATATACTATGACATTTTGACATTTTTGACCATTTTTGACGCCATACTATACTTGACATTTTTGACCATTTTTTGGCGCCATACTATACTGCATGCGACATTTTTTGACCATTTTTGATGCCATACTATACTATGACTTTTTTGACCATTTTTGTACCATACTATACTATGACGTTTTTGACCATTTTTTGATGCCATACTATAACTATGACATTTTTTGACATTTTTTGGCGCCATACTATATTATGACATTTTATTATTTTTGACCATTTTTGATGCCATACTATACTATGACATTTTTGACACCATACTATACTATGACATTTTGCATTTTTTGACCATTTTTGGCGCCATACTATACTATGACATTTTTTGACCATTTTTTGGCCACTTACTATACTATGACATTTTTGACCATTTTGGCCTTCATACTATACTATGACATTTTGACATTTTTTGACCATTTTTGACCATTTTTGATACCATACTATACTATGACATTTTTTGACCATTTTGACGCCATACTATACTATGACGTTTTGACCATTTTGATGCCGCACTTTACTATGACATTTTTTGACCTTTGACACCATACTATACTACCAGCATTTTGACCATTTTTTGATGCCATACTATACTATGACATTTTTGACACCATACTATACTATGACATTTTTGACGTTGCACGGCCATTTTGATGCCATACTATACTATGACATTTTTGACACCATACTATACTATGACATTTTGACCATTTTTGGCGCCATACTATAACTTCATAGCGTTTTTGGCGCCATACTATATTGTGACATTTTGACCATTTTGATGCTATACTATACTATGACATTTTGACATTTTGACCATTTTTGATTATACTATACTATGACATTTTGACCATTTTTGATGCCATACTATACTATGACATTTTTTGACCATTTTGACACCCATACTATATGACGTTTTTTGACCATTTTGATGCCATACTATACTATGGCATTTTGACCATTTTGATGCCATACTATATGACATTTTTTGACCATTTTGGCCATATACTATACTATGACATTTTTTGACATTTTGGCCATTTTGATGCCATACTATACTATGACATTTTTGACCATTTTTGGCCATACTATACTATGACATTTTTGATGCCATACTATGCTATGACATTTTTGACCATTTTTGATGCCATAATATACTGTATTTTGACCATTTTTGATGCCATACTATACTATGACATTTTTGGCCATTTTGATGCCATACTATACTATGACATTTTTTGACCATTTTGATGCCATACTATACTGACATTTTTGGCCCATACTATACTATGACATTTTTGACATTTTTGACCATTTTTGGCCTTCATACTATACTATGACGTTTTGTGACCATTTTGGCGCCATACTATACTATGACATTTTTTGACCATTTTGGCGCCACACCATACTGTGTTTTGACATTTTGACCATTTTGACCATTTTTGATACCATACTATACAACATTTTTTGACCATTTTGGCCATACTATCTCATTTTTTGACCATTTTGACATATACTATACTATGACATTTTTGACCATTTTTGGCCTTCATACTATACTATGACATTTTTGACCATTTTTGGCGCCATACTATACTATGACATTTTTGACCATTTTGATGCCATACTATACTATGACATTTTTGACACCATACTATACTATGACATTTTTGACACCATACTATACTAAACATTTTTGACCATTTTTTTAGCGCCATACTATACTATGACATTTTTGACATTTTTTGACCATTTTGACCATTTTGATACCATACTATGCAGGCATTTTGACCATTTTGATGCCATACTATACTATGACATTTTGACATTTTTTGACCATTTTGACACCATACTATACTATGACATTTTTGACCATTTTTGATGCCATACTATACTATGACATTTTTTTGACCATTTTTGACACCATATATATAACATTTTTTTGACCATTTTTGATGCCATACTATACTATGACATTTTTTGGCCATTTTGATGCCATACTATACTATGACATTTTTTTGGCGCCATACTATACTATGACATTTTTGACCATTTTTGACCATTTTTGATGCCATACTATATATGACATTTTTTGACCATTTTTGATACCATACTATACTATGACATTTTTTGACCATTTTTGATGCTATACTATACTATGACATTTTTTGACCATTTTTGATGCTATACTATACTATGACATTTTTTGACCATTTTTGATGCCATACTATACTTTGACATTTTTTGACCATTTTTGATGCCATACTATACTTTGACATTTTTTGACCATTTTTGACGCCATACTATACTATGACATTTTGACCATTTTGACTATTTTGAATTTTATACTATACTATTTTTTGACCATTTTGATACCATACTATGACATTTTTGACATTTTTTGACCATTTTTGATGCCATACTATACTATGACATTTTTGACATTTTTTGACCATTTTGGCGCCATACTATACTGGCATTTTTTTGACCATTTTGATGCCATACTACTACGTTTTTGACCATTTTTTGATGCCATACTAACTATGACATTTTTGACATTTTGACCATTTTTGATGCCGCCTATATGACGTTTTTGACCATTTTGGTACTACTATACTGCTGACATTTTTTTGGCCCATACTATACTATGACATTTTTGCAGCCATTTTGTGTTTGATGCCATACTATACTATGACATTTTTTGACCATTTTTGATACCATACTATACTATGACATTTTTTGATTATTTTTGATGCTATACTATACTATGACATTTTTTGACCATTTTTGATGCTATACTATACTATGACATTTTTTGACCATTTTTGATGTACTATACTTTGACATTTTTGACTGTTTTTGATGCCCATACTATACTTTGACATTTTTGCAGCCATTTTGGCGCCATACTATACTACCAAACATTTTTGACCATTTTGACCATTTTGATACCCTTATACTATGACATTTTGACCATTTTGATACCATACTATGACATTTTTGACATTTTTGACCATTTTTGATGCCATACTATACTATGACATTTTGACATTTTGACCATTTTGACCTGCTTTATACTATGACATTTTTGACCATTTTGATGCATACTATACTATGACATTTTTGACCATTTTTGATGCCATACTACTACTGACATTTTTTTGACCATTTTTTGACCATTTTGGCCATACTGTATGACATTTTTGACATTTTTTGACCATTTTTTGATGCCATACTATACTATGACATTTTTGACATTTTTGTGACCATTTTGATGCCTATACTATGACATTTTTGACATTTTGACCATTTTGACCATTTTTGATGCCATGCTATACTATGACATTTCTTGATGGTTTTTGATATCATAATATCCTATGACATTTGTTGTATCAATTCTCAAATTCAGTCTATTACTGTGTATATTGTACTGTTTAATTTGGTCATATTGTTTGCAATCAACGTGTATTGTTATATATTGTCTTGCTTTATATCTTGTCATGTTTTTAACATGCCGTTTTCTATTTTTGCTACTGTAACACTCAATTTTCCCACTGTGGGGGTGATAATGGATTATCTTACTCAAATAAATACTTCTGACTACTGACTATTTTTCTGGTTTGTTTAATATTGTCAGAAAGTAAACATTTTTAGCCTGAGGCCACTTGTAGCCAGAGGTTAGGGTTATGGCCTGTAGCCACTTACAGTCAGAGGTAAGGGTTAGGGTTAGGTTTACGGGTAACAGCTAATAGTTGGCATTTGTACATTACAAAATCATTTTTGCGATATTAATTCAAAAATAGTGAAATTCAACTCAAAAGTTAAGCTACAAAAGCCAGAGGTTAGGGTTAGAGTTAGGGTTAAGACTTTAAACCAAAAAAATGAGTTTAGGGTTAGGGTTATGGCTTATAACCACTTGCAGCCAGAAGTTAGAGTTAGGGTTAGGTTTACAGCTAACAGCCATGGCATTTGTGCATTACAAAAGTCATTTGGAATATTATTTTTTGAAAATAAACTCAGTTAAACGTTAAGATACAAAACCTAGGGTTAGGGTAGGGATTACAGTTTGTAGCCACTTGCAGCCAGAATTTAGGGTTAGGTTTACAGCGAACAGCTAATAATTGGCATTTGTGCATTACAAAATTAGTTTTGGAATATTAATTTTGAAAATAGAGAAACTCAGTTAAACGTTAAGATACAAAACCTAGGGTTTAGGGTAGGGATTACAGTTTGTAGCCACTTGCAGCCAGAGATTAGGGTTAGGGCTTTTAGCCAAAGATGAGAGTTTTTGGCCTCGGTTAGGGTTAGGGTTACGGCTTGTAGCTACTTGCAGCCAGATGTTAGGGTTAGGGTTAGGGTTAGGGTTACAACTTTTAGCCACTTGCAGCAAGAGGTTAGGGTTAGGGTTACGGCTTTTAACCACTTGCAGCCAGAGGTTAGGGTTACAGCATTTAGCCAAAGATGAGTTTATAGCTTCAATTATACTTTTTAATTGCAAGCTGCAAGTAGAGAATAATTGGCATTTGTGCATTACAAAATCATTTTTGTGGTATTAATTAATTCAAAAACAGAGATATTCAACTCAAAAGTTAAACTACGAAACTTTATTGACACCATACTATACAGTGACATTTTTTGACATGTTTTGACGCCCTACTATGATATTTTGGCCTTGTACTATACTATGACATTTTGACATCGCCATACTCGACATTTTGGCAGTTAATGACGCCATACTATACTATGACATTTTTGGTTTTGACGGCAAACTATACTATGACACTTTTTGACGTCATGCTATACTATGACATTTTTTGACATCATATGACGCCATACTATACTATGACAGTTTTGGACAGTTTTTGACACCATAGTATACTGTGACATTTTTTGACAGTTTTTGACGCCATACTTTACTATGACATTTTTTGACGGCATACTACGTATGCCATGACATTTTTTGAAGCCATACTATACTGACATTTTTTGACAGTTTTTGACGCTATACTATGATATTTTTTGACGCCATACTATACTATGACAATTTTGACACCTTACTATGACAATTTTGACAGCTTGCTATCCAATGACATTTTTTTTTAACGGCAAACTATACTATGACATTTTTGGACATTTTTTGACGCCTTACTATACTATGACATTTTTAGGAATTTTTTTACGCCATACTATACTGTGACATTTTTGACCTTATACTATGACATTTTTAGGAATTTTTCGCCATACCATACTGTGACGACATTTTTTGGCGCTTATACTATACTGAAATTTTTGACAGTTTTGATGCCTTACTATACTATTTCTTTGTTATGGTAAATAGTAAATACTGCTGATTAAGCGAAACAAGACATCTGAAAAGGTAATCTTGAGCTCTGAGTGATTACAGTTAGTACTTTTGAATTTAATAGACAAGATTAATCCAGTTCTTATTATATTCAGTAATAAATTCGAGCTAAATACCAGGTTGGATAATATCTCAGTGTCTTTGTGATCGTGGATGAACCACAGTGTCTCTCTACGATTCTTGCGCAGAGCTCTGAGCATGGGACAATGTCTCTGATCATGGACAACATCTCTCTAAATCTTTGACAAAGTCTCTACGTTACAGACAAGCGTCTGATCATGAATGATGTCTCTCCCTCATCCTCAACAATGCCTCTCCGATCGTGGACCATGTCTCAGCGATCTCGTGGACCATATTGTAGGCGAAGTATGGTGACACTGAAAAAAATCAAGGAGAACAGACAAGGAAATGATCATTTGCTTTTATGATTACTTTCTGATAGAATGAGTACTGAACATAAACACTTTAATCAGTGCTCTGTGTTCACCTGATTCGATGAAAAGTTGTTTGTGAATTACCTGGAGACCTCTATTTCCTGGCCTCAAGAACTTCGATGTGAAGACTCTCTGTGATCATGGACTCATGTCTCTGTGATCGCGGACAATGTCTCTGAGATTATGGACCGAAGTCTCTATAAGCATTGACAATGTCTTTGTGATACGCGGACGATGTCTCTGAGATCTAGATGGTGTCTGTGATCATTAACAATGTCTGATCAGCGGTCATGCCCGTCAGATCGGGAACCACAGTGTCTCTACCGATTCTTGCGCCAGAAGAGCTCTCTGACAGCAGGACATGTCTCTGATCTGGACAACATCTCTCGTCTTGACCACAGTCTCTCGTTACCAGACAACGTCTGATCATGGGCGATGTCCCTCATCTCAACAATGCCTCTCCGATCGTGGACCATGTCTCTGGCGATCGTGGACCATGTTAATGAGCGAAGTGGTGACACCTAGAAAAATCGGAGAAACAGACAAAATGATCATTTACTTTTGTAGTTACACTTTTCTGATAGAATAGTACTGAACATAAACACTTTAATGTCAGTGCTCTGTGTTGCACAGTTGATGAAAAGTTGTTTGTGAATTACCTGGAGACCTCTGTCCTGGCCTCAAAGAACTTCATTGTACGAAGACTCTCTGTGATCATGGACTACGTCTCTGTGATCGCGGACAATGTCTCTGAGATTATGGACAAAGTCTCTGTAATCGTGACTTAATGTCTTTGTGATCATGGGGCCCGATGTCTCTGAGATCCTAGATGGTGTCTCTGTGATCATTAACAATGTCCCTGATCGCGGTCATGCCGTCGAATCGAGGAACCACAGTGTCTCTACCGATTCTTGCGCAGAGCTCTACGAAGCATGGGACAATGTCTCTGATCATGGACAACATCTCTCTCGTCTTTGACAAAGTCTCTGCGTTCACAGACAACGTCTCTGATCATGGACGATGTCTCCCTCATCCTCAACAATGTCTCTCCGATCGTGGACCATGTCGTAGACGAAGTGGTGACACCTGAAAAAAATCAAGGAGAAACAGACAAAGGAAAATGATCATTTACTTTTATGATTACACTTTTCTGATATATAATGAATACTGAACATAAACACTTTAATGCTCCAATGCTCTGTATTTGCTGATTGATGAAAATTGTTTTGTGAATTACCTGGAGCCTCTGTCTGGCCTCAAGAACTTCATTGTACGAAGACTTTCTGTGATCGTGGACTACGTCTCTGTGATGCGAAACAATGTCTCTGAGATTATGGACAAAGTCTCTGTAATCATTGACAATGTCTTTGTGATCGCGGACGATGTCTCTGAGATCCTAGATGGTGTCTCTGTGATCATTAACAATGTCCCTGATCGCGGTCATGCCGTCGAATCGAGGAACCACAGTGTCTCTACCGATTCTTGCGCAGAGCTCTACGAAGCATGGGACAATGTCTCTGATCATGGACAACATCTCTCTCGTCTTTGACAAAGTCTCTGCGATTACAGACAACGTCTCTGATCATGGACGATGTCTCCCTCATCCTCAACAATGCCTCTCCGATCGTGGACCATGTCTCAGCGATCGTGGACCATGTTGTAGACGAAGTGGTGACACCTGAAAAAAATCAAGGAGAAACAGACAAAGGAAAATGATCATTTACTTTTCTGATAGAATGAGTACTGAACATAAACACTTTAATGTCAGTGCTCTGTGTTGCACTGTTGATGAAAAGTTGTTTGTGAATTACCTGGAGACCTCTGTCTAGCTCAAAGAACTTCATTATCGAAGACTCTCTGTGATGGACTACGTCTCTGTGATACGGACAATGTCTCTGAGATTATGGTAAAGTCTCTGTAATCGTGGCAATCATGCACGATACAGACGATGTCTCTGAGATCCTAGATGGTATCTCTGTGATCGTGCTGTGTCCTGATCGGCGGTCATGCCGTCCAGATCGAGGAACCACAGTGTCTCTACCGATTCGCAGAGCTCTACAAGCAGCAGGACAATGTCTCTCTGATCATCTGGACAACATCTCTCTCGTCTTTGACAAAGTCTGGATTGCGGATAACGTCTCTGATCTGTGGACGATGTCTCCTCATCCTCAACAATGTCTCTCCGATCGTGGACCGTAGCGGCGTGATGGTGACACTGAAAAATCAGAGAAGTGAACCGAGGAAATGATCTGAACTTGCTGATTACACTTTTCTGATATAATGAATACTGAACATAAACACTTTAATATGAGTGCTCTTTACAGTTAGTGAAAAATTCTTGCCAAATTTTCAGAACCTCTGTCACAGCCTCAAGAACTTCATTATGCAGACTTTCTGATCATTGGATGTCCATGAACAGTAATAAATTATGATTGAAGTCTGTGATCATGGACTACGTCTCTGTGATACATGACAATGTCTCTGGGATGGACAGTCTATAATCTTATTAATGTCTTTGTGATCGCTGGTGTCTCTGGTCTGGTGGGTGTCTGTGATCTATTAACAATGTCCCTATTCAGCGGTCATGCCGTCAGATGATTTAGTGTCTATGATTCTTGCATGAGAGCTCTCTGACAGCGGACTATCTCCTCTGATCTTGGACCTTTCTCTCGTCTTTGACAAGTCTCTCACGTTCACAGACGTCTCTCTGATCGTAGACGATGTCTCCTCATCCCCTCAACAATGTCTCGATCGTGGACCATGTAGCCATGAACAGTGGTGACACCTGAAAAAAATCAAGGAGAAACAGACAAAGGAAAATGATCATTTACTTTTATGATTACACTTTTCTGATATAATGGATACTGAACATAAACACTTTAATGTCAGTGCTCTGTGTTGCACAGTTGATGAAAAGTTGTTTGTGAATTACCTGGAGACCTCTGTCCTGGCCTCAAAGAACTTCATTGTACGAAGACTTTCTGTGATCGTGGACTACGTCTCTGTGATCGCATGAACAATGTCTCAGTTATGGACAAAGTGCCGTCATTGACGTATCTTTGTGATGGACGATGTCTCTGGTCCTAGATGGTATCTCTGTGATGCTAACAATGTCCCTGATCGTGGTCATGCCGTCGAATCGGGGAACCACAGTGTCTCGATTCTTGCGCAGGCTCTTAGGCAGTGGTGACACCTGAAAAATCAAGGAGAAACAGACAAAGGAAAATGATCATTTACTTTTAGCAGTTACCTTTTCTGATATAATAATTTTTGAACACAAACACTTTAGTAATGGTACTCTGTGTTGCACAGTTGATGAAAAGTTGTTTGTGAATTACCTGGAGACCTCTGTCCTGGCCTCAGAGAACTTCATTGTACGAAGACTTTCTGTGATGAAGTAGACTGCGTCTCTGTGATACTTGAACCAATGTCTCTCAGATTATGGACAAATCTCTGTAATCGTGACAATGTCTTTGTGATCATGGACGTCTCTGAGATCCTAGATGGTGTCTCTGTGATCATTAACAATGTCCCTGATCGCGGTCATGCCGTCGAATCGAGGAACCACAGTGTCTCTACCGATTCTTGAGCAGAGCTCTACGAAGCATGGGACAATGTCTCTGATCATGGACAACATCTCTCTCGTCTTTGACAAAGTCTCTGCGTTACAGACAACGTCTCTGATCGTGGACGATGTCTCCCTCATCCTCAACAATGACTCTCCGATCGTGGACCATGTCTCAGCGATGCGTGGACCATATCATTAGCCAGGCGAAGTGAGCACCTGAAAAAATCAAGGAGAAACAGACAAAGAAAATGATGTTGCTTTTATGATTACACTTTTCCGTGGGGCGAGTACTGAACATAAAAGCACTTTAATGTCAGTGCTCTGTGTTTACCTGATTGATGAATTTTGTTTGTGAATTACCTGGAGACCTCTGTCCTGGCCTCAAAGAACTTCATTGTACGAAGACTCTCTGTGATCGTGGACTACGTCTCTGTGATCGCGAGACAATGTCTCTGAGATTATGGACAAAGTCTCTGTAATCATTGACAATGTCTTTGTGATCGCGGACGATGTCTCTGAGATCCTAGATGGTGTCTCTGTGATCATTAACAATGTCCCTGATCGCGGTCATGCCGTCGAATCGAGGAACCACAGTGTCTCTACCGGTTCTTGCGCCGAGCTCTGAGCATGGGACAATGTCTCTGATCGCCAACATCTCTCAAATCTTGACCGTCTCTGCGTTCACAGACAAAATCTGATCATGGGCGATGTCTCCCTCATCCCCTAACAATGTCTCTCGATCGTGGACCATGTCGTGAGCGTGGTGACACCTGAAAAAATCAGGAGAAACAGACAAGGAAAATGATCATTTTACTTTTATGATTACACTTTTGATATAATAGTACTGAACACCGACACTTTAATATGGTATATGTTGCCTGATTGATGAAAGTTGTTTGTGAATTACCTGAGACCTCTGTCCTGGCCTCAAAAGAAACTTCGTCGAAGACTCTCTGTGATCATGGACTCACGTCTCTGTGATCGCGCGGACAATGTCTCTGAGATTATGGACAAAGTCTCTGTAATCATTGACAATGTCTTTGTGATCGCGGACGATGTCTCTGAGATCCTAGATGGTGTCTCTGTGATCATTAACAATGTCCCTGATCGTGGTCATGCCGTCGAATCGAGGAACCACAGTGTCTCTACCGATTCTTGCGCAGAGCTCTACGAAGCATGGGACAATGTCTCTGATCATGGACAACATCTCTGGAAATCTTTGACAAAGTCTCACCAATCTGTGAACCGCGTCTCGATCATGGTGATGTCTCCCTCATCCTCAACAGTAATACCTCGATCGTGGACCATGTCTCTGCGATGCGTGGACCATCGTGGGCAGTGGTGACACCTGGAAAATCAGGAGAAATGAACAAGGAAAATGATCATTTACTTTTATGATTACACTTTTCTGATATAATGAACACTGAACACAAACACTTTAATGTCAGTGCTCTGTGTTTCATAGTTGATGAAAAGTTGTTTGTGAATTACCTGGAGACCTCTGTCCTGGCCTCAAAGAACTTCATTGTACGAAGACTCTCTGTGATCGTGGACTACGTCTCTGTGATCGCGGACAATGTCTCTGAGATTATGGACAAAGTCTCTGTAATCGTGACAATGTCTTTGTGATAAGCAGACGATGTCTCTGAGATCTAGATGGTGTCTCTGGTGTTAACAATGTCTGATCAGCGGTCATGCCGTCGAATCGAGGGGAACCACAGTGTCTCTACCGATTCTTGCGCAGAGCTCTGAAGCATGGGACAGTATCTCTGATCATGGACAACATCTCTCGTCTTGACAAAGTCTGCGATCACAGACAACGTCTCTGATCATGGACGATGTCTCCCTCATCCTCAACAATGTCTCTCCGATCGTGGACCATGTCTCTGCGATCGTGGACCATGTCGTAGACGCAGTGGTGACACCTGAAAAAAATCCAGGAGAAACAGACAAAGGAAAATGATCATTTACTTTTATGATTACACTTTTCTGATATAATGAGTACTGAACATAAACACTTTAATGTCAGTGCTCTGTGTTGCACAGTTGATGAAAAATTGTTTGTGAATTACCTGGAGACCTCTGTCCTGGCCTCAAAGAACTTCATTGTACGAAGACTCTCTGTGATCATGGACTACGTCTCTGTGATCGCGGACAATGTCTCTGAGATTATGGACAAAGTCTCTGTAATCATTGACAATGTCTTTGTGATCGCGGACGATGTCTCTGAGATCCTAGATGGTGTCTCTGTGATCATTAACAATGTCCCTGATCGCGGTCATGCCGTCGAATCGAGGAACCACAGTGTCTCTACCGATTCTTGCGCAGAGCTCTACGAAGCATGGGACTGTGTCTCTGATCGTGGACAACATCTCTCTCGTCTTTGACAAAGTCTCTGCGATCACAGACAACGTCTCTGATCATGGACGATGTCTCCCTCATCCTCAACAATGTCTCTCTGATCGTGGACCATGTCGTAGACGCAGTGGTGACACCTGAAAAAAATCAAGGAGAAACAGACAAAGGAAAATGATCATTTACTTTTATGATTACACTTTTCTGATATAATGAACACTGAACACAAACACTTTAATGTCAGTGCTCTGTGTTTCACAGTTGATGAAAAGTTGTTTGTGAATTACCTGGAGACCTCTGTCCTGGCCTCAAAGAACTTCTTCATTGTACGAAGACTTTCTGTGATCGTGGACTACGTCTCTGAGATCGCGGACAATGTCTCTGAGATTATGGACAAAGTCTCTGTAATCAGTGACAATGTCTTTGTGATTATGACGATGTCTCTATGAGATCCTAGATGGTGTCTCTGTGATCATTAACAATGTCTGATCAGCGGTCATGCCGTCGAATCGAGGAACCACAGTGTCTACCGATTCTTCTTGAAGCTCTACGAGCTTGGACAATGTCTCTGATCATGGACAACATCTCTCTAAATCTTCGACAAAGTCTTTGCAGTCACAGACCAACGTCTCTGATCATGGACGATGTCTCCCTCATCCTCAACAATGCCTCTCCGATCGTGGACCATGTCTCAGCGATCGCGGACCATGGTGTAGACGAAGTGGTGACACCTGAAAAAAATCAAGGAGAAACAGACAAAGGAAAGTCATTTACTTTTGTAGTTACACTTTTCTGATAATGAACACTGAACATAAACACTTTAATGTCGGTACTCTGTGTTCACACAGTTGGTGAAAAAGTTGTTTGTAATTACCTGGAGACCTCTGTCCTGGCCTCAAAGAACTTCATCATATGAAGACTTTCTGTGATCGTGGATTACGTCTCTGTGATCGTGGATGATGTCTCTGAGATCCTAGACGGTGTCTCTGTGATCATTGACAATGTCTCAATGAACGCCGGGGATGCCGACTCATCGGGGACCAAGTCACCACGAATCATGGACAGTGTCTCCGATCATGGACAACGTCTCTCTCGTCTTTGACAAAGTCTCTGCGATCACGGACAATGTGTCTGATCGTGGACAATGTCTCCTTCATCATCTCGGTGATCGTGGACAAAGTGGTGACACCTGGAGGAAATCAAAGAGAAACATACACAGGACAACGATCAATACATTACTACATATTCCTCAACAACAGTTTAACCATGAAAACGGTATGGTGTAGTCTAGTGTGTCTCGCACCTACAAATAATTAAGAACTTCTGATCTTGTCCAATCAATTCTGAAGATATTTTTCAATCCCATTTTGCCTGATGCTGAGCAATAACAATCCAAGACAGAACATTTAGTGTTTGTTGGTTCTGATATTGTTTGGTGAGAAGGTGAGGAGAGCTACAGTCACTTTGTCCACAGACAAGACAGAGGCTTAAAAGGTGAGGATTTAATAGTTTTTTTGTCACATGATAAATAGTAAATACAGTTGATTAAGCAAAACAAGACATCTGAAAACATCACCTGGAGCTCTGAGCGATTACAGGTGGTATAGATTTTTTTGTTTGTGAATTACCTGGAGGCCTCTGTCCTGCCCTGACATTTGCAATATAATTCATAAGTCACAAAACGATCACAAGGAGATGCTAAACTGCCACAATGAAACAAGACACATAAAATGATCAGGAATGGATACAAGAGTACAACGAGACAAAAAGCTGACCGTTAGTAGATATAAAACAAGCAAGAAGACCTGCAAATCAATGTGCAATGACAAAAGGACGCAAAAACGAATATCAATGGCAAAATGTCAACAAAGAGTTGTAAGGGGTTGACATAAACCCGAGATTTACAACGATGCTAAATGACTACATATGAACAGCAAGCTGAGATACAGTCAGATACTAACATATGCTGAACAGCTAACGTGCTCTGGGGGCAGTTTAACTTCAGAGGATTGAATCAAAACCTACAAATTTCTAGTGTTTCTATTCTAGTCATGTGATCATATTGTTCAAATTTCACCTTGTTAAATGTCATTTTTGGATATCACCAGAACCGAAACGACATGCAGCTATCAGCGCTACTTCTCATGTAATATGGTACTTTAGTCGCGGCTCTGTCAACGCTGCTTTTAACTAACAATTCCGCCCCTTTCACATGAACGCGCTCGAGAAATCCCAGGTTTACTTAATGAGTTGATAACCAGCATCGTATGATCGCTTAGCCAGATTGATTGGTAAGTTTAGTGAAGCCAGATAACGAAAAGATATCCTGGGTATGTTGAGCTTGCTTCGTAATACAGGTCTCAAGACAGCACAAAAAAGAGGCAAAAAGTCTGCACAGTGACCGAAAGGAGTCGTAAACAGACTACCAAGACATGCTAATGAACTAATCAACACATTTACTTCAGACTGGGTTAATGTTTAAGACACATACCTCTTTGGTCTGAAAGGTAAGAACTGGTGTTTACGTCCAGGAAAACAAGGACCAACACAACCCAACAAATGCCACCACAACACGGTGGAAAAATCCGCAAAGGCACTACAAGCAGACCATTAAGAGATGCAAAACGTCCACAGAGACACAACTATCACAACTCGGACACAAAGACGAATCACAACAAGTAGTTGCTAACAGACTACCCCTGTGTTAACGTAGGCCCACCTTAGGCACCCACATCTCATATCAGGGTGGAGGGTTACGCTGAGACTCAGGTGTATGAGTCACAGAAACACAAACACACTATTACAAACGCAACAAAAACGACAGATGTTAGGGCAAAATACATCATTAAACGAGAAGGCTAAGGCTAACACTCGCAGCTAATGCTAATGCTAGTGCTTGCCGCTACTTAGCTAGCTTGCTAGCCTTACCTTCACGCTGTAGGTGTGCTTTGCGTTTTCGACAAAAAACAGCTTCAAAGCTTGTTTTAGTATCCAGACGCCTTCAGTAATAGTCTTTCACAGTGCTAACAAACCGATGCGACTTCTCAAACGTTGGTTTTATTCCGTGGTTTTACTGGTTTTTCTGATTCTGACTCTCTGTCTTTCTGCTCCCCCCTCCGCAGTTCGTGGCCATCGACGTCACACGCCAACCAACGTCGGCAGACAAATGCTGATTGGTCGGTTGATTCTGCTCCGCCTTTTTCGCTCCTAATTGGTCGAAATAACTCATTTCATACTCCTACGTATTCTATAGGGAATTCAATGTAGTGGACTATATAGTGGACTCATCGGTGAGGTGTTAAAACACCTTCGGACAGTACTCAGGTTGTTTTCTCTGTGCAGCTAACGATGTCATTGCTGTCGCACAATTAAAACATGTCAAATTAATGTAGCTGGTGAACGATCTATAATAAATATTTTCAGTTTTCCGCTGCCTTCTATTAAATCAAATGAGACATGATAAATTTGTTGCTCTGCATTGTAATTTTTATTCTTGTATTCTATTTGTTTTACTGTATTGTGGGATACTCTGAGCCCACTATATAGGGTGTAATAATTCTCACTATACATTTGGACAGCACTACAAAATGGCGAACTCACTATATAGTGTACTGTATAGTGGGTAGTGAGTGATTTCTGACACAGCCATTGTAAACAGTGGATGTTGTTCAGAGGTTCAAACCAATGGAAGGCCAATTCCACCATTTTTAAGGTGTGTTCGATGGTTCACAGTAAACAGCAACAAATAAATGGTACTTCTTGTGAAAAGGTACAAATGAACAGTCATGAATTTCAAATTCTTTCATCAGTATTTTACTTTAAAAGCTGAAAAATAACCAGTTTTGCAGTTTTTACAAAAACAGTAGTAAACTGTGACAGTAACATAATGGCAATCCTGCTGCCAGTTGTTAACTGTGAGCCTGAGCCTTGATGAGACATATCTCTGCAGACTGACACATCCTATGTACTGTTACTGTAGACTGGTGTTCATAGCCTTATAGGCTTTGGCCGAGCAGGTGGGCTGAGTGCGGAGGAAGTAACACATGTCAGGGGCGGCAGCAGAGGGAAAGGCAGGCATATGCTCTCTCTCTGTGGCCTGGCCTTCCTGCTTGACTGGACAATATGGCAGAGAGGCACATCTGACCCAAAATAATATCCTCACAGACGGCATACCAAACGTCATCTCAGCCGTCGCCATGGCTCAAACTCCTGGCATTTACAAACACGCTGTCCCCTTTTCTATCTGGGTTTGCTCGGAGCTATTTTCAGAAGTGTTCCTGTGACTGAGATGGGGAAAAACAGTGAGGTAAAAGGCCAAACTTGGGTGTTGTAGATCCCAAGAGGGAGGCTGAATTTATCTCCATCGTCTCCAAGTATTGACCAGTGCCATCTCAGCTTACACCCTAAAACCTGGGTTTCTCTGTTGCACAGCGAGGCTTTTAGTGCTCTCAGTCTCACTAAACCCAACACTGCTGCTCCTGACAACAGGGTATGAATCCAATTCTCAAACATGTTGGTTGTTGATGAATTGTAATCAAATTTCTTTAGGTTTTGTTCTCTTTCCAAATATGAGCATTACATGCATTGACTACAGTATATAGTTTAATACTTGCTGTCTTGGTTACATGTAACCATTGTATCAGCACCATCTACAGTGCTATAATTCATTGTGAAGAAAGGAGTTACTTGATGCTGATCTGGCTGTTTTGAAGCAACAGAAGCAAAAGCTTTAGGCCTGGCTTGTTTCTAATGACACGTAGAAACACATGAACTAATGAGGGCACAGCCCACTGAGATCATGTACAGTCTGACTCAATATTAAATCTAAACTTAGACATTAGCTCTCTGACTGTAGTCTTTATTTTTTCACTGTGTGCTATGACAGAGGTCTGATTGAGGATGCTCTCTGCAGGCGAGCATCACTTGTTAGCACCAGCCCTGAGACTTCACACACATGCGGCGGCTGAGAAGTGTGTCCTCAGCACCCGTCCAGACAGCTGCTCCCATCACCAGTGTGTCAGCGCCCTCTAAAGGACGCTCCGAGTGTCAACCTGACACCATTCAAACACTGTCTGACTCTTCATCCAAAGCTCAGCCCTTTAGCTACAAACAGTGAAGATATCAAAGAATTTAAACCATGCACTTGAAAGGCACCAAACATGTTCTGCTATTTTCCATGCTCGACACACAGGGCATCCACCTGCGTGGCCCTTTTTTGGCTTTGGTACCATGAGGGCAGCCTTGCCAGCTAGTCCTATAATCCACAGGGTGAATAAAAATGGATTTGGCTGGAACAGACGCCCGTAAGCTGCCTTAAACCAACAGGCAGGTTGGTCCACAGCACAGATTCTCTTATGTACATCATCATTTTTCACAGGTCATACTCTCTGTGCTGATAACACCGACCTGCCGCTCTGTAAACACACATTTTCATCCCAAAACATCTGACCTGAAATTAAATTTAGCACGCAAAAAGACAAATATTAGCAGCCTGACTGGCATCTTACAATCACCCTTTTAAATCCAACTAAAACCAAAGGTACAGTTTTGAAAAAAATTACTCTCATCATAATTTACTTTAACTGCATCCTCCAGCACAGACAGAATCAGGTGATCAATGTCTCCCTCATGAGTGCCCTAACTAAACACTCGATACCTCTCGATAATGATTTTACACACAAGAGAAGCAGCATTACTGTGGAGGACGGAGGCTGTCAGAGTGAGCGAGTGTTTCCTGGCACCATGCTCTCTCCTCTCTCTGTGTCTCCAGAGGCCTCGGACAACAGACGGGTCACAGCGAAGCCACATTTTAAATCCGGTGTGCAGATGGACACCAGTAGTGGTTCTAAATCCTGAGCGCCTTGGCACCAGGCAAATGCAGAGCGAGGAGAGAGCAGGGTTGGACGGATACATCATCAGGTCGATAATGTACTTCTACTACGAATCACATGTTGGACAGTTAGAGCAGTTTAGTTTTCCTCTGTTATATGAGCTTTCCTCTCTCATCAGTCAGAGAAGTTTTGGATTGAAAAGGCTTTAAAAGAACATTCTAAGACATTTGTTTGTCATTTTCGCCTTAATTAGATACACGTTTACTTGCTCAAATCCTGCATTAAAAATGAAAGCTGGGCTGCAACTGCACTAATTATGTAAAAACCAATTAACAGAATTTAGCTTCACTGAATTAATATATTTATTGACTCCCTCTTCCATAGTTTTATCAAATTATCCTGAAACTAAAATTAAAAACATATCCTAATTTTCCCCATGTATGAAATATGTGAAGGAGCTACTAAATGGAGAGCCCACTTGCCATTGCACCACAGTTCAGGTCATTTGCGCTGAATGTCCTCCTTGTCCAACTTGGGGTTAACAGTCTGACCCTGGTGGATGAACTCACAGTACACAACTGCATGAATGTTTAAGAAAAAGACAAACATGACGCGCCATCTTCGGTCTCCTCCACTGTGAAGACTGCTGCCTGGTCCCTGGGTCATAACCACAGACCCAACTCTCGTCACTAGATGATCCTCAACATGAAGGTTGGGTCATCCTGGGCCTGTTGACACGATGCTGCTTCTGCTCCAGCAAATGTGGAAGGAGAAAACAAACAGCATTTGTTAAGTCAAAGGAAACTGTTTCATTCATTTCTTTTGTAAAGAAACCTTTTCAGTAAGTTGACAAGATCCAGACTGACCAAGGTTTTTCTTTTTAATAATTTCCTCATCTGATTATTGTACATTCATGTTGATTTAAATCTCTATCCTCGACTACATCTCCTCAGTCTAGAGTTACATATATTCTGGTATTCTGTGCTCTGTTTCAACTCACTGGTATCAGTTCATGTACCTAATCTCACTTCTGAGCTCTTCTGCTGAAAGTGCACTTCAGCAGTATCATCCCTCCACTCAGTTAATTTTGGGAATGGGTAAAAAAAAAAAAAAAGAGAGAGAGGAGGATGGCTGCAGGAGGCAAATTTAAGATCTCTCATTTCTCTTTTTAGCCTCCTAATGTAGAGTGTAGCAAAGCAAAGAATCTCATCCTGTAGAGATGCAGCTTCCTGCACCATGTTCCTTTTTATTTTCCACTAAATCCTGTAGCTCATTGTGTTTTATTTGATCTGTATTTCTGAAAAGCCGAATGGGCTCCAGGGTTTTTGGTCCATATCATAAAACAAATAGGAATCTACTGAATGATAACATTAACTGTCATTTTCATCCAGAATGAAAATGATGTGGTGTTTATATGTTATTTTTATTGCTTGGAAATCTGACTTTTGTTTTTATGAGAAAGAATTTAGTTTATGTACATTTAAATCTTACATTTTCTTGCCTCCATTGAAAATAGTCTTGATGATCAATGAATCATTTCAGTCGTTTATTGAGCAAAATATTTCACATTTGCTGTTTCTAGCTTCTTAAAAGTGGGGAGCTGCTTTTTTCTGTCTGATATCATTGAAAAACTGAATGAAAAACGACGCGTGAAAGTGCATCTCAGGGCTTTGGATTAGTTTTTTTTACTTTTCAGAAACTTTTGTGTTACCTATCTCATTATTGTATTTTCTCACACACTCCTTTCCCATTTCCTCCTCCTCAGCCTCATTTCCTCATTTCTCCATCCATCTATGCTGTCGTCGATTCGCTACCTTGCGCCAACAAAGTGGGTTTTCTAATGCCCAGCTCTAAGATCACCCAATTCCTCGCCTGACCTTGCATTACCCACAAGGCTGCGGGTCATCAGCCGTGTGCTCACCTAATCCCACAAATTGTAGCTGGAGCTCCTGTTCTGTCGAGCCCAGCACTTTTGTTTCCATTTATAGCGCAGCTCTTTGCAGGATTCTTATCATTATTTTCCCTAATAGATTGAAGGAGGGAAGGTGAGTTTGAGCTCGGCTGAATTTCTAATGACAGCCCCTCCACACTGTTGTAATGGGTATTAAACCACAATCATATTAAGCCGCCCAGAGTGGAGTGAGTGTCACACAGGCCAGTATTTCTTCTTGCCTTTGTGCTTCATGTTTGAGGGTGGGAGCGCTCTGCTGACGAGGCTGAACACAACTTATTTAAAGGTAGTTTGCAGCACGGCCCGGTACGCTGAGAAACATTCAAAGACTGCAGGACGTTTAATCATTTCTCTGCTGGTCACATGTAATCACTGAGCTGAGAGATGCTCTTGTCTTTTTCTGGCTTGTTGGAAGCAACATGGATATGGATTTATACTACAGCATAATGTCTAACCAGTAAGTCAACCTTATACAGAAATCTACAGCTTTCACCTTAAAACTTCTCACCACTGAACTTTTTAAAACTTGTCTCTGCATTTTAACTGCTTCACAGAACCCATTGCTGATGGGTAATTCAATACAAGCTCATGCTGCTCAGCCAAACTTTGTTCAAAGCCACAGAACTTCTATGGAGATCCCAAAGTTTCCAAAGATGCCAGATCTGTCAGGCTGAATTCAGCAGAACAGTGTATAAAACTGGTGCACGAGACTTTTAGAACATTTCCATTAGCTGGAACAATGCAGCCATAAAAACTGTGTTTGAATATTTCACTCATATTAATATTCAATAAAGAACTGGAACAAAGCAATAGTAAATGTATGGGACACTAACAAACAGTGAGGGATAAGACTGTTTAAACAACCTTAAAGGATAACCTTATTTTCCCAGGTTTTTGATTGATGGGGACACAAATCTTCATGATCGGTGCAGTATTAAGCAAGAGCAGTGTTTCTGGACCTGTATCTGACACATTATGGATTCCTATAGAAACACACCTTTTATTAAAGAGTAAGATCCTTTTTGTTTAACCAGAAACACCAGCCTTCAGGTGATGAGTCAAATTTAAGCAAAAGTGAAGAAAAAAATGATATTTTAAACATCTTACTTATTGTATGTAAAGTACAGTGGTAAATGTAATTACTCTCCTTCAATCTCTTGATCTTGTTGCACTCATTCATTGTACAGCTGAACTGCATTTTCAACAGCTTTATATTAATTTTCATGTTGCATTTATTGTGCATATCACAGCTGAAACTACAAAATCTAAAGGTTAGAGAGAAAATCTGGTTAAAAACAATATTTCTGTGCATGAAGTGAGCACTGTGTTCTCCCTGGATGTCTCAATCTCTGAGATTTTTAGGCATTTGTGTCCCTCTTGTGGACAGACAGTGTAATTACAGCATGTTGAATTCAGTCACTGAGAGTTGGACCCTTCATATTTAAAGCTGAACACTGTCACAGTAATTGATGGGCCTTTAACGTTACTTTATGTGTAAATATCTGATCATTCACCTTGAGTCTGTTTGATGACTGACACCTTTTCCCTCTTTGCACCTGCTTTTTAAAGATGACAAAGATCATGAAATAGCTTCTGTTCTCCTTTTTAAAAGCCACTCAGCACTTGTTGTGAGTCCAAAGTGAAACTTCTCAGAGTGATGTAAGTGAAGTCGGCTGCAGATGGCACTTAGCTGGGCCGAGCGCTGCAGTGTTAGCAGCAGATGGTGGAGTGCCGTGCTGATGGATGCACTGTCTAAAGCTCCAGACATGAAACCTGCTGCTCCCCCCTCTGTCTGAGAAACAAGAGAGAGGCTGAGGGTGAGAACCTGCAGCTCTCAAACACCCAGACAACACACACACAACAGTTAAAGCACTGTTGCATGAAGGAATATGATGAGCTTATGAAACTGATAAATGCTACTGTTGATAATTGTTAGTGGATAAGTGTGAGGAAGTGCAGTGAGTGGAGTTTAAATGGAAGCCTCCTTTGCAGGGCTGAAACTGTTGGCTGTCGATGAGCAGAAATGTCTGTTCATTAATTAATTTATTTATTTATTTATTTATTTTTTTAACTCTTGGGCTGAAAAAAAGCCATCTGAAGATTTCATTGTGGATTCAAGGAACTTGGAGTAGACATTTTTTGGACAAACGATTAATTAATTAATCAAAAAATACCATACAAATCAATCAATAATAGAAATTCTTGATTGGCATTATTACTGTAAGTCTCTGACAACATTATGAGTAGGATTCCTACAAAGATAGACCCTCTTATTAAAGAGTCAGATCCTTTTTGTTCAACCACAAACATCGCTATGTATCACTACCAGACTCCATTGACAAAAACTGTAATTTTACTAAGCACAGCACAGGAGCTGCTGGAATACCACTGCCTCCATCTGTTAGTGTGTTTGTGTTGTTGTGTGATACTTACCTAAAAACTTACTCTTTAATAAAAAGCTCTATCTCTGTAGGAATCCTATCCATAATGGATAGTGGACACTTATAATAACAATCTGAGCCTGTTGGTGGCAACAGCTACATCATTATTGCTCAAAACTGCACCAATTCCAATCATTTTTTCCCCTGTTTCAATCATTTACAAAAAATTGGAAAAATACTGGAGTTATCCTTTAAGTGACACTGCTGCAATAAATCCTCCTGTAATTATACATATACTTTTTACTGAAACTATTTATGTGGCATATTTTATACAAACAGATGCAATTAGATGTGCTTCACTAAATATAATAAGGGGCTTTAAAAACAAAGCAGATGAAACCTTCTTGAAGGTTATAACGTTCAGTAACTATTTTGATATTTTGAGTTTATATAAAATTTTCATGCGGTATACACAGATGTGTTTCCAGAATCTGGTCTATCCTCATTGATGTGAAATATTAGCAACTACAATAACTACATCCTCCAAAAAAGAATTCATACCTCTCTCTAAAATAGTTTGAACAAAGATTAAACATTTTAACCTTCATAAAGGGAGGATTTACTGCAGGACTGCTGCATTCGGCAGCAGTCTACAATATACACAAATACAATATATACACAAACAGTAGTAGTAAAAACCTGCAGCCCTACTCTGAGATTGATGAGTGTGATGTGAATACTTGAACAGACTGAGGAGCGAAACGTGTTATCAGCTGCTTTAGATTCAGTAGTAATTCGGCTCATGAATCATCTTTGTTAATATTATTTGCTGCCAGGACGACACAAGGGAGTCCTGTACCTACAAAATTGATAGCGCCCACAAATATTTGAGCTGTGTTTTTCTTTGACACCAACAGACTCGCCATTTTGTCAGCCGCTCTCTGCTCCCCTCTGCTAGATGTGCCGTGACTTGATATATCGGGTCCTTTAGCCCCCGCTTTGGCTCAAATCCAAGGCCCATTTTTACAGATGGGGTTTTACGTGGGCCATTTTAGCAAAGCACCCTCCCCATAAAGCCAAAGTGTCTCATCGCTTCATAATTATGTGATTATGGTCAATTGCTGTGGTTGGGGTGACAGATTCTATTCAAGCCCAACAGATGCTTTTATCATATTTTAGATCCCCATTTGACCTTAATCAACCGTTACATGTATGAATAAAACAGGGAGATAATATTTCACTCAGGAGACGGATCAGGTGTCTGAGCGGAGCCGGTACGACCGAGGAGCCGTGAGGCTGCGAGGGGAAGCTGAAACACTCCAGTTAACACAAAGAGGTAGTGCGTTTAAAGCTGGAAACTGGAGCTGGTGAATGAATTATACAACTGCAGAGGCCGCCAGCAGAAATAAATAAGACAGATAGATGGTGCCACCAAGTGGGAATTAGATGACATTACACTGACTGTGTGGGGAAATAAAAAGAAAGTGGCTCTTTGTTTTAACTAAAAAATAGTTTTATTGTGTTTTTTTGCTGAATACTTATGATGTTATATCCAATCTAAATATCATTTTATTGCTATGATGCCACAACTTTCTGCTCTTTTTTTGTTGACTTTGCATTTTCAAATTACTTTTTTCTTTATATCCCTGATGTTATTTCCTTGTCTTATTATAGAGAAAAGACTAGTTAGAGACATTATATGTAAATTGGGCAAAACAATTCTGGTCTGAGTCGACTGCTGTGTCCTAGTTGCACACTACAAACATCATTTTTAAAAAAATACTGATTACACTGCAGTAATTTTACAACAAATGATTTTCTCTACAGGGTCACTCTTTGTGATTTAATTATAGTAAATGACAACTAGATAAAGCAAGGCTACAGATAATTACAGAAAGAATACAAATACTGTAAATGTATCAGGATTTGTAAAACAAATACTTTCAATCAGAATAACTGCCCTTACGAGGCAAATAAAAGACACATTTCTAACATCTGTCTGATTCATATCTGTGAAATGTATGAAGGTTTCAGATGAAAAAAAGGAACTGTACCTAAACAATGTGCATGGATATACAGTATGTATGCAAGACTCATTTTGATGCCAACAGACATGAGGATGATGAAAGGTAAACCCTTTTTGCAAGGTTACCTTTTCAGTTTAACCCTTTAATGTCCTGCTCATTTTCAGTCTGACTTACCAAAGCTGGAATGAATGGAGTCACTGCTGGGCTCTCTGGCATTGGACTGGGTATTACGTCTATAGTCATGGCATCATCGAGTCCACCTGCATTAAAGCAAGAAAGAAAGGGATTAAATACATTTTCACTTTAGGCACCTTATTTTTTCTGATGTGACAACACATTGTTTTTAATAAGAAATGAAAAGAATGAACCTCCTATAGTGTGAGAAGTCGATTATTTTGAACCTCTCTGTCTGTTTTCATAGTTTGGAGAGGGAGGGATAGAGTAAGTGAAAACATTAACACAATGGCATGACAAGTGGTGTTACATGAAGAACTGATGTTAGAGACTAAAAAGAGAAAATGGTGTAAAACAATGAGCTCTGTGTTAGCAGCGTTATACTAAAACTACAACGCCGAATTTCATAAAACTTAGTGGAGAGGTGGAACATGAGCAGACGAAAAAAACAGCAAATTTTTGTGCGGGTCCGATTTGTTTTGGAAAAATGTCCATATATTTATGATGAGTTTGGTTTCAGCGATATTGAAAAGTGACGTTTTCCAAGCTACTTTACCAGTCATATTTCGCCAGATCCGCGTTAGCGTGGTTTCCATGGGGACGCATCCGTTGAGGTGTTCGTCATACTGAAGTGGGCGTGGTTTTATGTAGACGGAGCGGCGTTACGGCATGACGTCAACTTCATTGGTTCTGTATAAACAAACAAAGGCGTTATCATGAAACCGTACATACTTCTACGTGCCTGGTTTACTTTGAGTGGCAATACAAACTACCTTACACTATTAAGTTACATAAAGCAACGAGAAAGCGTACATGACTTTCTAACATGACTACGGATGTAAATTAGCCAGAGGGTAACTTACTTGCATTTAGCGGCCAAGCGTTAGCTTCGTTAGCTAGCTTGTTGCTTGGTAGCTTGAGCCCAAACGTGAAAATTCTCACTCGTAAAAAGACGACACAGCTAACTTATAATTTCCACCACAAAATCAAGGTACACCTCCAACTGAGAGTTGACTTCTTGTCTGACATCTAAGGAGTTGCGCGTGCGCTACGCAGGTGATGTTAAACTCAGCATCTGATTGGCTGCAGAACTACCTTTAATCAAAAAGGAAGGGAAACGAGCAATCTTGAACTTTTTGTCAACATAGTGACATATGAAATAACAAGATACTAGTCTTCTCCCGTTTTTTGAAGCATTGCCCCCACCCTCAATGTGTGTAACCAACAATATATAAGAACAATATCAGGTAATGTCTACAAAACTAAAACAGGAAGAACATAAATCAAACAACTCTAATCAGCACATGAAGGACAGTATCCAAGTGTTTGTGTATGGGCTTTGCAGATGTATTTCTCACAGGTGCAACACATGAACACAGTGTCTTGTTCTTTCTTTCTACATGTTAAATTCAGAGGATACATGTGGGTGTGGAGGTTTTGGAGCTGCACAGAGACAACTGACAGTTACTAACTAAAAAATAAAAATCAGTGATAAGTAATGAGTAAATGTTGACATTTTTTCAACACTGATAGTATAGAATAGGGCATGTGTGTCAGGTCTTGAACAGCTTGTAGCTGCTGTATCTTTCCTATGTGCAAAGCATGAACCAGGTGATCTCTTTCTGAGTCAGAGTCAGAAGTTGGATGAAAATCATTCATCATGAATCACTGCAAAGTTCACTCTGAGTTGGAAGAAATGTGACCAAACTATTAAGTGTTTACTGAGGAGTGTGTTGGTCCACACCTCCACATCTTTGGCTTTTTAGTTTTCCTTTTTTGATTCGCAGTCTGAAAGTTTCTGTTTTAACCCTGATTCTGATCGTTCAACCTAAATGATGAAAGAAAGCACTAAACGTCTGATTTAATTGGGTTTTATTTGAGGCCTCGGGCTAATAAACACTCCAAAAATCAAAAAGGGAAGCGTAGCATATTCACCTGCTGAAAGGAAGTCTGCACAGGCTGCATCGTGTATGTTTAATGTGGCACAGGAGTGACACAAATAACAACAGTGTTTTCTGGATTTTCAATTTCTCTTTTTTGGCTGAGACAAAAAAAAAATCTCATCTCCTGTTGTTTGTTGAGGCTCAAAGGATTAAACAAAGTCAACAATGATGGAGAGGCAGTGATCTTTTGAAATATTTACATTTGTGTTTTTTGCTTCTCCTCCTTCCCCCTGAAGGCGTACGTCTACATTTCTCCTCTCGCAGGCCTCAGGCTCAGAGTTTGTCTTTGCTCCGGCTGGGTAAATGGCGGCCTCGGCGACAGACAGGTGTTCTCCATCTTGTAAACCCGGAGGGGCTTTGGCACAAGACAAATGGGTCTGGGAGCGCCGCCCCGCCCATTTCCACCTGGCTCATCTCATATGGTGGCGGCGATGCTGTGCCGTGGGATTTGTAGTCTTACCACGAGTCCCAGTCTGCCCCCGAGCTCACAGAAACTCATCACTCACCACAAAACAGCGCCGAGACACAGAGGCTGAAGTAGACAAGTTTATTAATGATAATAATGAGGATGATGAGGATGATGATAATATTAATAATTAGTCATAATTATAATAACGTTAATGTCATAATAAATAGAACTCTTCATCTGAAGCACGTAAAGAGAAGCATACAGAAAGAGAAAAAACAAAAACACAAAGTTCAGAGTACAGAGCCAGAGGAGGGGGCAGGGACTTCTAGAGACATTTTTTTAACCTTTCAATATATCCATTTAATTTTTTAACATTTTTAAACTTTATTTAACTGGAACATTTACAAAAAGGAGAAAGAGATAGATTTTAAAAAATCCTTATAAATAAATTTTGTCATTATTAGAACAAAATACAAGATTTCGGGGAGTCAGAGGATGTTTTTTTTTTTTTTTTCTTTTTCCCCCTGAAAGGACAGCTGGGGGAGGAGGGGAGGGGTAAAGGACGGGTGAGGGTCATTATGTACAGAACACCAGGAATACAAAAGGGGCCAGTCAACTCACATACTAGAAGGCTAGAGGGGGGAGCTGGGATGGTGGGAGGAGGGTGTCGCATGGGGTGGGTATGTCGGGGGGTCGGGGGGGGAGGCGGGGGACTCTCAGAGGGGGACATCCTGCTAGTGTCACAGCTCAAGCAGTTGTGCTCAGGAAGATCAGGACCAGTTCTTCATACTGAAGGCATCTGAAGGAAGGAAGGGAGGGTCGCTTTAACCCTGCCCCCTCCCACCCCCACCTCCCCACTCCATCCCACTGCTGAGGAGCAGGCCGCAGCTTTGGAGAGACAGAACGTCTCTGGACGCAGAAATAAACTCAGCTGTGCGTCAGCGAGCAGAGACAAACAACCACAGCTCTGTGAGAGTGTGAGTTAAAACTACCTGGAGAAATAGCACCGAAAAAGAAACAGAATTCAAACCTGACCACTGATGCTAGTACAGCTGCTAACATGGAAGACCAGCCAGACCAACGACTTAGATTAGTTCACTTCAAATTCCACTAATCAGTATCTTTTATAGTCATTATGTATCAAAAGACGATGTGTCATTCTCACTGTGATGAAGCCAAAGAAAACAAAGGCAATAAAATATCTATATTTTTTGTCAGTGTTCAAATACAGAAGCAAAGTCTCATGGGAGCTGTAGTTGAATGCTAACAAAAATAATTGCGTTAGCTCAGAAAAATGCAAAGTAGCTCTACAACTATTCATCATTACACAACTTTGAGTTATTTTCCTTCAAGTGTCCCAAACAAAATATTCATTATAACAGCTTTAATGTGCTTTTTTCTCAGTTTGTACCAGGACGGCTCAGTATTGTAATGTTGGTGAACTGTCTTCTCACTTCTTGATACATGCTAGAGGGAATATATTTTCATTCATGTTTAGAATAATAATAAGTAAATAATCAAATACTAGAGAGGAAGTTGTGTACTAAAGTGCCTAATTGTCTTAAATGTTTAGAATTGTGCATAATAGTTTTAACTGTGAACTACTAATATAATACTATAGTACTTTGTAACATTGAACTGTCCCTTACTACTACTACAACTACTAACAATAACAATAGTGATATCAATAGAAACAATAGGAAATAAAGAGACTTATTCAGATACACATGAAACTTATTTGAGAATCTGTTGAAAATTTCAACCTTTCAATTTGCATAAATTAAAACAGTAACAGCCTCAGTAACTGTCCCACAGAAATGCTACATATTTACCTCTAACATAAAATAAAATTATGTGTCCTGTCACAGACTGTAGTAAAACACTGCTCTGACAGAGATGCAGCTCAAACCAGCGCTGAGTGTCTGTGTATCTGATGTATCTTAATCCTAAACTGGGTGACATGTTATTTCACCAAATATGTATTAATCCACTGCTGAAAATAGTCCCCAACAGATGCGGAATTTACTCCTGTTTGTCTGATAGAAAATACACTGACCAGATGTTTACATCCTCAGTATAATAACACCAGCCTTCCCCGTTCATGATTTCATGAACCTGTAGTGAAGTAGAATGAGAAGATAACCTTACAAAAATGTGCCTATCACACGTGACATCACTTTTTTTTCCTTTGTTTTCTGCAAAGTGCATAGATAATTAGTGGACATCATGTGACCAAACTTTAATGTTTGTAAGCTAAAAAAAACAAAAACAAAAACAAAAGAAACACTGTGGTTCTTTATCTCTGCCAATTAACTCGACCATTAAGCTGATTCTGCCTCCAGAGCAGCTCTGCAGCTCCCAGGAAGTTCCCGTCAAACTAAAAGTCCAACCTGCTCCTGAGTCTTTTCTGACCCACCACAAGTCTGTAGTGCTGTATGTAGGCCAGATGAATCATGTGACTCTCAGAAACAGACCTACAGGTATGAAAATGCTAAGCCTGCATATGATCGCTGCGTGGGAGAACAAATGACCGACTTTACCCCAATTAGACTTCACAACAGTTAGTTGCCATGATATAGATACTCTTTGTAATATATGAGAAGCTGTCTACAGATGAACAGAGGTCGCGTGGGTAGGAGCCCTGATTCAGAACAAGTCTTTTTTTTTTTAACCTGAAATAAGATGAAGTTAATCAAGAAGTGTGAGGTGAGATTTACTGTACAGGATATTAACAGTACACACTGTAGTTTTGTACAGGAAGTCAGGAGCTTAACCTAGTGTTACCTTCTCAACAGTTCACACAAAACCACTACCAAGTAGTGTACCCTGAACTCTCAAACAAAGTTGTGCTTCACCCGAACCTGCTCGCCTCTGATGATGAAGTTTCTTCTCAGGGCCAGCAGGTTATTTCCAATATGCAATAAAACCGCCCGCCCACCAGGGTCAGCATGAGAACAGCAGTTCATAAACCAAGGCTTCTGCAGGAAAGCTGCAAGCCGGGCTTCGTCAGCGGGGCTCGTTACGTTAGCTGAAGAGCCGAGCTCTTCCTCAGCAGTAATGAGCGAATGAAAACTGGGTCACGTCAATACACATCCGGGCTCCGCCGCCATCACCGAGTCCCGCTGTCTCCTGATCAAAGAGCACTGAGACTGTGTGTTCAAATCATACTTTGGTTCAAGTAAGAAAAGAAAAATCAATATTCATCAACTTTTTATCTGACACCTTGCGCTAATTAGCAAGTCTTTGCAGCTCCAATGAGGGGCCGAAATTACTGCAGATGTGATTCTTTTCCTGAAGTGTTTGTCGGGTAAAAGTAGGATGTGATGTTTTGCTCTGAATGGGAAAATATGTTGTGTGTGTGTGTGTATGTGTGTGTAAATCTGAGTGTGTTGTCGACTGCTGCTTAGCTTGTGTGTGTGTGTGTTGTTTTGTGTAGTAAAGGGGGGGTTTCAGGGAAGATCAGTTCACACTATCACCATCACACTTTCAATCATATAACACATGATCACATGTTACAGTAAATATCAGGGACATATTTAGTTGGAGGGGGGTCTGATATCTATGTTCGGGGGCCAGAGGCTTTCCTGCCCACCCCCTCTACTCCCTGACATCACCACAGCCCATATAATAGATATGTATATATATTTATATACAGAAAAAGAATACATACTTATTGGACACCCTAGACATTAAAGTACATTCAAAGAACTGAACCAACATTCTTGTTTAAACACGTTTACAGTGACTCTCCTGATATAAAGAATTAAGGTTTCGCTTCCACCAAATTAAAACTTTTTTTCCTCTTTAAAAGTTTTCAGTGCTGCAAAAAAACAAACAAACGAAAAAAACACACAAATAAATATTTTCAGAATACATTGACAAAAGAATTGACATATTTCAGCCCTCGTTCCTTGTTACCGTTGGATGGGCACTACTGTATTTCTATAATGTTTTATCTAGCGACATAGTCTATATGCCTCAGGCTTGTGTTTTGGTTATGCACCTGCTGATGTAGTACAATGGGATTATTCGATTATAATTCAATTTGTTACATGGACGTTGATGAGTTATTCTCGGCAGGTGGAAACGTGCATCCTTGGTAGTTGTACGCACCTTATCATCACGTTGGTCTGATAGTTAGTCCGTCGGTGCAGAGTGACACAAAGGCTTGGGCTCGGAGTCTGGCAGGTGAGTAAAGTCGGCGACTTCTGCGCCATTTTCTCTAACTAGTCCTCAGTCATTGACCTCTGCTGGGGCGTGGAGAGGGGCAGACCGGGGAGGCTCGGCTTTATACACCGTCTCACCGTCCCGCCGTGGCTCAACCCCCCACTCCCCAACACTGTAAACCAGTGACGCTGCCCATTGGGGAGGGCGGGGATGCCCAATGGTGCTGCCAGGAGGAAGTGACATCACGACAGTATCCACAGGGGACGCTGCTAACAGTAGGCGCTGCCGGCCAGTGACACCGCAACAAGGAGGAAGGAGCGACATCACCGGCCCGAAAAAAGGAAGGAAGGAAGTAAGGACGGTGGTCGGGGAGGTTGGAAGGAAGAAGGCGGAGCAGTGAGACCAGGAGGCTGACCTTTGACTCCACCCACAGGAAGTACAGCGTAGAAAGTGCTTCTGCCTGGATGCCGAGCTCTCCCTGCCACCTTTCTGTTTATGTTTTTGTTTACACGACCTCGGCGACAGAGCAGTGTGCCATAGAGAGAGGAGGGGGGGCTCCTCCCTCCTCCTTCCTGCATACCACAGAATCAGCATCAAGGGCCAACTGTTCATCTCCCTTACCAAAAAACATAAAAACAGATTTGTACATATATACTGCTTTATACACACTTTTTACCATTGTAAATCACAAAAGTATAGAAAAATAAAATGTTTTATAATAACGGGACACTTTTCTTTCTCTCTCTGTCTTTTTCTACCCGGCAAAAAGGTGGTCCCTGGTGGAAACTGGCTCGCTCCGTCTGTCAAGTTTGTGGCTGGTTTGACACCGCTGCCGCGGCGCCACTTTGTACGCCTCCCGTCTTCCCTCGCCAGCCTCAGTAGAGGGACTCCTTCTCGTCTTCTTCTTCTTGTGTTATTTTCTTAAAGCTAGTTCTCCTCTCTTCGTTGTTTTCATCTGTGATGTCCATCAATACTGAGTACAGCTCTTCCTTTTGTATTTACTGGAAACAGGGGAGAAAAGTGGGGAGACTGGTAAATATGCAGAATGTTATGTTTCTGTAAGGCATACATAATGAGAGGTGCTATGAAAAGTCAGTGTGGAGCAGCTTGGTGCAAGTTTATTTCTCTCTAAACAAGTTTCTAGGAGTGTGTGCATCTTGTCACAGAAAATAGGAAGGCTAGGAAGTAGCTCTTTGAAAAAAAAAATACAAGTAAACATATGGGATAATGTATGGAATAAACAACACACACTTTCTTTAAAGTCCTGTCGCCCCAACATTTTTTCCATCTATGCAATGTGCACTGTTACAATGAGGAAAAGTTCACAACGTAAGGTTAAGACACAACGACGGAGTCACAACAGCCGAAAGGAAACAACGTTTAAAACCCAACTGCAAAAAAGTTTGAGAGCAGAGAGACAACAGCTTCATTCACTTTTCATCCCGCTCTTGTCGTGCGGCATAAAAGAAGCGGGAGCAGAGGCCTTCCGCCTGCCAAAACTAGTGCTACTGCTCTCCCCAGAATAAAGATCAGAGTGCGCTGTGATCATACAAGTGGAGATCGGCGGTTTGGCAGTGCAAAGTGAAAAGTCTCAGTGTAATGGGGCTGGATGGAAGCAGAGGAAGAGGAGGGTGGGGTGTGTGCAGGTCGGGGGCAGGCAAGGCGAGGCAGGTGTCCCAGGACCCCCGTCATGACAGATGCTTGCTAATTCAGAGTGATCTTCAGCAGCTCCGTGGAGCTTCTGATAAATAAATAAATAAATGAAAGAAGACGAGGCTTTAATTTTGAAATGGCTTTGTAGTGCGTTACCCCGCCCCCCCCCAGCTTCTAATCCAGAGAGACAAACAGTCAGCCAAGTGGCGTGCTCAATCAGCATCTCCTCGCGTCTATCTCCTCTCATGGAGGAACTGGCCTGAGCTTCTCCACCTCCCCTATCTATCCTATACCTCAGATTTACTGAGCGCTCGCTAGGGACCCACCATACAAAAATATCCACATGCAGCCTTATAGCTCAGCAGGGAGGGAGCACAATAGTGCTGGAGCTACATATAGTCCTCACTGACAGGCAGCCCAGAAGTGGAGGGGCTGCCGACACAAATATATTAATCACCCGCGGATATGAAGGATTCAGGAGAGGGTTAGTTCAGGAATCAGAGCCTGCACTTCTTTCAGTTGTAGTTTGTTAAAACAAGAAATTAAAACTTGAGCCTATTAAAGGATCAGTTCACCCAGATTACAAAAAAAGAAGAAGTTACTTTCCTACTTAGACCCAGCGGTATCGAGCCATGCAGATAGTTTCTGGGTTTCGAGACGTGAGTTTGTGCTGCCAGCCCAGCGCAGTAATCTGTGACGGCTGAGAGACTTCAGTGCAATTTTGGCAGAGGAAGAGGAAGATGACTGCCATTTTGTTTTCACCTCATTATTGGTGCCGAGTTAATGTTAGTCTGCTTCAGTTTGGATTCTTGTATCTTGTTGCTGGATGTAGCTGGCTAAATGGCTGCATAGTAAGGTGTTGTCCTGATTCTTAATCCCACCAACAAAGCTCTGATTTTTGATTCTCCAACAGGAGAAACGCCCATAAAACAGAAGAAGACCAGATCTATTTTAACTGCTGGAGGAAACTGTGGCCGCAGGCTGTGATTTAGAGGTGTACAAGTAGGCTACAAAAGCTAATGTCATTAATAAAGCTGCATTGCATTGATCTCTTATCCACCACAGAAATATTCTCTTTTTTAGACTATCTGCATAACGAGACACCGCTGGAGGTGAGAAAATGTTTTTAAAGAAACAAACAACGCGTGCACATACTGAGAGAAAATAAAAAACAAAATCTGAATGCAGATTTTGATGGAAAACCCTTCAGTTGACAACATCCACGTGTGAAGGCAGACATAATTGTCTTATAACTGCTTTATTCTGACACTCAAAACAATCAGAGATTACTTATGTCACATATTGACAACAAAAAGAATTCATGAAGAAAGAAAAAAAAAGTCATAATAGTATACTTTTACCTATGAAATTAATCCAAAAGAAAATTACTTTACACCTTTCAGACAATATATTCTCATTATAGAAATTACATACAATTCAAGAACAAGTTCAGCTGAATTGAAAATACACAGATAACCCCACTTCATATAGGAATACATATAAAACAGTTACTCAGAGAATTGCGATATAGTGTGTGTGTATATACATTTAAATGTATTTACAGGTACTGTAACTTTTTTGCTTGGTTCTTTTTTGTACAAATCTTTTAGGTGGATTAATAAATGCACCTGCCAGCTTATCAGGGCTTAGTGAATACTTGTAGTAAATATAAACGATGGATAAAGAGTATTTTCTGCTGATATGTAAACGTATCTCAATACTACTATTAATAAGTACGAACAGATGTTTGGATCAAATAGAGGTCTGGTTGCATATTAAGCTGGTTATGGAATACAACAAAGGCAAACGAAACCAAAAAATATCAAAGTGTTTGTTTTATAAATTCACATTTAAATTACTCTTGACTAACTGTAAGCATAATAAAACGGCTCAGACCTCTACAATACTGACTACCAGAGTTATTTACATGTTTATGTCTTTAACATTTAAGCCTTGATAAGCTGACACCGAAACAGTTAAACAACGCTAATTTGAACTTTTTCTGTAAACTGTAGACAAACCCGTGCAGACTGATAGGAGCAATTCCAGGTGACAACACTCAAACTCGTCCCTGTAATAACATGACAGTAGGAAAGTGTCAGAGTGAGGATGAGTCTGTTATGAAACCTCATGATGAGATATTTCTTGGGATAAAGCACAAGGTGCATCCGTAAACATGTTTGGTTTTGTGTAGTGTCTGCCTTTAGTCGAGCAGCTGACCAGCAGGTCTTTAACATCAGGAAGCACATTCAAACTGCAGCTGTCTGTTATTTTTCTGACGAGGTTAAAAAAATGAAAACGAGTGAAGGCTACTGGCTTTGAGTTTGTCCCATCGGTCCGCCTGCTCAGCAAAAACAAACTGTGAGCCCCCAGAGGATCAGGTTATTGCCGTTACATGTGCTAATGCTTTAACATACAGTGTACAAGTCACTGGTATTAATTTACGTTGTAAAATTTCAGTTTTATGGGACGAAAATCTAAATTTGAATCATCTAAGTTAATGTTTAGTTACTTACGCTGAAGACTGGAGGGAGAATTCATGAGTCACTGTGTAGTTCTCATTTAGAGGCCAAGCAGCAGTTTTCAAAATCTGCTCTGTAAATCTACATAAGATCAAGAACACATTATTAATTCTTTTGCACATTAATTAGTATTTTGTGTTTTGGATTAGTATCTGAATAATTTGATTGTGATTGGAGGTAAATGGATTAACTTCAGATTTAACCTGTGAAACATTCAGTCATCTTTGACATCTGTTAAAAAACATGTTACATTCTTAATCTAACGTTACATTTTATAAATCTATGAGCAGAAATGATACATTCAAGAGCGCAAATTAATAATTAGTATTGGTTTAGTATCAACATTAGTCATTTAAACTGGCTGATGAATGTCTGACAGCTGATTTAGCTGATTAGATCATTAATACCGTCATGACTGTAGTTCATGGTGATGTTGTTTTTGGTTTTGTTGTGTTGTTAAGATGTTTTCTATAACTTGTAGTTCTCCACATGCTGCATATAAGCACATGTGTAAGGTGGCCAAAAAATTAGGAACGCCTTTTTCATTCCTTTTACTTTCTCCATGACCATCTCTCAGGCTCTGTACTTATCACATCAACAAAGCACCATTTTGATATAGTTTTTAAAGACTTTTCAGAAGCTCTCAACAATCCTGACATTTTTTCTCACTTTCACTTCTAACCCACCCCTCTTTATGTTTCCTTTACACACTGCATGCTAAAGCATTAGCACGTTCTGCTCTGATGATAGTTAAAGAGACCAAACAGGTCAAAAAAAGCCAAAGCAGCTCTTCGTCACTTGAAACGAGGAAAAGCTGGAACGTGTTTGTTTTTTATTTTCCTGCCACTGATAGATCTGAGGTCAGAGTTAAACTATCGTGATGTTATTACAGGGACTCAGAGTGAAGTCACGTTAAACTGTTAGCTTACTGTAAACTACAGTATGTTAGCAAACTGCATTCACTTCCTCTTTCTCTCGTCTCCCTTACACACACAAACACACACATTCTAATGCATATATATATAGAGAGCACATAGGCACACACATTCAGATCAGAAAACAAACCAACAAAAAAGTCTATTTCATTCCAGTCTAGCTTACTAATAGTGGTCACTAACTGAACACCCACACATGTACTCTGCTGCAGAGTTTATATGAGAAACTCCTACAAATGCACAAACCACTTCTCCCCTTTGAAAATGGTAAAAATAATATTCAAAGTTTGTTTTCGACTCATATAAAAACCCCAAACGGTGCGTACGTACTAGCATAGAAAAGGAAGAACAATGTTTCTTTACCCACATAAAGATTTTCTTTGACTCATGAGATAATGGGTTAATTTTCTTTTTTGATATACAACATTACTCTATATCATTTTAACATCTCGACTAAACATAACTAGCTGTATATGATACTTTTATAAATATGTTACATCTCAGAAAGGATTTGAAAAAACAACAACAAAGAAAAAAAACAAATAAAGTGCAACAAACAGATTTTTTTCTTTTGAGACCACAAACACTTTTGTGAGTACATATAAATTAAATATTATTGGCAATAGCTTTGAGTTTCCATAGCTGCACTGAAATCTTGACAGCTAACTGTAGCTACACAGAGATTTTCTTTTCAATCCACCTCACGTAGCACAAAGTTGTAATAGAAGCCAATGCAACGACTGTATGTCGACTAAGAGGCGAGCACTGCTGCACTCTACACATTTACATTGTGTCCCCTAACTCCTGGGTGCTTTTAGAATATATCATACTGAACTTGTGTGTGTATACAGTGTAAAATGTGTTATACAGTTTATGTCTACACATATATATATATGTATATTTTTTATATAATACAGTAGCTTTAATAAAGAACAACAGTACAGTCTTGTTTTATCATCCTCTCTTGGGGTCTCTGCTTAAACAAAAAATCAAAAATCAGCTCTTCTAGAAAGCCGTGTTGCAAAGAGGACAAACCTGCTGGTTGTGTTAGAAATGAAACTATCCTGCCTGCTGAGGAGTGAATAGCACTGTATTCTAGTTTGTGAGTTTCAGTTAGCTTATCCTGAGGTAAAACATTTTGTGCAATGCTTAAAAAAGAGACCAGTGACTTGTAGCAGAACAGCCCTCTGTCCGGTTCACCCACCTCAGTGCTGTGTCATGACTCTGTGTGTGTGTCAGTGGATGTTTGGGACCGTTTATCTGACGTGGTGTATTAGTGAGGATACGCAACCGTTATCTTCTGCAAATGAAGCTCATGTGCAACTATTTTGCATTTACCGATTACGTTTTGGGGGAAACATGCTGTATGCTGACTGAGCAGAAAAATAGGAACCCATGCATAATCTAGTTCAGCACTGCAACTAAAACAATAGTAAAAACTGTCCATCACAAACTCCCAGAGCTTGTTTTGTCCAGCTAACAGTCCAACACCCAAAATACATTCAATTTCCAGTGAAACACAGCAGTGAAAAGCAGCAAATCCTCCCTTTGAAAAGCTGGAACCAGTAACTTTTGGGTATTTTCCTTCATATTTGACTTAAATTCTTAGTTAATTATAAAAACTCTTTTTTCAGTTCACTGGTTAAGTGCACTAATCTAGTAAAACAGATTTGTAATAAATGTTATTTACAGGCTACACTCTCTACTGAGACTGTACTTTGTCACTATGTTACATAGCATTTTATTGTTATGAACCAAATATGTGAAACACCTTCCAATAGGACGTCACGAACTACAGCTACAAAATCTAGTCGACACACAACTAACACAAAAACGTCAGACAGAACTATAATATTAGAATCTGCAAAACCTACAAAGCCCACTCTAAAATATTCTTGAATCCACCACAACATGAAGTTGCGTCTCCTCGCTATTAGAATTCAGCCAATGAAAACACTCCTGGAGCAGCCTCATAAAGTCTTAAAGGACGTGGTCAGAGACCTCTTATAGTAAAAGTAATCATCCCCTATATTTACCTTTGGCTTTACACAACTGTGTCCCTGAACGTCACACAGCCAGCGTTACATTTCTCCCAAAACGTAAGCACCAGTGCAGAGTGGTTGCATATAAATGTACAGCAATTTGCAGGAGACTGGGCTGGAACATGAGCATTGTGAGTCCAAGACATAAAATCTGACCTTCGTGACCCTTTTACTCTGCATGCTGTCATACCAACATAGTACAGCTTGTAAGACTCCACTGCAAGTGCACAACAGTAGGACACTCCAACGTTTAAAGGAAAAACAGAAGCAATCAGAGCAGTGCCGTCTTTGAACTAAGAATTACCAAGGCATGTTCGTCAGCGTCTGGACTCGTTATTTCTGCGTGTTAAATGGAAAATAGAGGTTAGAAATGTCATTCACTGGGATGGATCAGTGTCGACCTGATCAGACCTGGTGTGTTTCCTGTTTGTCGTGTGTATATAGGTACTATAAAAATGCCCCAGTATATTCTTAGTCAGATGACAGCGGCTGCATACACACACCTCTGAGCATGCATCATGCGTGCTGCAGTAGGCTCACATTGGTTATGGTGACACAGCACCCATATACAGCAATCAAGATAATGCACATGTGCATAAAACTTTCCAAAAGAAAACCAAAAGCACAAAATGAATACAAAACAAGAGCAGACCAATGATGACATCAAAAAGGTTGTTGTAGAAATATCGGCTTGAGAGGGTGTCAGGGGAGGGGCTCAGCATGGGGACCTGGAAGCTTTTAGTTTGATTTAGCTCCCCACCAAGGACCGGGTGTTCGCTTGTTTTGTGTATTTTTTTTTTTTTTAGATAGTTTTTTTTTTGTTTGTTTGTTTGTTGGGGTAATGTCTCTGTCTTTTCTCGCTTTTTTTCTTTCTTTTAGTAGGGAGTGAAGCGACTGTACCCTCCTCTGTATAGGCTAGCCTGCAACATCAAAGATGAAAAAGTACCAATCAGTATTCAAGTGACAGCTTTAGTCGGTTTCTCTTTCTCCACAAATTTCCTTCCTTTTTCCATGCAAGTTATTTATATTAATTTTAATATCGGAACGGAGGCAGATTGATAGTTGACATATTTAAGCCAATAAATGTTTTTTGTTTGAATTGATCGCCTGATTGCATACGCTGTGGGTGTGTGTTAGGAACAGGGTCATCAGGAGTTGAGGTGGATTTGGAGCTTAACTGGTGCAGATGATGGAAATGAACTGTCGTAAAATATTTTTTATACAGTAGCAAAGCAAAAAAAAAAAAGTGCACTTTCTTAAAAAAATATATCATAGAAACACGGGGCCTGAGCTTAGACTTTCTTCGAATTTAATACATTAAGCAATAAATTGGAAAATACTGCGCTTTGTGCTTTTTCACTTGAGGAAATCCATTTCTTTTGAGGCCGTAACAATATCAGAGATTCAACCAAAGCAGAATAAGTTCAGAGAGGTTTAATCACAGCTCCTTTTCAAGTCTAGCAGAGGTGTCTGCACCTTTCTGGAGGGGCAAACCACCTCAGGATATTAGCCCTTAGATTTAGCACCATGCTCAAGATATCTAGGGCAGACACACACACATGTAAAGCATGCACGTGGGCCTATGCATGCACACCTGCACATGCACGCACACACACACACACACACACACACACACGGTCCCTCCTCTCATCTTTGCATGGCTCCACCACAATTAGGAATTCAGACAAAGTCCAAAAGCTCCTGAATGTCTTCAAAGGCTAATTCTGCCTAATTTTGGGGAGCCCTCTTGCTTGTACAAAACTTTCATCCGTATGAGATGCTTCTGCACGCTGGAAATGAGTAAAGAAAATTTCCAACCTCAACCTCAGAGGAACTAATTATTGTATAGCTTTTAAATGCAAAAATGACTCCTCTCTGCTGGAGAACCATTAATCAAATATGATAAAAGAATTAGGAACCACACTGGTCTTTTCTCTTTAGCTCACGAGTTTATTAGATGTTGGTCTCGGCACAGCTCATCTCCCAGTAGCGTTGCCATTTGGTCCACACCACACGAACACACACGCACTCACGCACACACACCCTCTCGAGTCTGTGTTAGCTCCCTGAGCTCCCAACACACACAACATTAGCTCGGATATTTTTAGGGGCCAAATCCTGTCTTCTACTTTCATCAAGAGGACGATTAAAGTGTCAGAGAAATGGAAGGAAATTTGGAGGAAAAAGAAGAAAGAATAAAAAAACATTCAAGCACATTTTTTAATTAAGTAAATGAAGAGGAAAAAGAAATGTCTTAATTAATGAAAGCTTTTAGCTAGCAGCTGCACCGGGGAACTGTACGCCTTTTTTTTTTTTTTTAATGTTGTTGAAAAATCGCATGCATGCCGGAATGGTAAATTTCAGTCATTTCTCAAGCAGAGAGCACACCTCCGATCAAGCTTGTGGGCAGGAGGGGAGGGCGAGACAACTCCCTCCCTCCGTCTCGCTCTCTCTTTTATGTCCCACGGCACACTGCTGCATGCGTTTGATGGTCCTTAATCTCTAGGTTTGGTCTGCGAGCTCGGTCCCATCCCCTCATCATCATAAAACAAAACCAAAGAGAAACTCTCTCTGTTTCAAAAAAACGATTTTCTTTTATTTATCATCACATTTCATCTTTGATGTTACAGTAGCTGCAAAAGCTAGCTAAAAACAGACATTAACAATTCAACTTCATCCCTTCAAGTTTGGTTTGGCTGAATGGAAAAAAAATAAAGATGATCCAACTCACTCTGCAGTGAGTGGAGTGATGTGGAATGAACAGAACGCTTGGAAATATAGTTGTTATGTAAGATGCAAAGTTTGTGTTAAAAAGGAAAAAAAAACACTGCAGTGATCACTCATTCTCATTTCAGGAGGAACTTGTGTCAAATCAATATTGCATGAGGTGAGCTTGCGTGGCATAACATTAGTTTGTTGCACTAAATGTCTGAGAAATTTCCACATGCCGGGCTTTTAGAGTACTGCTCAGCTCCACTAGGGTGTGCCAGATAGCACGAAAAAACTAAATCAATTAATGAATAAATAAGACAAATAAAAACCAGTGACCACTGCAGTCTCTGGTCTTTATTTTGCAGTGTGAGTTGTGTGTGTGCTAGCTCGTGTCGTGACGTTTCAGAGAGGCTGCAGACAGAAACAGGCGGCGGTCTCGTGGACTTACCATAGTCCCCACACTGTATGTGGCGGCAGGGCCAATCGTGTGGTGGTAGGGGTCTGCTGTTGCATAGACTCTGCCATAGCTGCACAACGGGAGGCACAGAGAACACGGTCATTGATCTATCATTGACGAGGAGAGCAGAACATTTATGCATGCTTGTTTAATGCTCAACCCCTCAAGTCAACTCTTTCAAGTCTCTAACACAATCAATTATTTCCCTCCTCAGCCCCCTGGGCTTCCTACATTATACAAGGTGGTTCAAAAAGGGGAGTTCAAAGGTTGGCGAATTATACTTGTCTTTTCATTGTCATCTTGATTAGGTGGATGGAATAGGTAATGAGCAGAGAGAGAGGGAGACAGAAAGAAAGAAAAATGCAGAGAAGGAAACACAGTTGGTGCTGGAGGGCTTGGTCTCTCACCCTGTTCTTGTTTACCCAGGCTGCACACTGGGCTCACACCCCTGTCTTTTCATTGTTACTGGTTTGGAACTAATCCTTCCAATTTCCTTCTGAGACAGGACAAGATGTGTCTGCTTTATTTATTTATTTATTCGACTTCACATATTCCTCTATTTACTTCCCTCTTTTTTTTTCTCTCAATGCTCGCTTGCAAATGAGGGTCTGCACGGAGCAGATAAGGCACACCCAGCCAAGGACTGAGGGCACCAAATCAACCAGGAATAAAAAAGTGGAGAGAGGAAGAAATTCTCCTAAAGGAGACAACAAGACATACAGCGCTCATGCCTTTCTCGTGAGCTACATTGAGTTATATAAGATCTAAATATGGCTCGGCCCATTTAAGTCCGGCAGCACCCAAGGTCAGTGAACAGGACGTGAAATCAGAAAGGCTGTCTCGGCTCCTTGGGGAGGAGGCCGGTGCCATGAGATGGTCAGGGGGAGTCTCCGTGGTCCTCTTATCTTCAGTGAGCACCGAACCCCACAGGCCCTCTAAGGCTAATATATCTACAAAATGACTCTCACCAGAGTGGCACTGCTGACGACCGGCAGGTCAAACCACCCTGTGCAATGTCACAGAGCCTCAACAGAGCTGATTGGAAGCCGGCAGGGTCTCTACAATGTGACTGGCTCTTCACAAGGTCTCTTTGATACATCAGACTCACCACTACCAACTCTGTTTAGTTACTTAAAGGGCTTTGGTAATGCAGCCTGTGAGCACTGTGGGCTTTTCAGATAATAAATGTTTCATATTTTACAGGGGTTTCACACGCCTTCCACAATCCTGGTGACCTCTTTTTATGATTGGCTGACTGCTCCACGGTTAAATCTGATAAGGTATTGCCGAGACAATACAGACAAACCCCTATTGATCCAATGGGCATGACCGCTTATTCAAAAGGAAACAAACAGACAAAGCAAAACAAACAACTTGGAGGTGAATTACATTAAATCTCAGGGAAAAGTATAGGCAAGAGAAACAGGAATTAAATCACTGCGAGGAAAAAAAAAGCTGCTGTCCAATTTCTGCTCTTGCCGAGCACGGCTGCTCATAATTCGAGCTGCGGCGAGGCCTGATAAATCTTACATTATCGATATGATCTTCAGGCTCTCAGGCAGGGTGTACGTTATCAGAAGTGACATGCTCAATCCTTCCCAGATTAGATTCCCAAACCAGCCCACATCCCGGCTGACAACGGCTTTCAGGGGCCGAAATGAATCAGCGACGCCTCCTCAAACGGAGCACACCTGAACCGGAGTGACATCACTCAGAAGTGATAGAGTTCCTGCCGGTCCGTCTCTTCTCCCTCTCTCTCTCTCTCTCTCTCTCTCGCTATGTCTGCCTGCCTCCCTTCCACAGACCTGAGGCCATTCATAAATACCGCAGTGATATACCCACTCTCCCATCACAAGCACAGAGTCACGACATATATCACTGCTTTTCTCATCGAGTCCAACAAGGTTAGTCTTTTTTTTCTTTCTGTTCTTTAGCTCCGAGCTAAAAAGAATGCGGCGGTTTGCCTAATAGATAAGATAACTGGGGAAGAAAAACCCCAAGAAACCAAAAATAACCTATATTGAATAATATAAAATGCTGGTGAAGCAGTCTCCCATTCATCACATACATTCTCCATCTGTGTTTGGCCTGTAGATGTCTTGCTTTCTGTTAGGAAAACACTATAATTACTTGCTTCTGCTACTCTTTTTAGATATTAATCTGTGACGCTGGCTGCGTTTGTGTTGAAGTGTTTTATGATGAACGCATTTTCCTTGAATCTCCCTCATCTATTTCTACTTCACTCAGTAATGTCCTCTATTTGACAGCCTGCAGGATCAACTTGTTGCTTTGAATCCAAGTTCACATTAACAAAAATAGCTTGTCGAACACAGTATAGATGCGTCCATCATTTTATCAGCATCACATTGCTTTTCTTCTGCCTGCTGCTGATGGGAGGAGGAAAAAAAAAAAAAGCAATCTGCCTGCTCTTTCGATGAGTTTTCTCCATGTTTTCTCGAGCACTTATGCAAAATAGTATCTTAAGAAAGAGGCTCCTGCTTGTGATGATTTAAAACATTTTTTCCATTCTATGAAATTGCATTTGAGCTGTGACAGAAATCTTGATGTGACACCACATTGTCCACAACATACAAAAAACCCCCAACAAAATGGATCCAGATAATCAAAACACATCAGTCTAATTAAGTTTTTCAGGCTGGACTTCAAGACCACTGTGCTAACATAATGATTCATATATTGATCTCTGATATAATTAATGACCTATAAGATCTGGGACTGTTGAAGCATGCAACATTTCATACTCAGTGGTCTTTGTTCAATATAACAGTGCAGTGAGATTAATTTCAGCCTCTCAATGCAGCCCACTTATTAAAAAGATGAGAACTGGATGAGAGGGATTCTCACCTGTCACTGTAAGCAGCGGTGGTGGTGGCTGGGCAAATCTGCATGCTGCTGGCCACCACTGAAAAACACCAGCAGGTAATCAATGAGTTAAGCACAACCTACTTGCAGTGGAAGGTTGAATCTCATAGACACAAAGAAAACGTACAGACAACAGAGCTTTAAATTGCCTTAATAGTTTAAATGTCACTGCACAGTATGTTCATAAGTGTACACAGCTCCCAAACTGTAAGTTTATCAGACACCAGAGGGTGCTGTTTGATATATGGTGTGTTCGGCAGGTGGTGGCAACAGGGGGATGACTGATGCTCTGAGAGGCGGCGTGTTTGAGGGGGAGCGACTTATTGTCACACTAGAGGCTCATCCCAGGAGCAGCAACAGCAACACAGAGGCCACGTGAGCTCACTGCCCAAATTCAGCCCGTTTTTAGATTGAGGAGGCTCTGCTCCTACATTATTGAAGAGCCCCTTTTCTCCCTTCACACGACCCCCCTGGCTCACAAATGAAGTACGAAGGCAGAAGACGGTCGGACCGTTGGGGAGTCAGGACCGCTGTATTCATTTGCCAGAGTGGGGAAGGAATTAAAGACCTCATTGTGGAGTGCTGCTATTACTCTCTTTGAAAAATGAAGCTGTTCTCCCACTGTTTTTCTATTAGTGCCAGTAGAGTGTGTGCCCATCTGCGTCCATACGGTGGATAGGTGGCTTTTAATAATGCGTTTCGTTGTTTTAAACTCTAGGGAAGGCGTCCGTGAGGCGGCGCGGGGCGGCGGTGTGGTGGCGGCGGCGGCTGCACATGAAATCAGGTCAGGGGCAGTGTTTGAATCCCGCTCCCCCCACCAAACCCCCCCCCCTCGTGATTTTCCGCGGGGAGAGAGGAAGTGCTGTGCGAGGCAGATGACTTCCTGTGGGACATGACTTTCATGTCTTGGGACTGTGCAGTTAACCCAACAGCCTGAACAAACACGCCCATCGTCCTCTCCCTCTTTGTCCAAATCTGCACACAACAGTGCAGCATTTGATATTTTATGGATTTGGATGTGCATGTTTTTCAGTGTTTTCCACATGAGCGTGCATGCATATGTGTATTAGCACATACAATGTCATAAAGTGTATATTTACTGCCGATCAATTTGTCTTTCTGCTGTGTGTGCTTGAATTAGTCTGTTCCAAAAGGGAGGCTTTGTTGCGGCGCTGGTTGACAGCAAGCCAGTGTCAACGAGCAAATTGTGGAGGACACTGAGGGCAGGGACAGCTTCCTTTTGGTCTGAGGCCTCACACACAGGGTCTGAAGCAGTGCAGTGACCAGTGCCAAAACTAATAGCAGTAAAACACCAGGGGGCTACAGCCTGACGGGTTGGCGATAACCTGGCCGGGCCTCGATCAAGGGGACACTGGGGTGCAGGACTTAGCTGGAGGTGGCAGAACAAGTGTGAAGACAAACAGTATCCTCAAAGCACACCGCCCGGGTCTCGTCTATGGTGGTGTGGCGGTTGTGGCCTAATAAAAAGCCAGTGAAATACAGTCCTATCATGCGGGCTGGTGTGCCATGTCATATATCACTTGGGCTTCAGCGTTGTGTTTGAGCGTTGTCGTCGAGGGGTGAAAGTGAGAGAGCAGCTGTCATTGCCGCTGTGCCTGTCATCGCTTGCAGTAGAATCAAGGACAATTACATCCCATAGCGTTTGGACTGTTGTCCAAGAGGTGGAGACGCGTGGTAATTTCAGCAGTATCTCCCAAGCGTCCGCCACTTTTCTCTGTCGCGGCGTGCGGCAGGGCCAGCCCTGATGTGACCTACCTGCACGGACAGCTCAGAAAGGGCCGGCTAATCCCTTTATCTGCTGCCGCTCTATCTTATCTCCCGCATGGTGATGGCTGGGAGGGCCCGGCTCCACTCAGGCCCTGTGCAGACCCACAGGCGGGCAGGGGATATCCAGCCAAACCCCTCTGGGTGTGCCTGACTTACAAAAACAGGAGGTGGAGGTGAGTGAGAGAAAGCGAGGGGGATGGGGGTTGGAGGAGAGAGGAGGGCTGCAGAAAGACAGCCTGTCAAAAACTGACAATCTAGAGGAAAAATGACCTAACGACACGGGACACTGAGCCGGGTCTGCCTCTTCTCAAAAGTCTGAGATCATAGGGAGAGAGGGAAGGCGGGAGGGAGCTGAGGGGGTTTTAAATTTTGTTGTATGTCGGGTTTCTTGGCAGCAGACGAGACCTAATCAGGCACCGGCTGGCAGCGAGGCTGGGAGAATGCTGGGGCTGAGGAGATCACGTTTTGTCTCCGGGGCTGGGAGGCTTTTTGTCTGCTTTACTTCTGTTTCATCTAAGCAGGCAGAAAGAAAAAAAGCCAACTGTACCCTTGATCTCTGCACCATAGAAGCCATCTTGGTACCACCCTGAAATTAGAGAGAACAGGAAAAGAGTGAATTTGATTTGGAGTATGTACTACCCTCCTGAATCTCAGCCCCTGACGTTCCTCCTATTTCAACCATTTGTAGGTCTGTGGGGTCAGCTCTTAGCAGCTTTAGTGTACTGCACCACACATAATGAATGACACATTAAAGCGATAAGTGCAACCGTTTCACATCCCCGTCCAATTTTCTGCTCGGGTAAAATTGTTTGTCTTTCCAGTTGCTGCAGTGTTGTCAGGAGGGCTGGTGGTGGTGGAGGTGGTGGTGGGGGAGAGGAGGGGAGGACAAAAGAAGGCAGCGAAGGAGCTCCGTCACATGACTCCGCTATAGAAATCAACCAGCTGCCATCAGTAGCAAAGGGCCCCGGAGTGAGAGGGAGGGGAGAGGGGACGTGGGATTTCCAGTCCCGGCTTCAGCGGTGAGTGTCTCTGCAGTAAGATGGATCCTGATCTAATCACAGATAGACAGCTATACTGGGCCCTCGGCCGGCCTCCGTCAGACCTCTCCCACGGCCACACAGACCACTGCTGATAAGAGACAGGTGGCGGGCGGTTTTCAAAAGCTTGAGAGATCAGCATAGGCCCTGGTCACGGGGTCAATCGAGATCTGCCCGGTACGTATCTCGGCTCTCTACAGCTCTCCCTGTGGCTGTTGGTTCCTCCTTTGTTAACAGATAACGTGCAAATATCAGGATGGGCAGAGTTGAGACACGTGCATACCTGGAATACCAACAATGATTTTACTCCCCAAGGAGCTGCCTCCAGGAAGAATAACAAAGTAAATGAACAACAACAAACAACTGCAAGAATCCTGTATAATAACGTTTTTCACCTCCCCTGCTGAACATAAGTGCATGGTCTGAGGCATAACACATAAATATCTCCTACTGCACCTGCGTTTGACGACATGTCTGAACATACGACTCCAGCATGTGCGGCACAAACACATGACTGGGCGAGGAGAAAGATGCTGTGTTACGGTCACTCACACACACACACACACACACACTTACTGCCTAGTGTGTTTGAATTCAGGTCAGTGATGCTTACATCCGTAAGCTGGGATGGTGGTGGCGGTGGGCTTCAATGTGAGCACGTGTTGTACAACCCGCCCGACCTCATAGTGCATTTCCCTGCAAACCCTGTAGCGCCTGTGTGAGGTAGGGGAAACCCTGTTACTGTGGAAAGGCTTACGAGGGAGAAAATGACTTGAAACCTCGACTTGGCATTGCTGCCATGACAGGGCCAGTAGAGGCGTGTGGCACTGCTTTCCTATGACAGAATGCATTATGGGGAAGACAAGGAAACAATAGATTTAATCTTTTCTAGAATTAGCCTCATGAGCACTCTCCCCTTTCCCAGCTCGCTGGCATGCCAGCAAGGATCCACATTTGCTGTAGGCATCCTTTCCTGATGCCTGGCGAGGGGCAGCCTTGAAGCATAGGCAGGTAATGGATGCAATACCACTAGTTTCGCACCACGGCTTTTGCATAGTTTAGAGACAATGGGCTGGCAGCGAGGAGAACAGTGGGAGGGTGGACGGGGGAGAGGTAGAGGGCGTTTCTAGGTGTTGGGTAGAGACGAATGGGAGGTGAAGGTTGCTGAACAACCTGACTAGATGTTCAGAACTTCCCCAAGGGGAAATGGAGCAGATGGGCTGGACAGCTAAGGCCCAAACCTCGGTGGCCCCATCCTGAAACCCATCTGGGACCATCTTTAACCAATCACCTGACCCACATATGTCTCTGCTTTGTGACTACCAGCAAATCAGAGAGGGTAGGTTGGGGTGAAAGGCTTCAGGGTGAGTAGTAAGGGTTGGCGTGATGGTGTGGCAAAATGTTCGTGGTCATAGATTAGAGGACAGGCGATGTGATCCTCAGCTCTCTACTTAACCTTCAATCAGTCCAGTGGCTGTCTGATTACGAGCTGTGGAGGTGCATACAAACACACCGATCTCCAGACATGATTAAGTTGGCCTCCTCTCTTCCGGCAATCGAAATTCCTCCACATCCCCCTTCCCTCCGTACCACCCCCCCAGCGCCTAGTCCATCACAACACAGTCATCGCCATTATTCTTCATCCCGGCTCGCCTCCACATCACCCTCCCCTCACCTTATTTTTCTTTATTCATTTCCATGACATGTTTTGGGTGAAGTCATCACAGACCACTTCAGTTTCTCCAATCAGAGACCGCTCTGTGATGGGCAGCTGTGAAGCTCCTGTCTGGTCTTGTTGGTGTGGGGAGGGGAGGTGACGGTGGCTCAGTTGGGGTGAGTAACACAGGTTAATAACATGTATCCACCGTGTTTCAGATGAACCCGCCGCCACAAAGGACGGCGTGTAGTCAGTCGCGACTGCAGATAAACTGGGTAACAATAGTCCATGGTAGCTGCATTATATATTTGCTGGTGTATAGGTTTCTGCCTGAGAGTCGGTTTGGCGTTGTGTGCCATGTGCAGCGTTAACCCCTGCAGGTGGAGCGAAACCAGTGAGCTTGCACCTAATGAACGATACACAACCCGCTGCTAATAAAGCTGACAGGGAGACAATTAGTGATGCTTTTAAAAACACAGAAAACCGAGTTTAATGTCTTCTGTATTAACATCACGCTCATTAGTGGATCGCACATATTCAAACTCTGCGTCTCATTTGGCCAGATAGCCACATACCCTCCTCCACACACCCACCAGGTGCAGGGCACTTTGTTTGCTGCCAGCGTGCCGATGAACTGCCTGGACTCGCAGGGGTTGCCCCAGTGATTTATAATGCTGACCTTATTTAAATTAGTCTCTTTTTGGAGCAGTGGACATCTGAGCATGGTTATTAAAGACGAAAAACAATCCTCTTTGATGGTTTTCTGAGGTGTTTCTCCCCCCTCCTCTTAACAAATCGCTACTATTTCTAGGGACCCAGAAAGTCCAATTGCTTTCTTTCTTTTTGGAAATTTGTATGCAATACATGCTGATGTATGTGAATGTAAACTCATAATGGGTTGGCGATAGGCCTGGCAATAATAACCCATAAATCAAAGGCACTGTGCACCTTAGTAAGCCTGTGACAACAACAACCACACGGCGTGTGAGCACAAACCTGGTCTAGCCACCAAAGTCAAACACCTTTTCGGGAGGGGCTGGAAAATATGAGTTATGTTATTGGAGGCGGCGGTCACCCGCTTACCTCCTTATGTCATATGTCAACCTGAGAGAGAAGCTCCAGCCTGCAGGCAGTTGGGACCCGAGGTAATCCAGCTCTGTGCCAATGATGGGGTCATAACCGGCTCCCATGAAAGAAAGATCTGATTTTCCACAAGGTTGATCTCTCATAATACTACACTCGACCACGATGAACGTGAGCTTTAATCCACGCACTGGACCAAAAGCAATCTAATCAGGGTCTAGACTTAATTATCTAGTACCTCAACAATGAGAGGATCATACATATATTAAGATGACAGTGTACTTTCTTTTCTGTCATTTTACAACTGGTAGCTTTTCAGCAGTCCTCAAGAAAACTCCACCTTAGCAGCAGAAAATATGAACTGGTGAATGAAAAGCTACTCATCTCCTGTCTCTTTAGGAATTCGGCTGCAGAGGAGAGTCTCTCTCCGTTAGCCTGGGGGGACTGGCCATATGAAGGGATTTCTAAGTGGCAGCTGTCCATGGTGCTGAAAACATCCAACACAAGGAGTCATTCAGAATTATCAATTATTGTAAGACGAGCTAAACACTGCGACATGTGCTGCATACAGATCTGCCTCTGCATGTTTTCCTTCTTTATTTAAATCAGTTTTCCATGTTTTGATGTAATATTAATCTCTGCAACTGATTTTAATATAAAGAAATGTAAAATTTTATGTTACACACTGTTACCTGCACACCATTTCACTGTGTTATAATTACAAACTGTATATACTGTTGACTAAACCCCAATGAAATGGACCAAGGCCGAAGGCGGATCAGATAGTGGGTTATGTTATATATGGATAGATTACTTATGGATGAGGCAGTGGAGAACAGATTCTGGGGTAAAACGCACAGTAAAACAGGACAAAGGTGAGCGCGGATCCCGGATGCTATACACACCATGATTTGTGCCACTGCTATGTTTCCAACCTTAATCCCTCCATTTGACTGAAGCAATCACACTTGTCCCCCCCTTTCAGCAGGGCTCTGGAGGGTTTAGGGTGTTCAGCGGAGGACATGGACCCGGGGTGGCGCTGCCTGCCTGTACCTGACCAACTGCCCCCCCTCCTCTACGTCAGTAGGAGGAGCCAATCTACCCCTGGAAGAGGTTAAGAGCGGGGAGCCGGCGTGAGGCTCTCATCCGTCATTCTCCTGAATGGGTTTTGAGGACAATAAACCTGTAGCGCCAGGACGAATGGAGACGAAGTGTGCTGTCACCGAGCCAGGATTTATGGCTCCCAATTTTACTGATCTCCCGCACAGAAATGAGGACTGATAAACAGTGATTAATCGCCTTTATATCCCATTTTACTCCCCACAAAGTATATTAACTACAGCTATATGATGATTTTCATAAAACTGGTTCTGGTTTTTTTCTTGTTTTTGGTTTTTTTGTTCTTAGGAAGAGAGAACATCTGATCAAGCATGGTCAAGTGCTCTGTTTTCTTTTTTACCTAGCTAAACGACCTTTTGCTGCTCATTAGAGGCGGTTTTGTTTCAAAAATATTATCTGTTATGTTTCCATCTTCCAACTAAGCAACATAACATGTTGTCGTTTAGGCTTGGCAACTTCCAGCGCCATGTCAAGACGACTTGAAAAATTAGCAGCCAATAAATCACCCAGCCCCTCCTGCTTCCCCTGCCTGGAGTGGTGGACCACACTCCCTCTGATTTATGAGATGATTTGGGAAGAGTGTGTGTGTGTGAGTGTGTGTGAGTGTAATATGGAGAAAGTGCGCATGAAAGAGGCGACATGTATTAGTGTCTGTGTTCTACATAGGTTATCTATTTCTGTATGCTGGAATGCTTTGGTCTGAGTGTAAAAACAGGGGCAGGGGATTGTGTTGTGTGTGAGTATGTGGGTCAGCGAAATGATTGTTAATATAAGCTGGACTTAGTTAACGTCCCGATTTTTAATTCTGTGAAATTTCTACCTGACCCATGGCAGAAGTTATATGTTTGAGCATGTGCATGCACCGACAGAGGAGTGTGCGTATGTTTGCATGTGTGTGTAATTATCAGAGGAAGATGTCAAAACCAAGGGAATGGTGGGGGAGGAGGAGGAGGCAGGGGAGGAGGCATGGAGGTGAGGGGTTGGGGATGAAATAAAAATGATAGATGACTGCTTTCTGTCATGGACAGTTATTTAGAGGTTCGCCGTAAAGCTGTCCGGGGAATGAACAGATTTTAGTCTAATAGACGAAAGGAAAGCCGTTAAAGAGTGGCGGCGATCTAACCAACGCTTCTTCCGGTAAAATAATGCCATTTCCCCTCATTAAAATGCAAAGGGTTCATATAACATACATGGCAAAGCTGGCATAATAGAGGCACAGAGATGAAGCCCGCAGGCTCATCTCATTCCTCCATTACTGAGACCAGAAGGAATAGCGACCTTGACAGGTGGTGCCAACAATAAAACACTCAGCCACTTGATAGGTTGGCTCTGTAAAAGGAGTCAATCTGGCGCACTTGGCAAATCCATCACAGCAGCCTCCACAGTCTGATAACAGTTGCGGTAACATGTGAAATCATTTTTCAGCTTTACAGTTGCACACCGTTACAGAAACAATAATGGCTCAGGCTCTGGCCACTCAGAGAGGCTTGGATCATCCACTGCTTATCTGGGCGGCTCTCAGATTCACTTTGATTTGAAATTTCATGTTCAGTAGGTTCGGATGAGGAACCCGATTGTAGAAATTCAGGGGTCCAGATTGGGGGATTGGCTGCGGCTGATGGTGGCCTCAGGTACACTACCGAATTGCGTAATTGGAAGACAGAAAGAAAAACATAAAAATTCAACCAGCAAGAAGCTGTGGGTCTCTACCGACATACGGTTGGGCAACTCCTACCACTGGATTCAACCAACCTGGGTGGCTCAAAGAACAACAGACTGACGACCAGAGACTAAACCTGAATTTGAAACCTTCTTTGGGTTTTATGTTACATTTTTAACACTTACCATTAGGTGTAAGGTTGGCCACCTTTGTTTGTCATCACTAAATTGCTGTTGCGTTGTTCACCTGTTCAGGCAACAAAACACCGCGACCCGTTATTACCGACCCTCACATTTACTATCCATAAATCGAGAAGGGGAGCCAAAAGCAAGCAGCAAACCAAGAGATGAAACAAAGACAAATTCATTAAGTAACAGATGAAAAAAATGATTATGTAAAAAGCATGTTTGTAGCACTTTTGGTTTGATTGAGTTTTGGTTCACCCTTTCATGGGCCTTCATCATTTCAATTTTCTTACACATTATTAAATTACTGAAGGGGAAAAGCATGCCAATTACCCTGGGTATGAATAAAAAGAACATCCTCCATAATCAGTAATTGGTTGAATAAACCGATATGGATTCCAAAAGAAAAACACAGACAGTGCTTTGATTTTCTTCTATTGACCTGATGAGAGCCAACTGAGTGGGAGCTCGGCTCGCCGGTAAGCAAAACGGGGTAAGTGAGCAGGACTTCGCGATGGTGACAAGGGGAATACAGGTCTTCGGGTTTGGCGAACTCAGGATGATAGCATGCATTCAATCTGCATTGTCAGGTAATGATGGACAACTGGCGTGTCCAAGGTTGACATATAAGGATCCTGCATTCTGAAAGTTATCGCACCATTAACGAGCGTACATCCAGGCACTCACACACACTCGGGATGGATATCACACACACACACACCGCAACAGCCACATGCTATTACGTTGGTTGTTGATGAGGATTCAGGGCGCGGCGGTAGAAAAAGATAGGAAAGGAAAAATGAAAGCACCCTCTATTTTGCGGTCCTCTGCGATTGTACCGTTTTGGTTTCTCCGTGCACGATCAGCATCTGTGCTTGTTTCAAAAGTTACAAACTGAAAGCCCTGAAGCGCCCGCGTTAGCCACGATCGAGAGAGGAGAAGGTTGGACGCACATGCGGCACCCACACACATTCACACACCGCGGGGAAAAAGAAAAGGGAAGGAGGAGAAGGGAAGAGGTGAAGACAGGGTAGGTGAGCAGCAGAAGTCGGTTGTAAGCAGCCAGATTAATTAGAGGCAGTTGGTGAGCGTCAGGAAACAACAAAAACAGAAATCGAGAGGAGGGACGCGGTGACATGACCTGCGCAACACCAACAAACCTGCCTGCTTTGCAATTAAAACAACACAGCACTGGTGCCATGGGTGAATGTCGGGAAGCAGCGGATGCAAAACACTGTGTTAGCTGCCACATAATAGTCGTATAATTATCTACACAACGACAGCCTTGACGCTCAAGCGGCCCCGTCTCCTTACGAAGGCGTGGCAACAGGGAAGGTGAATGAATCCGAAGGAAGATGTTAACTTGATCTTTGACTGACTACAATTCACTGCTAATAAGTGAGACGTTTTACAAGAGCAAAAAATGACACTGGCTCACTGATGCAAAAAATATGATTGGTGTCACTGCAAATACTGTGCTCTGTGATGAAGGCGGATATTGACTAACCCAATAAAATATACCCAACCTCTCATTTCCATCCCCCTCCCCCCTCAACTCTCTATCTCCCTCGATCCCCTGGGGGGTTTGTCACTTCCTTGAGTTATGTGGACTGGGATACTGGACCTGAGCTCTATAGCAGAAGCATTAAGATATGCTAGCCAAACAAGTCCCATTCCTTTGGTTTCTATATATACTTATAGAGGTATGGGCAGGGGAAGAGGGAGCATGGCCAGCGCTGCCTGATAATTGCTTGAGGATGTAATACATGTGAGAGATGGCGAGCAGTGTGATCTCGTATGCAGACACAGGATGTCGGGGCTGCTATTCCTAGCATAAATAACACGGGACCTGTCCTTGGGGAAAGAGAGATAAAGAAATAAATTCAAAAAAGGAATTGAGGGCAAAATTAATCCTTTGGACATTCACCCGACTGTGGTTACCCCCTCTATCTTTTTTTTTTTTTATCATGCACAAATAATTAGCTTACAAGAGGGGAGAGTGGAGCCACCATTTTTCAAAGGAGACAAACATATTGAATGCAAATTGCCAAAGCTTCATAGGAAATAGATTGTTTATTAATGGCCTGGTAGGTTCATTATATATAGCACACGGGGTGCGGGAGAGAGAGAGAGAGAGGCATCATGGGTAATGGCTTTGTAGGGCACAAACAATAAATGCTTGTTACGGCGGAGGAGGCAGGTTTATCCGGTGCTCAATCTTGTCTGGCAGAAGGGGCTGAGTGCAGCAGCGTCGCCTGGTTCCAGGGCTCCCTGCATGCCTGTATACGAGCCCCAGCTACTCCCAGGTATGAATGGGAATCAATAGTATTCATGCCTCAACACCCAGCCAGGGAGCCTGTCTCCTTTATGAATGGAAAGCTGTGGAGCTTAGTACACTCTATTAAATGAACAGCTGGATGAGTAGCACTCGGCTGTTCACACCTCCGCAGGCTTCACCTGTCCATGGTAGGTGGTTAGGAGACTGATACTGCAGTAACACAGCACTGCTGTGGCTAATTTTCTGGCAGCGTGTCGGTATCCTTGGTTTAGTAGTTTAAATTAGCCCTGAGATACATATATGCATGATCAAAGATGGGCTGGAAAGACACTGTTAAGATTTTAAGAAGTAATATTTAAATCCAGTATTTTTGATTTTCTGTACAACTGACCTTAAAGGGCTGAGCTGTTTATATTCTATATTTTATTCATGTCAACAAATCCCCCCCAAAAAGACCAAGAGTCTTGAGTGTGTAAAGCCAAAGCCTGATATATCTTATTCCTCTGCGCCACAGAGCTCCATTGTTGTCCAAAAACTATTAAAAACACATCAGTGTTGCACTGGGTAACATGTTCCTTCATTCACCATGAACACACACAGTGTAGTTTATTTTGACTCAGTCCCACATACACCATCCTGCTGCTGGAAATACTCACCGGAGCAAGAAATGTGGATTAATCTGCGGCTGAAAATAGTCCCTAACAACAGCACTACTTAGACCTGTTTAAGTGCCATTCACTAAAAACTACAGTGATCAGCTATTTTAGGAAAATACTGCGTATGTGTGACCCAGTTTTAATAATTAACATCTTCAGTAGGAGAGCCGCAGACAGAATGGGGAGGTCAGAAAGTGCTGAGATGGACTAACAAGTTGTTGGTTTTGGTTCTTTAATGGGATTTGTTGGCAAAAAGAAAATTATAGAATAATTCCAAAGTAAATCAGCTTCATTAATTGTGTAAAAACTTCTACTGAGCAGGTACATGACGTCCTGTTTGTCCAAAACCTGAAATATACAGTAAGGTAATAGAAGTTTTAGCCTCCAAATTTCTTCTAACTAAACTACATTTATTTGCAAAACATCCCAGAGGAATTATTATCATCCTGAAATTATATTATATTCAAAACAAAAATGATAAAACCTGAACAATGTAGAGTCTTTTTAATCAACATCCAGGCTTCAAAGAGGACCAGGTCCCTAAACAAGTGGTTTCAATTCCATAAGCTTGAGGACCTGCAGCCTGCTTGTAGATTAAGTGAATTGTGAAATAGCTCAATAATGAATTGATTGACAGGGCTAATGATTCACAACTTGGGTTAGAGCTGCAACAACAAAAACAATGGGGAGGGAGGGAGAGAAGAGAAAGAGAGGCATGGTGGATGCAGCTCTCCAGGACCAGGCTTAGAGACCACTACTCTCAGCCAATGTACACACTACACTAATGCCATCATTAGGAAACAGAAGAAGTACATGGTAATGAAGCAGCTGGCGTTCTAGTTCACTTACCTTGGATCCTCGCTCATTAAAGATAATCTCCACATCTAAAATCTTTCCAAATTGCTGCAGAGAGAAAAGAAAAAGAGAAGAGAAGAGCGGGGCAGAGCCGGAGTTAGAAAGCCTCACTGGCTGTGAATTCATGAGAAGGACGACTGGAGAAAGAAAAACCATTAAGGCAATATGGAAATGTTACTTTTGTGAGGAAATGGTGGTCAATTTGCATTTGTTAGCTCGGCAAACAGTTCTTGAAGCTCGCTGGCACGCTTTAAAAAAAGGAGAATTCATAGCTGCTGCTTTAATGCATTTCTGTATCTCTATCAATACCATATGAAATGAGATCACAGGATCTGTAAAAATACTGGATCTTTGATTGCATATCAGCATTTCTGATGTTTGTTTGTTTGCCTGCTTTAACACAAAGAGAAAAGACGAAGCATCAGACGATATTTTGATGTTGTCTTGAGATACGGAGCCCCCTCCACCTCCACGATCACCTGGGGATAACTCACTTCTTCAAGTCTCCTGAGCGGAGAACTGAGCTCTGACTTGTGGAGAGTTTTGGCGGATCAGCTCTGACTGTACCTTTCTATCCTTTCATATGCCTCTCCCTGTCTCTTCTGTTCTTTATTCTCTCTTCCTCTCTTTGTTTGTGTGCTCTCACAGTCAACAGGACCTAAGGGCCGGTCCCCAGGGGTTAACATGCTCCAGCCTTTCGATTTAACAGGCCTGCCTTCGGATCATTAGAAAACAGAGGAATGAAAGTAAACTGTAAGTTCCTCTAATGAGTGGAGTGAGAGCGACTTTTAATTGCTGTCTACAATGGCCGTATTATTTCATTAAAAGTAATTACCCTGTCAAGCGGTCCGCGTCGCCTTCATTTCGGCACAACAGGGAAGAAATGGGCCTTCCATGTGGTCGACGCTCAATGGGAATGGATGGATCGTTTGACTGAGCCACTAATAGGGGTTAGGAGGAGCTGGCTATTATCTGGCTGGAGTGAGTGGAGTGGGCTCAAGGAGCTGAGGGTTTATGGGTTAGTGAAAAACATATGTCCCCTCCCACTAGGAAGGGTAATGCACTGACCTCATCACACCAAGCTCAAAAAAGAATTTAAAAAATTAGTTATTTAAAACCTGCTCTGTTTCAGCAGGGTGCATTTCCTCCCCTACATATATATATATATATATAAATATATATGCTCTTCTTCTATTCCATAGATCCCAGCCACACATCTGCCTCATATGGCTCTCAGCTCCATTGATTCGAATGGGAAGGGTTGGCTCGATCACACACACAGGCATTTATATCCCAGCGTGATGCCCCTTTCTCGCCTGAGATGACAATGCTTCCCCCATGCAATGTGCAGATGCTAATTGTTTTAACCGAGCGTAATGGGCTTGTGGCGTCGATTAATTAGTTTCAGAGGAAGTCGTCTTTGTGGATTTCCACATGGCGCTGGGGACTGCTCGCTGCTCACCAGTGATCTCATGCACTTCTATCCCCACCCACCCACTCACACCCTCTCTCTCTCACACACACACACACACAGAAACAGCTGCATCAGCAGTACTGATAAACAATAGCTTCAATGGGAGGAGTCTCCAGAGGGAAGACGAGGGAGAAACTGACGTCATCTAAGAGGCTGCAGTCCGATCTATGCATCCACAGACTATAAGAACAACTCAGTATCAATATGGAGATAAAAGCATAAAAAGAAGCACTCACAGCTTAAACCCAAACCAGTGGTTTTACATGTTTTACCCCATTTATCTCATATACTTCTTTATATTACAGCTGATTGTGTTTTGAGAATTTTTCCCCCCCACTGTTCCAGGTATCCATTTATTTCTATTTCCATACGGCTACCATTACATTACTGTCATTAAGGGAAAGCTGCGGAGACTTTCCAAATCATTCTGCACTTGAAACACATTACGGAGAAACAGAAATTGGATTACACAACTCAAGCAAGCTTCAAAAGTGTGGCATTTACACAGGAAACCAACAGCTGCCTGGAGTAGTAGCAAAAAAACCAAAAAAACATCAAAAAATCTAAAACTGTGCAGCACGTGTACAAAGAAGTCAACAGAATGTTAAATACTCATGATTTGCAGTTAAGAAGCTAAAACTTGTAAACACCCTGGTGTGGTCCTTTGATACAGTGAGGACTTGCTGCCTTTTTACTAAAAAAAAAAAAGGAAATTATGATGCACTGTAGCTCCAGTGCCTTAAGCCTCCTAGTGTGGAAGCAACAAACAAGATCAAGGCCACCGTGCCTCCACCTTTGATTAGCTCGAATATCTTTAGGCTCTTCACAAACCTATAATTACGCTACAGCAGCCCCTGTGTATTCAAACAGTAGCGTGCCAGCGTAGTGCGTGTTCAGGCTCAGCAGTCAGTGTGACAGCGGGATGGCGGGGGTGGGGTGAGGTGGAGGGGTGGGGGCAGAGGTCCTGATTGCTCTGGGAAACGCTGTGAGAGCCCTTACATGCACTGAGAGAAGCACTGCTGAAGAACCGAGTCGCATAAACGAGGGCACCCTCAAGTAGCGCAGCATGGGCGCCACACAAGGCTGGCTCGCTCGCTTTGAGTGTTTTCATTTCCCCCACACTCGCTAACTCTCAGAGATCACAGTTTCTAATTACTGATTAAGGTCCGCTGTGGTCGTCCTAATGAGCCCTTCATTCAGCGCCTCGTTAAAGGCTCACAGGTTTCTCCATACCCGTAACCCTGTGGCGTGCAGGGTGAATCTCAGACCCTCCCTTCTTGTTTTAGGGTGCTCGCTCCGAAGCCGGCGTCTACTGATGTTAAAACCTTTGCGGCCGTCACCAGAGAGGGTTTCTCCATGCTGTGTGGGAGCAGATGGAGCTCCTGGCGGGGCTTAGCCTTCTCTAGTGGGCCGTGCAGCACCTCCACTCTCCTCCTCCTCCTCTGTCTTCCTGCCCGCATGTCTGTGGGTTTCACTCATGCGTAACAGTAATGGCGTATTGAGCCGGTGGCGCTCCAGAAGCCATTAGAGCTAGAGGGATGAAGCTTTGCACACGCTGATCACACAAAGGCCCATTGTGGAGGCCATGTCAGAGGGTGGAGCAGACCAGCTATCTCCTTGCCAAGCACTACCCAAGACAATCAATCCCACAATCCTCTACTATGCCAACCACCAAGACGCGAAGAGGGGAGGGGGGCATGTAGCAGGAAGGAATGGGCAACACGTGGGTGAGGAGGGTGATTGAGGGGGACTGGGTGGGCTGCGATCAATTTTGTATCGTATATCTGCATGCGGCGGCCAGGCACACAAAGCCTCCGAGCTAATTACTGAGGCGATTTGGATTCCACACGACCTGCACCAGAGCTGGGAACAATAAAGCCAACAATCAGAGAGAGAAAGAGAGAGAGAGCGAGAGCGAGCAGCCATGTTGTCTGCAATTTATAAAGCCACAGCCAGGGCTGTAATTAATATCATCAGCTGGATGTTGTCTTCATAACGACGAGAATTAACGCCTCTGGGTTCTAATGGTCCAATTAGCGCGTAACATTTAAAGTACATTTTTGGCCATCGTCTCCATTCAGATCCATTATCGTTATTGAATTTGGGATGTTTGGTTCAATTCTTATTGAGGCTTTTGTGAGACACAAGGGTGAGCTGTTGAACTATTCATTGCTTCATTAATTGGGCAAGAGACAGAGAGAGAAAGAGAAAATTTGCTGAGGACCTTTGCTGATATGTAATATGTCTGCAGCTGACTGCTCTGTGTGTGTAACCTCTAACAGGTAATCAGGAGAAATGATTTCTTCAATCCCGCAATCTAATGTTCTAAAAACTACTTAAGATGTTTTTCCATGTTGAAAACAAAACAATCCTGTGAGAAAACTGAGATATATGTGAACCTTTACTGAACAAGACAGAAGAAATTAAAGATAATACTGCTGCTTTTTTCCCCCTATTGTTAATAATAACATCGTCCTCACCAAGTTTAAGTTAAATACTGAGATTTGGGGACACGGCAACACAGCTAAACAGAAGTACTGACAGGGCAGAAGACAAAGATAACAGTAAATGGTAAAATCATTACTGTACTTGCTTCCATATCTCAGCTAACTTCAGCCCGGTGTCTGGCCTGCAGTGCAGCAGTGAGTTTTTTCTTACACATCAGCACCTGTTTGTGACTGATTGGGCTGTTTTTCCTCCACTTTTCCTGACTTGTAAAAACTCAGAAGGCACTTGTTTTTCTCCTGACAGTGTAGCTACCAGATGACGGTTCAAGCACCGGCCACATTCTTGAAAAAACTTGGCCTTCGTTGTGTGATTTAGCCCCACTGCTCATTTGTCATGAGGCTTAATAAGCCAAAAAAGTTATAGAAATAAAGTGTGATTGTTTCTTTTGGCGTCTTTGCGTCAGAGGAGGTGGAGCGCCTCCACTACCATTGTTTCAGTTGCGCTAAATTTCAGTTTTACCTCCAAATAAACTGGTTCAGATCATCTCTAGATAATGTATAATGTGTTTTCTGTTCTGCTGTTGCTGGATTCACAGATCCCAGCATTTAAACTTGGCAACTACAGAGTTAAGATAAAGGCCAAACCTACAAAAATAAGTAATAAACTGCAGTTTTTTCTCTCAGGTACTCACCCCAAACATTTGCCTTAGGTCAGGGTCCCGGAAGCGGAAGGGAATGTTGGAGACATGTAACCTTTTGGGCTGCTGCTTCTCTGAAGAGTCTGAGTGCTGGAGCTGGAGCTGCTGAGAGCCCTCTGTTTGCGTCACATCATCTGTCTGCCAGAGGGAAACAAACAGAGAAGAGACACAAGCTGCTCATTAGCTGCTACAGTATACTGTACCTCCCGGTCCTGAAGTACGGGGAGGAGGAGGAGGAGTGGGGGAGGAGGGGGAGAATAGGAGGGTGGTGGGGGTGCAGGGTGGGGTTGGGAGGCCTGGCTGACTAACTTACTCAGCGTCTGCCATTTTTCAATCCTGCGAGAAAGCCAAAGCGATAAACAGCCGATGACTTATAGTGTCAAACCTGAGGTTGTGCATTACAAATCCACTTATTAATCTCTTGCACTTAGCTCTTGAGCAACAGGGAAGATTGAAGGCGCTGACAAAAAGGCGTGGATATAGATCCCACAGAGCCCTGACATGTCTAGACTAAAGACACATTATTGGTGACGTTTGCACACAGGCATCAGAGTGCGAGGCCCAAAGCCCTCAGCGTTGTTGTTTCCATCATTATGAGAATGCTACGCTGACATTTCTATATAAATGACGTGTCTGATGTCAATGACAAATTCACTTGTTTCTCTCTGTGACACCCATGATGGATTTCACAGAGGGTGCTGGTGGCTTGTCTGTTTAGATGGACCTTGTTTTTGAGGCAGTTTCTTTTTCTGATGTATTTTCTGTGGACAAAACCTCATTGGTCAACAGATGTAGTTTATCCTCTCTTTTGTGCTCCGCTGTGGGACAAGTCTATCCGCACAAGTCCTCATATTTGGAGAAAATAGGTCATTTGCGAGTGTCTTTCAAAATGCTTCTTACTGTTACACAAACTGTTCACATAGGAGTTTTCTGACCTGTCATCTCTGTGGTTGGTTAAGCCTCTCAAACTAGTTGGTTAAATTAAGCATGGATCTAGGTCCAGGAGACAATTAGCCTAGCTTAGCATAAAGAGTGGAGGGAAACAGCTAGCACAGCTTTGTCCAAAAACTTCTAATTAACTTCTAATTAACACATATTTTGCTTGTTTAATTCATACACAAACACAGATGTAAAAATGACACTTCACAGTTTTAACGCTAGTTATGAGCTGGAGTGACAGTGAGGTTACCAGGTTTGAGACTTACTAATAAAAGACTAAAATCTTACTGTATCTGACAACCTACGCTAAAGCTGGACACACAGGCAGATGAATAAACTAAAGCCACAAATTGGCATTTTTACATTTTTCTTTATGTACAGATAAAACAGAGGAGATACACCCTGCTGCTTGGTGAGCTTTATAGACGATGACAGGTGCATTTGAATGTGGTTGAGAGAGACGAACACTGGCTGTGTGCAGGAGACAGGAGGTGAACTGCAGAGAAGTGAAGTCAAAGTCAGACACAGAACCATTTGCCTTATTTCCTCCATCACACTACGTCCGTCTTTGTCTCTGAGAGGGGACAGTAATTGCTGTCATGACCACAAGAGGTCACTCATCAGGAAAACACAAAGTTTGGAGTGTTTGAACAAAACAGCCGATGCTGTGTTTTTTGCTGGTGGGGGCGGTCTCTGTTCTGCAATAGCCAGCAACTGATCAAACATGAACAAAAATGAATCCTGATTTAGTGGCAGTGACTCTGGAAGGGGACTAAATAAAGAAACACAGAGAGGAGGGGAGGATGAGAAACGAGAGAGTGGAAGTGGCAGATATTGAGCACAAAAGCTGTTTGAATGTGATATGTAAACTGCAAGGTCTCCTGGGAAGTGCTCTCTGAGCATGGCAAACACACTATACACTGGCTGGGAAGTCACATACACAGACACAATCTTGTACTGAGATACAGACGTGAAAAGGGAGTAGGTTGTTTCCAGAGTACAAACGGTTCAAATGACACACACACACACACACACACACACTGATAACCCTCACCCTGCTCTGAGGCTGTCAGATGGCTGCAGGCCTCTCTTAGTGATACATTTCCCACCATTTAGGAAATGGGGTAGGGATTTATTCATTATAATTCATCATCACAGTATTATCATTATCATCATGATCGTAATGATGATCGCCTTTATTATTCTCATTATCATAATCACAATCTCCACTGTAATGGCCGTCATTTATTTGGTTTTTATGGCCCATTCCGAGACGGTGACATACATTGTTAACAGTGACAGTTGTTTGATTCAAGGTCCCACTTTGTCTCCCCTGCAGCCATCCAGGTAGGGCAGGTTGGTGGTGGATTCCTAAGTCCTGCCTGGGCTCGACGGTGTCCAGACCAGAGGTTAACAAGTGGCGAAGGACACGGGAGCCGGGAAATGCAGCGAGCTGGCCGGCCGGCTGGTAAGGAGTGGATTTGTGACAGAGAGAGACGGGCGGAGGGGTCTTAACTCTGCCGTGTCCTCGCGCGCTGGAGGTTAATAGCCTGAGTAGCCATGTTGGGCCCTGGGGGTGACACATTGCAGACAGATGCTGGAACCGTGGAGGGTGACAAGGTACCAGGGCCCTGCGGGTCAATCTGTTTCATCGGTCACACATGACACTATCGACCTTTAGCGTATGTTGCCAGACTACTGAGCACCGCTGTCCTCCAGCTCTGTCTGTCTGGCTTTTTATCACGGCAGGCGCAGTTCCGTGTTTGCAAACATCCAGATTAACTTTCACTCTGCGCTCAGACAGGCCGGCAGCATGCTGACATCGGGGGCAAATACACATACGGAGAACACAAATACTGAATTGCTGACTCCCGAGCACCCCAGACTGCATCCTACTAACTCAATAACTTGGAGTGTCACTGAGATCCGGGATGCCTGCCTCTACGCGCCGCTCCCGAGGCTCCAACCTGCCTGCCTGGTTGTGAGATCTTGGTGTTGCAGCGGAAAATAATTACCTCCGTATTACCATAGGAGGCCACCTTCAGTGGCACTTTACTGTCCCGACAGCTGCTGTCACAGGGAGGAGGAGGAGGTGGGATGCAAAACACGCCGTCACCGCCACAGCCAGCAAACCAGAGAGTGAGAGAGCTGTCAACTCCGGCAACTCTCCGGCTTCCTGTTCAGTCATTTCTCTAAAAGACTCCCTTGCTGTTATTTGCAAATCGCCTGCAAAGTGCTCTGCTCAGCACTTTCCCCCTCCTCGCAGAGTGGCATTACAAGAGCATAATTGAAACTATCTGATTGGAATGCTGCCAAGCAGGTAGATTACATCCGATTAAATGAGGAAAGGGGGGGGGGGGGATACTGAGTCTTCGCTCACAAGAATTATAATGCCTGAGCTTTAATTCATTATTTTCCTCTCCCGGTCCTCCACTGTTTGTTTTCTTTTTCTAAAGAAGCTGCAAATATATCCCCTCCATCACCTGAGAGAGCAGGGGGTGTGAAGGGAGGGAGTGGGGAGTAGAGAGGCCGCCCCCACCTACTCCCCCTGATTCATATAAAGTAGTGAGAGGTAGAGGTATAGGAGTTATTTTAGGCATTCAGGAGACAGTAAAAGTCCTGTTCATTTTCTGCATAGACAGAGTTTAATGATGGGCAGCTGGAGCACTTCTAAGGCTCGGACGGACGTGAAACTCTGCTACTTAAATCATCAATACACAAGATGAGCAACTCTATTAGAAAATATCTGGTGCTTTGATTAAAAAAAAAAAGTCAGATACCAGGCTGGATCTATAAAAACTAAAGGAGAGAAGTCAGCTTTAACTTTTAAGGTGCATTTCAGTAAGAAGCACCTTAAATTTCAGATTCTGGCTTACTGTTTAAATGAATTCAGAAACTATAGTTCAGTTTGGTCTCAGCTGCAACTGTGGAAACTAAATAAATGAAGCTGTGGTATCTTTAAATGAGAAGTCTGGTGATATTCTGTAGTTTTTTGTTTTTTTTTCAGCAAAATCCACAAAAGAACCAAACCAATAATGAATGTTTCCTGCTAATAAGTATTGTGTCTGTTCCTTCATTACCACAAACACAAACACTGTAGTTTATTTTGATTCAGTCCCACATTCACCATCCCGCTGCCCCAAATACACACTAAAGTACCAAATGTGGATTAATCCGCAGCTAAAAATAGTCCCCAACAAAGGTTTGTTTGTTTGTCCAACTTTCCCTTTTCAAAAATAAAGCTATGTATTTATGAGCTGTTTTTAAGTATTTATGTCTTCAGCAGGAACAAATGGGCTGAGAGCTGAGAGGCAGGGACATCAGAAAATTTTGAGAGATGGACGAACACGTTGTTATTTGGGGGCCTATTCATGGGATTTGTTGACAATAAGAAAAAGGCAGAATACCACCCGCCTCATCCTTTCAATTATCCAGGAGAGGGTATCTATAATATCGTTGAAATGGGAATTTACAGCGGGGGGAAATCCGCGGCTCCTCCCACTCACAGATAACACAGACATCCCCTTTTTAATGGTGGCCTACATGCTGCCATCAGCACCGCCTCTGAAAGCTACACCCCAGTGGAGTCTCAATCCCTTAAACACAGTTCACGAGCGATGAGAGAGTGCGTGTGTGTACGTGATGAATGTTTGCATGTGCTCGCCCATGTTTTCAGCATGCCCTTGTGTGTTGGTGTATGTGTGTGTGTGTCTATGTTATCACAGTCCCCCAGAATACCCTTTGGAAAGTCTTCATGCCGCTGACACGGGCTGTGAAAAATCTGGAATTGAGTGCTGCCCTAACGCCACTGCCTTAATTTGTTATCTGAAAAGAGAATGATTACTCATGAAATTCAACCAAACCTCAGACTATTTGAACTGAGCCAGATAACGAGCTCAGTTTTTTTTCTCCAGCAGAGCTTCCTGGCAGCCCTCTGCTACCCTCATCTCTAAGGATTTGGAGAAAAGTTGGGGGCTGCCTCTCTTCCTCAAGTCGCCTGCTTTCAAGTCAGCTTGTTTGAACATGGCACAGAGCGAGGTCCCAGAGGTCTGGCTCTGGACAACGCCACCTTCCCAGTATAGAAGGGGGGACTGGTAGACACAGACAGAAACAGAGAGGAGAAGTGAAGAGAGTCCCCATGCCTCATTAAAACATACACTCTCTCCGTTCTCTGCAGGGAATTCACACAGAATCCATACGTTTCACTGAATTTTCACTCTCTCTTGACTCTTTTTAAGTCTTTAAGTCGAAAAGATGTGCAGAGTAAAGCATCGTCGTGGGGTAGAGGAGCTGAGCACAGCAGAGTCGAGCCAAGGGAGGAGGGTGGGGGGAGGGAGTCGCAGCGAGTAGCTGATCTGCTCCCTCAATCTGTGTTTCTGCAGGGTGCCCTAATCAAAGGCACCCGGGCCCGTCTGTGGCACCCAGAGCAAACAGGCTGGGTCTGCCATTAAAGCTGGGGAACACAGCGGTGGGCGACACTACACCAGCGGCCCCCGAGGATTAGACTCTCTGTTTACACCCCACTAATCTCATCTCTCTGTCCTCCCTGAGAAAAGATGGGTGGAAGTGGGGGAGAGTGTGGATGCAGAGAATGAAGATGGAGGAAAAAGCGGGGGACAGCACAAGAGAGGAAGAGCATGAAGGAAAGCAAGGCGAGCTCTCATCTCTCCATGGCCACCATCTCTGGGCTTTCTTCACAGCGGGTGAACAGATGAAATGAAATCAAATGCGAAATGGAGAGAGAGGGGAGATGGTGAGAGATAGAGAGTCTAGGAGTGGTGTACAGTGTCGGAGGGGGGAGGAGGAGGAGGAGGAGGAGGAGGAGGCTGAACCTCCTGCCAAGTCTCTGTTCACTTTAAACTCACTTGTGTGTCAGCCATTACTGTAAGTGCGGTGCATAACCACGGAGCAGTTGGAGAGCGTCACACAAATCTTCAAATCAAACATTGCTACATTACGGGCCGATGATAATACGCTATGCAATTCTATTGCTGTGCTTGTGCCGTATAAGCACTTTTTCTGCCGCCAAATGTTCGTAGCCGTACGGTAATTGTGAGGCTGGGAAAATGGAGTTATTAACAGTGTTCTTTATGAGTGACCCAGATCCCTCTCAGGAGGGCTGTGGCCTTGTCGTGACCTCTCCCAGCAGGTGTTTTCATGCTAAAGGAGAAAGGAAGGTCTGAAGGTTCTTATTTTTTTCATCTCTCCCAGCATTATCTGCCTTTCTAGACGCGTCTCTAAAGTTTGGAGCTAAGTCGTCCTCCCTTTTATCTACATCTGCCTCGTGTGAAGGTAAATCCCAGGTCAAGGCATTACATATAAGAGTATCAGTGCACAAGAATGAGATGTATAATATATAATTTAGAATTTCAATCACTCCCAAGCTGTGTATCTCAACGTGCAGCATTGCCAGAGTTTTGTTTTCCACTTGGACTGCCAATACTTTAAACATATGCACTCTTATGGTGAGGTGAAAAGGAATGAAAAAGGGAGTATAATCAGGTCCTGGCACAGTTCTGCAGAGGATAATATCTTATGTTTAAATGAAAGTCTTAAACATTTGGATGCACTTAGCTGATTTGACTAAACAGGAGTTGCTTTTGGCTGGTTGAAAAGTGAAAGGGGGGGTCTTCCTTTCAGAGGTCCTGAATCATTCATGTCTACAGCATGTCAAATCTCCTTCACGCAAATAAATAAAACAGCTCAGGTTTACACAGGTTTTTTTTTTTTTTTTTTTGGCCCCAAATGGCTCTTCAGAAACGCTCTTTCATTTCATCAGCACATCTTGAATCAAATCCACCTCCACCGTCAAGGACCAAGCTTTGCCATGACATCAAAGTCTCCTGCTTCTCACTAATGTGCAGTACATTGACTCTCGCTCTGTTTGGCTCTCACTCTCAGCCCTCACTTTTTATTGAGGAAGGTCATTTTTGTGTTTGTGATGCAGAAAACATCCAAATTGCCAAGTGGAAAAAAAGAAAAGTGAAAAAAATAACTTGGAAAGTGGCTAGCATGTGTATCTAGGGCTGGGGCTTAGATGTACTCCATCACAACTCGACTGGTATAACTGCAACATTTTCTCATGCAACGCTGGGTAAACAGAATAACTCTACAAGATGTCAGTTCATAAAGACAATTAAAAACTAAAATATATATCACACAAATACAGAGGGACCATATCTGCATATTAAGTCATATTATTTTCGAAGGTTTTTTGCAGTAATCTCTACACACATCTTGTCTAAATTTAAAACAGGAGGTGGGCAGACTTGTTCCAGCACAAAGCTGTAGACTTTTGGAACGAGAAACTTTCCTCAATGAAACAAAGGGAGTCAGGGAGGGGAAACAAGCAACTAATAATAACATTTAAAAATGTCAACAATCACAATTTGGCAATTTTACATGACGTTAAAAATAGCAGTGTACTTTTTCTCTAGACATCTGATACAATATTATGTAAAGAAAAAAAAAGGTAAAAAGAGATATTAATGTATTTTTACTTGCTGACAGTCTGTTGAGAACAGTGTTTGCAGGTGATGAAGGACACTGACCGGTGCGGTCGTGGTGGCGGTGATGGCGGGCGTGCTGTTGTCAGTGCCGGCCGGCTCGCTGTGCGTCTGTGTGGGCGTGTAGAGGGTCATGGCGTGCTCAGGAACCCGGCTCTGCCCGGTGTAGTCCTGTGTCGGGAGCGGGTGCGGTGCCGCAAACTCTGCGGGGATGCCATTCTGTGGGGGAGGTGGGTACTGGGCTGGGGTGTACGGCTGGGCCATCGCTTCTGGGGGGTTGGTGGCCTCTTGGTTACCCTGAGAAAAACACACACACACAGGAGGACGTGAAGTGTTAGAACTACAGTTGAGATTAAAGTTAAAGAACATTGTTTGAGTTGTACAACCAGCATTAAAGACAAGTGTGAGTTCCCCGGTGCAATGAGGAAGGCAACTGGGGAGTTGTCCTGCAGACCAACTAAGTCAGGGGGAAACAGCCATCATATCACATCTCAGCTCAGATTAGGGAGTTCCTTGATCATTGCTAATGAACACAGTTTATGTTGTAGAGCATGGTGCGCTGTTGGAGGGGCAAGAGTCAGGGGGAATCTCAATTGCACTTGTGGCAAAGCACAAGAGGAAAGATCAATTAATTGATAAAATTTTGATTAGGGCTTTTGATTTCACTGACAGGTCTGTTAAACCGGCAGCTGCTCCCTCTCCCAGCTCCACTTCCCCACTTTTAACACCAACCTCTGTCTGGCTTTATGAGCCTTTTTTCCCGCTCACTCTCCCTGCCTTTGTTTCTGTCCCAGAGCATCATATGAAACACAGGTGGAGTTTCAGTAACAGCAATTTTCTGTTGTTTTTTTTAATATCTTAAGTACACAAAGATTTATTTTTAAAAAGCCACACAAGAAAATATAATTTTCAAACCCTGAAAATTCTCATTGAAGTCAGGAAATGGTCTGAATGTTTTGATACATGAAAGTTTTAAATACTCATCAAAGACACATTTCAGCCGGTAACCAAGCCTTGTCTTAATTCCTATAAGTCTCTACCGTATGTTTCCAGAACACACAGTATGTGTTATCTACACCACATATGTTTTTTAGGCTCTGCTCCTGACTTCAGTGATAGATGGCCCTTTGCAACGAAGCACTTTCACAGACCCTTTGTCTCGTGTGGATGCTTGAGATGATGAGCTGCAGAAATAATGGACTTTTCTGGCTGGTGCACATTGTTAAACTCGGTAATGGCTGGACTACAGAAGTGCATGTCTTATTGTTGCGAAGCACTAGGCTCCGCGAATCCAGACTAATGAGCAGAACAGTGAGATCAGTGCTGCTGGAGCGGATATCCATCCCCACATTAAAAACACAGAGGGAAAAGGTGAGACAATAACACCAAAATCCAATAACACCCCCTGCAAATACCCTCAATCAAATTTAAAGATACAGATCATGCGAGCTCAACGCATAACTCTTTCGATAAGAGAGAAAGGAGGAAAAAGCACACAATAGCAGCCAGAAGTAAGGGTTTATGATTGGAGAAAAACAATAACAGTAAACAGATAGAGAAGTTTCTGTCTCTTCCTTTACAAGCTGGCTGGGGATGGTGAGATAGGAGATAAATGTGTTTTATTCTCTCTCTCTCTTTTTTTTTTTGCTGCTGTGGTGTTTGGCCTCCTTCTGCAGATTTCCACAGAAAGCTCTATCTGGGCAGGAGGAGGCTGTGGTTTTAATGAGAGAGCTGAGCAACACTATGCTGTAAATGTAGTGGAAATAATTCTGCTCTGACGTGTTGGCAAACAAACCTCAGCATAAACTGTGCTCTGCCAATTAAGGAAATGCTCCATTATCTAAATGAAAAGAGAGAGAAGCCTTGAGAGAGGAGAAGGATTGACCAGCCTCCTGCAGCCCACTGGGCCTCGAGGACTGGACCCTCACTCCTGCCTGACCTGATCCCCCTTCTCTTTTTCATTATACTACATTTCTATCCTCTGTCTCTCCCTCAATCCCTCCTCCCCCCTTTCCCTTTCATGCTCATCTCTTCCTCCCCCCTCTCTTTTTATGCAGAAACTTTTTTAATCTCTACCCCTGTGCTCTACTTTTCCTCTCCCTCCAGTCATAGCATTATATAACACACTTGCATTGCGGGGCATTCTAATTCAAGGAAGCTCTTGATGTTGGCAATTTTCAACTTCTAAGCGCCCATTTTAAAGGAGAATGGGGTTGGTTACCTAAAAAAAGATGCACCTCCTGGTATGACAGCTGAAAGTACTACCACATCCCGTGTCCTCCTTTCAACCAGCCCGAGCAAACCATCAACACCTTGGTAACTCAACAGTCCGGTAGAGACAGAAAGCTCAGCAGCCTGGAAACAAGAGGGTGCTGTGTTTGACTGTACATCAAACGCTGCTCGTGTCATGACTCAGATCAAAGCTCCAGTTTTGATCTTTCAGTCAGTCACTGTCAAGACTGACGCCCATGGTCCTGATCAGTGTTTTTGAGGATTTGCTGAGGAGTTACTGAGTGTGTTTATATAACACAAAGGTTATGATTAAGCATTAAATTCTTATTTGCAGTTTTGAGAAACCTGATTATACTTGCTGGGCTTCAAACCTGTGGCACGTCAAAAAGCACAGACCAACACAGTGCTTCCTTGTGTTTCTGACACTGGCTGCCATGTGCACAGGAGTGTTCAAGATTCAGCATTTAATAATTGGACAATAAAGGGAAAAACAGTGATGTTCATGCTGAAATGAAAAAGAAATTCTGAGGATAAATGGTAATAAATGCAGCAGCCAGAGATCAGGTTCGGTTCAGATCTGCAGGTGTCAGAAACACACCTGCAACAACACAGACTATTAAAACTTTGGGAAATGTTGGAATCATGTAGACACAGAGCTGAAAGGCCGGGATATGATCAAACCAGGATAAGACTTGAAATTGGGAAACTACTCTGCATGTCTGAAAAATAAAACTAAAAAACACAACGTGGACTTGGACTGTGGCATTAATCCAATATTGTTTTCTGTGGATTCCTGTCTGGTCACATTTCCTTAAGAACATGGCATTTTTTGAGTGCTTTGTTCTGTTTCCCGTTTCTGCTGAGCAAGTTGTAAGAGAGCTTTTGGTTTTAGTTTCTTGTTTGCTATATCCTTGGTTATTTATTTGACAGTTCCTTAGTTTGGAAGTAATCCATGATTTAGTTTACTTAGTCCTCACCAGCAGTACTGTTCACTGTTCCTGTTTCTTCCTCATGCCTCAGCTCTGCATTAGTCATGACATGTTCTACTAAACTTGTTAAATCTGCCTTGGTGTGTCCCTCTGTGCTCGGGTCAGAACGTGAATCGTTACACTCACAGGGCACACGGAGCCAAGTGACACACAAACAGGATAACAGCCCGGAGCTTGGTATCTGAGAAAGAAAACTACTAAAGTGTTGTAGCACCATGCTGCTGCTGTTTCAAAGGGCAGCAAGGCAAAAGCAAGGAGGCGGAGAGTACAGGCCTCATTAGTGAAACACAAAGTAACACTGGCTCTCGTATGATCTTCGCCTTCCTCTGATGTATGTGACAAACGAGTTATTCAACTGGAAATGAACTGGGAGAAGAAAAAAGGCCCATGCAAATCAGGGGAGCTGTGCTTGTCCCAGTGCGACCATGCGCCCTTTTCGCTGGGGCTGACTCGCCGTCGTCAAGATAATCCATGGTGCCTAATGAAAAGCCCTCCACGGCAAACCAGTCAGGTACACAGCACATCTCATTCCCGCTGAAAGAGATTGCTGTTCATTATGGCTGCGAACGAGTGCTACGAGTCGTTGTTATATTGGGATCCTGACGAGTGCTTCTCTACCTGCAGGCCTGTTTATGGGAAAAGAACAGGTCCCTTTGCGGCACTTTAATGCCCCCCTTACATGGCCTGCTGCCATGAGCCGCCTAAACCTCGTCTCCACGGACATGACGACAAAGAATAAAGGCAACCAGAGAGAGCAGCCTTTATCGATCTCTCATCCTTTCCATTCCTCTTTCCCTCCTTCCCTCTATCTCTCCTCTCACCCCTTCTACTGCTATTACTGAAGAGCACAATAAAAAACACTATCTCTAATCTTAAGCACTCTCCTAGCGTAAAATTGGATTGGAAACCCTTACTTAAGGAGATCACTTTTGGAGTGGAGTTTTTGTTTTTACAGTCAGCATCAGGAGCCAAAGAGGTCAGGAAGGCCTCGTGGTGATGTCCACTGCTGAGGCTGGCAGTCTGGGAGAAACTCCCCGGCATACAGTACTCAGAGAGAGAGACAGACTTTCACCGGTGCTAACCCCAGCGTAGATGGTCAAGGCTATATTCCATCTCAGCAGGTACGCCGACTTGGCCGCTCGCCAGCGATTCCGTGATCCTCTTTAGCAGCGTTGGGAGGGACGGTGTTGAGAGGCCGAGAGGAGACGGGGGCCGTGCAAATACAGGAGCTGTTAGGAGGAACTCATATCGGCAGAGTGCTGCACCGACTCGTACGTGCGACGGAGGGTCAAAGAGCAACGTGAAAGCAAAATACGGCGGGCGACTAATTGCGCTGCATTGAATCCGGAGGGAAATCACTCAAATGGGAGCGTGCTGATCAATCTCAGCGATAGGAGCCGTGATAGAGTGGGCAGCTTTATGGCTCCAGCTCCGTCACATGCGGCTTGGATCATTTTTCAGCTAAGGCCTTACTACTTTACATGGTTCCTACTGTATGACACTAATAGTCTGAAGCAAGAAATGCTCCTCCTGATTCTATACACTAAGCAATTCAGATAGATTTATGAACGCCTCTGCAGTGTTTCTGCATAATCCAAACAGCATGAATAGTTTAATGTTGACTTAACATAAAGCATTGCTGCCTCATTCCTTCACTGTAAATGTACACGAGCAACTTGCTTTGTCAGATTACAGATGACATAACATTTTTTTAAGTGAATCTTAAGCTTTTCAGTGCCTGAAAATTGTTCCTGTCTCATCCAAAGCATCATGCACTGAGCGTTCCTCTCTAGAACAATGCTCATTTGGTTTTAATGACTGCCTGACAGTGACAGTGGCAAACTTGTGACAAATCCCGCTGGGCCGTCACAGCACAAACCCGAGCAGAGTTTATAGTGAAAAGTGTAATGCAGCTCAGCGGAGGCCAACGCGCGGCAATCAGTTGATGCAACACAAACGAAACACTGAGTGGTTTTCAGCCAGCTGCATGAAAGCCTCTTGTTGTCCCCGGCTCTGCTGCTGATGCTCGGTTAATTGTAGCCCCGCACGCAGACAGTCAGGCAGGCAGGAGAAAAGACGGCCTGAGATGATTTCCACAGGCAACTGGCATTCATTTTGTCTTGAAGGCGCATAAATAAAGGCTGTCTAGCCGGGTCCATTTTAATTAGGCGAGCCACATGATCTTACTCCAACTCTCTCTGTTAACACTCACCAGAGGCTGCGGCATGTGTTAATTACAACCACATGCCACAGAGTGAATCCAAGGTGAGCCAGAAAAGAGAAACTCAGAAGAGGTAAACAACAACAACAAAAACAAAACACCTTCAGCTGAGTTTCTCATGATGAGGCACATATTTGGTGCAACGGCTATTCCCCTCCCCCCCAGTCAACCAATTACAGCGCGATGTTAGGAGAGAGAGCGGGGAGATGCGGGAGAAGCAGCCCAATTTAATGCAGATTCACAACACTCCCCCTGCCCCCCCACCTCAATGAAACCCCCGGTCTTCCTCACCACTACAGTGGGTTTATGATTTCAAATAGGCTGGGGAGAGGGTTATTGTTTTGTCTCACATTTCCTCCCTTGCAAACTCCCATCTTTCCATTTTTCCACCTCATTTGTGGAAAAATCAATTCATGAAAATAAACACTCGGTGTCTTCGCTCTGCGTCCAAGTCAATTTAGATTTCATGAATGTTTCTGCCGCTCTTTTCCGAGAGGCTTAATCGTTTTCACGTGTCACATATGTTTCATCCCCTCTAACGTGATTTTTCCTCGTTATTGGGAGCACTTATTTGCTCCACGTCCTTGGATGGAGGTATTAGAAAGAGAGTTCATTTTCCTCAATCCCTTGCTGATTTCTTCATTACATTGCAGCGGAGGCGCCGCACACGGAGCCTCGTACTGAGATGGGACTGCTCTTAGCAGCGCGACTGTGAGTGTTACTATACCTCAGAGACGCTGGAGCGCCACTTAATAAACAGAGTAGACAGAGGATCACTTTGAACTCCTGTGACATGTAATGAACCTGTCTGTCTCAGCCACAGCTCTGTCTGGGCTCAGGCGCTGCACGGTAAAAATGCAGAAAAAATAAATAAATAAATAAACAAAAACACATCCAAATAAGCCTAGAGGCCCCGTGAAAAAGCCATCAGTTACACATGGTTAGACTCATAGCATTTTGCCAACGCCATAAGAGGAGATAATTGTCTGTTTCAGTGCTGTTGCCTCTTTTGTTGCATAACAGATATTTACATCTGGGACTAATTACTCCAGACTGGGTGTCAAAATTTGGATTAACTTGTGGGATGCATCCAGTTTGGTGTTTAGACTCATTTATTAGTGAGAACAGACACTGTGCTGCTTTGACCCCATCAAAAACACACCAAAGAACTTTTTCATCTACTTTTCCTCTCAGTTTTTGTTTCTCTAAAGTTGTCAGAACAAAGTGATATTGACATATATCCTATTAAAAATCCTCCCAAACTGAACGACTTCTTTGAGATTGCTATTGATCACTAAGATAAAGACCTGGATAAAGTGAAAACTGATAACTGAACAGTGGGATGTTCTGTCATTCTGGTCATATAAACCCCCCGTAAATCAATTCCACGGCGTCGCCATGCCAGTGTAGCACTCTTCAGATTACAGATGAGTCCTCTGTAATTCTACCGGGGATAAAAATGCCAACATTTGTTTTAGAATCAGCTGATTGTCATGTTAATTCAGTCTTTTTTCTTCCGCACGCCGGGGGTTATGATACGGGGGCCAGAGTTCCTCGTGGGGACAAAATGCCATTACTTAAGCATGCAGGAATCTTGACATGACATTCCTTGACCGCTGTGACAATGGCAAACATATGCAAATGAAGGAGAGTGCCACTCTCATTATGACCCCGTCACAGAGACTCTGACACCTCCCACTGGACCCCGAGCATGTGAGAAAAAGAGGAAAACTGAGAGGGAGAGATAAACGGAAAGGAGGGCACGACAATGACCAAATTCTGGGAGGAAAACAGGTGTAACAATGTCGTTTACGTTATCTCTACTTCTTTCCATTCTCTCTGCTCTCTCACGACTCCTTTTGTAATCTATCGCTCTGGTTTCCATTGGCCTATTTGCCTTTTTTCTTTTTTTGCTCTGCAGTGGAAGGAGGGACAGGTTTGCATGGGCGGGATTCTTTGAAGTGAAAATGCAGACTACTCCCTGCTGTAGCCAAAGCTCATCTAATCAGGGGCTAATTCCAGTTATTAAGATTTGAGAGATAACTTTGATTCATCACAGTCCATCTACCCCGATCGGTTAATCACTGTCGCGCTAAGCTCTTTTTTAGTCATCCTTTTGTTTCCGCTCCCTCTGGCACGCAGAGAGGGGGAATAAGAGAGATAGAAGAGAAGGAAAGGGAGAAGATATTAACAATATTAATGACCCGTGATTCTCGTCTCCTTAATGAGAAGGGTTATTAACTGTGATTATCCATGATGAAATGGTGGTAATTCTTGAAAGCTTGAGAAAACTTGTACAATCGCTTGTCTGCTGATTTGCTCCTGTGATGTTTAAGAAACAAAAAGGTGAACGCAGTGAGAAAGAGAGAATGAGAACTTAGAGGATAAAGAGGCAGGGGCAACCTGGGGGAACGGAGATGCTCGCAGCAGGAAGCTGGGAGGGATTTTTTTTTTTTTCTTTTTTTAAGGGAGGCTAAGGCAACCGTCTCCAGTCCCAGTGCTGCTGTATTTCAGACAGTTAAAATCTTCACAGAGATGAATCCAAACTCTGAAGTGTTTCTCCCTTTTTAAAAACCCTTGGCACCGTGTCGCATCTCGCGTCCGCTCCCAATTTCTCTTCTGGTGGCTAACGAGTGGGCCAACGTACGCACCCAATCGCCCATCTGCTGGTTGACACTGCTGAATGGCTGTTTGAACACCTATGCCGCACTCGCCAGATCCCTGATACAGCACTCCCCCCACCCCCACCTTCCTCCCACATCCCCACCTCCCCCTCCTCTCCGTTGAGGGAATCGTATGGAGCCGACAGGGACTCCACAAGCATGCAACTTCCTATAATTGGAATGAAAAAAGGGTGAGTGGGGGAAATGCTGTCTGGTGAATCATTGATGTGCAGTCAGACTGTTTCATTGCAGATCTGTGTGTATGTGTGTGTGTGAATGGGGGGGAAGAAGGGGGTTAGCAGCAGACAGATAACAATCCTGAATTATGCATGTCTGTCCCTTGCAAAGGAGTCGGGGGGGAGTTGGCGAGGGGGATGAGCCACACTCTCTTATCCCCGGGGGACAAATTTGGATAGAAAAGAGCTAGGTGTGGAAAAGTCGGGACCACTGTGACGCGCTACCTGACCGCTTCAGACACCTCTCTTTAGCTCGACGAACTCCTCAAACTGTGATGGCTGCTGTTTCGCACACAGACAGCCGCAGACGAACCGCTGGTTGAAGCGCAGGAAATCAGTTCAGGAAACAGCTCCGTTATGAAGCCTGTTCTGTGGTAATAATGCTAACAGGCCGGAGTGGCAGATTTGCCAACTTATTTGTTAGATGTTCCTCTTAAAAGCACCTCTGGGAATTTAAGCCTGGGCCACACGGAAATGCTATCACCCTACTAAAATTACACTGTATCACAGAAACACCTGCTGGGCCCATTTTAGATAATAATCCCATTTCTACATGCCAGTACAGCTCTCAGACGGGAGAAATTGGATTGTTTGCATTACTGACCTGTGGAGCAAGCCAGTCTGGGGAAAGCAACAGCCTTGAGGCTTTATTAGATTCAATCTGTCTTTCATAAACAAAACCTTAGTTTTCAAAAAGGTAAAGAAAATCTACTAAATGTGGGTAGGCCAGCACTTTGTGGACACACTCCATTTATTTTCTCCAATTAAATCTCTTTAATTGGATTGAGGGCTGGCACCTGGTTTACACTCTGTCAACCACGCAATCCACAATAATTGATGCCAGAGCTGTGGTGCGTGTGTGCGTGGGATGTGTGGCGATGGGGGAGGGATTTAGAGCATGTCTCACTACTCCACAATTTCGCTGAGATCAATTTATCAATGGCCTGCCTTCTGTCCACCAGCGTCCACTGCACTGAGATGGGAAATGCCTTTACACTGTGGTGTGCAAGCCAGCGTGCAGCCACACACATACACAAGAAGAGAGGAAGGAAGCATTCAGAGCCTTTAATAAAAGCAACTACAGTACTACAGTGTAAAAAAAATACTAATATCACTTAGATAGTACAAGTACTATCAGCAAAATGTATTCAATAGTACTCATCTTGAAGTAAAGTGGCCCATTTGAGTGTCCGATTTTTAACTACTCTATCATACTTACAAGGTGAAAATGTTTGTGTGTAATATCCTAAGCTGTGTAGGAAATTACCCACTATTCTCCAAGAGTGTGCTCCTAATTTTGTCCTGTTTTCTGTGCATCTTTTGAGAGTTATTACATTTTTTTGGACTCAAATGAATCCAGCAATGTCTTGTTAAAAGCGGTCTACAATCAGTCATCATTAACTGGGAACTATGTGATTTAAAAAACAAAAAAGTCTGACACTATACAGTGTCTAGAGAGTCTTTTCTTCCCCCTTGGAATGTTTTATTATCCAACAACACTGAGTTAAAGTAGATATAATGTGGCTTTTTGTATAAAGACATGTTTAAAGAGGTTTAAATGAATTGCAAATACACTTGAAAAAACTTATTGTAGGGACTGTATAGTCCTTCACATAGAATTTCCTGTGTAGTGTGTAGGAAATAGTGAATGATTTGTCACCCTAACCCATAATCAGCAAAGTAACTACTAAGTGCTGCTGTCACATAAACGTGGTGGAGTAAAAACTACAGTATTTCCCTCTGAAAAGTATTAAGTAATATAAAATGGAAATACTCGAGTATAGTACTCCAGGTTCACCCACCGCACAAAACCATAAAGACAAACAGACGCCTTCACACATATGCACATTTACAAGTTCAAACACATGCTAATGAAGCAGATTTACATACATAGTTGCGAGCTGTGATACATATGTGAATATGTACACCTACAGAACTTGGATCCACTCCTGAATACAAATGCCCGCGCGGAATACAAATGGTGTGCGCCCACACGTGGAAACACGCGGAGATACAAATCCAAGAGATGCATCACGGCGCGCTGACAGCATCTTTAAGACACTTTGAGAAACACCCGGCATCCTGAATACCGAGCCCCGCCACCGTACAAATGGAGAGAGGCAGAGACAGAGCGAGAGAGAGGCCAAGGGAGACCCGACACAGTAAATAAAAATACAATTTCCTCCAGTGACATGCCCATTCTGTTGGAAGCCTGACTCTAATTATTCTAAGCACTTTGAGGGATGGCTTTCCACTGCATTAATCTACACATCCCACTAGCCCATCCACAGTCGATGCACTTTTAACTACCTAAGGACGCCCGGAAACTCTTCCTAAAACCTCGGGAGGAGGAGATTGACTTTGTACAGTGATGGGGTAAAGTGCTTTGCCTGAGTGAATCTTTCTCTAAATCTCACAGCACAACACCATGCAACAATTTTCATTTTCAATTTCAAATAGCGTATCTCTCTCTCTCTTTCTTTCTTTCTCTCTCTCTCTCTCCCCACCACAAAAAAAAAGAAGATCAGATTCGAAGGGGGAACATACGTGGAAGCTGTGCGGCTCAAATAAGTCGGTGAATTCTCATTACAGGGCTTGTGTGAGAGTGTGGTTGTTTTCCTCTGGGCAGGAAAGCACTCGTAGCTCATTTGGAACGGAGATGAATCGATAAATCACAGGGGACCATCAATCAATCAATGAGCCTATCAATACTAGCTGGATGAGACTCCTCCCAGCGCGAGAGGCCATCTTTGGTAAGAATATGTCGGGCAAATGGGCTTTTTACATAATAGCTCTGTCCACTTGTGCTGAGTGCAAGATTGATGCCGTGCAATGTTTACATGTTGACACAAGCTGTAATAGTGATACACAGCAGGGCCCTTGTTTACATGTAAAATAATCAACACACACACACACACACAAATAGACATACTGTAATGTGAAGAACTGCTCACATTCTGATCATGTTTATCAAAATCTAAACAAGATCAAACTATCTTTGAAGCAGCTCTGCTCTCTGATCGAGGCTGTATATTTGGCTTTGCTGCACTGCAATATCTACTCTTTATAAACATCTGCCCCCTCAGCGGAGGGGGGGAGAGGAGAGATACAGAAATACAGAGTCTGAAGCAGAGGATCTATCTTCCCTAATTAATCACCACTCATTTTTAAGTACAAAGTTTGAATTAACGGGGCTTCCAGCCGCTCCCCCCTCCCTCCCCACCCCCTCCTCGAACAGACACAGAGGCCAAACTGCACAGCACATTATGAGGAGAGTGACATTTTGATGTGAACTGGAGGGCAGATTCTCTCTGTATTCAATATCCTCAAGACAAAATGCAGAATAAGGATGAGGCTGCAATAACAAGCAGCATTGTTACTGTTAAAGGAGACGGCGCGGTGATATTCTATATTTCTCTCACAGTCAGCAAATAAAGACTGAAACTGACGACGAACTGATCCTACAAACCAGCATTGTCACACTGCACTGAGTGACATGTTCCTTCATTACCGTGAACACACACACTGTGTTTTATCTCGACTCATTCCCACACACACCGTCCTGCTGCTGCACACACTTACCAGAACATCCAATGTAGATTAATCCGCCACTGAAAGTAGTCCCCAACAACTGCAGTGTGCACTACAGTTTGTGTAACGTTTGCTAAACGCTACAGCAACTGCTTCAGGAAGCTACTGAACCTTTTAGAAAAATTAAACTGTATATTTGCGAGCCATTTTTAAAGATTTACATCTTCAGTGTGAACCAATGAGCCTGGGGCTGCCTGATCCTTTAAGAGCTACCAGAGGCCAAGAGACACAGATTACTACGGATATGAACTGGTATTACTGTATGTCTATGTGGATATATGATTCCTCATTCAAATACCTTTCATTAAAAGTGTAATACTCAAGGTGTAGTATTCACTAAGAGGGATACACTTGTTATCAGTGGTAGCAGAAACCTGAAATTTAGAGACATTTCTTCTGCTGAATATAATTCCTCACACTGGCTGCAAGCATGAAGTGTTGGCAGGTAAATTAACTTTCCTCTAAGTTACTATCTCCAACCCACGTGCCCTTCAGCAAAGCACTTATCCCCTAACTGAGCTGCTTGGTAGCCATCAGCAGAAAACCGAGACTGCGCTGAGAGTTAACGTGCACAACTGTGTGAGAGCACTGCAGGGCGATGCCTGAAAAAAGAAGGTTGCATACTCAGCAAACTCGCGTTGAATTTAGAAAAAAAAGAAAAAGAAAAAGAAAAAAAGGAATGAATGAATAAACAAGCAACCAAACAAATAAATAAAAAAACTTGTCATGTTTTTATTCAGAGGGAAATTACTACAGTTGAGGACCAAGTATGAGGAGTTTGTTTCCAAAACTAGCGGATTACAAACACTGATTTATATTATGGAAAAAGAGGCAGCTGCATTCTTTTGTGTTCAGACACCTAATCAAGGTTTGAGACTTGGAAACGGTGGAAATCAGAAAATGAGCCAGTAGCAAAAGGAATCAGTGTTGTCAACGAGACAAAGGAACGGTTTGTGTGCAATTCTGCAGCAGCATAAAAGACGTAAACAATACGATCATGTAAAAAAAAGGGAAATGACAAGACAGGGAAATGAAGTGAAAGTGGCCAAACAGACGGTTTGTTATTGTGTGTGAAAATGATGAGTGAGGAAAGTGTTATTTTTAATTTGTCACCTCTCAGTCAAATCCAGACTCTGTGAGCCACTAACGCTGTGATCCTGCCCCTCATGTCAGAGTCTGACTGTCCTGCTCTGGTCCTGATGATGGACAAGCTACAAACGGTTGTGCATGAGTTGGTCTGTGTGTGAAGAGCACTCAGTGAGAGAAAAGGACGGACTGAAGGTGTCATATACACCTGAGAGGGATCTTTGGAACTGTGTCTGCCAGTGGTTGCTCTATGATGTTAAAACCAGAGAAGAAAAATGATAAAAATCTTGTTTTAGAATTAAAAAACTGATTTAATGAGTTTTCCTACAGTCAAACAGACAAATAAAAAAGAAAATGATATGTAATCCACTTTACCAGATGGCAACACCAAAACATTAATATTACAATACTGTTTATATCCTGCAAAATACAACCTGCAGCCGTAGGAGGGCTTGTCGAGTATCCATTAATAATGGGGGCACTTATTTAATTCAACAAGAAACACTCAGTTTCATTTCCAATCGAAAGCACCTGAGAAACATTTTTACCTCTGCCAAGGCTGCACGTTCCTCTCTACTAAAACCTTTAATCTGTATCAGAATACACATGATGATGGACAGTCATGGGATACATTTGCTTTTCATTCAAATTAGTGCAGTAGTTCAGGTTTTTTTTTCTTAAAAAAACTAATGGGCTGAAAACTAATTATGTAAGTTTTTGGCCCATGTCCCAACTTTCACCATATTTCGCTGGTTTTTCAGATACTTTATCCTGCTGGCTAACAACCAGAACAACCACCAAATTGGACCAAAAACCCTCCTCAGCAGAGTTAATGACCCGGGCCCTTATTTATTTAATTGAACATAAGTTTTGGTCCAAATGCAACAAGCCTGCATCATATCAGACAAGCCTGTCTGGTGACATCTACTGGTTATTTAAAGGCCATAATCAGCTGGATATATTGGTGTAACCTGAGTACACAGGCATTTGTGTGTGTGTGTGTGTGTGTGTGTGTGCTGAGGCTCTGAATACAGTGCTACTATGTGGCAGCTGACACAATGGAAACAGATTGCCATGGTTGCTCTGCAGCTCTCCATCACATCGCAGCAGACAGAGGGAACGTGAGGCCTAAGGGTCAGTGCCGTGGCTGCCTGCAGACACAAGGCACCGGGCCCAGCCATTACTGTTAGCTAATTGGAGTTTTCCTCGGGGTCAGGCTAGCCATCTGTGGTGCCTTTACCACCGAAGACCCCCCACTCAAACCGCCCCCCCCATTTTTACCACCATGTCACCGCTTGACGTGACTCTCTCTTTCCCCCCTTTAAGAACAGGGAGGAGGTGGTGGAGGGGGGTGGTGGGATTATGGGAAGAGTGTGATCTCCCTCCACCACAGCTGGTTAATAGGAAAAGTCTCTGTCTCCTCTGTGCACCATTCATCATGTCAAATGGTAATATCTTTAAAGGTCAGGCCGAGTCATAAAGAAAAAAGAGCCTTGGCTAAACTTTCCCTGGGATTTCCAGAGGTCTAATCACCAATCACCAAATCTGAAGTGTCTCTTTTGATTGGCTTTTGATGGCCTTGTTTCAAAGTGAATCATTACACAGAAAAGGCACATTTAGAAGACCGCTAACCTGCTAATCTCTTACATAGTAGCATGAGGGAAATTCTCTGGATGGAATTAACCAGCTTAACAAAATAAAAAAAAAGAAAAAAGAAAAGAGAAGAAAAATAGAGGCTGGTGAAAATATGAAAGAAAAAAAAAACTGCAGTGGCGTGATTTATCCAGCACGACTCGGAGCTGAAAAGCAGCTGGGTGCACAAAAAAGGAGCGTAAACGCTAGATAAAATAGAAGAAGAAAAGGTGGCGGGAAATAAAAGAGAGGCAGAGGAGCTAAAGACTGCTACTGTCTGACAAGTGTCACACTTGCGCTTCGATCCAGCCTTCCTCCTGCGCTAATGACTGTCAACACGACAAGCAGGGCCGTCTGAAGGGGGAGAAAATTACTCGCTGAAAAGCAATTGACTGACCCCCATCATTTCTCAGGGAACCAGTGACCTGTGAATATTTCATTATGGGGAAAGTCGTGAGGCCCATATAAATGGGGGGCAGAGGGGGTGTTGATCTGCCGAGCTGTGCCGTCCCAAGCCGAGGAGGGAAACTGGGGGCAGACCTGCCTGCGTGCCTGCCTTGTATCCTTTCCACTGCTCAAAGCCGACAATGTATTTTAGATAGAGAGAGAGAGAGAGAGAGAGAATAAACGAAAGGATTCAGTTACTGTTTGGAGAAATATTCTTAAACAGGCCGTGGTTAAATCTAGTACAGATATGAGCATCTGGATGAGAGAGGTGCTTCACTTCTAAAAATCAGAAGAGAAAAAAACAGAAGAGAGCATTTGAAGGGGACGAGAGAGAAAAAGCTAGAAAAAAATAAGTGAAATGTTTTGTAGGTGTGGGTCAAAGCGAGCCATTCTTTTACCCTCTGCGCGACATTCGTCTTACACTGAGAAACATCAGAGGCCTCGGAATCGAGAGGGGCAGGAAGAGAAAGAGAAGACGAGAAAGATGAAAGAAAATCAATCCCCTGGCAAGCCTGATTGATCGGTGGAGTTTTGGACAATTTCATCAGGAGACTTCACTAACCAGAGATGACACGACCCATATTGGAGGGAGAACGCATTGTGGAGATTGATACCCGCATTAGAGGCATCAGGTCGGATAAACGCGGGCTCTGGCAGTAAATACACTGGGCCCGCGTGCCCCCTCAATGACGACTTAATGCCAGAAAAATCCTCGCAACCCACACTTCACTTTTCAAACTTTGACTGGACGGGATAATTGAGTCAATTAGGAGCACCTTAATCCATGGAAGGGATCTTCAAAAGAAAAATATACAGTCAAGGTTTGGGTTTGGTCTTAAGGATATAAATAAAGAGAGCTTGGAGATTGTCTCTGTTTATCCAACGATGGAGGGAAAGAGCAGAAGGATTATATCTGATCTCATTCAGGAACCTCATGTTACATATTAACTTCTACTTTTGATGGTTTTAGTAAAACTTTAATTCACCATTTTTTGTCAAGTAACACTATTCTATAATTACTTTGTGACACTTAAGTATTCGTCAACATTGAAGGAATTGTTATGTTCCGTCTGTGCTGCGACAAGCTCCGAGATAATATCAGGAATAACTTTAATTAGACAAGAACAGAAGAATCGAGTATCATCTCCTTTTCTGGTCATTCTGACATTTTCTCTTTATTCGCCATTACTCAAAAACAAGCTTCCAGAGATGGCAGGCGAAAGAAAGTCAATAAGCACATCATGATCTAAACTTCCACTGAATCCACCTTGGTGAAAAGCAAGTTCTCTGCTCTCTGCCGTGTATGTCAAACCAATGGAGGGAGGAAATGGACAGGGTGAACTAGGGGGAGGTGCAGAGGGACAGAGGGAATACTGCTGATCGAGCAGATCGGGCAAGAAAGCATGAAATACTACATTACAGAGGGAAAAGGACAAAAGCAGCCACCAGGGTCTGATCATGTAGGCCTGACAGGGAGGCAGGGGGTGGAAGTAATCGAGGGTCACACGGGCCAGATGACTGATCGGAGGACGTCGGGCAAAGTGACAATTTTTTGCGGATGGTAAATATTTCAGCAGCACTCGGTCGCATGGTGGAGGTCAAGCAAGCTCCATTTTAAAACACAATAGACAGACACCTTTAATAAAACATCCCACATAAACACACAAAACCAGAGCTGTTCACAGGCCATTTTCACACACACACACACACACACACACACACACAGAAAACTCTCACTGCTCTTTTTCTTATGTTTAATGGTCTAATTTTCCCGGTTGCAGCCAGAGGACGTTGCCTTTAGAAAGGGGATGAAATTCAGGTCTGTGCTCATAAGCAGGTAAGGGGACGTGACCATGACTGTCGGTGACATTTCGCAATGATCCACATTTCACACATTTTAATGCAACAAAAAGGCCTCCTCACGCCCTGTCTCATATCTGGTTTAAAAGCAAAGCCTTAAAGAGCATGTAGGATTCTTTTTTTCTTCCCCTAAGTGCACTGCAGAAGAGGGGAGGAAAAAAAATGTAAAGTAAAATTTGAAAAAAAAATAAATAAAAAATCCTCCTAGCTCCCAGCTCATCAGACTGGCATCCCTCCAGATGAGAACTGGAGTGTCTCACTGATATACAACACCAGTGCCGGTGTGACAGTGCACATGGATCTCATCCATGTATCGCTGGCTGAACATCACTTGCGGCAGCTCCTGCAGACACATCCAACTCAAACCCTTTGTTGACTACCCAGAGTGGCCCTGTTCTCTTTGTCCGTCAGCACAGGTAGCTAGTCAAAGCAGAGACAGACAAAGCCTGAGTCTGGTCCAGAGGCTTTTTGCTGGGCCCCCACCCGCCACTCCTACCTCCTGTAAACTTGGCAACTGATGTCAGGAGCTGCTGAGTGGGGTTGGAAATGCTGCAAACCCCCTTTTTGCTCCCTATCCTCACTCAGTCTGTGATAAGGCAGCAAGGGGGGAGTGGCGTAGGGGGGGAAACGGGGCTTGTTATGGTGTCAAGAGACGGGATTGGCCTTTCATCCTCTGTTTTACATTACTGCATGTCTGCAGGAAAGTTGATTAAAGCCCGGGCGCATGTGTGAACTCCTCACCTGCTCTGCTTTCATCACTGTTGGGGTGGGGAGGTTGGGGTGTCCGCTGCTTTGCTGTGCTATGTATGCACCGAGATTATGACCATGAAGGCTACATTACGGTGTCCTCAAAGGGTAATCAGAAGCTCGGGGTGGGTGGGGATAGGGTGGCCTGGGTGTGGGTGGTGGTAAAGAGCTGGATGGTGGGTGCTCATTTATCAAACACCTCCAGGATAACCTCCCTTCTCTTTCTTTCTCCTCCATCAAAAATGTGCCGTGCATGAAAAAGCAGCCTCTCCTGCCTCTCAACCAGCTTCGCTTTGAGCCTGAACCTGTGCTTTCTGGTGCACCGTCCTCGTGGCAAATTAGCACTTATAATGAGCTGGAATCTAGTCCTGCCATTAAAAGGGGCCCTTGGGTCCTAGGTAGACTCTGTGACAAGACCATCAGTGTGTTAAAGTGGTGAAATGCATACCCTAGACCTCAAGCATGTACCGGCTGAACTCCTGACCCCTCGTCCCTCCCCATCGTATCCTATCTACATCTCACACTGGTCCCCTCTGACACAGTTCCTAAGAGCTGTGTTTGCTGATCCCAGAACCCATTCACCCATTTAGAAACAATAAAATGGCCACAATGACTTCTTGGACCGGATTCAATAGGTACTTCAAGAAAAGGGAAACCTGCTGGGATTGGCTTAAATGATGAAAACTATTGTGCTCAGAAAGAATCAATTGGTGCTTTTCAGCGTAATTCGATTCTATTCACAAAGGGGCTTGGGAGGCAATCTTAAAATGGAAATGCTACTTTGCTTGGAGTGGGTGAGGAAGAGATGAAGAGAAAGGGGGATAGTTTGCATGGCAAAACACCATCTCCTAAGGATAGTACACCTTTCAATCATGTCAGTATGTCTCTTTCAAGCCTCTGTGGAGTTTGTGCTGAGCGCAACAAAACTAAAGTGGGTTACTGTTTTCAGCCAAATAATTACAGTGATGTGGGAGGGACTCACCTCTTCCCTTACATGCAGCACAAAGCAGCCTGACGGCGGCTCAAGTTTTAATTTGATCTCTGCTTACGTTTTCACAAACTGCAGTCCTTTAAATGCGCAATATTACAGCAGTTTAAAAGACTAGAAAATGCAGTTGGGACTGCAGATCAGTTTCCTGAAAGAAAATGTAGCAGCATTATCTGTTATCGAAGGAACATGAATGCTGCAAGTTCAGGTAGCTTCTAGCAGCCAGAGAGCCTTACAGGTATTCACTGTGTTACATGTGGTTGCATAAGATATAAAAATATGACATCTTCTGAATAACAGCATGTTGTTATCTAATCATGGCAGAGCTACAAATTGGTACATTCAGCTGCTTTGATAAAAGAAGGCCAGAGGGCACTCATGGCACAAAATACAAGCAACTTTTTTTTGTGCTTTAATCAGAAATGGCACCTTTTTCCTGGATTAAGCTCTTGTAAATTTTTTGTCTGCACCTTCAGTCGAGCTAGTGGACAAATTGCATTTAGGTGAAAATAACTACACATGCACAAGTTGATCTGGCGAAGTAGAGCCATGATGCGTGAAAAAAGAGATGAATGGCGGAGCAGAAAGGAAGAGCTAAAAAAACCCAACTCCCCCTCTCGAGCGCCAATCCAGCAGGATGTCGCTTATCTCTCTGGCTGGTAAAGTGCGGTTGAGGCTCCGGTCAGCATCCTTAACCGCTATCTGTCACTCTACCTCCTTCCCTTTCCCCCCTCCTCCTCCTCACCTGCCTCCCCCCCTTTGCTGCTCTGGGACCGGCTCAGTTTCAACCTGGCTGCGGTCGGAGACGGACAGGATGAGGTAGACAGGGAGTTGGACTGAGTCTGCAGGCAGGCGGGGAGTGTTGGATGTGCAGGGAGGGGAGGGGGGGGGGACATTGTTAGAGGCTAACCCATGGGGCTGTTCAGTTCAGGGGCCCTTCTCCTCTCCCTCTGTCTGTCTTGGCAAGAGAAGAGGCAGTGTCTCCTGCATCATTAATGAAGGCGGTTGACGCCCCGTACAGCAGTGCCCGGCAGCCAAAGTCTCTCCTGCCTGCTACCAGCCTGGAAGTTTGAAAGAGAGCTGATGTAGTGTATATCCACACTATGGTAATGACAGGGGTAAAGCCAGGCCTCACTCTACTTTGGCAGTCCATGCTGTATAATCAGCCATGACGAATAGAGCAGCTCAGGAGATGGAGAGGTCTGCTAACTTTGGGCTGGCACACGGTGGACACCATTGTGAAGTTTATGGAGTAATAAAGAAGGCATAGTCAGAAAGAATCCATCACATGAAACTTCAGAACATGAAAGCTGCTGTCTGTGTCTATGAAATTTAATCTCGACTGAGCAGCAGAGCAATGAACTAATTAAAAGATACTTTTTTTTTTTTCAAAATTCAACTTTGATTGAATCCTGGATAACTTGCATCTCAAAGAGATGGAGGATCCGTCAGAGACTGTTTACTGTAAAATGCACAATGGAGACAGACAGAAGAGAAAAAAACTACCTCTACTCTCCTTTCATCTACAGCGAAGACAACCATGTCACAATTGTTGCCTCCTCAGATTTCCTGATCAAAGTGCCTTAGTTCAGTTCCAAGCCTTCAAATCACATCCATACTTCATTCTGGGAGTTGAACTCTCTGTTGGTGCGATCAATACCTCTTTCTGATTTCAGCTGAAAATGGCCACTTCTCAGAAATCTCAGCAAGCAGATGACAACAACATATAAACTGTATTTAGAGGTCCAGTCTGTAATTCAGAGATAAACACAGGGTAGCCCTGCTAAAACATCTGAAACAAGGGACAGGGAACATTCATTCTGAGGCCGAATGTGAAACATCCTGGTGTCAAAAACTGGGGCTACGTGGTCTGATGGTATGTTACAGTGACTAAACTCGCTTTTGTTTCCAGTCAAACAGGAAGGACCAGAGAGACTGTGTTTGTATAGTGTACAGTCTGATGTTACGATGAGCAGAGATGCTTTAATTCCCCAATGAGTAGTTATGAATCTAACACGTGAAATCTTATTTTATTCGTCTTATTATTGTTGCTAAAATGTACTCAGAACGTTTAAATTGGATTTTCTCTTTTTAATCATTTTCTATTAGGACAAAACACGTGAGGTCCTATATAAAAATATAACTTCTTATTATGAGTATACTAATGTGAGAAAAGTTGAAACAACACAAAAACATATTCTCAGGCACAGAGACAGCCAAGAAAAGGAGGGAGACAAATGAGCGGCAGGAGTTAATAGTGACTGCAGATTATTCCATTTCCATTTGTGGCCTTAAACATTAAGCTTTACATACAGAAGGCAGTTGGCAATGAAAGTAGTTGACCCTGCTTTGCTTCTAAGCCTTCAAAGCCTTCGGTGTTGGTGTTGACAAGCTGCTTGAATACATAAAAAAAGCCACCGTTGACCTGCATTTTATGAATTCACATATTATTACACACCGAGAGATGGTGGGCAGCAGTAGGTGCACAGCTACGTGAAACTGTGGGATTTGTTTACCTCTGCGACATATGGACTCGACTGCACAGTATACTATACGGTAGATTCAGAGAATGCCATTAAATATTTTATTTCACACCACCTGTTTTAGAGCAGAAGCGCTTGGGCAATCAACCTGAGAATTTCGCCCAACATTTCACAGACATTTGTTTGCTCTGTCAGCAGGTCTGACTGAAGAGTAACACAGACGTATAAAAAAACTGAGGAAGTAACAAAGATCCATCCTAAAGCACAGCATGTAGATTGAAGAAAATGAGGAAATATTTATGTAAAATACCAAACATATTTAAACAAACATGGCTCCGCTAAGGATTCAACGTTTCAAGGAGCGCTTCACTAAAAACTCATTCAAGTACACAGATAGGCTGGAAAAGGGACATTTGTGCGACTGTTGACAAAGTGCTTGTCAGTTCCATTCAAATGTGAGATTTTACAGAGCGGACTCAATGCTAATCGACATATGAATGAAGCCAGGGAGGCGAGCTTATTTAGGAAGTGTACCACTGCAGCCCTCCACTCCCAGAATAGCCTCCAGCTTTACTGTATCTTTGGCTCTTTGTTAGTGCTTCGCCTCTGGCCTCAGCCTGCTGCATTTGTGCAAAAGCGACAACAAAACACTTGTTTTTAGAGGGAAGAGCCCGAATCTGATTCGACTTCAGAGGATTAGAGCAACAATGGGAAGCTTGCGCACTCACACGTGCATTCAAACACACACACATGCACGCGCGGGCACACACACACAGTCTCTCTCTCTTTCACACACACATGCAGGAGCAGTCCCTGCCCAAGTGGGAATGAACTGCTCCAGAAAGGCCAGGGCCTGGCAAGGTAATTTCAACTGTAAGTTGCCTCACATGGCAGAGTCCATTATGCCATGTCACACTGATGTCAGTGTAAGCAGTAGCACACGCCAAGCACACACACACACACACACACACACACACACACACACACACACACACACACACACACACACTTGCTTTCAAATGGGGCAAGAGGTCCAGGTGGTGAGATAGTGGGCGGAGAACGATAGAGAAAACGAACAGAGAGAAGTGGTTGTGGCTTCTCCTGCTCTCTAACCAATCCTCCCTAATCAGCACCCCCCCGGTCCAGCAATCGATCGGCAGCACTACCACCCCAGTGCTGTGATGAGGAGTGAGGGGGGGAAAGGGATGTGATACCCCTCCATATACCCTCTAATTGCCTGCCTGGGTTACCACCACCCAGCTATCCCAGCAAAATGGCCCCCCACACCAACTGATGGAGCAACAATTCTGCTGGCAAAGCTTTAAAATGGGCCCCGACGTAAGCCCATTAGGCACGGATGACCGCACCAAACGGTCCAAAAGTGTGTGTGTGTGTGTGTGTGTGTATGGGGGGGGGGTTCGGGATGAGTGGGAAGGGCTGCATTAGCTGAGGGAGGAAGTGGGTTCACTTGGCCCCACAACCGCAACAGTGAACAAACCGCGAAGGCACCACACACCTGAGAGGAGTGTATGCACGCATGCAAGTATGAACCCACACATTTGCACACACACACACACACACACACTGAAGCATATACCTTTCTGTGCTTCTCAGACTACTGCTGCATCTCAGATAACATTGTCCCCACTGAAGAGACTTCCACACAAGCTAACTGAGGTTTATCTCCCACTTAACAGATGAGCCAAAGGAAACAAGAGAGGCACTCAGGGACTGAACGCAGAGAGAAGAGGAGGGGACAAAGAAGAGGTAGAGGCAGAGAGAGACAAAGCAACAAAGCGCCAAAACAACAAAGTCTCAGAACGAAAAAAAGAAAAAGAAAAGTGCCAATGCAACACATGGGTGTCTGTGTCCGGGCTTGAGGTGAAACCGCTCGATGAGAGGATGCAAAGGCAAGGATGACTGTCGCAGGCAGGTTACTCTGACTGCTCTTAGAATGATGATCACACTGAGCATTGCCTTAAACTTGATTGCATGGAGTGTGTGTGCGAGCGGTGGACCGTGGCGGAGCGCAGTGACGGATGGATGTGCGCCCGCAGCCCTATGAGCTGCCGTTACGCTGCCCAGAGCAGCACCGCAATTAAACGAGTAAAAAAAAAAAAAAAAAAGGGCCTGGATGCTAAGACCGCGGAGCAGGGGCCGGAGAGCTTTGGACGGCGAGTGCTGAACTGAACACTGTGCTGATTTGTGCACTGACTGTCCCCGAGAATAGGGCCATGTATTTTTAATCAATGTCAAAGTGATGAAGTGTGTGTTTGCTTCAAAAAATCCCCTGACAAACACAAATAGAGAAAGACAAACTCCCCAAGGGGCCCCTCTGTGCACGCACACACATACAGTGCAAAGACTGGACAGAACATTCCAGCAACTGAACCGAGCAGCCTCCTCCGTCTTACTTTAAACGTACAACCTGAAATTAAAACCTATTTCTTTATTAGTATTATATAAACTGAAGCAGTAAAATCAGCCTAATTTGGAATGTAATTAACATTTTTAATAACAATAAATACTGTTTGGATAAGTGGTCGCCTGGCCGATAATTAGAAATTGGCGGATCCATGGCCATCCCTCAAGACAGACACATGCTGACGTTTCTGCAGGTTATCTGGTATTGGGAATCATTCCTGAAGCATAAACAAGCCAGGGAGATAGGCTGGCTGCCCTCCAACAGCCTGTCTCCTCAATTTTACAGGCCTCTTTTCCCCTTTCAGCCAATTCAGCCCCAAATATCGATCAGCAGAGAGAGAGAGGGAGGGGGGGAGAGGGAGAGGGAGAGAGAGAAATTGAAAGAAAGAGAAGGGTAGAAAAAAACAGAGAAGAGGGTGGGGGTGGAGAGCTGGGATGGGGAAAGGGAGGAGAGGCGGAAATGGAGGCCAAAGAGGTGAGGTATGTGGGTAAGTTGCAGAAAGGCAGAAAGTTTGCTAGCAAATTCCACGCACACACACACACACACTCATGACCATGCGAGTAAAAGAGAGGTAGTAAGCGGGTGGAGGGCGGGTACGGTAGAAGAAAGCAACAAAACAGAGGTGTGAAAAGGATGAGAGATCACACTGTGTCTCAGTCCCCTGCAAACAGACATCTGATACTGAAAGCCGTGGCGCCATAATCAGATCATTAACCCAAAGACCATTGACCTAAGGAGAATGCGCAGTGATCCCTGACTGAAGTGCAGAGCATTAAGGAGGCTTCTGGATGATTGCTTCAGAATTATGGAACCACAGAACATGGGCAGGCGGCTTGTGGGCGTAAATGAAGCCACAACCACAATTCAGTGATACATTATTCTCATAAGTTCTCTCAGCTTTTATTGGACTCTTTACAGTCTTGCCCCCCATTTGGACTCCACTGTAGTGTGTGTAATCTGACAAGGGGCTTCAAGGGCTTGATGCGATTACATGAAATGAAATTACAGCACATTCACTGCAGCAAAGCACTCCGCCTTATCAAAAGAACCAATTGGAACGCTACTTAAAGAACGCCAGATGTTATGTGGCGGAAGACTTGGGATGATCTTTGACCCCGTAGGAGAGCCAATCAGCATCAACGCATCCGAGGGCCTTCAGCAGCAGGAGGGGGCGGAGGAGCAGAAAGGGGGCCAGTCAAAAGGCAGGCTGTACATAGTTTTACACACTATAAAATATTCATTTGCTAAGTGGTACAGCATTTTGCCCTTTGAGAGGTTCATGCATTGTTTAGGCAGCGGAGCAGAGGAGGAGGAGGCCGGATGGTGGCAGAGGAAGTGCTCGGTAATGGGGCCAAACAGGAGTGCTGATTTATGTGCACAGTCACCTAGGTAAAAGAGAAAAAGAGGGACAGGAAAAAAAGGGGAAGAGGAAGTGTTTCACCGATGCTCTATCTTCAAAAGCAGTTCACCTCCTCTGCACTGCACCGTGTTTGGCCCAGCTATCAGCGCACAACGATCGCTCAGTGCTGGTGAAGCCACGCGCTCCGACGATGCTCCGGTTAAACTTTTCCTAAATTGCATCTAGTGTATTTTTAATTTCATGTGTTCTCAACTGTCGATTAAGTTGACGTTAAAAGCCACCTCTGGGACTGGTCTTTTTTGGTGAAGCAGCAGATGGTGGGCTGCAGAGTACCACCCAGTAGCACTGACTGATCTGTGGCATGTGCTGCTGACAGCCACACAGCCTCCCTGTCTGCTGCACAACACAACGCAAACCCTGTGATGCTGTCATCGGGGTGTTATGAAACCAAAGGCCGACCCACCCATTTTTCTACCCTTCTGGCTCATTTACCAAATGTTATGGCAGCCATTCAGGAACATAAAAAACAAAACCCAAGCTAGAAACAGACCATGACGGACGAGAACTGACTTAATTCTCAAAAACGCAGCGGGTGAGTTGAGATATCTTCAGCTGGCTTACCTCTGACTGTCTGTGTACCAGGACACCCAGGGCTCCAGTCCTGTAATGCAGTTGCCCCTCCCTGCATCCCACACTCACAACAATAGCATACGCTAATGCTTGGGCCAGAAGCGGTCGCCACATTCCCGGCAAACACAACCCAATCTTTAACCTCTTTACAGTGCGCATGATATACTTTGCAAGCAGGGGCCAAGGGTTTATCCATTATGAATGAGACCCATATTACTCCAGGCATTAGCAATGTATGAGCTGGGCTTTAGAAACACAAGGTCTGGGGTTTTTCAGCCTGCCTCCCTGCCACTCCTTCCTTCTCTCCTGTCCTTCCTCGCTGTTTTCTTCCCTTCCTAGCCACGTGCTGCTGCTCGCACACAGCCTCCCGTGGATGCCCCGACTCCTGCCTGACAACTCGTCTGGGCTGAGCCCCGCCTGTCCGATTGGCAGCTCAGTGAACGCAGGGCGTTTGAAGAGGCAGGGCCGTGCCCGGGGCTGAAGCCCTCCACTGATCTAAGCTTTGCTCGCTCTCCAGCTCACCACTCCTAACCCAGCCGACCCTCGACTCAGCTCCATCGCTCGCTCTGCCCTGTCTTCCTCAGTCTGATCTCTATGCATCTACTGCCTCTGTGATGGTATCTGATTTCTCAAAGCCAGCCAACTGAAACTTTAATGAAATGCAAGCATGAAGTAAAAAAAAAAAAAAATAACATCAAGGCAGAATATACTCATGCTATTCTTACCATCCACATAGCTTACAGCTTTCAATACATTTTTCATAAATCTGTCAATTCACAGAGGCTTAATATGGATAGTTTTGTTTGTTGTTGATGTGTGTCTATGTACAGTACAGTGTCTATGGTAGTTTATGTGATCGTGTGCAGAGTTTGTTATAAAAAGGTCATGTGGGCAAATGCCAAACAGACCACGATGGCATTACAGCTATGATACTGGGATTACGAATACGTTCAAATAAGTTCATTAACACAAGAAAGTACAACCTCATTTCATCAAGCACAATTCCTTTCTCATCAGATCTAACAAACTAATCAATGAGGGCAGAGCTTGGGAGGGAGCGGTAGTGATGACTAGAGCACCTTTAATGCTTACTTTTAGCATTTTGGCAGCGCAAGAGTAAGGTGGGAAGATGGAGCAAGTGCTCTCGGCGGAGCCCGAGACTCCCCAGGGCTGCAGCCCTCATCTCCACCTCCTCTCTTCATTCCCTACTGTGGGACAACGAGATTACAGCAGCCCCCAGGGAGAGCCCAGCTCCCGGCAGGCGCCATAGTCCCCTGCTGGTTGCCTGTATAAGAAAGAGAGCACACTTCAAAATCCCTCTCTGGCCCTAACATGGGTCAGCCTGATACAGATTACGTCTCACTTTTAAATGAACGAAACAACACGCTCAAGCCATTAACCGTGAGTGTAGTCTTGCATTGCATTACTAGAAAACTGCAATGTGATTACCGCCTAACAGTGTTCGAACGAGGTGGATATATGTGGTTTCAAAGCCCTTAAATGATTGGAAATGTACACAATGTCATTAGCTACAAGGTAAAATAGGAGCACTTGTCCCATGTTGTCCCCATGTAAAAAGGAAATTAACATAGTTTCATCTGCGTTTCAGCCACAACAAATAGCGGAGGACAGGAAGAAGTGTGGTGAGCAGCCGAGCGGCAAGAGGCCTGGACAAGGCCTATTATGACAGGAAGCTCGACTCATCAGCCATTCAGGGCGCTGTAAGAGGAGACATAAATCAATGGTGTGCCAATTATGACACCACACTGAGCCGTGTGAGTGCAGGGAATTAGCTGCACAAATCTCAGTATCAGGTTCAGTTAGATGGGCTGCTCTGGAGTGGGGAGGGAATGCCAAAGAAACACCACAGGGAGGATAGAGAGGAGGCAGGGAAAGGAAGAGAGACGAACACAAGTAAACGCTGAAATGTGAGGCAGCTCATTACAGTTGATAAGGAAATCAGCCAAATGCATTCCTGTTTATCTCTTTTGTTCTTTTTCAGCCCATAAAGTCATAGCATACATGGAGGGAAGGGAGCTGGAAAGGCACTGCAAGCCCCATTATCAAGTCCTCACTGAACCAGTGAGGAGGCAAAAGCATCTGAGGTAAAGCTGTAAGACTGCAGTCACCACACATCAAGCACGGTTCTCATATTTCATTCTCTCACACTGAAATTTCTCTCTTAAGAACATTAAACCTCACCTGACACCTCCCCCTCTACACACACACACACACACAACCTGGCAGGGTGCAATCAAGCAGGCGTCTCGGCCAGTCTTGGGGAAGCTTTGAGCTCGGGTTTGAAGCAGGCAGCAGCGGCGTTCAGCTGGGCCTGAACACGATGCCTCTACACCGCTGAGCACACAGCTGTATCCCAGAACTTAGATTCTGATTAAATGGAAACAGAACAGCCCATTAAAGTCATTAACATACATCTAGAGTATGCATGGGGGATGTGCACCAAAGGGTGTGCATGCACAGTAATGTAGCGCATATATTAAGAAAAGATCCGCAGATAGGACTTGAAAGAGCATATCTTGCAAAAGCTTATATATATTATTTATCACTCAGACATCAAAAAGGAGACTTTGTAATGACCTTTTTAATTCATATGCAAAGGTAATGCAGATTCTGAAACTGGAAATTCACCAAAGAGCACAAGAAGCTGTAACATGACTATATTGGCCTGGCATGGCATGGTTTTCCATTTCACAGCTGCCTGTATGTTTAATTTAATGTCACAGTGGATGTGGTACCGCTTTATCTCACAGGCTATCATGAAGCATAAATGCTTCTTTTAATTTCAGAGCTTAAGATGTGGTAGTTATCTGGCTTGTGTGGAGAAAAAAGGGCTGTGTGTAGAACAGAGTACGTGTCTAATATGGGAATACTAAGTAAAAATTCTGCAACAAACTAAAACTCATTGACAAAATCCATTTAAATTTCTGCAGAGCTAATGGAATTTAGTGTAGATATTTTTCCCCCCAAAATCAAAATATATTTCCAAAAAAACCCAAAAATTTAAAGAAACAATAAACCAAATATTGGTCACTGACTTTTCTTTTACATTATTTCAAAGAACTAATATCTCTTCTGCTCTTGGTGATGTGAGAAACAAACAGTGTTTCAGCAGCACAAACACAAATATTAGCACAGTGAGGTATAGACTGGCTGTCCACCATGTGAGACAGAGATGTATCCTGTATGTCTGATAACTCATCACCTCCAGAGTCCACACACTTGGGAGCAGCAGGAGCCAGAGTGTCACTCTGGACTGAGAGTTATTTGATATCCCCACTGAGCTGCTCAGGTCACACTCCTCTACAGTGAGTGTGTGTGTGTGTGAGTGTGTGTGTGTGTGTGTTCAAGTCATCAAACATCAAGGTTTGTTGCCTGCAATCCCTGCTGATTTTGGATTCTGTTCATTGGTTGATAAATCATGAATGTTTTAATTGTATGCTGACCTTGATGAAATGAATGGACATCATTTATCAATTAGGAGTGCAATGGGGTGATGTAGGGAGAAAGTGTCTGCTGACAGAATTATTTTTCATCTCGTCTTTGGCTCGGTCAGCCTCCTTCTGCGCTGTGCACCTTTAAAATTTTCATCTTGCAGTGATGATGTTTTTTTTTTATTACTATTATCGTTACATTTTCTCCTGCTCATAAAATCCCTCCCCTCGGTACAATCCTCAGCTGTTTACCAAGTATAATTCAAAAAGGAAAAAATAAAGAAAGAAATGTAAAAAATTGAGAGAGAGCTGGTATGACCAGCCTAATCTGTGCGTGGGCGCTTCAGTGTGCTTGCACAGTATGGCTTTTCATGACACGAACATCAAATCCCCAGAGAATACAGCTGCCACGATGAGATGTGTTTTTATGGGGATTTAGGCTCTGGAAGAGAGATTTGAGTATTACCTATTGTTAAAAATGTGCAATGTTAGGAGAGCTGCAGCAGTGGAGGATGAGGATATTAAACAGGACTGTTAATGTTTTACACAGTGTTGTTGATGCTCCTGTAGACCTGTAAAGTCTTGACAGTAACTCTTGGTGTTGAGTGGTACAGGAGACTGATTGAAAGGTGGCGAGTGGGAGGTGCCTACAGGAAGATAATTCAGCTTTTCTGAGGGTTTGGAGGAGCTGCAACCCCCCACCCTCATCAGCCATTTCTTACTCAGAGCAGTCTAGCATGAAGAGGGACATCGTTTTTCATCCCTCACAAAAGGCTCAGTGAGCCCTGTCTTTAACCAGCTAACAACAGACCAGCCTACCCTTTAGTTCTTCAGACATCTAAATGCTGGCGGCGTTCACTTTAGTCGGCCAATGAGAGAATCGGCTCGGGCCAGTTTTCTAACCTGGAGTGTAGTCCAGCAACGTACCCAGATAGACGTGTGACCACGAGCCAGAGAAGCCCAGTGCCGACCTTTTGAATGGTGGGCTGCCATTCTCAAACACCGGGCCCCAGATTGTCTTCGCCCTCAGCCAGATGAGAGAGCCTGCTCATGTGTGAACAGCCCTGACTGCCTGCATGGGCTCGCCAGATCCAAATGCCCTGCAGGTCTGAGGGAGCATTTTACAGCCTGTTTAACAGTAACTTCAAAAATCCCCCCCGTCCCATTTTTTTTTTCCACATAGAGATTTCTCAGACATCAGGCCTTGGTTGCTGATTGCCTCTGAACGTGGTGTTGATTAAAAAGTCAGCATTGTTCAGGCTTTCTTGTTTTCTCTTTCTTGTGGATCCTGGGAGTACAAACAGCTCGATAGGCTGCGTGTGAAAGTCTTCGGGCCTTGTGTCTGACGAGGGACCCGCGGTGAGAGAGAAAGGGGCCTGCTTGCCCAGCTTTTGGAATCCAATAAAGTGCTTTATTCCAGGGCTGGGGCCGACGTGAGGCTAATCTTTGATCTGAACTGGAAGCTGAGGGCTCCGGAGTGGGCCACGCTGCCCGATTATTTATGGGAACTTCAAAGGTTCGCTGATCACACTTGTGTCTCTTATCTAGCGAGCGAGAAACAGCCACAACAACAAAAAGTGACTTTGCAAGGAGAGTGGAAATTCAGAGCACGGAGAGAAAGGTAGGGATAAAGGCGTGAGCGTTTGAAATAGAAGGGGGAAGGGTTTGCTGGGGCTCTGTGGGGAGATCTCCAGATTAGAAGTGATCAGGCCGATGTATATGGGCCATCTGCCTGGGAATGTGCCTCTGGCTCCGTCCGAGAGACAATCGGACCTGAGGAGGATAAGTGTTGCTCCTCCTTCCTCCCTGTTCCCATGGAGAAGAGGCCGCCAATGTCAGGGAACCCCGCTCTCCTCTCTTCCTCAGTCCCTTTTTTTGCCTTCCCTCCCTCCTTCCCTGCCTCTCGCCGTCTCCCTCACTTCCTCTCCAGCCTCCCCCCTCCAGCCCTCCTTCCACTATCACCACCGCCACCTCCACATCACATCAGAAATGTGACTGGCCTCAAACTGCTGACTTGCTCACAGTCCATTGAGTTTCCTCTCCTTATCAAATTACAGCCACCTCAATAACCCACTCACTGCAGCACGCCGGAAGAAATGAGGTTTTCTCCACCGCCCGCCCCTGGCACTGCACTCTTTCCCTCGCTTTTTTCTTCGCTCACATTTTTCTTTCAAAAACAGCAGACAGGGGGCAAAGAAGGGGAGGCGTAAGAGGACGGCGGCGGCTGATGTGAATGTTGGTGTATATTTTCAAGTGTGCGTATGATCGTAATGTTTTGTACGAGCATGTGCGAGGAAGGGGGGGGGGGCGGCAGAGATGGCCTGTCAGCTGCACATTGCTGATTTGCAGACATGGGCCGACGTCCAGATGGCAGCCGCCTTCCGGGAGAGCGTTTTTTACTTCCACCTCAACAACTGCTCAGTCGCAGCGGCAGCAGAAGCCCACCGAGACCCCAGTTACCTCCTAGTATCAGCTATCCTGGGTCACTTCTCCCTTTTGAGCCACCGGCCGTTAGAAACAAGCCCCCGTATCTCTCTACAAACCCCATCATCTTCCTTCCTCACCGCTCCAGAAAGAGAACCACCACCATGTCTCGGTGGAGGAAAATGACACAGTCCCATCACCTGTTATATACCTGCTCCGAGAGAGCTTTGGGGAGCCTACGAAACAGACCACGCAAGGTCATCCGTCTCATTTTGTGAGCGAAGCCGCAGTTATTACAAAGTCAAAATGAAAAGCCTCATCCCCAGGTCAGCTGTCTGACAGTTGATGGATGTCATTTAACCTTCCCAGCAGCTGGTTACTGGTTTAGACACCAGAGTAAATAAGGCTAAGGGAGGAAAGTTGAAAACACCTCTGCAGGCCTGGATCCATTTTCTCCTGATATGACATAGTCGCCTCCAAAGAGTAATTGATTCATTTTTAACATCAGCAGCATTGATGTTTTTTGAGGTCGTAATTGCCCCTGCGTTAATGAATGCAAATGAGAGTTCAGGATAAATTTACAGGAACTTGTAAACCCCCCCCCCCCCCCCCCCCCACACACACACACAACTACTACTCCTCCAGTGTGAATTAACATCAATATTTATCTTAGTTCTATTATCCAATTCTTACCTCATTCACATGCTAATTGCTACAATTACCATTAAATAAGGGCCCCGGTTCAGAGGAAATAACCTGCTGCTGAGCACTTGAATCACTGACTCGTCACCTGTGTGCGCACGACGCATACACATACACACACACACACACCTACACAGATAGAGCGAGAGAGGAAGGAAGAAAGAGAAGGTATGTTAACATCTGCCTCGTGGTGGATTTTTAAATCCCAAAACACCCGACAAAACTACAATGCAACCGTGAGTTTCTACATATTTTTGGAAACCTGTTCTGTCAGTGGCATCACGGTTGGTGCTCTGACATGAGAAGACAGCAAAAATAACTGAGTGGAAGAGCAGCCCAAATTGAGAATGAATGCTCATGTATAATGATTGGAAGGAACCCGGGGAGGGTTAACATGAAAGCCCAGCAGAGTGCCAGCCCCAGTTACCTGCAGAGCCGCAGTCGACGTGCTCTGCCTTCACCTGTTTTATTGGAGACGACGCAGGCGTGTCAGTGACAGCGAATGTCCAAGTTGAGCGGGAGTAGATTAGATTAACTCCCCTGTGAAAGAGCCTTGTCTGCTTCCATTGTGCATCCTGTCTAGTTAAAACGACACAGGTATGCCACGGCAATAAGCAGGTGCACTGACATCAGAGTCGTGTTGGGAATACTGGCACTGATTGGAAAACCTATAGAGTATTCTTCAAACACAAACACGCGCCTGACGTACAACTTCTACCCCCATGAGCAACCATCTTACATGAAGATCAAGTGAGAGATTATTCAGGACCGCTGGGTTACAGACCGTACTGCGCTGCACCCACCGGACTCTACGTTCGGTCCCTTAAGGGGCATCTCTCCCCGCAAAGACATCCATTTTGTAAATCGACATGGTGGAAGACAGTGAGAAGGTGTTATTGAAAAAGGCCTTGCAGGGAGTAGAGGCTAGAGGTACTACTGCAACCAAAATAAAGGCCTCAAAACCTAACTGGATAGAGACACAGTGCAGAGGTACTAACTGAGTTGTAAACTTCTATTGCCCTAGGGCTGCAGTCATACTCTGCTCATCGAATCAGCCTGTAACGTAGGAGAGTGAATTCAGACCTTGTCAAGAAAACAAAAAAATAAAAACAGGGAGAGACAGGGTATACAGAAAAGAGAACACGAACAATGCAAACTAAATAAGTAAGGAAAAATAAGTAAAGAAAATCCAATTCTTCTCTCAGGAGCAATATCAATGCCTTGGAAACTTTCTGCGAGAGAAATCCAAAGTCTTTATTGTAGTAATGCATGGAAAAAACCTGACCTTAGCAACTGATCCAAAGATGCATTCTTGATTTCTTTGTGGGATAAGAAAAGAAAAGTTTCCTAGTTTAGCACATACAGAGCGTTAACCTCCCTCAAACAGAAATATGCATGAAGAATGATTACTGATGTCAGGGCCGTCTTGCCTTTTGGCCTGGCCTCGTGCTCATACAGCACAATCAAGGGAGCCGATGACCTTTGCTGATGGCAGAATACCTCATCGCAAAGGCCTCTCAGTCGTAAAGTAGTGGACGCGCCGCGCAAGATCTATTAGTTTGCTCTTTTATCTGTAATAATCCTGACAGAACAAATAATACTCGGGCATATTCTGAGCAAAAAATAAAGGGTGAAAAAAATTATCATAATCATTCAAAGTGATGCTTTGGGAATGAACAGAACGAACGTGAAAATAAATTCAGCTTCGATAAATCGACTGCACTTGCGGGGCTGAAGTGAACGGAGGCTGTGGAGTGGATGGATACCATGAAGCACTGTCTGTCTTACGCACACAAACCTCCCTCGTAAATTATCTTGAGCAATGTAGAATTTATGAGGCAGAGATATCTCACTGCCGGCCTATCATTTCCATGGCTCTGTCACCGTAATTCTCTCCAAAACTGCCCAAACCCATAGATAAAAACGGCCACTGCAGCTACAGATGGAAAAAAGCGAGAGAAGGCGAAAAAGGGACAGTGGGTGAAATAAGTGAATCTGAATGAGGAGGCTGTGGTCTTGTTCTGACTCAAGTACCCACTACATCCAGGTAAAAGCAACCAGGAAATATGCAAAAATAAGAGTAAAGGGGAGGACAAGTGTGACAATTAGAATTTGCTCTGTTTACACTGCGTGAAATCAAGTGTCAGGGGAATCTGGTGAATTGGAAGATGAGTCAAATTGCCAGGCATATGCTGCTTACATCTTTACCTCAGCTGGCGCAGCTCCTCGGCTCAACAATGGCTTTTACCTTTTGAAATATGTGTTTGTGTTTCTCTGTGTCAGTGGGAGTGTATGTGAGTGTGTGTGAAGAGATTTGGGGGAGCTTTTAGAGTGCTATCATAGAGTAGGTGGAGGACGGTGGAGTGTATCAGAGAGGGCAGTCCGCACATGCTGCCCTGTGAGATTGGATTCTCACCCATGAAATGTAAGCACACAGAAAAACGCTCTGCAGCAACAACCTCCAATTTACACAGCAATTTTCCACTCGCTCGCGACAGAACTAAATCGCATTTGTCTCCCTGCCGTTGATACCACGCTGCCCTAGAATTTCATTCATATCCAGTTAATTAGCACTTCCTCGCCCAGCACCAGAAAGAGCAATCATTGGACAAAATGTGCAGAGTAATTTATTACAGTTTATTACAGTTCATTGAGGAAGCCAGAATGTGTTGGATATTAGAATGATTACTTGTGTTTGCGCTGATAGCAGTCTGTGTGACGGGAAGAAAAAGAAAAAAAAAAAGTTATTTACCAAAAACAGCTGGACGGATAAATTAGGCCCTTTCTCTACATGACAGTATCTCCCCCGACTGCGCTGTTTCAACATTTCTGGGTGAAAAGCGACGTCTCTCAAGCTTTACTCCCTCCTTTGAAAACGTTAATTGCTATTCATTACTCGCTATTGCTGAATGATAACAATGTTGGAGTTACAATTCTAAGTCATTAAATTAGAAGGAAGGGGATGAATGGGGGAGTGGGCAATGGAAAATCCTCATCCCTGTTGAGCTTTGACAGTTTGTTACAGTTTAAAGGGTCGCTTCACCCAAATTATGAACGAAAAAAAAAAAATCATTCTCTCTCTTACCTCTAGTAGTATCTAACCACGCAGACAGTTTTTGTTTGATCTACTGAGGTTTGGAGATTTCTGCCTGCCCCCAGTACAGTGATGGGGAATGGAATTTCAATTTTGGTAATCAATTAAAAATTCTGCCTTCCTTGTACTGTCTTGGAGGCAAAACCTGCACAAATTAAAACAAAAATATCTGCACGAACAGCAACCGTGTCTCTTAAAACACAGGCTTATACAGTACTAAATGTTTTTGCCAAATATGTGTCGGGGGGGAAACATAATTGCTGCATGGATTATGTTCACAAGCAAAGTGTTCTTTTTTTCCCAGTCCAGTGTTACGTGACCGTGCTGCACTGGACTGACAGGGAGGTGGCCGGGGTGAATGATTGGCATACAGAGTGTAGTTCTGTAACATGGCAGACCAGGGGTTTGCATCCCTGCGTTAACTGCACTTTAGCTGCCATTAGCAGATATTGACGAGAATCACATTAAATGTGTTCTGCAGATACTTTACATATGAACGTTTTTGCAAATATGTTCCTCATTACGCTGGTAAAAAATGTGATCCAGGCAACATACGGTTTCTTTCAAAACATATTTGCTGTTGCACTTATGCAGCATATAAACATCATTTTTAGGAGACGGGGTTGATGTGGAGATACCGCTGGAGCTAAGTGAAGAAATACATGATTTCTTTTCTTCCTTTTTAAAAAATCTTTAAGACTGAATATCATCAACCTGACAACTGGTGCTGATCCCGCCTCCTGAACCCCCCCACCACACCCACCCCACCCCCATCATCACTAATGCAGCACTCGCCCAGCAGCAGCTGCAGCAGCGGCAGACATAAACACATTCATGTAGGGCTGCTTGCACCACCGGTCTCCAACACACACACAAACATGTTCCTTCATCAACTGGCCACGCCTGCATCTGTCTCTGCACACACACCAACAACACGCATGAGCCTGCGGAAGGCTGTAATCTGTAATTTGTAAGTTCCATTTGTTTTTAACACACACCAAAGCAGTGGTCCTGTGGGACCTAATAAAACCTCATAAGCACATGGAGAGGAAGCCCGAGGCGCTGCTCTTTCCCACAGATCTCACCTTGATAGATGATTTTAGAAAAACACAGAGGCGTGCTCCACTAACAAAGTGCTGCGAGAGAAAGCAGTGATATTTAGACTCTCCATCTGAGGAGAGGAAAAGTGAGGAGGAAGAGGAGGAGGAGGAGGAGGAGGAGGAGGAGGGCGGCTCTGATTTGGGCTAAATTACATGAGCTTCTCTCCTTTCTTACCGATTACCCAAAGAGAAGCAGAGTAATCAGCGGGGTACCTGTTTGGGTGCCCGCAAGGAAAGAGGATAAAGTCTGAGCTTTCGCTGTTTCTTTCCCCTCTCCTGCTGTTCATGCAATGCAGAGCTGAGATTAACTAAAACGAAGGCCCCATCTTTTATTTTGAAGTCCATCCTATAATCATTTGTTTCACAGTGTTAAAGGGAGTAGCCAGTGGAGATGTGCTGGGAATCACGGACATTACTTTATATTACTTTAGGTCTCTAAAAACGAACGTGCCGTAACTGGCAATTTCGGACCCCCACCTATGCAATATAGAAATAATAATAATAATAAAAGGGCTCATTTAATTTGGAGAAACAAAAACAATTATGAATCTGCCTGGGTGGAGGTCATCTCCTCTCTGCGGCACTTCTCTTGGTTTCATTTCAGAATACCTGTAGACTTTTTCAAGGAGAACTTGAAATCAATTTCAAGCCCCATTTAATTTTATACACCCGTACATGCTGACCCACAACAGCATAGTTCAAATATTGATCTTCTTTAGCGGGTGACCCAGTGTGCCTCTTAGTAGTCAAACACAATGCACAGTTGCATCCTTTAAAAATTAAATCATGAGATCAACAACAAGGGGTGGTGGTGGTGGTGGGGGAGGAACTTCTTAGGCCTGTTTGATAAGAGAAATAATTTCCTCAAACTTGGTTCCCGTGCAACTCGCCTGCTGCTCTGATGAAGACAGATAATGACCTTTTGAAAAACAAAATTTCAGTGTTTGCCTGGAGATGTATTTGTCAGCAGCAGCAGCAGCAGCAGCAGCAGCAGCAGCCTGTCTTCTAGTGGTGGAAAAAACAGGCTTGCAGAAGCACAAGGAGAAGCGGTAATAATGCTTTGCTGTTCACCACTGCCATTAAGCCGCTGGTGATAAAAAGGTGCAGTGCTTTTAATGGCTTGTGATAGCTTTTTTTTTTTTTTCTGCTTTCACTTGTACGGCCACTCTGTTAACTCAGCACACAGGGTAATACGTCTCATTTGAGAGGATCCCGCCGAGAGGAGAATGCTTGAAGGACAGTATGAGAGTGACACTACATTATAAACATAATAATCACAGCTGGCTAAGATACTGCAGTAAAGAAATAATTGGACTCAAGCTGCTCTGGCTGCTTAAGCATTTTAGCGTGCCATTTGCAGAAATAGAAAACCTCAGGACAGATTATATTCTCAGGGGGGAAAAAAAGGCTACAAACGGTTTCTACTGTGAGGTTATCCTCCTGTCTTTATCCTCCTGTAACAGTATGCGTGTGTGTGTGTGTATAAGTGTGTGTGATGTAGAGAGAGCTCCTGCAGTGTAAAGACAGGGAGGTGTTGTGTCGTATGTCTTGTCTTTCTCCCTCTCGCCAGTCCTACTCGCTCGCACTCTCCCATTTGGCCTAAAGGAGCACTCAAGCGAACGAGCAGCAGAGATTTCAAAAAACCAAGTGGACATTCCTGAGATGTATTAAACGGCCGGGGTGGGAAATAAGGCCACTGCAATGCAGAGCTGACAACACTGAGTCTTTCTCTGAACCTTTTGAACTGTCAGGCACCGAAAACTGGCATCAAATATCTTGTCAGATTTGTAATGTTGTTTATCAAGTTTAGATTATTTTATAAGCAAAGTTCTTACAAGGCTGCTTGTATTAAAACAGCATTCAACATTTGACAACTTTGGCTTCTTTTTTTGGTTTAAAAAAGTAGAAGTTTAGTAGAAAAATGGTTTTATATTCCTTACAAGTAATGTAACCAAAAAAAAAAAAAAAAGCTATCAGTTCTCAGCTGTAGAGATATTAGCAGGTAACACAGAAAATCTCTCCTGTGGTTTCATGTTTCCTCTGTTCAGTGTGATGAGCAGCGGTAACTGTTTAACACTGATGTTAATTAAAAGCTTCATTAGAAATTTGCCACCTTCTGAAAAAAAGGTTGGTAATTATTGTGAGGTGAGGACATCTGCAACTGCAGCTTTGTTTTCCAGAGGAGGAGTATATTAGCATCGGCAGCACTGTGAATGCTAATTCACTAACACTGTAGGTCTAGAATATAGACAGGAGCACTCCAGGCTAACGCTCAACATTAATGACTGGAGGATATTTAGCATTATTGGCAAAATGTAAATACACATTTATTGATGCACTGCACAACACTGTGCATGCAAAGCCCTGCAAGCATCCACCTACAGATGACAAGAACTCCTCACAGGGAGACAAATAAATAGGCTATACATATGTAAGCTAAAATATGTATGCTCACATTAAAAATACAGCCAGGCCCCCAAAGGAAAACCTTTGTTGGTGAGTAAATCTATTGCACTGTTTGTGCCATTCTTCTATACAGGGAACAAATTTAATTTTGTTCCATTTACAAAGGTCTAGTGGAGTAAGACGGTGGGTAGCCTTAAGAAAAAAAACAGCCTGACTGTGAAGTCTCTGTGAAGAACAAGGCAGCACTCGCTCACACACCAAATGAAATTTCAAAATAAACGACTGAGCTGTGATTTACAATTCTCCTCGGGGGTAGAGAAAAGTGAGAAAACATTTCAATCAGTCCCTCCGCCTTTGTTATGCTGCTATGAATCAGCTGTTTAAGGGACAAAACAGCTGAACGGCGGCAACTGAAAGACTCTGAATGATTTCACACCAAAACATAGAACATATTGAGAGGTATATTCCAGAGCCCATGAAATTGGGTTTTAAGTTTTTTTTTTATTTGTGCCTGATTGAATCTGAGCGAATTGTGCTCAACTGAACTGTCTGAAAAACAACAAAGCTGGCATCGCTTTGTGATATAATGGAAATATTTCAAATGCAGCGTATGTAACAAACACCTGAATGATAAGATCTGAGTTTGACTTGCAAGTGGTTAAAGTACGAGCCTGGTGATTTTCTATATTCCTCTTACTGTTAACAATTTCCTTAAAATAAGAGAAACCAACAATGTGTTTGTCCGTCTCTCAGCAAACTCCAACCTCCTCACCCTGTCTGACACTCTGCCCTGAGTTCACTGGCTCCTGCTGAAAACATGAATCTTTGAAAATGACTCGTTAATACATTTTTAAAGAAGGCTCACTAATTTTCCTAAAACAGTTGGAGACTGCAGCTTTTAGAAAAGTTTACCCAAACCTAAGGAAACAGTGTGTTCGTTGGGGACTATTTTTAGCTGCAGATTATTACACATTTGGTGGCTGCGTTTCCTGCAGCAGGACAGTGTATGCAGGATTGACTCGAAATAAATTACAGTTACCATGTTCATGGTAATGAAGGAACATGTCGCCCAGTGCAACACTGTGGCTCACTGATGTGTTTTTAATAGTTTTTGCACAACAATGGAGCTCTGTGGCTCAGAGGAAGAAGATATATTAGACTCTGGATACACAGACGACACTTGTTAGTGGGATCAGTTGTTAGTTTTGGTCTTTTCATGGAATCTGTTGACAGGAAGTGAAATATAGAATATCACCAGCCTTCTCTGTTACAGATGATGGGAACATATGAACAGTAAGAGTCTAATAGTAGATCGAAAGAGAGCAAACTATTGTGTGTTAACCCTTTTCCCGAGAGGTCAGGAGGGAGGTGGCGTGGTGGGGGTGGTGGTCTCTCTGAGCCCCATTTAAAGCCCAACGAGGCCGTGGCTCATTTCTCAAAATCATCTCCAATGCACCCACACGGGCCTAACGAGAGCCCATGTAGGGACAAAAACCTATTAGGCCTCCCCAGTTACAGACAGCATCTCCATTTACAGCTGTCAATAGTACAGCTTGGCCTACAATAATTATCCCCCAGGAAGGAGCCGTCTCTGCGCGGTTCGCATTAGTCCATCCCCGGGAGACCGCCAACCTGAATCCTTCGATATCTAAAGTCCCTGTGAATAGCGGCGCTTTGGGAGGCAGGATCAAGGCCTGAACCGAGGGGGAAGTGTGTCACGAGTATTCCCAGTCCTCTCCCCTCTCTGCATCCCTCGCCTTTAACCAGATGTATCAGTATGTGTGTGTGAGGAGGGAGAGAGCCAGTTCCAGTACAGTCGTAGAAAAGAGATCAGCATGAGTAGGAATAGGAGGAGGAGGAGGAGGTGGTGGAGGAGGCCGCTGAAACCAGAGAGCCTGGGCAATTCCTCCCAGGATCCACCGACATAAAAGGATCGCCTCTTCTAGGTGACCTAACCATTTAGAACGATACCGAAGCCGTGTACAGTTAAGGGGGAAATTCAAAACAGCCCGACCAAAGAAGCCACAAAAAAGAAATCAATAGATGCAACAATAACAATAGACATCAGCTCAGCGGAATGCCATGATAGAAAATCCAATTACAAATCAAAGGAAGGCAATTTTAGAAAACGGGAGATCTCCAGATAAGTCCGAGGCAAAGACACAGAGAGAGATGTGACATGAAGACAATAACAACTGCTGCTTTTTCCTCTTTAGACATAAGTAACACCCTGCTTCTCACCCAACAGCATCGTCTTAGATAATAGAGTTACATTTACGAGCGTTGCCATATGCCCACCCAGTGCCTGGTAAATAGAAAATCCATGCGATGCCATGTTTTTATGGCTCTGAAGACAGCTACTAACTACCATGAGCAAACCTGAGCTACCCCGTCAGCTTCGGCTTGTACCATAAATATATTTATACTTTAATACAGGCCTACAGCGGTGAGCATTGCATCCCGTAAAAGCCTCCCCACACTGTAATTCATAACTCCCTCAATATCCAGCGCCATAACTCATGAAATGAGCCACTACAATACAAATTGACGGTAGAAGAAAAGTGACATCATCCTGCGGAAGGATGAAGCCGGCACCCCATGTGGTAGAGAAACTCTCCCCCTGTCGAGAGGAGGAACGGCCCTTCGGCGGCGGTGTGATACCGCCACTTTTTTTTGTAATCAGAAGCCCACAGTTCTTCCACCACACCGCAGGGAGTCTCTCCTTGTGTTAATGAAAACAAACATTTAGCCGGGATTTATACGCACCGCAGTTGACTACAAAGAGCATCAAAGCAAACTGCCTGAGAACACACACCCAAACACTGCTGCACACAAATAAAGGCAAGGTATGCTTTGCTAATCTTTTATGTAATAAACTCCTGTCTTCCTGTGATATCATGCGGCGCCATGTTCACACATAATAAGCAAAGCTGTTCGGAGCCCAACTTAATACAGTGTCTTATTTGAAATGCAAACAAACTGTGAGGCAGAGGCTATCACCTCAATCTATTCCCCTTCTGTTCTCTGGCTGTCATCTTACACGAGCCGACGCTGCAGCCCTGCACTGTGGCTCGGGGAGGAAGGAGGAGAGGAGGAGGAGGAGGAGGAGAGGAGGAGGAGGTGGTGGTGGTGGTGGTGTGCGGGGGGAAGGCGGGGGAACACGGGCAGCATCCTACGAAGGATGGTTGATGTGGGAGGAAAGGGATGGTGGGGGAAAGACGCTGGCCACAGTGTGATTCAGAGGGTTGTTTCCCCTCACAGCACTGCAGGGCGAGGATTTACCGCAAAGAGAGAGAGAGAGAGAGAGGGGGAGAAAAAAAGAAAAAGCAGAGAAGAAAAAGAACAAAAGCTGCTGATACATTAAAAGGATCTGAAACAAAAAGGAATGTTTCATGAAAATAGCACACAGGAAGTTTCGATTTCAGCTCCGTCTTGGACTTTTAAAGAAACCTACTGCGGACATAAACACACACACGTGGCCAGGTACACACACACACACACACACACACACACACACTCAAGAGGCTTACTGGCCATCCAGAGGATTTGGATGTAACGGGAATGTAGTGGAAGGTAAACCCACCTAAACTCAGTTTACTCATATTTGTACTTGTGGAAAGGAGCTCAGAAAGCTTTTCACAACATAAAAATAAAAAACACAAACTATAAAAAAATATATATAAATATGAAAATGAAGGCATTTAAAAGAAAATCTTTATTTTCTGATTAAATTAAACTAACCAGAAAAAATAATGTTTATCGTCATGTTTGCAGATCACCAACCTGAGGTGACAGATTATCCTCATTTTTGTTATCATTTCACACTCAAAGCCAAAATTCAGTTTTACTGTAACACTGAATAAATCTTTGAGGATTATTTTAGTGTGAAAATGGAGGATAAAAAGTGGAGGTGGCCTTCGTTCCTCTGTAGTTTGGTGGAACCTGGTCCTCCACATCCGTCAACCCCCCCGACCCCCACCATCCCTGGCTGGCCGGTGGGGTTTGCCCGCTCTGGACAGATGGGTGGGAGGGGGTGAGGGCCATTACCATGATGGCAGGGGAGAGGGGGGGAGGAGCAGGATTCAAAATGAGAAAGCAGGAGTTTCCATCGTGAGCAGCCTCACTGCAGTAACACACACTGTTTACTGCAACACATGCTGCCGGTAGTAAAAACAGAATTGGACGCTCGACCCCCCCCCTCCAGCCCTCCCACCCCCACCCCGCCTCTCTGCCACCACCAACCCAGCCCCCATCATCGCAGCACTAACAGCACTCCCGTCCCCAACTCGCTGAATTAAAACATGTGAATAATTCAGCAGCTAGACAGGCACACGGTCTCTTAAGAGTCACCTTGTTGTTGATTTTTCACCTCCCTTCAGAAAATTGCGGTCTTCAGGTTTCACAAAACAAGAGGATCAGTGACAGAATCAATTTCCAAAGGAGGAGGACGAAAAACCAAAAAAAAAAAAAAGAAAGAAAAAGAAAAAGGAAAATCAATGTTAATTTGCAGAGATATATAATTATTCAAAGTGCTGTCACTTTGGTCGTGATTACCATTAGAAAAATGAAGGGGTGTAGAGGATGAAGAGCTCACTGTGGGCCTTTTCAAAAATTCTCACAGTAAATGAAGATGTTATCCTGTAAAAAAAAGTCTGACTGTTGAGTGTATTTAGTTTTATTTCTAACATGATTTTACCATGAAGAACACTCTTAAAATCAGAGAGATATTATGACAACGATGCACCTAAAAAACAGTGATGAATAGAGACACGGTGATCGAGAAATTTAAATTCCTCTCTTAATATTTCAGAGGCAGTTTTTTTATTTGTTTTCACATCACAAAACTAAAATGTTCTCAAACAGGAGCCGAGTACAGGGATATTTCTTAGCATGATTTAAATACCAGCACAGTAACTTCAATATATTGACAATTCTGTGTATTAATCCTAAAGGCCTCACAGCTCCAACTTCCTGATTTCAGGGGTTTAAATTGAAATGTGTTTTTGTAAATTAAGCTTGAATCTGGTTTGTAAATGCTGAGCAGATCCAGGCTGGGGTCAGATTAGGTAACAGCTTCAGAATTTAGGCACCACACACACAAGTACAAAATGTAGGCGAATGATTTGTTTTCTGCATATTATTTTAACAAACAGCTAAAGAAAAAGTTGACATCCTTATGCATTTTAAAAAGAGAAGATGAAGACGAAGTCTTTCATTTAAAAAAACACACACCTGACTGTAAACTATCCTTATCTTTGCAGCAGAGAAGTCATGGGAAGTGTGAGCACAACAAACTGACCGACACAACATTTCCAAGCACAATGAGTCATGAGGCAACTGATGTACACAAACACTGCGTGGTCCCACGTCACAGTAATCGCCAGTTCACTGCTTTCATTTCATTCAAAAAGGGGGGCAGGGACGTGAGGAGAGGAAGACGAGGGGAAATGAAGAACAGGATAGTTGAGAGGATAAATTAAAGAGGTAAGCCCCCCCATCCCCGCCTCCCCCTCCACCTCATGTCCCCCCTTTCCCCCCCACACACACACAAAGGTGAGGGTCAAGGGTTAGGGGGGTGAAAGTACTCAGGGTAACTGCACAAAGCGAGCGCGATGCTATCACGTGCCGACGAGGAGCGCATGGAGGAATGAAAGGCATGGATGGAGAGCAAGTGAGAGGGGAGAGAGAGCGAAAGAGAGAGAGTGGGAGAGAGCGAGGGCGACAAAGCGAGCTTCATTCAGTCTCACCTCGGGCAGGTAGAGGAAGGCAGGGGGACACTGGAGCGAGTGAGGTAGCATCCCGGAGCCGGAGAGCAGCAGGCAGCCGGAGTTGGCCATGGAGCTCAGCGTGGGGTGACGGGACGCTTTGCGCATTTAGCAGGGAGATCCTTTCGCTCTACTCTCTTTCTTCTCTCTCTCTCTGGCTCGCTCGCTCCCACTCACTCTCTTTGGATCCCTTCCTTTCTTCTGCCTCCTCTTGCCTTTTAAATTTCCTTTTTGCTGGCTTTTGTGTCTCTATTGAAGATGTAGCAGGAAGGCGAGCAGCGCGGAGACAATGTGCATGTTCCACCTTTATCACTATTGCACTCTCTCTCTCTCGCTTCCTCTCTCTCTCTCTCTCTCTCTCTCTCTCTCTCACTATCCCTGGCGCGACTCTGTTTACTTTGAGCACGATAAAAGCCAACATAAGCATTCAGACACAGAAGGGGAGGTTCTGTGCAATCCGAAGAGGAGGAGGAGGAGGAGGAGGAGGAGGAGGATGAGGAGGAGGAGGGGTTGTAGAGCTGGTGTAGGGTAGGTTAGGGTGGGGGTATAAAAGAGGTGGTGTAGCATTTGGGGTTGGGGGGGTGGGGGAACTGAAGTCCCCGGTGGATTCATACATCAAACGGGGCCGGCTGAATAACAGAGGGGATGTGAATGACATTAGAACAGCTGATCCTGGGCATTAGCACCTCCTGGGACACTGCATGCTGCCTTTTAATTGCAGCCCCCCCACCCTGCAAACACATACATACAAACATCACAAGACACTGGTGGCCAGCGCACCACTCACTCTGCTCCGCCTGTGTGTGTGTAAGGGCCATGACACATACTGTACAGCATGTATGGCAGATATATCTGTGGGGAAAATGTATTAAAAAAAAACAGGCTGTTATTAGCCCGGCCGTGACATCTTTCTTCATCTGCTCTTGCATCTACTGAGCTGTAAATATGCATCCATCCAAGCATGTACCGGTAGAGCACGCTAAACTGTGCGCAAAACAACTCAGAGCCTTTTAATGCATTTTTGATTAATTCTGTTTGACAATGCTTTTAAAAAAAGAAGCAGAGAGAATGGCATGTACGAGTACATCATACGGTTATACGGAGATTTGTCATCTTTAAAACTTTAGGAAAACGCAAGACATCTATCGTGATCCAACACAACGCTGGCTTTAAGATCTGATGTCTGCAGAGACCGGAGGAATATGGGTCATTATCAGAGAACGACAAGGTGTGGTTATTTCTTATTCTCTAATTTTTCTCTAATACAACGGCGTGCGGCAAGACAGTTTTTATTTATAAAGCCCCAAAATCAAATACACCAAGTTGCTTTTATTAAAACACAACGCCCTGAATCAAGATCGCTCGGCACGATGCTATGGCAGCACCACAGAGGAAGCGTAAAGGGATGGACGGAGAGTTCAACTTGGTCCTCAGAAGATGACTGTCATCTTTTGGGTAGAATTTTCATCTCAAAGTGTTTTCAGGATTCAACAGATCTGTTCATTGGATGGCTTTTTCTCCCAATTGAAAAACCCAACAACTAAGATACAATCAGAGCCTGCAGGATTAAGAACAGGATGTTATCTTCCTGTGCCAGAGCCAGAATAATGGCCACAAAATATGGCGAGATGAGAGTGACGCAGCTGCACAGGGTGGTTTAAGTCAGCTTAAGGCTCAAATGTGTTTCTGTGTTGGATGTAAGCCAATGGTTTTTATAGTTGTATGGATTTTGAGTAGTGTTGTTCTCTTTCTTTTTAAACCTTCCTTCAGGATATGGTTAACCAATCAGCTTGGTTCATCGCTGTAACCCAACACCCTTATCAGCTCTTAAATCAGCTTATGTCTTCCACTGACGAAAATAAAAGTGTTTAGCAAACATGATCACAGCTTCAGTATCCAGTGAAATGACATTTACAGAACATATATGTCAGATGTTGATCGGTTAGGGGGAAAAACAACCTCTCTACACATTATGACCAGAATGAATAAGACTTTCAGGCTAGCATGTTAGAGATTTACTAAAAGATTGTCCTGTCTTTCTGCAAGCACAGCTTAGTCTCACCTTCAAGTTTAAGCTGGCCACCTTAGTAATGATCACAGGGTCCTGCTAGGAGACACAACACGGCTCACAAGGAGAGAATTAACCTGCCTGGGACACTCCTCTGCAGATTAAATAATTCCGCAGGTAGCTGGGACGGCTGACCCGCATCATAATATCCATACTTGTATCATGAACCTGCAGAAAGAAACCAACCAATAAAGCATCAGTAATTCAACAAATGCCACCTCTACCAGCAGCCGTCTTTACTGCCAGTATACGGGCTCATTCCTGAATAATTGGCCTGAGTGTTTGATGCAAAGACCAGGTCATCGCGAGATATCTGACGGTTTGTGGGCACTGCCTGCTCAAGATGGGAATCCATCTCCTGTCTCTCTATGTGTTTCTTTTTCTGTCTCCGCCTTTGCTCTTTTTCGCCTATCTGTCTGTCTCACCCAGTTAATAATTCAAATGAGCACTGCCAGATCACCCTTCAAAGGGAGTTGCTGGAATCTTCTCAACAGTGCCTTTCTTTTTGTCATGTGAAATCAAAGCCCTCAAACGCATATAGGTAGAGATATCCGGTTAACTCCTCCCCACACTGCTTTTCTGCCAATTAAGAAAGATCAACAACTGCTGGCCAAAAGCTCACAGTTGATCATCACCAAAAAAAAAAAAGTGATCCCAATCATCATCATCGCCATACCTTTTGTCACTGTCGCCCTTGTTTCATTTCTTGCTTAAGTGCGCAATCACCATCGCTGTGGCAGCCTGTAATAATCAGCATAATCATTGTCATTTCACAATCATCATCACCACTGTCACTGCTCCACTCTGTCACGGGCGGTCTTCAGAGCTGTGCTGCTGGCCTGCTACAGAACAGCAGGATTGCCCGAGGCCTGATTGCCGAGTCTGCATGTGTGTGGATTTGTGCAGGTGTGCACGCCAGGTTTTAGAGATGCTGCTCAGAGATTCGCTGATTGAGGCATTACAAGCTTTTAAACCGTTTAATCTCTCTCAAAAACATCCACCAACACATCCATTTTGTACATGAGATGCAGCTTCAGCGAGACAGAAGATATGGAGTGGTTTGGCGTTTGAGTCAGTGTTATTTTTAATGCTCCTTAAAAAAAAAGAAAGGAAAAAAGTTGAAAGGCAGTTCTAGCAGCAAAAAGCCATCACATGCACTGGGAGCTCAGCCATAACTCAAAGGCAATACAAGCAGCGACTAATGGGGCCCAAACGATCGGGCGGTGATTCCTGTTCTCCACTGTTTATCAGCGACCGCTGATCAATATCAGTCAAGCAAGACTCAAGACTAATCATCATAAGAGACTTCACCGTTTATTTCCTTAACTCCCATCGCCTGACAGTGATAGCTGAAGTATTCAGATCCTTTACTAGTAAGAGAGGCAATAACACAGTGTAAAAATAAGCCATTAAAGTTAAAGTCATCCATTCAGAAAATGTTCTTATGTGAACATACATCTAATATTTGAAGTCTTACATTATGTATGAAGGTATGCATCAGTGTTTAACAAGTTTCAGCCGTTGATGTGGGAGCTGATATTAACCACTTATATCCTGTTGGGGCCTAGATCAATCTATAAATTATACTATATTAATAACAATGACCTTTTATAAGAGTATTATACAAAGATGTTTCTCATTGTTTCCTCAGTCATTGACACATTATCACCAGATGAATGTGAATATTTTAACAATATTGTTGCCCTTTGTCATCGCTCTTTTGTCACTTTTTATCGTTTCTTAGGACATCACTTTACTTTTGTTTGGTGTTGTTCCTCATTATGTTTTCTTACAATAGGTTACACTTCTGTCCTTATGTCCCCTAAAGGTTCTCCTCTTAATCAGGGTCTGCTATCCAGGAGTCCAAGTCTCGCAGCCGACTCCAAACAGCAACAAAAAAAGTCTCTAAAATGTTTTTAATTGTCGCATTTGTCAGGTTTGTTCAACTGTTGAATCATATTTCCAGTGAATTTACTTCCTAAAGTCTGTTTCAAAAGCCCTTCCACACTGCCAGAATACAATTCTGGTGAGAAATACTACCTTAAAAAGTACTTATCGCTTAAAAGTGAAATTTAAATATATTGACTCTAAAATAACTTCAGTCTATAAACAGTAATACAGAAACACAGACTACTTCAGGTAAGAATGAAGTGAATATAGTGAGGCAGGACCTCAGTAATAGTAAAAGTCAAATAAAAAGATATTTTCTGAAATAAAGTGTGATAGAAGTAGGAAGCAGCAGAACGACATGTACTCGTGATGCTACAGAGGATGAGTAAATGTACTGTAACCTTCACCACTGCACTGTGCACTTCACTATGGACACAGCCCCCATCAGAGGAATTCACAGAGTTTGAACAACACAAAACATGTCAGATTGGGATTATGCAATATGCACAGACCCAAACTTTGTAAATATGTATGAAAGTAAAGAGGAACTTGCACTGTTATATTCCTTTCATTAGTCACAGTGTGGAGTATAATTATTCATCTGAGCCACTGATGTGATCAGTTGAGTCAGAAGAGACTAGAGTCCGAAGAAGAGTGGCTTGGTTTTCTCTGCCCCACCACTAACCCTCCGCCCCCATCCCACTGGACACACAGCCAAGACCGCTGGAGACGCACTATGAAGAAAACAAAGCAGCAGTGTTTGGGTGCTGGTCCCCCCCACCCTGCAAACACATACATAAACACGCGCACACCCTCGGTGGCCAGCACCACCTCACTCTGCTCCGCCTGTGTGTGTGTGCGCTCAAGGACACATACTGTACAGCATGTATAGCAGATATATCTGTGGGGAAAATGCATTAAAAAAAAAAACAGGCTGTTATTAGGCCCGGTCGTGACATCTTTCTTCATCTGCTCTTGCATCTACTGAGCTGTAAATATGCATCCATCCAAGCATGTACGGTAGAGCACGCTAAACTGTACAAGAAAAACAACTCAGAGCTTCCTTTTAATGTATCTTTTTGATTAATTCTGTTTGATACGGCTTTAAAAGAAGCAGACAGAGAATGCACACGGTGTATTTGTTACATCATGGGCGCCAGTTGGTAATGGAGACTTCATTACCTTAAAACTTTAGGAAAACGCAAGACATCTATCGTATCCAACACAACGCTGGCTTCAAGACCTTGATGTCTCAGCAGAGACTGGAGGAACATGGGTCATTATCAGAGAACGACAAGGTGTGGTTACTCTTTATTCTCTAATTCTTCTTAATACAACGAAGGCAAGGCAAGACAGTTTTTTATTTATAAAGCCCCAAATCACAAATAAGCACCAAGTTGCTTTACAAAACACAACGTCCTGAATCGTTAGATCGTCTGGCACGATGCTATGGCACCACAGAGGAAGCAAAGGGATGGACGGAGAGTTCAAACTTGGTCCTCAGAAGATGACTGTCATCTTTTGGGTAGAATTTTTCATCTCAAAGTGTTTTCAGGGATTCAAATAGATCTGGTTCATTGATGGCTTTTTCTCCCAATTGAAAAAAACCCAACAACTAAGACAATCAGAGCTCTGTAGGCAGGATTAAGAACAGGGATGTTATCTTCCTGTGCCAGAGCCAGAATAATGGCGACAAAAATGGCGATGAGATGAGAGTGACGCAGCTGTACAGGGTGGTTTAAGTCAGCTTAAGGCTCAAATGTGTTTCTGTGGGTTGGATGTAAGCTAACATGGTTTTTTATAGTTGTATGGATTTTGAGTAGTGTTTATGTCTTCTTTCTTTTTAAACCTTCCTTCTAGGATATGGGTTAACCAATCAGCTTGGTTCATCGCTGTAACCCAACACCCTTATCAGCTCTTAAATCAGCTTATGTCTTCCACTGACGTAGAAAATAAAAAGTGCTTCTAGCAAACATGATCACAGCTTCTGCATCCAGTGAAAATGACATTTACAGAACATATATGTCAGATGCTGCTGATCGGTTAGGGGGAAAAAAACAACCCCTCCTACACATTAAGTGACCAGAATGAATAAGACTTTCAGGCTAGCATGTTAGAGAGATTTACTAAAAGATTGTCCCTGTCTTTCTGCAAGCACAGCTTAGTCTCACCTTCAAGTTTGGTGCTTTGGCCACTCTGACAGTAATGATCACAGGGTCCTGCTGTGGGAGACACAACACGACCACAGAGAGAATTAACTCGCTCTGGGACACTCCCTCTGCAGATTAAATAATTCCAGGCAGGCAGCGGGGGGACGGCTGACCCGTAATTACACATTCATACTTGTATTTCATGAACTCCGCAGAAAGAAACCAACCAATAAAGCATCAGTAATTCAAATAAATGCTCACCTCTACCAGCAGCCGTCTTTACTGCCAGTATACGGGCTCATTCCTGAATAATTGGCCTGAGTGTTTGATGCAAAGATCAGTCATCGCAGATATCTGACGTGGTTTAGGCACTGCCTGCTCAAGATGGGAATCCATCTCCCTGTCTCTCCTCTATGTGTTTTTCTGTCTCCCGCTCTTTTGCTCTCCTTTTTCGCTCTGTCTGTCTGTCTCACCCAGTTAATAATTCAAATGAGCACTGCCAGATCACTCCCTTCAAAGGGAGTTGCTGGAATCTTCTCAACAGTGCCTTTTCTTTTTGTCATGTGAAATCAAAGCCCTCAAACGCAGTAGAGATATCCTCGGTTAACTCCCCACACTGCTTTTCTGCCAATTAAAGAAAGATCAACAACTGCTGCACAAGGCTCACAGTTGATCACCAAAAAAAAAAAAAAAAAAAGTGATCCTAATCATCATCATCGTCGTCATAATTTTTGTCACTGTCGCCCTTTGTCTTCCTCTATTTCTTGCTTGCGGCGCAATCACCACATCGCTGTGGCAGCCCTGTAATAATCAGCATAATCATTATTACCACAATCACCATCATCATCACTGTCACTGTCGACTCTGTCACGGCGGTCTTCAGAGCCTGTGTTGCTGGCCTGCTACAGAACAGGATTTACCCTCCGAGGCCTGATTGTCACTGAGTCTGCATGTGTGTGGATTTGTGCAGGTGTGTGCACGCTTGTGTCGAGATGCTGCTCAGAGATTCGGCTGATTTGAGGCATTACAAGCTTTTAAATCCGGTTTTAATCTCCTCTCAAAAAAACATCCACTAACACATCCGTCTTTGTACATGAGATGCAGCTTCAGCGAGACAGAAGATATGGAGTGGTTTGGCGTTTGAGCCAGTGTTATTTTAATGTGCTCCTTAAAAAAAAAGAAAGGAAAAAAAAGGTTGAAAGCAGCAGTTCTAGCAGTAAAAAGCCATCACATGCACTGGGAGCTCAGTCAGCGATAATCAAAGGCAATACAAGCAGCGACTAATGGGGCCCAAACGATCGGCGGTGCATTCCTGTTCTCCACTGTTTATCGTATGACCGCTGATCAATATCGCGCACTCGCACTAATCATCATAAGAGACGACTGTTTATTTCCCTTAACTCCCATCGCTCTGACAGTGGAGGAAGAAGTATTCAGATCCTTTACTTAAGTAAGAGAGGCAATAACACAGTGTAAAATAAGCCATTAAAGCTAAAGTCATCCATTCAGAAATGTTCTTATGTGAACATACATTTAACATTTGAAGTCTTACATTATGTATGTATGTATGCATCAGTGTTTAATGTTTTAGCTGGTTGATGTGGAGCTGATATTAACCACTTATATCCTGTTAAATAGATCAATCTATAAATTATATCATATTAATAACAATGACCTTTTTATAAGAGTATTATACAAAGATGTTTCTCACTGTTTCCCTCAGTCATTGACACATTATCACCAGATGAATGTGAATATTTTAACAATATTGTTGCCCTTTGTCATCGCTCTTTTTGTCACTTTTTTATCGTTTCTTAGACATCACTTTTTACTTTTTGCTTCAGTGTTGTCTCTCATTATGTTTTTACAATAGGTTACACTTCTGTCCTTATGTCCCCCCTAAAGGTTTCAATCAGGGTCTGCTATCCAGGAGTCCAAGTCCCTGCAGCCGACTCCAAAACAGCAACAAAAAAAGTCTCTAAAATGTTTTAATTGCTCGCATTTGTCAGGTTTTGTTCAACTGTTGAATCATATTTCCAGTGAATTTTACTTCCTAAAGTCTGTTTCAAAAGCCCTCTCCACACTGCCAGGAATACAATTCTGGTGAGGAAATACTTTCACTTTAAAAAAAGTACTTATCGCCTAAAAGTGAAATTTAAATATATTGACTCTAAAATAACTTCAGTCTATAAACAGTAATACAGAAACACAGACTACTTCAGGTAAGAATGAAGTGAATATAGTGAGGCAGTGACCTCAGTAATAGTAAAAAAGTCAAAATAAAAAGATATTTCTCTCTGAAATAAAGTGTGATAGAAGTAGGAAGTAGCAGAAACTGACATGTACCTCAGGATGCTACAGAGGATGAGTAAATGTACTCTGTAACTTTCCACCACTGCACTGTGCACTTCACTATGGACACAGCTCCCCCATCAGGAGGACCACCAGAGTTTGAACAACACAAACATGTCAGATTGGGGATTATGCAATATTATGCACAGACCCAAACTTTGTAAATATGTATGAAAGTAAATATGGAACTTGCACTCTGTTATATTCTTCATTAGTCACAGTGTGGAGTATAATTAGTCCATCTGAGCCACTGATGTGATCAGTTGAGCTGTAGAAGAGACTAGAGTCCGAAGAAGAGTGGTTTGGTTCTCTCTCTGCTCCCACCCTCCGCCCAACCCCCCCTCCGCCCCCCATCCCACTGGACACACAGCCAAGACCGCTGGAGACGCACTATGAAGAAAACAAAGCAGCAGTGTTTGGTGCTGGTGGATTCTGTCGAGAAGTAGCGAGGCCTTTGGAGGGGCACCCTTGAAGTGCCCCTCTGACAGGCTTCCTCATTATCTGGCATCTCCAGAGTGCCAGCCAACCCTGCTGTAGAAGAGGGGGCACAAGGATGCCTCGATCAGCCAGCCCTGGGGGTAGCCAGAGAGGGGAGGGTTGTGCTCTCGCTAAAGGTCCGCTGATTATATCTCAGGCCCAGAGCTTCAGGGATCCCCACTAATTAAAGGTTGTGTCATATCTGTTAGAGATAACAAACCTATGTAGCTCATCTTTTTTCTTTTTAAATCAGGGAGTCCATTTTACAGACTCCCCTCCTCCCCCCTGATATCTGCAGTTTCCGGCATCATGTCAGGTTGCCGGTTTGGTCTGCATTCAAGGCTGACCAGCTTTCTGCACCCAGAGGAGAGGGTTCCTGTTTAACCTGCCCTCACCCATCTCAGCGTGCCAGCGGTGTTGTGGAGGCATCAGGGATCCTTTGTCTGGAGGCATAATTAAAGCTCTCGTTCATTATTTCTTCACTTTGAGCGCAGATCTGAGTAATTAGGAGGCAGTGCCACAGGGGGGGCTGGAGATTTTATGGAAGCACACACACACACACAAAGGGAAAAACACGCACCCAATCACACATGTCTGCACTCATAAAATCCAGAAGAAAGTCTGCCTGTCGACACACACACACACACAGGCAAAAAAAAAAAGCACTTGTTCAATCTTAGCACCAAATGAGCCGCATTCATCTCCCACCTATCTTTGGATGCCAATATCTGGCACCGAGTGAAGCATGCTTTTTCTCCCCTCAAAGCTGTCATGTACTAATGCATTGATTAAAAATTTTGATTAAATGGACAGTTAAGGGAGGAACTGCAAGAGTGATCTGCGATCCATGCCTCAATTGGACGCTAGGATAGGATGCGGGCCCTGGCTTTTGCTGCGTTTGGAGCTCAGGCACTTGCTTCTCTAATGGATTTTGAAACAGAGCTTGGCTTTTATATGGTGTCATTCATCCTCATATGTTTTCGCCTGCCGCGTCTCACAATCACTGCTTCTTTATGGCAAACTAATGCACCCAGTGCTAAGATCAGCAGGTTGGCTCCGGCCATCGCTCACTGAGATCCGGCCAGATATTAGCACGTTTCAAAAGCTTCCATCGGAGGAGGCAGAGCAGAAGCCGAGGGGCACTGACTCTGCCTCCCACACCGTCATATATCAACCCTCCACACCACGCCGTCTACACCCAAAACACACACACACACATGCACACACTGAGCTAGTGCTCCTCCTGCTGCTTTGACAATGAAGGAAAGGGGGATGGGGGGGTGATGGAGCTTTATGGTGGTGGACAGTCAATGTCAATACATCGAGCGTTTTACCACCCTCTTTTCCAAAGGTCTGGCTTGCCTGCGGTTACGAAGTGCTGAGGCCGGGGGTGTGTGTGTGTGATAGTCCTAGGTGGTGGGTGGAAGACAGGGAAGGGTTTTGTTGAGGCATGGTGGGAGACAACAAACGCGGGCGACGGCTCACGCCCCGTTAGCCCTCTAGGCCGAGAGAGGCTATGATAGAGAGAGAGCTGACAGGGCAGAGAGACGGCCAAGCATGGAAATCACATCAGATCAATGATGAAAAATTCAGTGGCGGCAAGAGTTGCTCGTGGGGACGATGTCACATGGTGCATGTAAGCGTGTGACTACTGGATGTATATGGAGAGGCTAATGTGTCACCCAGCAAATATGCATTTGCCCATTTTGTCTTCCAGGGGTGGAGCAGTTGGTTACAGAGGAGCTTAATAGCAGGAAAGAATAAATACAAGAGATACAAAAGGGCATGTTTGTCAAGATGTACTCGTACATGTATACTTCTGTTGGTATTTAAAATTACAAGCCAGTCTCTGGGGCTAACAATCTGTACAAGAAACGTTAGTCTCTATCCCTAAATCAACCATGAGAACTCACTGGCACAGGTATTGCTTCAAACTAACACCACTACCAGCAGTCTACTAATACAGGTACACAAAATATGGTATCAAAATATATTCTCCTGCTGTAAACTCCCACTAGGACTGTATTTTCTTTATATATTTCCACAGTTGGAGCAGGTAACAGAGCTACAGTGAACTACAGATTTCTCACAGAGTACATAACTGAAGGGTTTTAGCCACATCTTCTCATCACTTTTTCATCAACACATCCCTTTTTGCCCTGCATTGATCAGACATCATATACAGTCAATGATATATAGTACACCATGAGAAGATAGAGAGGTAGCTTTCCCTTTAATATCCCTGCAGTATTAGACCACTGCGGGCAAGGTTGCAAACCTTAACGGCCTCATGGCAATCACGGATTCACAGACTTTTTGCAAGGCAAGGTGATTTAAGTAAAATAAACTCAATATGCTTTACATTAAAATATATGTGCACTTAAAAAAGACCCTCTCACTCAAAGACAGTGAGGAAACCACAGTGTGGGTGGGCTGCAAAGCTTTACCACAGAGGATTTCTTCTTCAGTGGATCAAAAAATCTTGATTTGTCTTTACTGAATTAGCCAAAAACAGACATTTTTATCTGGCTATGTCAGACTGATCTTTATAATTAAATGTACTTCTCTATGATACATGCATTGATATTTCATATAGCATGATTGGAAATTTTATTGATGTCGCCCACTCCTAAGTACTAGGTGTGCATTTCTTCATGTTGGTTCTGCACTAACGTGTGTTACAGGCTGCTCTAAATTAAACCTGATCCTTACTCCAGCCTTAACTCTACACTCACATGCAAAACATAAAGTATCTGCTGGTAGGAGTGATTCCTGCCATATATAGCAACTTTGTTGGAGCAGTTTGTTCATTTTTATAAACCAGAAGTGCAAGAACACACACACACACACACACACACACACACACACACACACACACACAACCAAGCAGTACTGTAGCAATGCTATGCTAAGTTTAGTACCAATCAATAAGTCAGGCCAATGTTCTCAAATCCAATCCTCAGGGTCCAGACTACTGCTGCTTCTCTCCTCTGCCACCTAGTTAATTGCATTCACCTGTTGTCCCAGGTCTAAATCAGTCCCTGATTCAACAACTAGAGTGGATTCTACCTGGCAGCGGTGACAACCAGAGGTGCTCTACACCCCGAGGACCGAGCGTGAAGATACCTGACAGGACACGGTGCTGCTGCTTGACAAACACATTACACATATCAGGTGGCCTTCATAGCCAAAATGTCCCACAATTCAAATCTATCCAAAGCAATCATTCTCAAAATCTACCATCCTGGTGCATTTCAGATTGCATCGATGTTCTGTACAAAAAAGCAGTCCTAACCTTAACGGCTGCAGCCCAAAGCGAAGTCAATTACATAGATTGGTGCGGTGACATAAAGTGTATTCCATTTGGGAGCAGATTGGTCATACCCAGTAATGTTCCCTTCCAGCAGGCACACCTTTGACCATTACTCTAAACAGGCAGTTGGGGAACCAGAGACCTATTTCCCACAACTGTGAATGCCGGTGTGTGTCTCCCAGAGGGGTCAGGGGTTCACACTGCAGCTACCATGCTCTCATATTTAGCAGCGGCAGGTGAGAAATGGTACATCAATACTGCCAGACGCGCGGGGCCACAGCGGCCTCCAACACACACATATCATATCAGAATGGGGTGTAAGAAACCGCAGCCAGGCCACGAGGCGTCAGGAAATGTGTGAATGTATGTGTGTCTGTTACTGTGGCACTATTAACATCAGAAACACCTTGACACCTACTCGTGTTAAATGTGTGTTTGGTGGTTTTTAACATACCTTGGTGTATTTAAAAATCATTGGATGGGAACGTTGTGGAGATGATCGGTCGCCTCGGATTCAAGCTGTTTGTGTTTCTCCATCTTAAAACCACATTTCCCATAAACCACGCTGCTACTACTGGTCACTAAAAGGATGATGTGATTTGTCTTTCCTCAGTCTTGCTGGTTCATTATTAAATTCTTTAAAAGTCTTTTACTGAGGAAAAATGCCAAATATTCTTTGCTTGCAGCAACATGAATTTCACATTTTTGGGTTTTGTGGCACAGTCATGTTTGAACCGAAGGCTCGCTGTGTAAGATTCAGTAAAGTGATAATTTAATAAAGTAATGTTTAACCATCGTGAAATGGAGCAGCACTAAAGAATTTAGATCCAGATTCCAACAACCCTGGCATCCATACATTGGCTGAATGTTTGTATTAAAACTGGTTTTAATATTTTATAGACAGTGAACTCATCAAGGTTTCGCCTCCCAGTTTCATCTCTAACCATTTAAACCCCCGGTGAGCTTCAGGATATTTTTCGAGCCATATGTACCACCAGTGTCCAGGCTAAAGACTAAAGGTGACTGAGCTTTTCCACTGAAGCCCGGAGGCTGTGGACGTTGTGGTGGCTAAATCAATGGCTTCCTTTAAATCGCTTCTCAACTACCATTTGTTCCAAAAGGCCTTTTCATAAATCTGACTCTTGAATGTTTTATGTAGCATATTTTTTTTCCTATCAGTCTTTTTTTTTTTTCTTACGATGCCTGTTTGGTAAGAGACTGTGTTTTGAGAAGTGCTACTTAAATAGAGGCTCTAAATATAAAGTGTGTGTGGGTGTGTGCCTCTGTCCCAGTCCCAATGTGTTTCCCTCAGTGTTTGTGCTTTTGTATCTCTGTTGGTGTGTCTCTGGCTGTAAATGTGTTTTGTGTGTAGACACCTGCCAGGCTATAAAACCCTCCTGTGTAGCATGAAGTGCCCGGAGCGTCTGCTGTTGTTACCTAAGATCCAACCCTGCCCTCTGACCACATCACCGGCAGCATACAACAGCGACCCTGCCACCTCCTGCATTCTTTCCATTCCACCGCCATCATAACGTAGCTTCGGGGACTCTTCGCACTGATACTGATTTTCCACGGACATCTGCCCCGGAACGATGGCGGCTCGAAGAGAAAGAGTTTAAGAAATTCTGCCCAAAGGAGGTGGAAGAAATGTGAGCATAATATCTCTGAGTGGGAGTCATGAATGTAATATCACAGTGAACCAAAATGCTGCGATCCCTGCTCAATATTTTAAAAGATGTCTGGTTTTAATGCCGCCCTTTCGAGGGCATAATATCAATGGCTCCAATGGAAAATGTTAAAGTGTCAAACTCTGCAAGGTGCATATCCGCGAGAGACAAAATTACAAACATACATACTGTATATACACGTGAAGGTGTCATACAGGCAAATGTTCAAGTGCAGCACCCTCGGCGAGAGGGATTGTTTTTCCTGGTCATGCATGTCCATTGTGATCAGTCATGCTCATGTTGCTGTATTACTTCTTGTGATGCTCACTCGCTCTTTCCCTAATGCTTCTTTTTCTCCAGTCTCTAAATGCTATCTGTCAGTAGGTGTTGCAGGACTGATAGAGGCTCGTCTGTTGCCTTTCTCATTACAGCGGGAGAGACAAAACCCAGTGAGCGCAGTAACCTTTCATGGAGACAGAGGGAGGGAGGCATCCACACAGAGCCAGCACCTCCGTCTACTTGACATAACCCTATTACCGCTTCCTTAATTTGTCCCGCCGTGACAACTCGCAGCCAAAGAAACGGTTAAAAGAATGAGTGAACAAAAGCTGCATTGCATTATGGGGGGGCGGAAGAGGGAGGGAGGGAGTTGTTGAGGGCGGAAGACAATGGGGAGGCAGAGCTGATGCATCAGCCATATTGGATCATTTCTAAAACGCCACACATTATCCAGAGGTGGGCCCTGACATACTCCACTTAACTGATCGCTTTCTGTCTCTGCTCAAATCTTTTCTTTTTCAAAATTTTGTTGTTCACTATTTAACTTTTTGCACATCTGAGGCGTGGGAAGCTTAAAGATGCAGCTACGCTGATCAACTTCCACTTAATCAAAAGAATTTGTCAACAGTTTACATGATCAAAATTTCAAAAAGCTCAGAAACGGTGATAATGTTTTATTCTGTTTGGCCTTGTTCCCCTTCGAGAACGTCTACTTTTGTTAAATGTAATAATGTTTCTTCCCTCATTTAATATTTACAAACACCAAACCAAGGCTCTAAAGAAACCTTCAGTGCTTCTTTGTTTCCTAAATCTGTTTGTACAAAATATGATCAAAGCTGCACGCAGACGGAGTGTACCTCAACATGAAAATGACAACACCTCAAAAATAACTAAATGACTGGCAAAATGAGTAACAGCTTCAAAATGGCTGATAATAAGAGCCGCTGAAGTACGAGCTCAGTGAAAGTGCCAGACACTCAGACAAATGTGACACTAAATCCTGCATTTGGCACATCCTAAGTAAACAAAAGTGTTGATAAAAGGAAGCCAAAGCAATCTTCTTTTGTGCGCAAAAATTTGCAAAAAAAAGAAAGAAAAGAGGGTATTTCTTTCTTTCTTTCTTTCGTTTTCTGTAGCAGCCCAACATTTTAGCTCAGGCACCTCACCGGGAGTCTCAGCTCACAGACAGACACAGTTCTCTATAATCACACACAACTGTCAACTAATAAGCTGTGATGTTTCTGACAAATGTCTCTTGTAATAATCTGTATCACAAACTGGTCGAACAAAAGGCTGAATTAACCTAAACACAGCTCCTGAAATAACTGTTTCATACTGTATGTTTACTATTCTGAACAAATTCACTCACACACTGTGCGTGAGTACACTTTTGAGGTACTTACACATTCAGTCACATACTAATGTAAACTGTTCTAGACTTCTACCCTACACCACCACAACCATCTGTTTGTTATTTAATTTATTTACAGGGGGTAGTGAATTTTAATCAACTCTGACATGTAAACATGTCGGGGTAACTAACTAAAAACAGACAATTACATACAATAAAACAAGAACAATATGACTCTTTGTTGAGATATTATGGACAAATTTGGGTAAACCTATGAAAATATCAGTTCCTTCATCAGTACAGACTTTAGTTACTATGCAAATTAGGGTTTTATACACAATACATGATGCATGTTTACAGATTAAAAGGCATCTAAAGCAGGTAAAATGAGCCTCCCCTGGACCAGCTACAGTATAAACATGCTGTTTATATTTTAATGCATCTAATCCAATAATCCAAATATCATAATAGAATTCTGTTCAATGAATAATGAGCCCGTTAGAGATGAGATGGTTCATCTCAAGGGGCTATCCTATTAAAAATGTCTACAATAGCTTTACATTTAAAACTTAAAGGATGAGGTTGGTACAGTTCGTTATTTTCTTACTGCCAACAAATTCCACAAAAAGAGCAGAACCAACAGTGTGTTCATCTCTCAACACTTCGTGACTTCTCCTCCTCTGTCTGCGGCTCCGACTAAAGACCTAAATCTTTAAAATCTGTTCACAAATATACAGTTTCAGGTTTTTAAAAAGACTCAATAACTCCCTAAAACTGCTGGTCACTAGTTTTTTGCAGATGTTACTCAAACAGGAGGAAGTAGTGTATTTCTTGGGGACTATTTTTAGTGGCGGATTAATACTTTGGTACTAATTAAATTGGTGTTTTAGTAGGTATTGCTGGTAGCAGGATGGAGTGTTGTGGATTGAATGGAAATAAAGTGCGGTGTGTTTGTTACACAGTGCAACAGTGTGGCTCACTGATGTGTTTTTATAGTTTTTGGACAACAGTGCGGTGCTTCGGCACAGAGGAATAAGATGCTGTATATCAGACTTAGAGGATACATACACAATATTTGTTAGTGGGATACATATAGTGTTGGTTTTGGTCTGCACATGGGATTTGTTGACAATAAGAAAAATACAGAATATAAGAAGAATTTTAAATGTGGTACTTCTGCATTGTGGTATTCCTACTAAAAAGGTGAATATGTCTTCCACCACAGGGTGTTTTATGTATCTAGAAGCAGCAACAGCAGCGTGTTTGGAATTTTTATGTGGGGGACAAACAAAAAACTGGGTAGTAGAATGCTTAATAACAGCCTCTATGGCTAAAGAGACTTTTTGTGCACCAGAGATAACTTACTTTCCTTCAAGCCTGGACTCCAGTGAGCACCTGTTTTGCTAAGCAGACTGTAATGTTTGGGAGAAGCATAAAGCGGGAACACGCTACATAAAAGCGTCGTTTAGAGAATAATGGAGGGTTTGTGTCTTCCACAGTTAACGGGCCCACCTGGGGGGCCTCGGCCTCTGTGTCGGTTGACCCTCGTGGCTCGGGCTGATCTCTCTCCCTGTCTCTCTGGCCTCTGATCTGGGCTGCAGCGGTGGCAGCCATGGGTGTGGGTTCAACACCTGAGCGCGGGAGCTGTCTATGTAGAGAGATTAAAGGGCCTGTATCGATCCACAAGAGCTCATGCATTTTGCATGAGGGAAACATTGTCAAAGAGGCGTCTCAGATTAAAAAAAATAGTAGAGGGAGAGTTCTAGAAAATATGCTGAACTCTGTGAAAAATCTTAATGTTGAAGTGTTATGCATGTAAACTCGCCTTTATATATTGGATTGTCCATGAACTCTCATCGACCCGAGATATTACTCGTTTTTCATTTCTTCTCCCCCCTGCACCCCACCACACCATCCTCTTCTTCTTCTTCTTCTTCTCCTCCTCCATTTTTTGGTGGGTGAGGTTGTAGCGTTGGGAGTCAGAATGTGAAAAACAAGCCTCCCGAAAAAGAAAAGAAAAAGAAAAACTGGCAGCCAGAGAGTGTCTAATGGCGGCACTGAGTCCGTTGGAGAATTCTCAAGTAGAGTGTGAATTATTTAGGATGTGTGGCTAGTGTGCAGTGCATGAAGCCACCCCGCCCGGCAACCGCCAAGCAGAGTGGCCGAGAGAATTCAGTGTGCAACAAACATTCATTCGTCTGAGGTCTTTATTTCTCCTCCTCGCCATCAGTTTTGGGGGAGTGAGAGACTGAGGTTGGGGCTTTCAGCACAGAAACTGACGAGTAGATTTTAGAGTCAAGCAAAAAAACCTAAATGATTTCTTCTCTGCTTCTGCGCAAGAAATTAATTTGCTCACATGAGTATGATCTGCCAAAACAGAGGGAGACGCGCACAGAACTCACTTTGACCCATTTACAGCTCCCATGATGCAACTGATTATTCATCATCAACATTTCATGCAGGTCATCATGCATGTTTAAAGGCACGCCACTGCACTGTACTGACGACCCCCCCTCCGCCCCCTCCAGTCTGAGAGCCCCTTAGAGCCTCCTTATCCTGCAAGCACATGTCAATCTCACCTGAACGACCCCGATAACAAGACAAAAGCAATCAATCTCTGATATTGGCCGGGTGGGAGAGTCGGGGATAACACAGACACTATCAGCGAACGCCAACAAAGACGGAGATTTTCTGCGCGAGGATGATTAGAAACACGGCGGCTGCTGTGACACGCTGATCTGCGGCGGTTAAACAGAGGCGGCTGTCATCGCTGGCAAATGATGACGCCGAGCACCGATAGAGGAGATGGGATCTAGGTGTGTGTGTTTGTGTGAGTGTGAGGATCAGAGGGGTTGTGTTGATGCTTTCTACACACACACACACACAGAGGCAGGGCCACACACATGGAAACATCCAGGCGAGTCAATGAAAAACACAAACATATACTGTACTGTTCATGAGCACGTAGCAGTTAGCTTCGACCTGTTCAGGCTTTTCAGTGTTTAAACTGATATTTTTGTTGTTGTTGTAACTCGAACTTTTTTACTCTTGATAAAAAAAAAAAACTATTGTGTGATAGTAAAGCTATTTACACTCCCACCTTTTCAGCTGTAAGGAAAACTCTGGGATGCTCTCAGAGACTTAACATAAAAAATATCGAATGGTTAAATGAAAAGTCCATGGACGTAAAATTGATTGCAGGTTTTCCCAACTGTTTTATTGCTACTGTGGTCAGCAGACTAACCATCATACTGACACTGGACACTGCTACCTGTGTGATATCCAAAACAGGGCTGCAACTAATCAAATTCTTTAGTCTAGAAAATGTCAGAAAGCATGAGATAATGATAACTCCATTATTATTCATCGGACAGAGAAGTAGTTAACTCAGGTAAACATCTTGAGTTGACTGTTTGTTTTTAAGGTGTACAGGGCATTTTTCTTTCTTACTTGTGCCCACGTAAAAGATGGAAGAGTGTACACACTGATGTGACACATCAATGAGAACAAGTTGGGGTTCAGTGTCTTTATAAAAAATGCCTGTGCACATGGACAAGAAGAGCTAGGATCCAAATCCATAACCCTGCTGTTCTACATGAGCCATATTACTCTGTATTACTTGCATGACAACAGCTGAAGTGGGGAACAGTGGAAACTGAGCAAAACACACACACACTTATGTGCATGCGTCTGTTGTCCTGGTGCATGCTGGGGGTTTTCTTACTCACTCAGCTCATCCTGCAACTCTACAAACTCAAATATTAGATTGTTTCAAGTAAGAAAATGGAATATTTGTCCTCCACCACCACCTTAATCGAACCCAAATAGGACAGAAAACTTTTGTCAAACTCAGTGATTTCAATTTTTGGAACTATATAAGAATGGATAAATAATTTGCTCTTTTCAATGTATATGAGAAAACCATCAAATCCTCGCATTTATGAAGCTGGAATTAGGTTTTTTCCTGAGTGACTTAAATGATTAATTGATAAGCAAGCTTGTTATGTACAACTTAACAGTTTCAGCACAAACTCAAAAAAAGATAATGTACCTGCCTCACCCTATAGCAGCCATGAATGCACGTGCACTGCTGCAGACACACTGTATATGCAGGGTTGTGTGAGGGGAATTTTCCAACATCAAAAATCAAAACATTTAAGTAGATTGTACACAAGCACGTCTCGGAAGCTTGATCTTACTAATCTACAAATGGCTTCTTGTTATTAAACTGCTAATTCAGAGGATTAAAGGATCCATGAGAACACAATCCCCTTTACTTCCTTTCCAGGGTACGCTGAAGGTGGCTTAAATATTAATTAAGCACACACACATGTTCGCCCATATGCACACACATACAGCAGTAGTATATACAGTGCTCCCTCTGCTCACGACTTAGTTTGACTATCTGGGAGTTTCCTTCTTCCTTGTCTCATTTTGTCGAGCAGCTCCGTCTTTTTTTCCCCCTCCTCTAAAAACCTCCATTTCTCTCAGTCACAAACACACACCCAGAGAGCTTGACAATCACACACACAAGCCTATTTTCATATCGCAGACAACCATATCTTACTGATTAATTCCTTTCATTCTTTTTTTAGGATGCTCAGTGCTGTCATCTCCCCGCTCCTCTCCTCTCACATCCCCCAAAATCCTTATTTGACTTCTTTTTTTTTTTGCCACAATGGTTCAGGATGAGGAAATAAACTCTGGTTGCAGAGTACAGCGCTCTGTGTCAGGAGATTTCACAGGCTTATGCAACCGAACTCAGAGTGAGAACACACCTGTATGTTTTGGGCAGTGTATGTGAGATTTACTTTTTGTGGCTTGTTCCAGTTGTATTTTCTACTTGTTCAAAAACATTGTTGCATTCAGATTACAGCTCATTGTGGATTCATAAAAGCATGTTACGTGGAGAATCTAAAGTGTAGCCACAAGATTTGTACCCCCCCCCCCCCCCCCCCCCGAAAAAAACCTAATATTTCCATTTTGGAAAGAAGTAACAATCTGAATCATTTTTATTGTACTATATCTCTAACATAAAAAGGACTCAGGCTAAAAAATGTGCTCATTTTGTCAGCCAAGGGTACGCCAGCTCCTTTAAAAAGGACTGTAAATTGTTTGAGTTTCTTTTTTTCTGATTAATAACTTGTTTCCACATTTTTCAAACAGCAGAGATCTCATTTTTTGATTGAATCTGTTATATATAGCACATTATACATTATATATAGTACATTAAGACTGACACTAATAATACATTTTGACATGCTTGCCTTGCTGAAGCTGCACAAACTGCTGATAACGTGGCTTTACACGGTGTATCGCCGCACCCACATTAAATGAAAAGTTAAATTATGAACCAATCTATTTCTGATTTTAACAACATCCTCCGACGACACATTATTTTAAGTGTTCCTGTAAAAAAGCCATTATGAATATAAAACACCTCAAATTATTGTAATATCCTGATGAAAAGGAAAGTTCATCTCGTGCAAATTCCTCCCGGTCTTAAAAAGAGACAGTAAATTGACATCGAGTGTCAAGCGTGTAAAAGTCAAAGAGTCAAATCTGCGCCATAGCCCAGAGAGAATGTACTGGGGCCAGCATGAAAAACTACTCACAGCAGATCACATTACCTGCCTTTTTCACTGAAATAAGCAGTGTAATTTATCCTGACCTTTTTAGATTACTATGAATGTGCTGTCTGTGTAATTTTAACTGAAGTCCTCAGCAGCTTTGCTGGTCTGGAAACACTGGCTATGAAACCCGAGGAGGCGGCCGCTGATGGGATCAATGGGCTGATGCCACCAATACAGCAATGATACAATACCAAACAAATACTGAGGGACTGCCTGACATTCACTGCTATTAACACACATCGAGGAAAATCACTTTGTTTCATCATCATCACCACAACAGAGACTCACCTTCAGACTCTGGTTGAGACTGATTTCTCGCCACTTCTACTGACGGCTAATAACAAAAGTAGAGGCCTGTTTTAGCTGTGACAAGTGTTTCAGGATTAGAATTTCATTCCTAATGGGTTCTCTGGTAACGGTTTAATTCACTACCTATGCGATATCAATTCCATTATAATCTCATTAAGCTATTGCACAGTGAGGTGATTTCGAATGAATGTGAAACAGCCAACCGTACGCTCCCCTCTAATTGAGCAATACTTTTTATTCATTATTATTGCCCATTATTAAATTAATGAACTTAATGGACTTATTTTCCAAATTGCAAAGACCCCTGGCAACATGTTTTTAATTCCATTAGCAGACATATTGAACTAAAAAAAAAAAAGAAAAAGAAAAAGAGAGGGATACACAAAGGTGTGTGGGCAATTAGCCTACTGCTGCGACAGATCATCAGTGGCACAGTTTCCCTTCTCTCACTAGCAGGAGTTTGTCCATCTTGTCCTGTCACCTTCACACACACTCACATTTGATGTTTTCTGCTTAAATGTCTCTTAAAAACAAGCATTTCTCGTCTGCCTCGGACTTGACTCCATTTTAACCTCTACTCTGACGCCCTTTGATATTAAGACACACTGTACATGACACGGCAACATATTTGAATATTGTATTGTAAGCCGAACTAAACATAACCTGAATAATATATGAAATAGATTTTCTGAAATGAGATCTTTTCAGTAACCAGAGGCCGCCACGCAAAATTGCCCAGAAGATGAAAGGATCTGCATAACTGAAGGGCCAATCAATACGTCTCAAACTAAAATGGCAAGTCTTGATAAGGTTATTGAATTTTCTTCTTAATTAAAAAGCATACTACTGCGCTCTCTGTCAAATACCACGGCGTTGGCTGATGATGAGAAGAGGAGAGGGTTGTCCTTGTTTATTTGTTCATCGCTTTTTGAAATACACTGTCCACGGTGTCGGCACGTCATCAATCAGCGCAGCAGAGAAATTTCTTTTCTGTTTGTCTCTGTCATTTCTTGGGATTAAGCTGTCACGGAAGCTCTCAAACCCCAAGCGATGACATTCATATGGATATTAATTCTTATTACGCGTCATTCATCAGCTCTAAAACTATCAGTGTTATTTATTTTACGCTCATGCAACATCATTTTCCATTTAATGTTTTCTTTTTTCGCCAAAGGGAAAACAAATAAAAATAAAATAAACAACCTCATCCTGATATTTTCCTCAGAAAATGATGCAACAACAGAGGCAACACTAATGCATCCATATGCCCATGGATTATGTAACATGCAAGACACTGCATCCGTTTTGTTTAATGTAAACGTCCAGAAGTGGCACACTCTCTTCCCATATTCTAGTCATGAAAATGCATAATTTAAAAGAGCTGAGACCAAGCTGTTCCTCAGCGGTGCAGAGTGAGCGCTGCATCGTATCAATGCGAACATCAGTGGATAGAAAACTCTGCTCCCTGGGGAGGGTGCCATTACATTCAATCGTCAACCGCTGGATAAAACTCATTTCACTCTGCACAGTGTCTGAATGGCTCTATACATTCTGCAGAGGCCACGATGTGATAGCACAGCATGTCAGAACCACACTAAAGGGCTTTTAAAGCAGGTTAGAGCGCCGCACAAAAGCCACTGCACAAAGCCACAGAGCACTGGGGCAGAACGGTGGAGGCACTGCCGCCACAGCTGACCGTCCACGCACAGCCTGAAGGACCCCGGGTAAACAAACGGCACAGAGTTGCCGCTCGTTGGGAGGTCCAAGCCAAGTTGTTGACAACAAGATAATGTCAGCTTCTATTTTTAGATGAATGGAAGCGTCTTCGGGTGAAGTGAGCCTGTTTTAAATATTAATTCCTTGCCTCTGTTTAGCACTTTCTCCGTGCACCTTAACAAGAGATTCATGAAAACAACTTGCAGTCAGGATTCAGTTGGATTATACGACGAACATGAACACTTGCTGTTTTTGCTCAGTTTTCATTCTCTTTATTTGCAGGCTCGGGGCATCATCGCTACACGTCTTAGCTCGGCACGTCAGATATCATTGTTTCCAGGGTAAGCTGAACTATTTAGACGTGCTGCCATTCGGCATGTGAGTGGTCGTACAACCGCTGAAATTATTAGTTTGTCCAAACATTTTACACACACAGCAGATGTCTGTGTGTTAACGGACTGTGAACGCACGAAGCCTCATAAAAACAGTGTATAGCCCCTTATCAAATTAGGTGAGTTGATGGTATTAGTGCCGATATGGGATTTTTATTTAGCTGTACCTGGCAGTGATGGTGGCTCTGCAGCCATTTTGTGACACTTAGGTAGCACTTTCCACCAAGTAGGAGCTACTGTAGCTGTCAGAAATTCTCAATATCTCCAACTCAAAATTACAACTATTAGGCTGACATGAGCGGTTTCTCCAGCTCAGCTTCACATAATATGATGTGAGCGCTGCATGTGAACCATGTTGATGGGACATTCATTGCCGTAGTACTGTAACAAATGTACTGATAGTGTAAATATGAGAAAAACGTGTGGTCATGGGGGCTACATCCGAGCCCTGTTTTTATCTAAAAACACTTGAATTTTGGTGAATCTACACCACGCTGCATTAGCTACTGCCAGTGTTTCTGTCCTGGATTGACATGACACTGCGAGTTTGGGATTACAACATAAATGAAAAAAAAAAAAAGACAAGCAGGGTTTGTATTCTTTGGACATAATCATGTCATCCTCTCACCTGTATTAATTTGTGTAAATATATATATATATATATATACATATATATTATATGTGTATGTTTGGGATAAAATGACAACCGTGTCACATTATGCAGCGTTTTCACTGAGAATTATTTATCAGCAGGAGTTCAGTCATCTTTATGGGCTGGCCCTTTGCACGCTGCTGAATATTTCTTTTTCTAGTCGAAGCTTAAACAGGAGCTTTGACCGGCTCACATCGGGCTAGGAAGCAGGCACTAGTTACAAATATACAGCAGGTTATATAATGATCATGAAAACTACATGAGAACGAACACCTCCCCCCTCCGACAAACACACTCAGAAATCACACTGACAGGAGCGTGCACATGTGAGGATGCACATAAACACACACACACACACACACACAGACGCTGGCTGACACTGAGAGAGGCCAAGCCTGACATGTGGTGAGATGAAGTAGCGTTTCTCATCATCCGCTGTGCCTGGCTGTGTCTGACCTGGAGGATGGAGGTAGGCCCGGGGCATGGCCTCAGGACCCGGGCAACCAGAGTGAAAGGGGCCTCCGCCGAGACTTATAAAGTCCCAGCCACAATTTACTGGGAAGGCTCAAATTGTGGTGTCCAGTGGCCACAGTGCGGCCCTGCTGTCAGCGCCACTCTTATTTGCTTCATTCCCTTTGACACTGCCTCTCGATTAGGGTCATAAATTCCATGAAATCGGTCAATAACCTATAACACTAATGTCACTCTCCTGCCATTAATTTTACAGCCTGTGTGCCACACTGTTTCTTCACCCTTTTACGTGACAAGGGGGTTTACACTCACTGGGATTGATTGAGAAGAGTATATAAGAAGCTTTGAATAGAGCTTTTGCAACCGTAAAGATAAACATATATCAAAAAAAACGCCAGTGGATATGACTGTAAGATTAACACCTATATAAATATGGCTGGATCACATTTTCTATACACTTTTAATATTCAGTTTCCCAGCAACAGAATGATCTAAGAAGACTACCTGGAGCATATTCACATTAATCTCTGTGGCTGTAGCTAATTTAAATGAATAGGTTGGCTTTCTTTCTTTACTCAAACAACCTATAGAACAACTGCACTTGATTCATCCTGATATTTTCATTTTAATTGTTGACTTGTTTACAGACTGTTTATTGTTACTGATTATTGTTTATACTGTATTAGTTAGTAGTTGGGAATAGTTGTTTACAGTTTCCCACACAGCTCACATCATTAAACGTAGATATGTGTAAATGTTCTGGAGTCCAAGTGCCCCCAACACTCGCTCCATCACCCCGAAACACCAAAATGAATGTCTGACTGACTTTCTTCATTAGTTCTTCATTAGATATTCCTTTCTTTGCCATTTTCTTTCTTGACACAAATGTCTAAATGCAGTTTTAAACCTTTCTCCAAACTAAAAAGGCCTCACTAACTTTTTATATTGAGTGTAAAAATACTGGAATCAAATCACAATGTGGTATTTTATAAATTGTACCTTTGTTAAAACTCAAATTAGCAGAAGAAAATACTGTGGGCATCACCTCAGTGTTGTGAGAGGGAGCTACAACCCTGCAGGTTGTATTTCTAAGCCTCATACATCATCATATAAACCTTTTTTATTATTTGTGTGTTGTGAAACACACATCTGTCACCAGTACTGAGACTAACTTCTCATTCCTACACTAATATATGTTAATATGTGTACATGTGGATAGAAACATGAGGTTACACAGTCTGTGTACTAGGAAGAATCTGAAGACACCTATCGTAGTCAAATCATACACCTGTTGACAGTGAACCGAGTCTCACTCATTAGTGAAAGATTAAAAAGCAAAGCCAAACTGTCCATGCATTTTACACAGAACAGAATTCAAAGCGTAAACTCTTTTGTACTTGTAAGACTTGGACACTGCTTTAAGGCATCATGCTTCTCTTTTTGTTTTCAGTTGCGTAAGACGTTTTTTTATTTTTTTGACCTTTGTATGATTGTAACTACAAAAATGATCACTCTGCTCTACAAAGCTTTACATCTCAAAAACAGTTTGTGAGAGTGATACTATAACAACCACAAAACCAGCCAGTGATTTTTGTTCCTGAATTTCAAAGAGTACGACTTGATGAGTCTATTTGAATAACTTGAGTATAAAATAGTGAAAAGCGCACAAATTACATTTGTTGCTTTGAGAGAGAGGGCAGAAGTGGTTTTCTTATCATGCGTGGCAGGTTGCCAGTGGATATGTTGCTGCCGTTCTCACAGGGACCTCTCCTCCAATCTTTTCCGTATGTGAGAGCTGACACTTCAGGGCATATCTATGGCACAGGCGTGTTAGTGATGCACACACCTTCTGCTGCAACGCTGCCGAGGAGGATGAAGGACTGCCATGAGAGACTTCTGCAGTTACTGGCGGTGCAACAGGCCGACCGCAAAAAGTAAAATAAATAAATAAGCAAAAAATAATTATGGCATTTGGCATCGGAGAAGCTCACTTAAACAGACACTTTTTGTTCAAGTACATTTTGAACTCAAAAAGGAGAGGGAAAGGGAACTTCTGCAAATGAATCAGTGCTGAGAGATGCTATTTCTTTCCTTGGATCAGCTGAAGCGGGACATTTTTAGGCCATAGCGTGTAAATTGCCAAGAAATACTTTTTTCCTGCTTCTCCCAGGCTTAAGTGACACATGCTATGATCCGGAGACACAGTTTTGGTCCTACTGTCAATGCTCAAATGATGTCTTTGTCTATTTTTAGGTTTAAGACGTCATGAAATTTGGGGCAAAATCTTTGAACCTTTGCTCCAGTTTCTTTGGCTCATCATTTGTTGGAGAAGCCATAATCTTAATATTTAATTCTCCGAGTCAGTAAGATGTAAAATGTCTGCTTCACTTTAGTTTAAAACATTATTCTGCATAATCACACATCCCCCTGCGTGTGATTCACTCATCCGGATTTGTTCACTCAGTCACGAGTGAAAAACAGACAATATCACCTCATGTTTTGGCAAGTTGGTGTACGTTTGGCAACTTTCCATCCTACTACTCCACCGTCTCCTCCACTCCTCATTGTTGTGCGGCTCAGGCTGCACTGCTTTACTCTCTCATTCTCCTGAAGAGAGAGGGAGGGAGGACCCTTTAAACAACGCCGCCGCCGTTAATCATTAAATCGGATTTTTATTTTTGCCTCCTCTGGAATGGCTGGAGTTGAATTGACACGAAGCCTCGACAGCGGCGAGGCAAAATGGCCGCTCGTAGTAACAGCTCACAAGCCCCTGGACAACCTGAGGCATGGCCATCCAATCCCACATCATTAAGGCTAGAGTCCTTTATTGTGTTGGAGGCATTAAATGGTGCGCTGGCTATAGCCCTGAAGTCACACTCCACTAGGAGAAAACAGCAGAAAAATAACGGCACAGCTGGATAATGACTTTTCCCTGGGAGGCTGACCATGTGTACAAAAGCGCTAATGATAGCAGGTGCAATAAGTGAGCGCAAGGCTTTTACTGCGTCCGGATCTATTTTCCTCTGCTAAACTCGCCAGTGATTTCCCCCGTGTAGGTGTCTTTCTGTAGTTTAAGAACACCCCCCACCCCTTCTCCCTCCTCCTCTCCATCCTCTCTCCCTGCCTGTATCTAATCTCTTTATCAGCTGTGCAGCTAATATCAAAGAGGACAGTGGTGTGAAAATCCTGCAAGTAAAACCTGCTGTCAGAGCCTAATCACAATTAGCTGGGCTCTAGACCCATTAGCCCCAAGGGGAAGAGACCAAAAGCTGACAGAATTATTGTTAAAGCTACTGATTGCTAATGATCCCACAGAGTATAAAGGGTGGGGCCTGGCTTTCTAAACATAAAAAAAGGAAAATAAAATACTACTTTTCCTTCCTGAATTGATATATGTTGTTGGAATTACAGTAGAAAAACATCCAGATGAAGTAGCTTGAATCTCATTGGTATTAGTGGTTGAACAGATAACACCTTTTCCTGGATGTACTAACTCTGCTGCTTCCTTAGCTTTGTAGCAGAGCTGTTACATCAGCTCTGCTACAAAGGCATGTGTGCCTTCCAGTTTATAAAACATTAAGCTGGGAGTTAATGACTGATTGCAACAGCCGTTACTGAAACTTGTAAGAAAAGGAGAGCAACAACGCAGACAAAACAATGCCACGTGCCCTCCCCGGAGTGAATCACCTGCAGTATGAGCCTTTCAAAGAAGCGCCTCACATTTGATGTTAAGCCCCCAAACTGTTCTGGCTGTCGGAGGACTTGCCGGGGAGATAGAAATGTCTAAAGTTATTACAGCAGTCAGGTAAAGTGTGTGGCAACGCGGCCCTGTAATGGGGGTGGAGAGCTGGCCAGCAGCATCTAATGAAGGCGTCTCAGGGAGTACTAAAGAGTCTACGTGACACTACTCCCAATTCGCCTGTCTGAGGACACAGATCAATTAATACATTAACAAACGATCGCAAGCACTTCATCTTGCAATATGAAACCAGCGGCGTGGACTCGCTGCCCTCCCACCCAGAATGGCTGATCAGCTCTGCCTCTGCACGCCGTCCGCCATGAATTTCAACATCCTCTGCTGGTTTGGCTGCAAACCTCACTGTGTGGGTTTGTAATCTCTCACCAGAGGCTCCGACCATATGCACGCATTGTAACCACAACACATGCTGTATGTATATATGCAGTGTGTGCAATAAGGAAGGACACAGGGGTGCTCCAAGCTATTCTTCATCTACGAAAATCTAACCTACTGATACAATTTGCAATATAATGCACCATATATGGCTAAATCACAACAGCTGTGATTGATTATCTGCCTAAAGGGAATCCACTCCTGCTAATGACCAATGATCCAAAGCCTCAAAGCAGCGTCTTCCTCATTTTTAAGCCGGTGTTTGTGGACATCTCTGTCGTTTTTTTTCCTCAGATAAAAACAAAACATTAATGCAGGCCAAACACACCATGTGAGCAGCCTGCGGCACACTTGAGTGCGTTGGTCGGGGAAGTCTAACGTAAACCATAGCTCCTTGCCATGCCATATATATCCAGTCTCCCCATTACCACCATCTCTACTCGACAGCGAGGGCCCTGCACTGCTAAATTATTCATCACACTGAGGGGAGGACAGAAGCATGCATGGTTTCTCCACTCCATGCCTCTTCCCTTTTTCTCTCTGTCTCTAATACAAAGGAACAGCCGGGTGGAGAGAATGATATACAGGCCGTCTCTCCATCACTATGTGGCCATCACAGGAGATGTGCCTCCACTTCCTCCAATTACCACAGAGGAGCTGAGGTTGGGTTTGGGCTGCGTGCTGTGGCGGACCAGACGGTCGCCGGCTTGTCTGCCGTGCATATGGGGGAGAAAGGTGGGTGACACCCAGGGGCCCCATGCATAACCTGGGACGTCTTTGTATACACATTCATCTATATCAGTGGGCAACAGGGAAATGTAAGCCAAAGGTAATTGCCCTGGATAAGAACATCTGCTTGGTGAATAAATATTCTAATGAGGGGAGCTTGCAGGTTCCCCAGACTGATGCACGGCTGACAGGCCTCCGGAGGGACCGCAGGTAATGCTCACCACCTGCAGTTCAAACAGGAGGCGGTCCCATCCTCCTCTCGCAGCTAAACGCTGGCCGACTAACACACACACACACACACACGTACGCACACACACACTGTAGATACCAGGGATGGGTGGTAAATCATTGATCATGCACCGGTTATGATGTTACTTTTCTCAGGAGTGTAATGCAATGCTCTCACAGTTTCACTTTTCATGTTGCCTTGCAAATGTTCTTTTGCTGAGTAGATGTTGATTTCAGGGTCTGCAGAAAAACGTCAAACCCTGTGAAGGTGAGAAGATATCCATAATTCTACACCTTCACTTCCTGCAGTGCTGCGTGAAGCTGGAACCTAAATATGCTTCAAAATGTTTTTTGAACTCCTGCCATTTCCACTCACTTCTCCTGGTTTAGCAGTCAAAAAGTTATATTACTGCTTCTGTTATTACATCAGGGCACTGGTGAAATCTTCACGTCTATTAATCTCTTGTTTTTGTTCATTTTTCAGTTTAACCAATAAATTATTTAGTCGACGAAATGTCAGAAAATGGCAAAAAAGATCCATCTCAATCTCCCAGACCCCACTGCTTTGCTTTTAATTTGCTTAGTTAGTGAAGAACTTTATTGTCCACAGTGTGGAAAATTGTCTTTGGCTTCACCTCATAGAGTTAACAATACGGGACAATTAAAAACACAAACGGCCTTTGTCACACCAACATCCAAAACCTAAAGACATTCAATTTACCAGAGAGTATTTGTCATTTTTTCCTGATAAAGGTTGATTAATAGAAATTGTTGTCCGTTATTTTCCTATTGATTATCATAATTGTCACTGTAAAGTTTATTTTTCACATTCAAGACAACAAGGCGCCCAGGTATCGTCATGAATGTCCATGAAGAAACCACAAAAATCCTCACATTTAAGCAGCTGGAACAAGTAAATATTAACAGCTTTTGCTTGATAAATGACCTGAGCAGCGTATTTATTACCCAATCACTGATGTCAGTTAACATTCTTTGATAAACACATGGAGTAATTGACTTTACTTTAGTTCAGCACTCTATCACCATTTTTCTCAGACTGAATTATTTTAAAAATGATACAGTAATTCTCATTCTTACCTGACAAGTAATCTTCCTCATAACTGGGGGCCGAATGCTAAATGGCAAAAAATGTCACTTTCTCTTATTGACCAGTGACAGAGACAGTTTTTATTTTTTGAGAAAAAGATTATCACTGACACTGGACATTTGGCTTCTGTGATCCTGATACTTGAAAGTAAAAACAGACTAATTGGGAGTTTTAGAGGTGGATGATAAAATAAGGAGTCATGTTAAACTAATGCTTAAAGCTAAATAATAATATAACTTCTCATGTGAGCAAAGGGTGAAAAAGGAATTCAATATTTAACCGTTACACTGATGAGCCTGCAGGGCTGTAAACTGTCAGCATTTACTGCTTCACTCTATTCAGCACTACATCTGTGTGTGGTCATCGCTCCGAATGGCTGGAGGGAGAATTAGTGATGAAACTGGAGGTGAGCTGCATCCTCACAGCAAACCTTCCAAGAGGCCGAGAAGACAGTGACGAGACTCCTTCACTAAGCATCGATACCCAGGAGAAACACTTTGAGTATCAGGGAGGCCTGGGCTGGAGCGAGGCCTCAAACGCTACACGCTGTATTATTTTCTTTGAGTTATGACATAATTTGGAAATCATACACCGTCCTGTCACTTCCACTCTACTTGGAAACAAAAAGAAAACTTTTCTTGTGGTTCAAATATGAGCTCATTTCTCCACTTAGAGTAACTTTGGCCCCAAAACATCCTCTCTCTCCAGAAATCTGAGCTCTAAATCGATACGCAGCGCTGTTTCATTCACAGCACGCTTAACATGCTTTTGTTATTCATGTTTTACCCTCACTACCAAGAATGTGGAAAAAAAATGTTGTTCAAGTATTAAGTCGTTTATAATGGAGTCGTCCATGTAAAGTAACTTCCCCCCCCAAAAAAGATGCTCTCTCCCCTGAAATCTGAACTCACGATCAATAGCTACACACACACACACACAGTCTGCAGGAGACACATCTGTAACTGCATTACAGCTCAGACTGTTTACAGTGGCAGTGCTGGAAATATGTGTTGCATTAGAAAATAATTTCATTTACTTTGTATTTCTGTGAAGGTACAAAATACAAGTTAGCAAAACAGTGGGGGATTAAGATGGTCTGCAATGTGCATTGGTAAGAAAAAAAAAAGAGTGGAAAAGCAGAAGCAGCGAGCACTGGGCGGGTATTGTTGTGGTGAGAATACAAACCACTGAAGAGACAAAACCAATCTGACTAATCACACATGATCTCAAACAGAATTAATCAGCAGCTCTAGTTGACAATCTGTAATCATCCTCATTCTGCGCTTAATGTCGTTTAATTTATGAAAAGACAAAAAAAAAAAAAGAGGAGGAATTCTGTCTGAGTTAGATATGTGAGCAACAAAAACAACAACATCACAAAAAGTGTTTGAAACGCAGACGCGGAAATCAAAACGTGTCCCCATAAGACCTCGAGCAGTTCATTTTGAGATGCCGGCATTAAATTGGAGGGATATAGTTTCAAATGACAGACATACTGCATGCTGGGTAGTTTTGACTGTCAGTGGAAGTTGAATAACAATACTTGTAAAGGTATTAGTGTGGGTAATAATCACACTCCAACATCCTCCCTCATTTAAAGGCTGAATAAATCTGACACATACACGCAGGCCTCTATAGCATCTGGCTGCAGCATCCAGCATCAATAAAACACATGGAAGTGGAAAACCATCAGCTCTCTTCATGCATGTGGGAGGTGCAACACCACACGCACACACACACAAACTCACACTGTATATACTGTAGAGGATGAAGCACACTGACGCATATGCCACACACACATATACACACCAACTCTCTGCCCATGCCGGAGCAGCCTGAGCGCATAAGAGATCCACAGTTTGTGGTCCGGTACTCACCCAAAAGTACATCATCATGGTGGAAGCGGGACAGGTGTGGGCAGGCGGGCAGACGAGAGCGGGGCCGAGCACTGGGACCAGTCCAGCCAGTGTGGGCGTCAGGAAGAGTCCGAGCGTTTGGACAGAGAGCTTTACTGATCCCTGTTCCACTGAGGAAGCCCTCCCTCTAAACTGTTCAATGGGGCTTGACTTGAGGTCCCCCCCCCTTCTTCTTTCGCTTCTTTCTCTACAAGCAGCTTGTTCTTCAGTTAATTTTTAAAAGCCCCCCTTCCTTCGCCTCTTCTTCCTCTGAGCCAACACAAGAAAGAGGGGGAAAAAAGCAGATGGGAAAAAGGAAAGAGAGCTGGGGAGGTGTTGTAACCTCTTTTTTCTTTTGACACTCTTCCACTCTACTTGCCTCTCCACACCACTCACTTCGAGACTCTCCCTCTGTCTCTCTGCTCTCTCTCCCTCTCTCTCCCCCCTCTGCCGTCTCTTATTGGTGAATGTGAAATCAGTCGGCACGGCACCGAGGCTCAACTAGAGCAGCAGCAGCAGCAGCCTGCGCTTGACAGCTGCCTCCAGCGTTCCTCCACCGGAGCTGTGTTGCTCTGCATAGAGGAGTGCGCCGAACAAACCGGGATCCTGCAGACGGTACTGTAAAATTCAGCGTCCCGGGGAGGAGGGGGGTGGGGTGGTGGGGTGGTGCGGTGAGGGAGGAAAGGGGGGGGGGAGCAGGGGGGCAGGAAGCTGGGAGTCGTGGTGGAGAGCTCTGCGGGGGGGAGGAGGGGGGGCAGCTTGTGTTGATGATGATGCTGGTGATAGTGGATCGCTCCTCTTTCTTCTTTTCACTGTCTGTGACTGATACGTTGCACTGAAGTTGTGGCAGTTTTAGTTCATTGAAGAGAAGAAGATGACAATGCTGAAGAAAAAAAAAAGTGGGGGATCTCAGAGAAAACCTTAAAGTATGCCACAGGCAATTGGGAGGCAGAGCCTATTTTCCACTTGTTTTCTACTTTTAGCTGCCGAGCTTCGCCGTCTTCATGTGTGTGCATGTGCGTTTTCTTTTCTCCCCCGATGCAGGCGGCCGAAACTCAGAGGCTGCTGACCAGGAGTGTGTTTGGTAAAAACCCTTTTTGTGGCGGATCAGAGGCCAGATGAAGTTGGTGTGAAACACCTTTGTGTGCCAAGCTATATTACATTACATGCTTTAGTGTGTTTTCCATCTGGCGGCTGTAAAGGGGGAGGAGAAAACGGGAGAGGGGGGAGGAGAGGAAGGGAGGGAGGGAAGGGGGGGAGGCTTGGCTATCTTCTAGACAGCACTGTAACAATGAGCCTGCCTCAGCAATTTTCAAAACATATCATCAATACACGACTGGGAGCTCGCGCTTTTAAATATTAACCCTGTGGCAACCGGGGCAGGCTGCGGAGAGCTCCAGTGGTTTTGCGGCATCCTCTAGTGCTGGTTCATCCAATAAAACAAAAGACGTCCTGGGGGATGAGCTAATTTGCTGTAGGATCCTAAAGAACATTTGCCAGCTATAGAGAACATTGCCGTAATGAACAGAGCAGATATATTCAGGTTATGTTACCCATCAGTAATTGCCACATAAGGAGGCTGAGTTAAATTTGCAGCTGGCTGTGAGCGAATTGATACACAAGGGGCCTCATTCATATGGCGTAACTGTCATCTTAAATTTATCACCCATTTTATTTTTCCACCTCCTTCGGAAAGGCACAAGTGAACACTGAAATATGAAACAGCATACTGGCAGTAAAAGAATCGCAATTAGTGATTTTGCAAATATTGTGATGTTTTAGAGGAATGTTTTATTTCAGGAATAAATTGCACTTCTGATAAATCAAGAGATGCACCATATAATTCTTATAAACCGCTCCTGTTTCTTTACATCTCTGTCACATCACAATCCAGCCTTTCCATTACTTTGCAAACACACACACACACACACACACAATCTCTTATTGGTGGCATTACCATGCACATACAAGTCCTCCATATCTTTATACATGTCCACCAGAACCCAATGGATTTACATTAGCAATCACAGAGTGGGTAACCGCCCCATTCCTACATCAATCTCTGATGGGAAATAAAAATGAAATGCACTTCTCAGGCAACTCGGATTAAGGTTCACGCTTTTATCAAATACTGAAGTCTATTTCAAGTCCTGCTCATAAATAACTGAGGGGGAGAGAGGGAGGAAAAGAAAAAGGGTGGAGGCAAAAAAAAAAAGAGAGAGAGAGACCAGAGGGGAAGCAGGAGACAGGCGGGGGTGATGTGGATGTAGACAGAGAGCATCATGGTCTGAAGTTAAGGGCACTTGAGGTTGGAGGGATTAGGAGAAAAGGTAGAAAATAAGAATTTGAGGGCATTTTCGCACCATTTAATCCCCGTGTCTCCTTTCTAGGAATCTCCTTCAATTAGAGATGAAAACTGGAATTCGGGTTAAGATGGCGTTGCTCAGGGTGCAGACCTAGTCTTCCCTGCTTCCTGTCTCCTCTCTGAGCTGCGTTTCTCCCATGCTCCACACTGCTTACCAAGGATGCAAGTGTTTTTCCCGACCATTTAGATTTCCCACCATAGTCTAGACACTCCCTGGAGACTCTGCCATCCATTATAAAGATAGAGCTTTCAAAGAGATGAGGAAGTGAAGGCCTCACACAGAGCTTGTTCTGCCTAAAATGTCCGTCTGTCTCAGACCCTCACTGACTTGAAATCTGTTGTCTTAATATTTTATGACGATCTCACCTCAGTGCTGTAGTGAACTGCTACTTACAGAGCATCCTCTGTCAAACTACACTCAGATCCTGCCATTAGAAAGACTCCAGAGGAGACAATGAGCCGCACTTCCCCTGAGTTCTCACTCTCAACCCCCTTGGACTCCCCCTGGAGTTCTGGGCTATAGTTATGGCTAGTTGGGCCTTTCGTCCTCATTCATCAAACGCTCGGCCCTGTGCCGTCTGGTCTCAGCTGGTGAGAGACCTGGTTGGTTGGCTGAGGACAGGAGGAGATGCAGCTCCATCCTGAGTCTCCCAGGTTAGTTTTCTTTAATCACACACTTCACTTTATGGAGTGACCCATTTTACAACTCCCTGACAAGGATCCGCGGCTACGCTCATTTTATCTGTCTTCATCGGCTCCACAGGTAGGTATTGACATTTCAATGCTAAATACAGCTCATCATGAAAGCGAGGCTGTGCAGAGTGATACTGTTTGAAATACGGCACTGAAACAACAGGAAAATACAAAGTTCTCTTTTCACTTCTTTCTCTCTCTCTCCTCTGAAAAATCAGGATTACAGGATATTAACTATGTTTCTCTTGTGGTAATGAAGTTTTTTTTTGAATTATTATTCTTACTTAAACTGAGAAGCTTTACCCACCTGGGGGAGTTTTACAGTTAAAAAATATTACACATGATGGGTATTTAATTGGCTGATTCAAGTATTTTTCGATTCAATATATTCAAATTTGCCTGCTTTAATGTCAACAAGACAAATAAATACATAAAAGATTCACAGGTCCTCCTCCAGACCAGAGAGAACATTTAGACCTTCATGACGGGAAATGCTACGCTATCAAGGCATCCTGACAGCCAATAAATATGCATAAAATAACAAGAAAAATACATGGTGTCACTTATTTTATTTAACTCCAGCCTTCTGACATAGCCTGCATATTTAGCCTTGAAAACGGTAATGTTTTGCTTCCCAGCCCTGGAAGACATCATTAAACATCATTTGTAAGCATACATTACGCTATACGCAGCAAATCGCCCATCTGGTGATTTTGGAGCTCACTGTCTGGGAAACAATAAATCTATTGTATGGTTCCACGTAAAGAATCTCACTAAAGTAACGCCTCTGTGTAGGCATACGTCGAGTATATTAAACGTAGCCGTGTGCACAGACTGTATGTAGTGTTAATAATGCAGTGTTTACATCTTGGCATTGAGCAGGCAATACTGGCCCAGGGCTGCAAACTGGCAGGGCTGTGCGGTAATTAGGGGCTGTGTGTTGGGGATGTGAAGGCTTGCTGCATGTCATGCTGATACCACTGCCGGGCAGACCTGGTGCGTTGGCAGCAGGCACGCCGAGCGCTACACGAGGCCACACCTTTCTGTCACAGCAGGGAAGTCGCACCTTACACTTCAACGAGCGCCGCTGCAGCCTGTGAGCTCAGTCGTCACTCTGCGGTCCGAGATGGGACACAGAGGATGTTAATGCTTTGACAGCGGTCGTCCTCACAACATGAGCAATGTGTGTGTGGTCCACGTGTTCACGCACACATTCATATTAACCCTATGTATTTGTTTACATCCTGGCATCACAGTGCAGTAGAAATACTAGGAGCAGTTTGAAAATAAGTCACAGTGCATTTTAAACACCTCCTGATTGTGATACAGTCTCTCTGACTTTAGCTGAGCAGTGCAAAACATGACAAGTAAACTGATGTGAACTGCCCCTTCAGGAGGAATTTGTTGCAGAAATGTCTTATTTCTTAAGAACATCCTTTTATATGAAATACTGTGCTTTCAAAAAGCTGCATTTAAGTGACTTTTACATTATGAAAGTATGTTTTTCCCCCCTCCATGCTTTTTCAGTCTCTTCATGAGAACAGGTAGACATGTAAAAATAGTAACAATTCCCATTTAATTGAAATCCCTGTCAGCTGTCGTGTCTGATGTCTTTATCATTTGTTAGATCTTTCAAAGACTGTGTAATGTGTCAGTGCATGCATGCTTCAGTTTTACTGAATTCATTCATTCATTAGTGCAATAAATAAAGTAATATATATATATTTCACTCTATGAGCTGCAGAGAGATTCAGTAGCTTTGCCACATGCAACATAACCAAACCCAACTGGAATCCTAACAGGCTCTCGCATCTCCGTTTGACATTAATTGATAATCAAACAAGCCTTCACATTAGACATTTATGAGATCAGCTGAATTATCTATTTAATGTAACCCAATTATATGCAACCCTTGTGCACCAATCAACAGTAATTCCCAACTCATAAATGACAGCTACAACGACAGATTTAATCAATAATAAACATTGATGAAAACTTGCGACCCGGTTAGAAAGAGGGTAATTAACAGGAAGAAAGAGTGCTGAGCTGAATTTCTTTTTTCTTTGGCAAAACTGCTCTGCGATCCTCGTGGTTTGTGCCGTTCACAAGAATCTCTTCTGTATTGCAGCTCACATTCCAGCACCAGTGAGAGTAAGTGTAAAACAAACATCCAATTTCCCTTTGACAATTAGGGATACACATTTATCATTAATTCTTAACACAGACGTCAACTAATCCAGCTCTTAATTAAAACCTTGTAATTTTTTTTAAGCTTCTGCCATAAAACTAAATTTCATGAATTATTTAATCGGCCTTTTTTCAGTGCAAACTACACACCAGGCCAGTCTCAACTGGGGAAAAATGAATCCATACACGGTATGGCTTCACCTGTGTTTTAGGGCTAGAGAAGACACTTCTTTGTTATGCCTCACATGGGACTTTCCTACCTGAAGCTCAAGCCTTCAGAGAGCACAGAAAACCTTTTAAAAGTCTGATATGAAATAAGATGCTGAGATATGGAGGGGTTCCCTCGTCTTATATCCACAGCAGACAACTGTCACATCCTGTATGCTGAGTATAACTTCAACCAACACATGTCAACAGAGCACGCATCAAAAGCAGCCCATTAGAGACTTTGGGGAATTCTGCACCTGAAGTCTGTTTGGGTTCAACAGAACCGCATGAAACTCTTCCGACAAAATGGAGGTAAGTGTGCACAGAGGGGCCTGCTGCTCTTACCAGTCTTGTAAAGAGGGGCACTCCCAAATGCCAGAGGTGATCGTTCAGCAGTCCGCTGTATACCACGTTCCCGAAGACAGCAATGCTTCCTGACTTACACAACGTGTTTCCTGCAGGGACACAAAGAAACACAGCCAGGCGTCATTGAAACGGACAGGAAGCAGCAAGGGGCAAGTGCATGCACTCCAGCAGCAAGACACTCTGCTCTGAGAGAAAAAAAGGCAAATTCAATCACAGGAAATCATTGCACAGGAAGAGAAATAATAGAGAATGCAGCATCGATTGTTATAAATATTGATTTCGGAGGTTTATTGACCTTACATGTAATGACGAATACAGATAGGTAGCTTGTCTAGAATCAATAAAGTTGCACAGCTGAGTCCAGCTGATCTAACAGCACAGTACAAATAACAAAACTGTAGTATGCAGTATGGTGACGGTGAGAAAAATCTTCAGATTTCTGAACCAATAACATAACAACGTCTAAACCTGTCAGCGCTTTGTCGTCTCATTAAAAGCCTTGTGTCACTTTAAACCTCTGAACAAGTCCAAAAATAACACTTCAGAGTTTAACATCAAAAAGTTACAATTAGTCTAAGTGATAGTAAAGCAACTTTACAGAGGCACGAACACTGTAAAAATGTAACATGATAACATGATTTTATTGTTCTCTTTTTTACGCACTCCTGTTACAAGACAAGCAACTGTTTCTGCAATGATATTAGGATCTTAAAACTGTTTACACAGGGAGAATCTTGAGGCTTCGAGTGTTATACGATTTTAGTTTCCCCAGACTGAGTGAAGGTTTTAATCTGATGAAATCCCAAACAAGGTAACAAACCACCACCCCAGCCTGTATTCAGGACACTTATAGAGTGGCTAACGAGAGCCACTCATTTGGCCCGAGCTACTGATGCTGCCATATCATGACTAACAGGATTTTACTAATGTTTTATGTTTTGTCTGTAACTGGCTACTGGTGCTTGTGTTGGTCAGGACAAGCTGTTTACTAACGTCTGTCACTGAATGCATTACGTGTTTCATTATCTGTTTTTCTACAGTTTACAATTCATGTTCTGAGTAAGATATTACATCTAATTAGACATGACGTTTTCAACTATTTGTGATTCAAAAAAATTTTAGTTTAAAAAATGACACCTTTGTTAGCTTTCTAAATACTACATCTCCCCTGACGTTTTACTGCACGTACTACATCCAGCGTTTCCAGAACAAATTAGAAGGCGGGATCACGATACAAGTAAACCCACAATACTTCTCAGTTTACAGCAGGTACACTGCAAAAAGGACAAAAAAATACAAAACCACCACAGTAACTGTTCACTTTACAGTTTAAATAACAAGTTCACAGCACAAGAGTAAAGAAATAAGTGTAACTGCTTGCTCCATCAGTGATATCCTCTGATGCTCTCCTTTTATTTTCCATTATTTTAGCTGTAAATCTCAAAAAATCTTTGTCTAAAAAAAAACCCCATCTTAGCTGTTTGGTCCTCCCTGTCCTGTCATAGCTCTCCACTCAACTGGCTTCAGTGGACCCTTTACCCACAAACATCTTGGGGGTTGTGGGAAATGGTCTTAAAGGCAGCTAAAAACATAAATATTAAATAAACAGCAATATATATATTTTTAATTGAGTAAACCACATGACATACTGTTCATTTAAATTCCAAGACTGGAGTTTTAGTCATTTTAATTACTGGAGCAGGAGCCAGAAGTTCAAGTTAAACTTTGGCTCTGTCAGGCTTTCCTTGCTACTTTAAAATAAATAAATAAAAATAAATAAATCTAACAGTAGTATGCTTGACAGATATGCAACAACTGTGGCATAGTGTCCAGGATGCTGTAAAAGGTACAGCATCAGCCTTCCTGTCGTGTCCACTGCCACTGAGCCTCAGCGCACAGTTCATCCTCTCAAAGACACTCTTAATTAGCTCAGCGCCAATGAGCAGCCTTGACAAACAAAAACACACATGCATGTGTGCCCACACACATGTCCCCAAGAGTGTGATGTACTGCACACCGACGTCCCCATGTATGTGATGAATGCAGCTTATGGAGCGAGCACAGAAAACACAGGTCCCCATTGTAATTTCTGCACAAAGGAACGCTGCAAAGGCACACCAGGGGTGGAGTGAAGCAGTGCTGACAAGCAGCACATGCATTATTTAAAAACAAAAGTAAAAAATGCCCATTAAAGTGTCAGTGGTGCTTTCGGCAGTGCTGGCTTGGGCGCGGTGTGCGTATTACTGTTATTAATGGGCCAGGCGTGGGGGGCATTGCTTCGGTGTGATTGCTCTGCTGCTGTTGCTATCCGCGGTTCAAGCCTCCCCCCCTTTTTTTCCATTTCTTCTGTGCATGTGTGTGTGTGTGTGTGTGTGAGAGAGAGAGAAAGTGGAAGAGGAACAGATAAAGAGCATGATACAGACAGAGACGGAGAGACACCGTAAGACCCCGAGTGCACAGTCAATGAGCTCCTACAGCTAATATCATTTCACATTATTGAATGCATATTAAGGCAGAGAGACCTTGTCAGACGAATAGGAGCACCAGTGCTTATATCAAATTCTGATCTGCCGTCACGGCCATGTCTAAAAAATGCCGGGAATGTAGTCAGCATATTGAAAATAAGTGCATACCATTTTTCTTTGCAGTTTAAGATCAAGAGCTATACATTACCGCTACTGACACAGCAGAATGAGGTCATTGTGCATGTTGTAATTACAGCTGGGTAAACACTCTGCTTTCTGCTGCAACACTGGAAACACAGAGAGTATACAGAGGGACTACAAAGAGGCTAATAAAGAAAAAACAACATACAGAAACTAATGACTTTGCTCTTTGCTCTCTGCTAACAGTATGGCAAAATACTTAATATTTCACTGGGAATAAATAAATTGAACAACGTGATCATTGGTGTTTGTTATGATCACTTTGAGAGTAGTGTAATACATTTGTTTGTCCATTTACAGTGGACAAACAAAGACACAACCCTGACTTATTCGTCTAGAACCAGTTTGTTATGGCATTATTAATGGTGTTTACATGCAGTGAACAGAGCACATAATCTAATTTTCCATATCTGCATGTAGAAAATGTCACATAGAAGAGACAGCTTAATTTTCCCCTCACTGACTCTGTAGAGCTGTGGAGCCTGTGGGTTTTTATTTATTTATTATTTTATTTTTGGTTGTAAAAATGGATTCGTCTCTGTGTGTTCGCACCGCTGCAGCATCTGTGTTTTTCAGCAGTGTAATGAAATCAAACCTAAACTGATGACATGTTGCTTATTGGTTCACGATGAACTGTTGATAGTCTTTTTTTTTTTTGGGTTGTTAATCCTGCTTTTTTCGGGCTCTTCTCAGCAGTTGGGTGTTCTCTCATCTGCAGACTCAACAGTATTGAGCCCAACCTCTGATTAATTATTAATTGTGTGATTAAAGTGTGCGTTAGTGTGTGTGTGTGGGTATATGTGTGTGGCTTGCAGGGAGGGGTGGATGAATGCAACCTGCAGTCCACATTATCTACAACTTTAACTTTTGTTTTTTTGAAAACTTACAGTTCAGAATGAGGTATTTAACTACAGGCATCAAATTATTTAACACCTAAATCATCGGGCATGTTCAACAATACCTGCAAGAGCAGAAGAAGGGGAGGAGAGGGTATTGTTTTATTAAGTGAGAGATGCCTAGTTGAGTCTGGCTCAATTTTCTTTTGGCTGCAAGTCAGAGCTGCCTTTTTTTTTTTTTTTTTTTTTATCTCAGTGCAGACGTACATGGGGAGTTTGGCCAACATAGTTTTCAAGGCTGATGCTGCTACCAATATTTCAGGATTGAATCTGCTTATAAATTATTCTAAATGTCGACATTCAACCTTAAACTTCAACATTTTTCAAACTTTTCTAAAGTCGCAAACATAAATGGGAACTTGTTAAATTAGAATTAGTTCACGCACTCTGCACAGACAATGCAGTATTTATTATTTCTGCATCAGAAACTGTGAATCATCTATTTTCTGTTACAACAGAGATGATGCACTGATTGCACTGCAAAACTGAAGTCATTTCTGTGTCCGAAACCTTCTTTTCTCAAAACAAGTGAAAAAAAACCTGCTGGTTCAATGGGAAGAGTTTGACCTGTTTCCAATAGAAATCACTGTGTTTCAAGAGTTTTTATGAATGAGAGCTGGTAAGTTAAAGTAAGAGAAAATCAAGGAGGAACAGATTAAAGTATAACTTGATTTTAGAAAATAGTTAAAATAGTCTGAAGTGCCTTAGTGATGAACATGATAGCAGATTTGTTTCACTTGTTTTAGGAAAATCAAAAATGTAAGGACTAAACTACAAACAAAAACAACTTCATAAGATGAGAAAGTGAGTTTTTCTGCAGTGTGGCCAGTGTCGGTTTTTAAATAAAAGGCTGATATCAATCCAAAACTAACAGGAATATGAGTTGAAGTAAAGACCCAAAAAACACTTACAGTTCATCTGAGTTGATCTAAAAACAAACCTAACAACTTTGATGGCTGTTACAGATGTAGTTATTTGAAGAAAAATAATACATTTGTATTAAAAAATTACAACTATTAAATCTGATTGGTTGATTTAAGTTTTGATAATCAATCAATAATTTGAATAATTCTTTAAATAAAAATACCAAATATTCTCTTCCAACTCGTGAGTATTTACTGCTTTTCCTTGTCCTATTTGACAGTAAACAGAATACGTTTAGACTGTCGGTTGGGAAAACGACATCACCTTGGGCTCTAGAAAACTATGATGGACATTTTATAGACTTAATGATTATTGATTAATGGAGATAATCTGCGGCTGCAGCCCTAGAAGTGTAATAAAAACAGTGTAGTAAGATCCAGTTCACACAGCTTTCTGTTCACAGCCTGCTTGATATTTATCTTTTAGAAGAAAAAGAAGAGAACCACATGAGGGTGGTGTCAACATTAAAGGTGACTGTAGTTATTTAGATACATGTGTTTGTGTGTGTGTGTGTGTGTGTGTGTGTGTGCGCCCTCAGCCGCATGCTCTCCAGCCTCCTCCCCTGGCTCTGCCGTTGGAGGTGGGTCGCTTTAAGCATTCCAGCTCCACAATGTGCAGCTCATTTCTAGCAACGAGGCACATTGCTGCAATGCAATAAGGGAAAACAACACTTTTAATAATTCAGGCCCTGAGACCGTGAGGGGGGCGAGGTGGAGGGTGGTGGTGGGGGGATGGGTGGAGGGAAGACGTCTTAAAGTACCGCAGAATGGCTCATTTAGCTCCTGCTACGCATTATTAAAGTTGTATCGAACCCCCTCCTGGGTCTTTCCCAAAGTTTTTTTTTTTTTTCATTTTCCTTTCCTCTTTCCCCAAAAGCCTGCGAGGTAACCAATAACAGCTACCAACATTTATAAACGACAGAGTATCCTGCACCTTAGAGGAGGAGGTAAACAATGGTGTAGCTCTTAATCTCTCTTTCTCCCTGTCCTCCCCGCTCACTAGTCCTCCGGTCCGAAATTTGTCAGTGCTTTATCCTGTTTGAACTGTAATACAGAGCTCTCACTGTCCAGATTATTTTCTGCCTGAGCTAAGCCCACGATGCATAAAAAATGTGGGGAATGAACCTTGTATGGAATCAAATTGAGTAATAAAATCGTGTTCACAGTGGCACTGATGGACGCATGATGGTACCGTTAAGGACGTGTTCAAAGGTACCGTAAATTGCCTCTGAGCCTGATGGCAGTTTCCAGAGCAAAGAGAGAGAATATGAATAAAAAATACAGAGGGAGTAGAAAAATGGGAACAACTAAAATGCAGATGTTCTTATTTTTTTGTTATCCTGGGGAAAATAACAATATATAACTGCACACAGCAGGTCAGTCCGCCTGGTATCATTCTTCATTATCTTTAGAAAACAACCAACAGATGATATTAACTCCTTAACATCCAGTTTCTCCCTTTTATTTCCACATTAGTGCTGCTGCCTTCAAATGGAACTCCTGAGCTCGTGGCCACGACGTGAGAAGTCGTGTACACGAGTGGTTGTCGGGAGAACGCCGCTGCTAGGCAACGGCAACGTGGACGCCAAAAGACGTCAGCAAAATAGTTAACTTCTCTTCGATATTAATGTTGCCGTCGGCTTCTAGAAGCTGCAGAGGCTAACGAAGTAGCAAGCTAGCAGGCGGGTAACGTAGGCTAATAGGGAAATAAAAAGGCATAATGACGTAGGGAAAAGTTGAAGCCGTTGGGAGTATCAGCATAGTCTTCAGGTGTATTATAAAACTACTAATAAAAACTCCACACGACCGAAATTACAACATATTAACTTACCATTCAATAAATAATCAACACCCATGACCTCCGCCATTTCTAAAAACGTCTGCAAAGTCGTCAACTTTCTCGAAAACACTATAAACTCGACCCCGTTTGAGGGCGGAACTTCTGTACTGTTAAAAAAATCGTTTTCCAACAGCTCCTGATTAAACGGCCTGACTGCATCATACATATTCTGTATCATCTTGTTCTGTATCATCAGCTCCAAATTTAAGCCTCATGATGTTTACACTGAGTGAAATTCTCAAGCGCAAGATGCCCATGTTTTTTATGGTTCATTCCATAATATCTGTTGCAGCATTTTTTATAAATGTTTCCAAAACATTCAGCCTGACGTATTTGGCATATTTGGAAACTTTGGGACCTTGACTAGTTTTTGGCTGCACAGGGGATAAAATTAAGAAAAAAAGATTCCACCTGTTATTTCCAAATTTGATGTTTTTACTGTGAGGTATGCACACTGCTGTATAGGCTGAGTGAAACAGTGAAAAACCATCATTTATTAAAACCTTTCAAATCCTCACACATGCAGCCGTGGTCAACCTCCGAACAAGGCTGTTTTTCTTTGTGAAAACTTGACATTTCAGAGATACTGTGCGAGGTTTTCAGCCGGCAGCAACAAATTATAATTATTATAATTTATGATTACTGCTTACTTTGCACAATACAATGAAAAAAAAGTAAAAGCCTATTAAAACGTCCGTTTAGGATATATACACCATAAACTGCTGCAGAGACCTTAAATCAAAGCCCACTGAGCTGGAAGAGACACAGAGACAGAAGACAGGAGGTCAGGAGAGAAAGGAAGACAGTGGATGTCAGATGTCTTATGATTGGCTGGTATATTGTTCTTTTATGAGAAATCAAATATGGTCGAGTCAGTGTGTTCACCTCCGATATGATGGCTATCAAACAGTGAGTGATTACATATTTATAGTACTATATGACACTGGTTTCTGCTGGAGGCGTAAAATCTGAATCGATTACGATGCAACATGTTGATCAAATTTAAGATAAATGATAATAATCTTTTATTATAATACTGACCTGGAGAGCAGGGGAAATAGCCGGGCTGTCAAAAAGTAAAAAAATCTGCCTACCAGTACATCTTGTTTGTTTAATCTATGCAAAAATAGGCTAGCTATTTCAGCGTTTCTAGTCTTTGTGCTAACCTAAGCTAACTTTATATGATTTATTTTTAGTGCACAGATATGAGATTGGTGTCCATCCTCTTATTTAGCTGTGTTTCCCTTAATGTGAAACCTTTAACCTTTTACAGAAGCTTATGCTGTGTTTATGTCATACTGGATAAATGGTAGTGATAGGAGAAATTCTGACGCTAATAACATGCAACCATCCATGTCAAGATGTTTGCATAATTACTGTTGGCTGTGTGAGAATTAAAATACTGCACAGTCACAATATCACTCCATATCCATTAAATTTGGGTTTAATTACACTGGACAGATTTTAGTAACTTCCATACTTCTAAGTACCAAGCTGGATAAATCACAGCTTTCTGTTGATGTATTTAAGTTAATAAGAGCAGCAGAGAAATATATATATATATATATATATATATATATATATAGGAAAGACTATAATATTTTAATTTCACTAAATTTACCAGTTACTGTTTCAGCAGGTTGAACCCCAAACACATCACTACACATCTTCATAAACACACAGTCTGATGAGGGCCCTACATCAAAGCAATACCAGAGCAGCCAGCCAGTCATCCACCCAGCCCAAACGTCAGACAAACCAGTCAGCCAGGTGCTTTGTCTCCCGCTGAGTGTCAGACTCTGACGTTCTTCCTGCTTCTTCCATCTAAGCTGACTAAACACAGACCCTGTTTTCTTCTTCAAAGCTATGCAAATTAGCCACGTTGCTAAGTGGATTCCTCTTTTTTTTTTTTGCTGCAGAGCCGCAGGGCCGATTAGGGCCAATTGCTATCAACAGAATGTATACACACCTACATACAGTAGAGCGCCGCACTGCATTACTCGCCGTCGGGGATTCTCGGTGGTCTTCCCTTTCTCATAACACAACCCTGCTTTAATAGATCGGTTGTTGAATTTAAAGTGAAAATAATGTACATTTCTCTGCTGAAATTAAATTATTATGAGCAGAAAATGGAGGCGGGAGGGAACTAATAAAGATCCAAACACAGCACAGACACAGAGGCAGTGATCTCTGACCTCAGCAAAACATGGTTTTTCTCTCACTGCATTATGCACACAAAAGTACGTGGACACCCCTGTCCACATTGATCTGAGGCTGTAGATAAGGTAGAGTAGATAAGCAGAGAGAGAAGAAAGATTTTTTTTACACAAAATTATGTTCATTTTTAATCTTTGCTTTTTTGCTTGTGCGTTAAATACTGTGCAATTTAAAGTATTTCAGGCCTAAAATTAAACTGGTTGCAACTGGTACACGTAGGCAAATAGTGACAGGTAAAGATTGTGTTGTTGGCTCACAACCTTAAAAAGTTGGGAACCATTGCTTTAGACAATAATGTGATTGAAACTTGTGTCAGCAGTGTTTGTCCCTTTCCCTTTTTCAACATGACAGTTCCCCCACGCACAAAGCCAGGTCCAAGAGGAAACAGTTTTTATCCAGTTCTTCTTTACCCAGTGCTTCCCTTCCTTTGACACTCCGTCTCTTTAAGAAGTGGCTCCTCACTCTCTTTAATCATTCCTCATTAGTGCACAGGCCTTTTCACTTACAGTGGAGAGATTAATAAGTCATTGGCACTGGGCACCATTCACCATTTGCTGGCCCAGGCTCCAGGAACAGGGTGGGGAGCGGGGGTGGTGGGGTAACTGGTAAAATGATTGGAAGTTGTGCTGCGACCCCTCCCTTTTCTAATGGGAAGTAGCGAGGAAAAGGGGGGAGGAGGATGACAGGGGGAGGGGTGATTTTGGACTCATCATCATCATCATCATCATTATAATAATCATTATTATTATTGGTGTGAGAAAAGTGTGCTGTTGCTGTTGTGGAATCATACTAAAAACAGCAACCCTATTTGCTACAGTCATTTTCATTCCTTCTTATCATTATCTCTTCATTATCATTATCACCATTACGATCGGTCACGGCATTATTATCCTAATTGTTCTCAGCATCGTCGCAACATACTGCAGCTAATGACAACCTCAAGATGTGGGGAGAGGGGTTTTTTAATGCAGAAATAAATAATGCAAATACAAAACGACCAATGAAGAATGTCTGAACTGCCCATCTTGAAACGTTCTGCAGACACAAGTGAGAGGATAGAAACCAAAAGCTGTTTTGATGTCTCAGTCTGGATGTGCGTTGGCAACAAGCGAAGGCCTCGGGATTCCATCAGATTATTGATTGTTACCAACACTTGAGTCCTGCTTTACCACCCTTATAAACAATCTCTCTGTCAAACACACTATAGAGCAACAAATGATTTTATTTCATAGATTTTTGGATTTGACTGATGAATTATTCATTGATGTTCTACCCTTGGTGCAAGAGAACGGAGGAGAGGGTGTTGAAAGGGAAAAGACAAAGAAATTTCAAAATGTTTCATGCACAAGTCTGTATACATGAACGGCTTCTCTTCCAAAAGGTTTTTTTTTTTTTTTGTTCTTTTCCAGTAACCTACATCAGCTCTGCTTTGTCAACATCAGCTGAGTGAGAATTCCCAGGGGCCGACAAATCTCCTGTAATCTGCCAGACCTCCCCTCCATGTCCGGTGTTGTTGTTTTCCTGTATCCTTCTAAGTGTTATTGAGTCTGCAAACTCTGAAAAATTGTTATCAATTTGGATCAGGTCCAGCACCTGTGAAACACACAGAGCCTGTGAAATTACACAGGCTTTAGTGCCACACACTCTTAGCCCAGATGTTCAGGATAATGTGACAGTGAAACTACAAAGAAAGATGGTTATAGGTGGTAAAATTTCACAGTTTATATTTTGTGATGTTTTCTATTTTGTACGGTGTTTAACTGGGGAGGTCAATTGCTGCTCCCTGATCTATCTGTTTAGAGGTGTGTGTCTGTGTGTGTGTTGGGTTTTGGTGTCCATGGTTGACGGCCTATGACGCCTGTTTGTCTAAAATCTCTGGTGGCACAGGTGGATCACACAGTAATCCTGCACTGGGGAAATACTGGGCAGCAGCAGCAGCTCATACTGGTGGAAGCTGAGTGGGGTCTATAAAATATCAAAGCAGATCGATCAGTCCGACCTCATAGCATATCCACGCTTAGCAGCCAGGCAGGGTTAAACCCAGTCAAGAGAGGAAAACAAACACTTCACAACAGTGTTTTGCTGATTTTCCAACAGGCGGCTTTTGCTGCTTCTCCTCTTACAATAAAAATACATAACAATGCGGCGTCTTTGTGCATGCAACAGCACCAGCTGGAGCTGTGCTGAAATTAACTTTAATGCTATTCTCTCTTGTGTGAGAGACAGAGGCTGAATAATGTAGCAGTGGTAGTTCACTTCCTGAAAAATCGCCAAAATCACAGGGGATGATGATTGTTGCATTGCGCCTGGCATTTGTGTTGTATCCAGTATCGGACCAAGGCGCTCTCAATTGCACCCTGGAGGCTGGAGCTTGCTAACTGAAGAGAAACCAGGTCAACTGATAGGGGAATTGTGTTGTTATCTTTATATGTGCATGCTGCAGATACAGTGGCACAGCTCTCAATAGCAGCTCGCAACATTTTACAAAGCAATCAGGGCCTGTTATCGATGCACGAGTAGCAGGGCTAAACTACAGTAATCCACTCCATGTTTACTAATGAATCGCCATTTAGGGACACAGCTCAGTTCTGCATCAGGCTGAGGGCGGGGCCAACACTTGGGTGAACTTGCATCCGAGGGAGGAAGTGCAAGCGTGGGGGGGCGAGCGGCAGCCTCCCGGACTTGACATCCCATCATGAGGGGGGCCGCTGGCTGGGCGGCTTGCTGGCAATGCAGAGTCTGTTTGTTGTGCATCCATCAACCCCGGTGTCCTGCCCAGGCGCCGATCGATAGCCAACACAAAAGCTCATTGATGACAGACAGCTCTTGACAAACATATAGCATTTTTTCTGTCTAGTATAGCAATAATCTCCAAGGTCACTGTGAGTCATTCAACGGCAGCCGGGGCGCGAGGAGCTCAGACCGAGTCTTCTCGGTGTCTTTTCACGCAGGGGAACAAAAAGGTCTGATGCATTTTAAGTCAGCACTGAAAGCTCTTGGCACATTGTTAGGCAGCTGTACACAAGGAGAATGAAAGCAAACATTCTTGACGAGTGGTGAAGCTGCCATGACATGTCACTGACTGACAGCAAAACCCCCAAGGACACATAACTAATCAGATACCTAATGGTGTAATGGAAGGCTGAATTAGTGGACAGTCTTGGTCAGCACGAGCTCAAATAAAAACAGCAGTTAATATTTTAGGATTGTTTACATGAGGAATCTTAACACTCTGTTTCCCTGCTGCAAAAGTTAGTTTGTGTGACAGCTGAGAAGATGGACAGCCACACATACAAAGACACACACACACACACACACACTCAGACTACAGGTGTGTTAGGGCACAGACTTGGAGTTATAATAGGAGGGCCAGGCTCCCCCCCCCAGGCCATCCTGCCAGCTGGCCGGACTGAGTGTGAGTGATGCCCGAGCGAGGCAGCCCCATTAGGGAAGTGCTGGTGGTGAGTGCAGGATAGCTCAGGTAATTAAAGCCAAACCAAAGCAGGCAGGCGAGGCGGGGGCTCCCAGATTTATGTGGCTGAGTAATGCACATACTGAAGTCAGCTCGCCATCCAAAGGCCTCCCTCACTTACAAACAGTCTCAAGAGGCATTAGCTTCCTCACCACTCTGATGCAGCCTATTACTCTCGCTCTCTCTCCATCTTGCTCTTCATTTAACGGTTTTGTTTTGGAGCCCTGCGCCACTCTGTGACTCTATCAGATAAAATATCCAGATCTTTGACGATTAAGATTGGGTTTAGATGTTCTTGGTCCTCTGATATTATTAGCCAACCACATTCAGATGAAAAGCTATCATATAGAATGTCTTCTGGGCATGGAACAGTAGCTTTTGTCATTAAATCCTTAATTACTTTTCAATTAGAACTGCAGAGACTTTTGTAACATGTTGGGTGACAGTGCTGCTAGAAAAACGTAGAGCCCGATTTTAACATATATAATAGTCTAATCTCCATTCTCACTGAAACATCTGTGAGTGTTTGTAGAAGTAGACTATGTTTTTATTTGGTCAGTTATTAGACATAATAGAGGTCACTAAACTCTCCAGTAAAGACAGGGATCACTCGTCTCTTGTGTGAACTTCTTTAGATTCTAATCGATCTTTTGCTCTCTGTTATTGTGACAAAAATCAAAGCTGAGCGTGTTAAAGTGCAGCTGTGATGTTTGCCACACCTTGTCACATTCTCCTGGCACCCATTAACATGATGTTGAGCATTTCAGAAAATGATAACAGCGTGTCTGAGTGGTAGAAACAGTTCTGAAGTCAACACTGTCAAGAAACTGTCAGAATAAAATCTCAAAGATGAAGCTCTCAGAGGAAACCGACCACACTCTGCGTTGAGGTTTTTGGTCGATCACACCTGTCAGCCTGTACATCAGATACTTATGTGGGTCCTTGTTAGCTGACTGATGATGTGAATAGCTTCAGAATGCCTGCTGCTCTGGATGGTCTGATGCGAGTCGGCTTATTCCCGACCATAACTTAACCCGGCCTGGCTGATCAGATGTGCTGGAGAATGGATCATCTCAGATACTCAAACAGAGAGCTGAGATCAGGGGGTGACTGAGTGACTGTAAGGTAGCATACAGTAAATCCAACCTCCTGTCAGATCACATTTCATTCCCATCTCCACAGATGGAAAGATAGCCGTAGACACACAGACGTATCAGATGGACAATGCTTAGATTGTCAAACAGAAAAACAGATCAGCGCGAGAGAATGAGAGACGGGCAGCCGAGCCCTCTGGAGGGAGAGCCAATGAAAAAAAAAACCCAGATGGGCAGACAAGCATAGAGTAAATCATGGAGAAGCTCCTCAATGCTGGAGCAGTATGGAGAATGGCAGCGCGGGTTGGGTAGAGTTAGCCGCAGTGTGCACCAGCTAGCATTATCAATGCTGACAGGCAGACAACCCGTTTATAGGGAAAGGAAAAAAAGCATCAAGGAAATCCTGCTCTTGTCTATCCCCAATTGAATTACTGCCGTGATCCAAAGATGGGAGGGGTGAGGTGGGGTGAGGAGGGGGGACGGGATAATATTCTTTGACGAGAAGGGCCGCTCCAAATGCTCACAGAAAATGTATATCCGTACAGTGCGTCCCTCAGGGCTCACATCTCACAACTTTGCCCATCTATTTTTATTTGTTCCCCGTGCTTCTAGTTAAAGCAGTGCTGCAGCCCACAAAATGGAGAAAGGAGAGGGAGGGGGAGAGGAAGAAGGGGGGTGAGGGGGTGGGTGCAACAAGATGCACTGCTGGGAGAGAGTGGGGTGTAGATCGTATGACCCCTGCGATGTTGTTGGAATACTAATTTCACACAAAGTTCCCAAGCAAAAGATACGAAGGAACAAAGTGCATAGGGGAGTGTAGAGAAAACACGCACGTACAACAACACACTCGGGTGTATGTGCGTGCACAGATGTGCACAGGCACGTGCGTGACATCCACCCCTTCCCCAAACTCACAGGCCAGAGGAAATGGTGAAATCTCTGGACGCCTGGAGGGAAAAATGTCCGCCAAATGAGACCCTTTGGGCGGCCGTCAAGATGACAGGAATTTGGAAGAGACGCCTGGTCCAGCTCCATCCAGTTCAGCAAAACACAGTCTGATCACACTGAACTTGACATGATGCAAACACCACTGCCTCCCCGGTCGTACAGGATGATTCTGATTTATTAAAACGTGGGCCTTATTTTTATTTTTTTTTCAGTTTTGGCCATCATTTCTGTCAGCTGTAAAAACACAGACCAAACAGGGCTCACTACAACCAAGTCTGACCGGAGAAGAAACTTCAGCAGTCAGCTGATCAGACAGACACTGGACCACTTTGTTTGGAGGTAAAACCAGAAGTGAGTGCCCCTGAAACGTTGGTAATAATGTGGTAATAATGTATGAAACTGTGTGTGGACCCACATGTGATAGCTAATGTACGTCACAGTTAAAGCAGGTGAAACATTCTGCCCCATCTGACTCCTTTGCAGCATTTCCAGATCTGAGTACAGCGTCATTAAAACTAACACGATCGTATCGCCCAGACACAAGTTAATTTTGGATGATTCAGCAAAACCCCAGATTTCATTTCATGACGTTATGATTACGTCTAACAACCCAGGGTTCATTGTTGGATTACTTTCTGCATCCCTAAATAAAGAGCTGGCTCCTTCAAACACTGGCATTGCCCACTGGTATTGGACATAAATTCTGTGCTGCAGTGTTGTTCCTGGAGATATGGGGCTAACCAGCAGCCAAAGCTACAAAAAGACTCAAGTTATAATATACAGTCGTTGGAATTATTCTTATTCTGGTACCAGCAGTGGGTTTTTTGTAACTTTGCAGGCAGCCATATCTGCCACTAAACACCAGAGTGCCAGTGTTTCAGCTCTCAGAGAGACTGATGCCCCAGTAGAAATTGTTGTATTACTGCCGATACTTTCCCTCAGTCGTCAGTGAGCAAGAAATAGGAAATGATGCATAAGTATCAAGGATTTACTGTCACATACAGTACGGCTGTCATCACACAGAGGTGCATCATGATGATATACGCCTCCAATCCTCCATTTCTACTGAATGTCTTTATAACTCTGCATTAACCCAAATCCCTAGCTGGCACTGGGAGGTGTCAGTGGGGGTTTGAAGATGGTGGGTATTTCCTCAGTCACACCTGCCTATTACACTTGCTACTCAACTTAATGGCACTTCTAGGCACCCTGAACGTCTTGGTGAGGATCATTTTCTTGACAAAATGCTCGACTCAGGAAGCTATTCTGCAATATTTTCAGAACACCTGTACCTAAGTGTGTTTGGTTGAAAAACCGACACAAGCAAAAGGAATCTACACAATGACTCTCATTATTATCCATTTCTTCTCACTCAACACCTCAGCTGGTATCAGTAGGTGACACAGTTTAAAATAAACTAGGCTGTTTAAAATTGTGATTTGTTGACACGGAGAGAAAATACACTAAAACACAGCTCATATGCCTTTTAATCTATAGTTCAGATATTAATAAATGAGATATAAACCTGACCACCGTGATGATGTGACTGTACCCATTAACACAAAGCAAATAATGCATTAATCAGGACAGACCATTTGGAGTGAGCCAACTGAGCACATGCTGCTTAGCTAATCCCTCACATTTCTGTACACCATTGATTTCATTTGACCATTATCGTCCGAGGTTGTGACCAAAATTAGATGCAGCCCAGCTAATTATCTGACAGTCGGCAGCTAATTATCCGACTGTAGCGAGACAAAGAGACAAGAGAAGGAGAGAGAAACCACCTACCACCTCTCGCAAACTAGCAAACTAGTCATCTGCAAGACTTATGATAGAGACCACAGTGAGGGTGGAGATCAGGTTGAGTGATTCCATTTAAGATCTGAAGTAGGTTCCTCGAGAGAAGCAGAGACAAATGAAGCCGAATGTAAAACTCAGCCAGACTCCACAAAACGCTGCCCTCACAATAAGCCAGGAGAAGAAGAAAAAAAAAGGGAAAAACATGAGGCATGATGCTTGGCCTGATTTTTATCTGATGAAAATTATTTCCATCATTCACCTGACGGCAGGAGGACTCCACAGACAGAGCCAGCAGACTGTAACACACACTGTGTAGTCAGTCAGCCAAACAAATGACTGGAAGATCACGCATAATAGCAAATTAGCACTGGTGCTACTACCCGGGGATCTAATGCTGTTTGGTCTTTTGTTTGGCAGAGATTCATGAGGAGATGTCAGCACTGACGTCTGGGCAGGAGGGGAAGGGGGGCGAGGGGGTAACACAGTGTTGGAGGACAACTCCTGGGGTCAGAGGTCATGAAGACGAACCAGCCTCAGATACGCTTATTACCCAGGAGGCTACGCCCAGCCGGCTGCTCACATACAGGGAAGAGCTTCACAGCTTCACAGCTTCACTGCTTCACTGCACAAATGACACATGCAGTAACATATTCCATACTGCTGTCTTAACTGTGATGGAGTAGCTCTTGGATCTACTTGAGCTTAGTGATCAAAGGAAAATTGTAAAGTCATTCATTGAACAAAAATACTAAACGTCCCAGCTTTTCAAATGTGAAGCCTTTTTCTGCATTACATCTGTTTTAACCATGACCACAGTCATTTCCCAACCATAACCAAGTAGCTGTAGTTTCCTAAACTGAGGTGGCGGACCAGAAAATGGTGATATGAATCATTTTTGTTATAGTCATTTGTAACAGTATTGGATGGCACTGATAAACGATGTTGTCCTGATGGATCAGAAAATGCTCACATGTGTCATTTTCAAAGGCAATGACAAATGATCTATTTTGTTGTTAAGTTTGGAGGAACAACCTAAATGTTACTGAGAGCTTCAGAATTGAGGAACCTGCCTATAAAAAGCCAAATGAAGCTTTAAAGTCTAAAACTTGTATATGATAGTAGCTTATGTAAGCTAAAAAAAGCTCCAGTGGTTGTACAGAGGTGTACACTAATGCATCAATGAATAATTGATGTTTTGCTCCATACTTTACATTTTTTATCTACTATTTCATATAAATTTTAATTCAGAAACTCATTATGTTCTGGTCCTGTTGCCCTTTTTGCTTTAGAAACTGTCTGTCTCGTCATTACAGAAGTAATAATTTGTCTTTTTCTTTTTTTGTGTGTGTATAGTAGACACACCAGAGGCATCCATAAGGTAGTGTATCTATACCAGATAACCCTTTCCCTCCACCAGCCTCATTCGTGACCCCGGAAGTACTTCGACGGGAAGCCCCAAGCAGGCGCAGGTTGCCAACAGGCTCATCCGCCTGGCTCTCGGTAAACAATCGGCGTGTTTGTGTGAGCGATGGGCACGTCGTTTGTTTTGCTAATGGGTGTTTTTCTCCTTCACACTCCGCAGGGAGTGCTATCTAATGAGCCGCCCACCCGCGCTTTCCCTCCTGCAGCCCCTGTGCCCTGAGTGTGCGGCTTTAACCCTGGTGCAGAGGAGGATGGATCACAGGGGCTGGGGCTACACACACACAATGAGACACACATATGCAGAAGCCAAAAGAAGAGACGTAAATTCAACTAAACTCAACCAAGCACACATGCAGAGGAAGAAGGATACTGACCTAAAAATATGCTTTATGGACTATGTTACACATGTTTAAATATTGATAAGCAAATGCACACATATATCTGCGTGAATATAACATGTCACTATTCCCAGGCTAATGCACAAAAATCTTTGCTAACGCATGTGGACATTCGTGAACTGACAAGATTGTGGTAGCTTAGCTGTACCACTCTCTAATGCACCAGAGAGGACGTTAAATATACATGTGAACCTATGAAGCCAGGGCATCGGCTTCTTAGTTACATATCACACAGGGGATGTCACGCAAGGCTGTAGATGATGAAGGAGATCAAAGCTTCGGCCTATATGTAAGTATGCATGTTTATATGCTTCCATTAATGTTGCCTGGCTCACTGGTTGGATAAGATGTTCCAGCTATTTCAGGATCTGATGCTGGATGTTTGAAGTAGAATATAAGTTAAAAGGAAAGTGAATTCAGGACAAGTGTCTCTCATCTGTCAGTATCTGTGTTCTAACACTATTGACTGTACTGACGTCTGGTATCTTTACATACAGCTATGTTCATTTTCATATTCATGTCAGAAAGTCTTCACATTGATCTCAATGTTTTATTCAGTAGTTACATCTCTGTATCGTATTTAAGAAAAAGTCACAGTGACTTTTTATACACTATAACTGCTAATGCCAAAATCATTTTCAGATTCTACATATAGTGGCTGCAAGCAATATTCCTGATGTAAATGTTGTTCAGATGAGTCTATAACATGAAAGGGATGCTCCAGTATTTCCTACAGAATTAGATTATATTTGTGGCTGTAAGGTGGAGGTGTGGGAATGGGCTTATATCGGGTTGGTGATGGTTGATTACATATTGTGATTGGCCGGTGAGCCCAGTCCCTGCACACACAGGCAGTACGCTCAAATGTGCAGCCCAAATGACAGCCACACAGAGACGGGCGGTAAAGAGACACTATGTTACTGAGTGTAAAAATATTTTCGGTTCTGGCAGCCAAACATACAGACACAGGAGAGCTAGAGCAAGGGGAGATTGTCAAAGAGTTATTTAACAAATAAAAAAATCTAAATAAAAAATGCCAAATATACTTTGGCGGCCGTTAATATACCTGAGTGACCGGCCCAAGTAAAGTCTAAGTGTATGAAACACTGCTCCTAGTGCAAATCTCACTGAGAATCAACACCCTGCTCTGAAGCTCCAGGTAGTGATCTCACAGCACACCTTAGTCGCGCTGGTGTCCTTTTTCAAGCTGATTTCAGTGACTCCTCTGTACATTACATTTTATGTGCTTGGCAGGCCTCACGGTTTTGAGAGAGCATTTTAAGTGTCTGGAGTTTTAAAAAAATCATCGCATAAATGATGAGTATACTGAGCCAAACCCTCTTTGGCCCAGTAGTTCTTGTTACTGACCAGCAGGAACAAGGAACAGGAAAAGTGATTTCATTTGTTTGCTGGTTACTGATAGTTATTATGTGTAGCTTGCGGGCATAAAAGTGATTGATAAGGAAGTGTGTGTTACCAAGCGGCAGTATTTCGATGATTCAGTGCATCACACGCGTGTCCAGTTTTTAGCCTGTATGGTTGAGTCTCAAGGTTTCATAAATCACTTAGAGTTCAGCAGTTTTGGCTCCTGAGTGTCCTGGAAATCAGCTTGAACCGCCATCAAGATCTACAATGTTTTCAAAACACAAAATATGATTGAAGAGAATTAAATAATTAATTAATAAATGAGCATCACTGTAATAAGTGATGAAGAATCACTTTCTTTCCTCTCTGTAACATGGGCTTCACATGCCAAATAACACAATAAAATAACATTACTGTAAACATGCTCCATGTATGATGGCATATGGATGCCACCGTCTCCACCTAAGGCATAGGTTTTGATGTGCACGCCGTGCTATATTCAGATTAGTGTGACATCATATAAAATGCATTTAGATTTGCTAACCATCTGGAGGCAGGCTGAAACAGGTGTTCCTCCAGAGTGGAGGCGCTCCCTCAACCCAAATCTCTGCATCAATGAGAAAACACATCAATAGTGAATAGCACATAGGAGTGCAACAATCCTAAAATCTTAAATGCGGAAATAATCCATCCACAGCCTCATCTTAAATACGTACTCCTACTGAAATATTATGGAGAGAACAGTTTTTTTTTCTTTCTGAATGATGTTTTCTAATTCAGCCACGACATACTTGCTCCTCCCTCTTCTTAAGAATAATCTCACAGAAAAAAAAGAAATGGCATCAACGCCAAAAGACACCCGCCTTTGAAATAAATTCTAAATTCAAGTCATACAGTTATTTTAGCTGAGTGAGGATGGTTCATCCCACTCAGTTTGCCTCCCAGGGTGTCTATATTCATATGTCAGATGACGAACACTGCCAAAGCCATCACGGATGAGGCGGCTGAGACAGACAGGGGCAAAGTGCTGTGGGTAAGAAGAAGAAGGAACAGCTTTCCTGGGAGCGCTGAGGGTATATGGGCCTTCTGTAAAACAGTGGCACAAAGGAAGGAAGAACTCTTTTTTTTGGACCATATGCTCCTGTTCCGCACAGGAGCTCGCCTGAATGGGATATGAGGTCCAGAGACACTGCTGGTCCAAGCCGAGCAGGTGTGCTGCCTAGGCTTCCAATCACATTCACGCGCACACGCACACACAGATATATACTGCTGTTTACACTCTGCAGAGTCATAATGCAACAACTCTTAATGTAGCAGCTGCCCAGATTGGCCATCTTGAGCTGGGACGCTGCATACTTACACTGTTAAGCAATTTTCAGTCAGTAAAATGAAAGTTTTATGACTATGAGGGAACATCACCGGAGAAATATAAGGTGGCTGTCAGTGCTGCTGCTCTCACCTGTGGAGGTAAGCAATATGGTCCGCCCAATAACAGCAGAGCCCAACGACAGTAAAGTGGGTTGGTCATGCGGTCCAACACTTTGGTCCTCAGCAACTTTTGTCTTTATAACTTTTGGTCCAAGCTCCATTCAAATGAGCTGAGCAAATTCATGTTCCTACAAGGATAATCCTTTGATTTTAAGGAACTAACCCCATAGTTTTTACTTTTGTACCACCCTCAGGCAAGGCTTTCCTGGCAGTCCCATGACTGGTAAGGCTTCACAAATATCATTAGTATGTTGTTAGTGTATATGTTGCCTACTTTTTTAACATAGAATTGCTGATCTCGGAATTGCTAGCAGGGTTTTTGGGCCAATTTCCAATACTTGGCCAAAAGTCCTTGAAGCCCAGGATAACACTATCAGTAAAAGATAACACATAACAATGCCATCCTGCGTTTTAATTTGATCTAAATGGAAATATTTTTATTAGAATCAATCCAAGTTAAGGTCTTTGTATACAAAACCAATGTATTAAGCATAGATTCTATGAAGTTTATCTGATCAGAAGTGGACAGTCTCTGAACTACATACCGTTCAGTTGCTATTCACCAATATATTTTTACTCTAACTCACTTTCTGCCGAGTTGAAATTCAAAACCCCATTGACTCCTTTTTTGATTCAACTAAGATGATATTAAACGGCAAAGACTGATTCAACTGAATACAGGAAGCTGGAGAAAACGGTGCTCAGTGAATACAAAACAAAGCCTTCAGCAAGGTGTGAAATACAACCCTACTTATACCTGTGCAAATGTGCACATTCAACTTGAAAATGCAGGCACACACTCACATGAAAACACACACATCCATTAATGCATCCCTCCCCTTACTTCTACAGAGGCTCCAGTATTAGTGAAACCCCAGTCTGCTGGCAGCCCTATCCATCATCGCACCACGCCAGACAGACAACAGAGCACACCCTCACACAGCCCACACTCCCACATTTGCATTTGACCACCTTCATTAAATTCAGCAAAGGTAAGACTAATTTAGACTCTCGAAGGCAACTTGATCTATCCATCAAAACTTTTTTTCAACGATTGTCCTCTAATAGAATTAAAAGTAAAGGTCACATGTAGTGTATTAGTTTGGTGATTGAGTTAGTTACTTCATCCCTGTTGTTCTGCAGCATAGGGTGACATCTTCATAATAAGGAAATATGATTTTTCTTTTTGCTGTCACTTGAAGCTAGTGGCTGGTATGTAAAATACACCAGATAATTTACTTATTTTATTACAGATATCATTATTTAGAAGCACCAGCCAAACAAGCTGTTGACACAGAAAAACGTATGTAGCCGCTTCTACTCATCATTCTTCATCTGGAGCTTTTTTCCCAGCTCTCAAAGACAATTTGAACACAGACAAAGCAGAATCAATTAAGCCTTAAAGTTCATCCCAACAATCCAAACTCAAAGTCCACTCTTTAGCTTTTTCTGGAAGCTTTTCTGGAGAAGCCTAAAAAGATGGATGGGTCTGAACAGCTACTGAGCTACAGATCCATCTCCATGATCACTTCAAACTCCATCTGCTGATGGAGACTGTATGATACAACTGAAAGCACAGGAAAAAACTGGGATTATTTAATTACATTTGCTTCATATATATTACCTCAAACAATGAAGTTATATGTTTGGACCAGATTTTAACAAAGTCTTTTCAAAAGTTACGCCACAAGCCAGGGGTTGAAACGTTTTCTTAACGTCACCATTTTTTCTGAATATTTTTTTATTCTCTTATGAGCTTTTCTACCATCACATTTCTCAGCATTTACTCCTACTAAAATAACATCTTTATTTGTGAATAAATGTATTTCCGCAGCTAATTAGCATACAATTTCTTTGTTACAAAATGTTTTGCCTAAGGTAAACTTTGAAACTTTCTTTTACAGTATTAAAAAGAAATCAATTGAATTGTGCCACTTTCAGTGAGCTTTTCTGGTTGACTCTGTCATAATTTGCATAAAAATACTGGATTGAAACTCAGCTCTGGTCTATATATAGGAGTTATCTGGAGGAGGACCATAACCTTGTGGCTGTGCTCTCAGATGACCTTATGATCTTCTGCTATTTTGTACACTACTTCTACCCGGTTGTTTCTAGTGCTAGGTGGTGCACAGTTGCACCAACCTCTCACAGCCTGGGGCGATGTGAATACAGTGCGCCAAACACATGCCCGAACTTTCATGCGCATACAGTGAGTGAGTACTTTTACTCCTCTGTTGGCCTCTGGCCTGTCTGACTCCTGACTGCTGCTCCGACCAGGTTCTCTACAAAGAATGTGAAGCACTGGAACAAATGAGATGTCTCCTTTTGCAAAAAAAAAAAAACAGCTTCGGTCTACTGTGTATGCACTCTGCAGTGGAATACACAATGCTCGTATAATCTCACACATGCTGAGCACTGAGGCTGTTGTCAAAATCTCTTCAATCCCTTCCCCCCCTGTGTATTACCAACTGCAGGTAAAGGAGCAACCTTGAGCAATACGACAAAATTGGATCTGTTATCTGGTAACTTTAACAAAGTGCAATTATTTGTATCATCACCGATGCTAAGTATATGGAAAGTACCCGAAATATCACCACCACTGCGCTGTTACTCACGTAAAGGTCAGAAGAGAAAGATACGTTCATTTAAAATTAAAGATAAAATGATAAAAGCAAATAAGAGTGGAAATAATAAACAAATGGACACTATAGCGCATTTAAAAACAGGAACTGTGTGCATACTGTAGGCTGTGTCAATCACACATCCTACTGAGCGCAAAAATAATTTCATTTCCATTCCTCGGGGAAACAGAAATCAAGTTGCTCACTGACAGTGAGCAGTGACTCAAGCTGTTCAATAACTGTGCACGGGCTCGACAAGCTGCAAGGTTTTCACAGCGAGTTCTGCAGACTCAAAAAGCCACTCGAGGCAGTGAAAAATGACAATCAGATAAAGAAAGAAGCCAAGGCTCTTTTCTTTTGACTGTAAAAAGTTCACGTTACACACAGATATCCTCATCAGGGGTATCTCGGTTAAATATTTTATTGATTTTATCCCCATCTTTGGTGATAAGAAGTCATTGCTGTGGTGTTTGTGCACTGAGGTATCAAACTGTGTGTTTGCTGTGACATCTTCTGTTGGTACACATGGATGTAATCACAGGGATGTAAAGTTGGAGCCACTGTAGTGGTTCATCCAAAGAGTTCTACCAAAGCTCTGCTAAAGCATTAATGTAGCAGATCTTGGTCTTGTCAAGCTCACAGAAGTCTGAAGGTTGTTCAAAGTTGTATCGATTGTTAGATTTCACCGTCAGTCTGAAAACACAAGGAAGCAGAAGAGAGCACCTTTTGTCGTTTTACAGCTCTACAGCTATGTGGAAATCCCTGACAACATACTTTTATTCTAGTACAGCAGGAAATATTAATGCATACAACTGTATTATTTATTTAGTAGCATTCCTTTGAATTTATGGCGACAGTTTGGCGAACGCCCTTTCCTCTTTCCACAGGACAATGCGATGCACAAAGTTTTCCCAGTTTGGTGTGGAAGAACTCGACTGGTCTGCACAAAACCCTGACCCCAGTGCCATCCAGCACCGCTGGGAAGAACTGGAACACCGACTGTGAGCCAACATCAGTGTTGGACCTCACCAATGCTCTTGTGGTTGAATGGGAGCAAACCTCTGCAGCCTGAGACCAGAGGAGTGGAGGCTGTTTTAGCAGCAGATTGTTGGTTTTTGAAAGACATGCAGTGGATGACCACATGCTTGTGGCTCTGTACTGTGGTAAGACTGGGAATATTTGCAAATATTAGTCAATTTTGATTAACAATTGATTAATTATCAACAATTTTAATTAACATTCTCTAGATCAACTCATCTATTAAGCATCTAATTGTTTCAGCACTGCAGTGCAGCTGTTACCAGTTTTTATTTGGGTTGTTAAAGAATATTCTACGGCAGTGGAAGATAAAGACATAACTGCTCTGCACAGCACAGTTAGGTGTGCATACAGTATATATCTCAGATTGAAATGCAAGAGCGAAAGCAAAAGGGAATAAGACAAGGTCGCTGGCTGACTTATCACTTGTCTCATTACTTGAAACAGCGACTGTCAGCAACTGAGCATCTTCCTCCTGGTCCAGCACATATTCATACTCCAGCAGAAAGGAAATCAGTGGAACAGCGAAGCTAACTCAGATTGCTCCTGGTTATTCCTTACAGCAGTGATATGTCTTCTGTTGAGCACAATTAGCAGCAAGATTCAGAACGTGGGTGACTGGGTCTGTGTAAGTAGGGATAGCAGAGAATTTTGAAAAGATTTATAATAGCTATAAAGACAAAGTCAGTCTGTAACAGTGTTTTTGATGATACTGAGGACACACGGTACATTAGCAAGTAGCAACCACCAATGATGAGTTATAAGTGAAAGCCAATTATCTCAGCAGGGTGCATATTAGTGTACCGATGAGCTGTTCGGCCTCTGAAACTTCTGTCAAGGTTAAAAAACAATGTTTCAACCTTTAGCATGCTGAAAGAATGAGACAGAAAACAAAAGGAGTTCAACAGGGAGACACAGAGAATGCCAAGGAAGGAAGAAAAAAATTGTGCGTGGAACAAAAAAAAAAAAAAAAAAATATCTGAGGGAAAGAGAAAGATGAGGGAGAGAGAAAGACAGACAGAGTGGGAGAGTGAGAAGGAGAAAACACAAAAGTGTGGCCCTCCTGGGTTGGATGCTGACACCGGTGAGGGATTACTGAGGGGAGGAGCGCGGCCATATGGCTGCATGGCAAAGTGGAACCCACGGGGAGGCAGCGGGCACATTAGCTTGCACGGGGCCCTCCATCGCTTCCTCTGCACTGCGGTTTGTGGGACGCACAGGAACATTGACAATGACATCAGGCTCTCCCACCTCTGTGATGGCTCCTGGATCCCAGCTGACACCGCTGGCAAAAGGCCAGGAGGAGAAAAATCACCTGCTCCGCCCTGCGAGCACAGAGTTACTTATGCCACTCAATAATGACCCGGGGACTGCCGCAAAAACAACAAGCGTGATGGTCATGGGAAGGCTGAGACTGAAGGCGTTCACCCGGCGCTCAGTATCGCTGGCCCCTTTCAAACAACAGAGGAGAGAGTCATAATAGCACCACGTTTCACACCAAAAGCGCCACTGTCGTTAAATCAATAAGTCATTACCTTTAATGGGATAAGCACTTTGAAAACTAATTGAAAACAGCTCCATTTACTCCAGCCAGGCCCTTAATGCAAACAATACTGTTGTTGTAGCGAAAAAAACAAAGAAAAAAACAGTAGAAAAAATGGAGAAACACATATGGAACAGCTAGTGCCTGATCATTTGGTCAACTGTTTCACTTTTGTAGCACACTCCTTTTTAAAACCAACACACCCATTTAACCCTCATCACATGTCAAACAAGACTAAACGCAGAGAATCAAAGGAGCTGCATAATGACACTGAACAACAGTTGACACAAACCAGCGGGGCCATCAGCAGCCATGAGCCTACACATATCTGACTTGGGGAGACATTTCAGAAGTTTGGGAGAAAGAAGGGATCTGAAACTTTTTACTTAGCAAGGTAATATGATTAAGTCTGAGTGGTTCTTAAGTGATTTGTTTTCCAAGATTTCACAAACAGACTAATCTCACTGCACAAAATGTGTCAACCGTTTGACCGTTTCACTAGTGCTCCAAACTGCAATTGAGCAATAGTGAGCATCAAAAATGTGTTGTGGCAGGTTTGGAGAGTATTGATTTATATTAGAGAAAATGACTGTGCATTCAATTCCAATCAAAAGCCTCTGTGGCAGGCAGCCAGTTCTGTTACTGGGTGAAAGACACTGTATTAAATGTAAAGCAAATTGAATGCGCAAAGCCAAATATAAACCTTGGCAAGCATTGCTTAATCAGAAATGGATTCTTATCAACACAGTTACTAAGTAGGATACGTCAGTGAGGTTTTTATCATACGATAAAAAGGCATAAAGAGATTATGTACATGTGTTTTGTTTATACTATCAATAGCATGTCTGAAAAATATTTTAGGTCTGGGTTTGTGAAGGCAGCCAGAGCTGTGGCATCACTTAAAATGCAAAAAACACCCCAAACTATGACAACTGCTACCAAATATTTCACTTAGACATAAAACTACATTGCACTTTGACAAGTGTGAGGAGGGTCAGGCAAATCCAGTATACAATTTTTTTTCAAAACAGAAAAAAAAAATTGGATTTTTTTTCCCACAGCTGTATAAACAATCTCTGTTTCAAATGTGGTGTAACCTATAGACTGACGTATGGTTGGTGCCATGTGCACATATCCAACTGACACCCATGAAATTGATTCATTTAAGTGCAGACACCCATCAGTGGTGTGTACAGTTCGTCTGATAACTGGGTTAGCCATTAGGCTGTTGGAGGAAGAGATGATCGTGCTGACAGACCGGGCTGAAAGATTAGTTAACAGGTGAGAGTCTGGAGGCACCCACAGTTATCCATGAAATCCCCCCACCCCTGCCACATACACATGCACGCAAACACTCGTTCTATCTCTTACTGTTTTTTTTTTTTTACACTTGGAAGAATGACATGCCCACATAAATGGGTGAATAAAAGAACGGGGGCACCATCTGGTTGATCCCGGTGCTAATGGAGCAGCTCAATTACGCTTTGACTTTCAGTGGACTGACCGGGACGGCGCACTAATGTTGGTGTGTGCTGTTTATGTTTAACTCTAGACACTGAGTGGACATGGTGGAGCGCTGGAAGGCAAAAAGGAAAAAAAAGAAACTTTCACAGGCTTCTCCAAGGACGCCAACAACGTGTCACTAGTGGCCTCCAGCGCAGGTACCACTTCCTGTTCTCTCGACGTTCCTCAGGAAATACAACCACACAAAATGGAGGGAAGGTGTCGGGTGAAGGGTGGTGGTGGTGGAGAGGGCGATTCCACACTTGTTGTTCTATCCTTGAACGAGGTGCTCAAGCTAAATTGGCTGCGCAAATGGCTAATGTGTATAATGGAATTGAGAGTTGCCCTGCATAAGGGCGTCTGCTAAGCAAATAAATAATTTAATGCAAATCCCAGCATCGTGCCTCCTGCCAATTAAGCTAACCTGTTTTAGCTGTAAGTGATTTTATTACATTAGCATGCCGTAGCTCTGACTGCATTAGGGAGGGTTTAATCAGTCTGTAATCAAATTAGAGCATAAGACAGAAGGAGGAAGTGCCGCTCTTCCACAAAGCACCTTGCTTGCGCACCTGCAGGTCTCATCTGAGAAATCTATATTTAAAATGCTTTTTATACATATGTAGTGTGCACCATCATGTGGCATGAATACTTTGACACCTCGGAGCATAAAAACCACTCGGCTCACTTTCCGTGGTGTAAGTGCAATCTGTGACTGTAAAATGGGTTTCCACGTTAGCTTGCATACCTCAAACCAAACTGTGGTTGTTTATGACCAGTTGTTTTATTATTCCGCCGACGAATCGATTGAAGTAATGCATCTTTTGTTTTTAACCATGATGTGTACGGCTAACTACATGTCATCTTGTCCCTGTTGATGCTCACTGCCACATTCAATAAAGCATCAACAACAGTAACAGCATTACCGGCGTGATTAACGGAACATGCTCATGCAATCATCCACGTTGCTTCATCACGCTGACCAGAGAGAGAGAGAGAGGGGACGCAAAGATGATCTATGGCTACTTTGCACACAGCGTTTCAGAAAATTCACAGTGAGGTAGCTGCTGTGCTTAAGCTGTCAAGGAGCAGCCTCGCAAAGCCTGACAAATCTGCCTCAGTGAGAGTGAGCGCTCAGAAGGCGCTGCCAAAACTGATACCCTCATTGCCTTGTTTTCCAGCTTTTGTTTTTCTTTTGCTTATTGCGGGGGGGTGGGGGGTGGAAGGGTTGCAACATGAGAAATGTGTTTGCCCTGAAGGCAAAGTGCAGAGAAGAGTCTTTAAAGATTCTCTGTGCTGACAGATGGTAGTGATGGCTGACAGACACTGTCTCACATGAAGGAGATCTGCTGGATACAAGTTCAGTCGTGATCACCTTCCTTCCCATCATTCTCCAATCAAGATAAATAAATAAACACATGATCCGACAGCTTATTCCCAGCCAATTAAATGTGCATCAACATACACTGAACATACGAGTACACGTGTCCCCCCAAGTGTTTTTTCATATGATAAAAAAAAGAACGTACACAATCGCTGTGAGTGGCGAGAAAAGGAAACAAGCTTTAAGTGGCCTCTCTCTCCTCCCACTGCTCACGTTGATCCTTCCTTTTCCAGAAGAGTGGGGAACTCTCACATCTTGATGTGCTCATCATCTGGTGCCAGGGATGTGAGAGTAAAGTTCATCCTTTTGTCCTAATTAACTGATGCCTCCTCTGTCAGCCTGCAACAGCACAGCCACTAATGAGGCTCGTTACAGGTGGGACAATAAGAGAGATTTCCACAGCCTGACATGTCTTATGACATTTCCTCTACCAACATATATTTAAGTAATGACGACAAGGCAATAGGAGGTGTGTATGAGGGAGAATAAAGAAATAAATTGGCTTGATCTGCAGTTTACAGCGAAATGGAAACTAATGAAAAGAAAATCTTGGATATCTTTCTGGGATTGAGTCGAGGAAAAGGTGTTATCATCTCTCATGGTCCAACTAAGTTAACATCACTTTAAAGCCACACGTGTACTACAGGCAGGCAGCGATGTAACATGATGTCATACACTTTACATGCACTTAACTATGCACACAGCACGGTCCCCACTCTACCTAAGCAGGCCCTCTCTCATGAATTATGGCCTTGCAGTTTGAGAAGTCATTGATAGGAAGGCTGGGCAGGAGTAGAAGAGGAGGAGGAGGAGGGGGAGGGAAGTGAGGGGAGGAAGAAAAAAAGAAAATCAATCGGAAGCGTCTCAATTAATCTGGCGAGTGGCGGATTGATTGCAGCCCTAAACTGGGTAAACAGGATTGTCTATTTAAGGGCCATGATCCCTTAATCATCACTTTAGCTCAAATAGACCAGGATCGCCACATCTGCTGGCCTGGCCTGATGCAGATGCCAGGGCCTCGCCTTTCAACTTCAGCCCGTCCCCCTCCTCCTCCTCCTCCTCCCCTTCGCCCCGGCTCCCCTCGTTTCCTCCTCTACTCCCCTTCACCTGTGATGGACGGACAAGGCGCATGTGGCCTGGAGCGCTCTCGGCCCAAATTGCCAACATGGGACCGCTCCGAATGGTCCAACCTGAACCCTGACCAATGCGCAAGCTGGGGCCCCTGGTTTGTGGCTTTGCTGAAATGGCTGCTATTGGGATTGAATACAAAACATGGCATTATGGCTCGCTCAGCTCGCCATGAGGACCATATTATAAGGCTGCAAGCGGGGTGGATGGGGGGGGGGAGCAGGAGGAGGAGGGGGTGCATGCACATGCGAGCCTGTACCAAAAGCCAGGCTCTCACAGCATAACATGAATTACAATGGGGAATGTTTTACGGCGGGATGCAGAGTGTAGAGGACCTGAGGGTGCAGAGATACAGCAGAGAAGATGACTGAGGCCAGATGAATGGTATACCTCACTCTGAGCGTAGTCATCACCATACGGGAATATCACTGTATCTCCTCCTCCTCCCTCCCTCTCTCTCTTATTGTCTGGAGTGCCAGAGTTGCCCAGGCTCCATTCTCTAGAGCCTGATTGAAGAGGCTCTCCTCTCCTCCTCACTGGTTTGATTTACTTAGGCTATCTGTGGGAATTGGGCTGGAAGCTTCCTTATTAAGAGGAGACTGTCTGAAGGGTTCCACTGACTGATTGGGCAATTGAAGGCAAGGCACGTGAGCGGAGATACAACAGCTATCGCTATCTCCCACAACACACACACAAACACATACAAACACCCCAGTGGTTTATGTATGAGGTCTAGGAGGCACATGTCTGTCACAATTCTTGGTAGCCAGCTTCAGCCCAGTAAACCGGACGGATCTATCTCTATAAAAGGCCCTTAAATCGCTCCCCGGTGGTGACTAGCTTGCATTCAGTGGCTGCTCCCACACATCCTGTACACGCACCGACGCACTTGTGAAGAAAAAGCAAAACAAAGCTAAGATCAAATCCTGTAGCTGAGGATAGAAAGACAAAACCTGCCTCGCCTGTGTGATGCCGACTGTAATGACGGCTCATCATTTACATTTTAGACACAGCCACACACAAGCACACACACACACACACTTACACACTTCAATACCCCTCTTCCTTCCTAAACACCCTCACATGGGAGCAACAGAGGCTCAAAGAGGAGGAACGACGCTGGAGGGAGGCTGAACAGAGAGATTCCGGTTTTTCCGAAGTCACCCAGCCCTGCGGTCACACAGACGAGCCGGCATGAATACAAAATGTAGCAAATTCCACCACGCTCACTTCATCTGAGAGACAAAAATAAAGCCAGAGAACAGGAAATCTGGTTATGAAGGGGTGGTGGGGAGTGGGAGCAAACGCATTCATCAGATTATCCCTGCCCATTGACGGCTGTCTGTGCCCAGAGGCCCGTCCCCTCCCATATGTGCTGACTGCATTTGCGCCAAAGATACCATTTTAAACAAAACTCCTTCCTTCCTGCTTCACACCGACGGCCGACGTCTTGAACGCACGATTCACAAGACCTGCTCGATGACCTCAATTTGCTTCAGTCTCAGAGTCTGTAATAGCCTACCCGGTTTCTTCCTTACCTATAAGCAAAATCAAGCTTTTGCACAATCTAATATCCTAGCACTTATTTTAGAGCACAACAGAGATAGATATGATTGCAGCAGTAACTGTGATTGTAGTTTTCATGATTCTGAGAAACCAGTGAGCCATAAATAAAAATTCAAAGTGGTTCAGACTTGATACTCTCGGCAGCTAACAAAATGAAGGCATATATTGTGAGGTGCATGAGGGAACAGTGTTCATGGACAGCGCCTCGAATTCCCACTTCCTCTGATGTTTCCACATGCTTTTGCAGGAAAGACAAACAGCAGCTTATCAACATTCATCAGATGATTTGGAGCAGAGTCGAGCACATTCATATTCAGCCATATATGCCGAGCAAAGATGGAAGCCTTCATCTTAACTGAATTCTGTAAATTATTTCATCATTCAGGGGAAATCATATCAATACAGCCTGATATATTTTTTCTGTAGGTTGCTTGCTATTCTGCATACACAATGTATGCACAAGTGAATATTTATACTTTTTGCTGATGAATAATGTTGTCTGTCGGTTCCAATGAAAAGGATTGTAATGATCAAATAAAATTACCATTTATGACAGTTATGCTCTCCAAGACCGTGTGTGGGGAATTATTAATGAGCGCCATTGATTGCTCGGTCTAAGAAGGTGAACGCGAATCTAAGGCGCTTACAGTGTACACTGGGTCTGTTAGCCCAGGCTCTGGTTCTGGGCTCTCCTCCTCCCTCACCCATCCATCCTCCATTTGTGCCTCACAGTGCGACCAGGGCAGGGTCTTCCCAATCCATTACTGCTGCTTACTATGGCATCCCATCAACCCGCAGGACAACTTAGGGACCACTTAGAGACTTGTGCACGCTTATATGCTTACAGTAATGCCAACTGGGCAACAAGCACCATCTATCACTATCTAACAAACAGCAGCCCTGCTCCAGCTTCCAGTTTAAAAGACACTAGTGGACGAAACAGAATGAAAATACATCAGGACAGAACGGAACAAAACCGGCAAGATAAAATAGAATAAAGGCCTGATTATCAAGCATTACTCACAAATTAGTAGAAGGTGAAAACATCATGACACACAAATGATACACAGACAGACACATAATGACCAATAATACAGCTTTAATAAGTAAACTAATATATAATGATGAGAAATGATGAAGACAAATACAAATAAAATACAGTGCAACAACACATTATAATATGCAACTAACTAACTTCACATAATGCCATATAAAGACAAGACGCCAGAATACATGATGATAATCTTAATAAATGAACACATGAAGGAGCAATTGCAGAAGAAAATGTATACTTAATGTCTGAAAAATAACTGTTAGAAAAGTTAATTCAACTGGAGCAGGCTCATAATTATACAGCTGTTCCACTGTATGCATAACAATATACATGTTCAACCATTTTATTGATGTGTTAAACTTGCTCTAACTTGCCCGCCTCCTTGTGTTACATCACTTCCAGTTTTTGTTTTCAGATGAGGAAGAACATTTTCTCACAAAACACCTCCAGGAGTCACTGCAGGGTAAATATAAGTGTATATTTGAAAATCTACTTACATTATTTCCCTACACACTGATTCACTGTGGTCTCTAACCTGCAAGTTGCCTCTAAAATAACAGAAATGACACATAACGACACACATATGAAAAAGAAGAATTATGTTACATATAATGTTTAAGAAATACAGAACACTCTAATATAAAGATGAGGATACAGGACAAAACGTACTAGAGAATCCAGCAAATCCTCACATTTGAGAAGAACTGCTCGTTTTCATTTCTAATTTAATTTTACAATTAATCAGTTCTAAATTTACTTTCAGTTTTGTGTTGATACGTAACGGTTAATAGAGGCTGGGCAGGCAGAGCAAAGGACCCATCATTAGACAAGCAATGGTTATTTCCGAAAGCTGTGGATGAATTATGGGATTAGAGGTGACCACAGCGGACTTGTGGATGGGGCTGAGGCGCTTTCCCCCACACTGGGCTCTACTGCTGTACCACAGATGAAAGTTTTCACACAAGTGGTAAGCTTTTGAGAAAGGACAGGTGTCTGAGAGGCTGGCTGAGTTGAGAAGAGTGTGTGAACAGCAGAACCTCACACACACACACACACACACACACACACACACACACACACACACACAAACATGCTCAATGGATCAGGCCCAGATCCTATCACCAGCCCACTTTAGAGCACCTGTTTCTCCCTTATTCTGCAGACTCGACCAAGTCCTTTATTCTGGGTCAGCTTCATTGATCAGTCATTTCCACCGCCGATCGCCAACTTAGGTAACCCGGACTGGAGGAGGGGCCAAGCGTGGCTCACCCAATAAACCCATCAATCACCCTTTTCTTTCACTCCTTCCTTCCATCCTCCATCTCAGGGCAAGAGTGCATAACTGGGCCCCTTACGTTGCACCAATAAAATGAGGAACCAGCGTAATGGGCGTTAAGACAGGGCGATGCAGAATTTACAGTATTGAATTATAGCCCCTATACAACGAGATGCCTTGGGGGCGGGGAGCCGCTCAGGAAGGGATGGGGGGAGGGGGGGTTAAAGTGAGACGAGGTACTTACACAGCCAGCCACCAGCAGCCTCATAGTAATAAGACGGATCTCTAGCAGAGCAACATGAATTCCCCATGGCGCAAGAGAGCAATTGCCTTGCAGCAAAGCCACAGAATCGTAGGAGAGGCCGGAGCAGAGCAAAAATAATGTAAGAGATAAATGATGACAAGTGTGAGCAGAATACATGGATACAATCCTTTCAGCGCTGCTAATGCTACACGCCTCTTCCTCGGCTTGTACTGTATCTCTAGTTTGACATATTAAAAACTTACTGCATCGCCTGCTGCTCCAAGTGACATGAGTAAAATGTGACGATATTTCAAAAGAGTGGGGAGCTTTTCATATATTTGCCTGACCTACTCCACTAATTCATGTATCTGTGGCCCTCTCTCGGCATCCATCCATAACAAATGGCGCTATACACCGTTGGACATGACCCGCGGAGATATGTGTGTGCATGTGTGTGTGTGTGCACGTTACCAACGGATGCTTTTAACGATCAGTCATTTTAATCAACACATGTGACCTTTTAAAAGCCATTATGACAAACAGATCAGCCATGAAAGCCGGTGACCTGGTGTGTGGCCCCGGGACGTCAGGCCGCTGCTTCCCAACGTGACCCCTCCCCCCACCCCCTCCTCTGCCATCACACACATCCACACACACACACACACACAGAAATCCCAGCACGGACTTTGCACAGGGACACAGTGAAACCATAACACTGCAATCAACTGACAAAACTGATTAAGATTAAAAGCTGAAATATACTATGTGATTGTATTTGAATTTGAACTACTATGACATTAAGCACACACCACCATGAAACGCTAATTGAACTTACCTTATAATATCATCTTTTTATTGCACAGGTCAACTTAGGTAAAGTGAAATAAAATACCTTCTAATTAGTGATTCGCTGCAAATTCATTTAGCTCAATGAGCGGAGAAAACTAATAACATTGTGCATTCAATTTCTAATCTAATTTTTCTGCACTACATATGGAATTACTGAACTGCATGGGGAGGGATTGGGTGGCGCGGGCGGTGGTGGTGGGATGAGGAGATAAACACTTGGTCATTAGTTCTAAACAAGGACTGAGATTCATTAGGATTCACGGGAAAAAAAAAGTTTAGATAAACTTTAGGGGAGAAAAGAGAAATTGTAATTAGACACGAAAATATTCCTAAATAATCAAATCACATTTTGTACTCGTGCCTTCAGAAATTAAAATTAACTGAGTTCATATATCAGTATATCTCTTAAATGTTTTCTCTAATTTAAAATGCTGCCGGAACACCAGTCCCCAGAGACTGAGCAGGGAATCCACTAACTAAGACTGCTATTACTCAGAATTTTCTCTGTCTTTCAGTCTCCAGCTACTAGTGCCTTTGTCTGTCAGTCTGAGGCCTGCATGATGGATGGTAAAACGTGGTTGGATATGAGGGGCTGGACACGAGGCAGTCCTCAGTCTGGGGTGCACGCCTACAAATATGGTCTCAGTTTCGCCAATGGATGCTCAACAACGAGTATACAAGGTGGTTTTTGATTTTAAACCTGAATCCAAATGTGCTACATGAAAAAGAATGTTACCATGTCTGTGGGATCGCACCTTTCAACCATAAGTAAACAGACACAAAGAGTGATGAAATGATCAATCAGCAGAGCACCTCGTACAGGGCCAAACGGTTGATTCAGGTGAAAGGGAGTGAGATCGGTGCAGGAGAATAAGATCCCATGTTACATGTCGTGTATAGATCAGTGGTTGGGCCTTTTCCTCTACCACGGTTCAGATTACATCACGATCATCACGCTTCCTGAGTCCAAATTCCATAACTACACTGACTTTAAAATAATGTAGTAAATAATATTCCATATAAGGGCATCGCTTAGAAATTCAATAATATTAACAATTATCTTCAGATTAGAAAATTAGATAAATGTGAGACTCCTTATAAAATCTTTTCTATTGGAGCATAAATAATTACATTTCTGTAAATGGCTGGAGGTTGAGAGCCACTGAGAAACTGGGGTGACACCTGTGGAAATGCAAAGTTCAAATAAAGTAAATGGGATATGAGTGCAGAGCGCCACCTCAACAAATGCCTGCGCCTACACAACATAAATCAATTGAGGAAATCTACAAGGCTGTCTATCGCAAGATAAGTTTGAGCCAGCTCTGTACCCCCAACTGACACAAACCTCTCAGCCGCAATCTGCAAAGGGAGAGAGGGACAGCCCTCAATCAATAGTCAGCCTCAGCCAACTCCTGCTCCCCCAGCCCCTCCCAGGGTGAATGCTAAAGTGTGTATGTATACCGCCTGCAAACACCCCATTACTCAGACACTTACAGCCAGTCGTCCTGGCAGAATCCATCAGACTGTTCTGTTGAAGATAATGATAATTTCATTGATGGCGTCACTCGTCTAAATTACATGCTTTTCCCAAAGTCCTAGAAAAAGAGGATGGGCGCTAGTTCCAGTTTCCAGTCCTAAACTACAGATTACGCCCACCATCGCGTTGTTAGAAGCTTTGAGAGATTCTCTGAATCACACTAGAATCTGTAGATGGTGGCACATGGAAACATGACCACATTACCCCGTTAGGAGTGTAGAAGCCTCATTTACCAGGTTGTAGTAATTTTGCCATCACTATTTATTTAGAATGGAGGTGAATAAATTTCTATATTCTATATTTTTTTCCCCATGGAGCCTGTATGGTGGAATTTAAATTGTCCTGTTTGTGTCCATCTTGTGTCCTTGTCATCTTTATTTGAATGTTTTGTTCTTCACAGTTTCGTCCTTATAATCTTTAACTCTTGTTACTTTTAAAATGTTATGCTATTGATAGTACGCTTTTAGTAACCATCTCAAAGTGATGAAAAATAAAATAAAAAGAACACAGGATGGAGGGTTTCTGTGTGCCAACAGGCCCACTACATGTGCAATTTTGCCTGTGTATTTTTAACTCTCAGCTTATGTACAGTACATACCAAATTCATCATGTCTCACAATTTCTTCTTTGTGCACAGCCGGTCATAATCTTCTTTTCAAAGGTTTTTCTTTTGGCCTTTGAATTTTTGTGGAGATACAACTTTCTCTTGTGTGATATGTACAAATTTGCAATTAATCAATGACCTGTAAACCAACTGACATATACAATGAATTGGGGCCTTGAGGCACTTGAGGGTCTTGGGGCTCCCAGGCAGAAGGCTTCACTTGTTTAGCCCGGAGCTCCAGTCTTGTGCAGGATAACAGCTCACCCATTTGTCGGCTCTGCCACCCACTGCAGGCTGATCGCTACAAGCCAGAGCTGTAAGATAGTGTTGCAGTCTGATGTCCCACACACCAGGACAGTATTACTGAGATGGATCTTTTTTTCTTCACACTGATTATGAATTTAAATCTGAAATTGTGAGGGAAACCCACTCAGGCCTGTGGTAATTTATTAGACTTAGCAGTGTGTATTTTTAGCCTCTAACAGCGGCTCAGGGCTTTGCTCCAGCAGACGCGAATACCTACAACAACAAAATAAACAGGAAATGTTTGCTGTCTGCTCTACCTCAGAAACACCCTATCGTCACTTGGGAAAACAAAATGTAAGCAATGTCTGTTTGTGTTTGGTATGTAGGTAAGCACAGGTCTAACACAATATTGCATAATGTCTTCCTTATAAATAACTCCATTTGAAATGTGATCCACCGTATTGCACACATGTCGAAAGCGCATAAATCCATAATTGATTGGGAGCGTGAAGGGAGGCGTTTACATCTCTGTCCACTATAAAATGCTGCAGTACTACAAAGTTGTAATTCCTCCAAAGGTTATTTTAGGAGGCAAGGATAAAAAGTAGAGGACACTGTTTACTGATTCATGCTTCTAGATGAAGTGTCATTCATAACTGTGGTTGGTTTGTATTTTTCAACAACACACAAACTCATGCATTTGTTAAGTGCAAGTAAAATTAGAGGTTTTTCCTTGTCCTGGGCTGTTGTACCAGGGGACTGTAAAATTGGATTAGTCATCAAGCTTCACCTGATGAGATTCTAACACTTCATTTGATGGGAGTGAGGAAAGAGGGGGAGTAAAAAACAAGTGATGTCGATTCCTGCTTTCCCTCCCAGAGCTTCCTCATCTTTTTTTTTCACCTCAAGGATCAGAGTTTGACTCTGAGTCTTAAAAATTAATTCTGGGCTTAACATAACACCCACATGTTCTTACTGTCTGTAATTCTCCTGGCACCAAACAACAGATAAAAAAAATGGAGCATCAAACCAGCACATCCGCTACAGAGCCTGTGGCCATGCAGGGTTTGTTTGCGTCATTGTTCCAGAGGAACCTTTATTTCACCTCCCACCATTACCACCACCTCCTAAGCAACCTCTGCTCTCTTCACGGGAGTCTGAATAGTTCTGTGCGTCAAGTTAAGATTTCAGCATAGTGGATATTTGAAATGTCAGGACATTTACTCTGCTTATGTGTGGTAGATTCAACTTCCATACCGCCAGGCACATTCCTGAACGGCTACATGTATTATTCATTCTGGGATGTATACGAGGGCCAGTCCACTTGACTTTATTAACGCCCTGTAAACAGCGATGCACTAAATTGAGGTGTGTCAGAAGCCTGCTGTTTGGCCAGCCTGTAGCCATGACAGGTTGGATGGGTAGTAACGGTGAGCCGCGAAGCAGCCCCAGACAACCATTAAAATGTACGACCACCATCTCCTCTGGCCAGGCAGAGGATCAACCCGCTTACCCACAACCTGTTCTACCCCCAAACAATCAAGAATAAGATAACACCTGCCAATTCACCTGTCACCTGTCTGCACCAGCACGCCTGTCACCTCCATCAGCTGGGACGAAGAAGGCTATCACCTTCACCATCAGCTGTTGGGATTCTGATACTGTCGGTCATTACAATCGACGCTGATGTTCACAGCAGACACCCTGAGCAACCGCAACTGTGCACCCAGGCCCCCGAAAGGTAAAAAATATGATTTTTCTTATGGTATGTTAAATCCATATAGTAATTTCTGATGGTCTAATTGGCCCGGGGAGTTTTTATTCTATCTATTATTATGAGGAGACCCAGAGGATCAGCTTTATTGGGTTTATGACAGCAGCGAGAAAATATACTAGCATAATTCCTGACACACTTTTCTTTTTTTTTTTTGATTGTCGTACTGTAGCTGCTTCCTCTTTGAGGTTTCTTAGGCTTTATGAGGAGTCGGAGACAGCCATGATGTGAGTCTCAGCTAACAGCTGAAGCCATTTCTTAAAATCATGAGAAGAGCCAATTATATCACAAAGAAGAGGCCTCAATATCTTATATCTATTTTGGCATCATGCAGATTTTAGACTTTATTCTTCCTCATTGAACTTGGTTCGTATTCTTGCTTAATCATTTGGATGTAAAAGAAAACAAACGATACTCTTCAGATTTAGGGCTGCAAAAAGTATTAATGTCAAACTGCTTTTGATTTCCTTTATGAAAGAAAAGAGAGGAAATTATAAAAGACTCTTCCATGTTTAATATTTTCTGTTTGTTTGTTTTTACTTGAGTTAGACGCATAGATCATTCTGACAATGACTGGGGACGGATCATGTTAGAGTGACTTGTTCCCTTGAAATTGTTGCTGTGCCATGATTAGATTAGATTTCTGTATGAGCTCCCAGTCTGCCATATTGAAAACACTATATACAGTATAAAAGCCGTGATGCATGCATAAAGGACGATGCAGATGAAGGAGCATTGGTCTGAAGTTCTCTTTTGTAGCGTATCAATAAGTGGAATCAAAAGAATGTTTCTTAACAAATGACCAGTTCTTTACAAATTTGGAGCTGGTTCCAATTGAAGATTGGAAATCAATACTCCCATATTACCTGTCAGAAAAAACTGGAAGTAAGGCTTGTGGTATTTTCTGACATGAATCTCAGCCTTGTGTTAAACCTCATAACAAAACAACAGCACAATCACAGACTCACCTCAACCTCTCCCTTTTGACAATATTTGCAACACTTCTGCTCTAACTCAATTCCCAGAAGGTTCTCTCCTCCTCAGCCTCTCATATTGGCCTCTTAGTATGTAGGTCGCAGGATCAAAAAGTCAAAGCCAAAAGCCAAAGCAATTAAAGCATCTCCTCCCTAAAGAGCTTAGGTTGATCTGCAGCAACGCGGTGGGCCCTGTTTAGGTGCGCCGGTCAGTTGAAACACTGTACGCTTCTGGACATACAGTTTGGCCCTGCCATTAAGGCAATTCATTTTGTAAAAGGATGGCCATCATAATTTATCTGTTTTAAGCTGCAGTTGAGTACTTTCCACATCCATCTTGGCACGACTAGAATTTCAAAAGCATCTGTGAACTGTGTCGAGACCCGCTGAGATGATTGCAGTGGTTTTCATAGTCCCTGTGGCGCCTCCTGACCTCCCAAGTCTGTAATCTATATTTTCAGAATAATACAGAGAACTAGATGTTCACAAGTACAACCTCTAACTACTCTACTTCAAGGTACTGGAATGTCTAGCCACTCTGGAGCTTGGAGAAATAAAAGCTGCTCATTATAAGCAGCTTCAATTTATTCCAGCACTTCAGTTATCAAATCAAAATAATACGACTGCAAAAACACATGCCAAGTGTGAATATGTTCATTAGTTATATCATGCAGTTAATACATCTTACAGTGGAAAACACACATGTTCATGCACACACACATTGCACGTGACAGGAGCAAAAACAAGCCAAGAGACAGACAAACACAGAGCATATGCTCCTTCCACAATGATCAGTGACCTCCCAGACTCGCAACACAGTGCTAAATGAGCAACTTTCCTCTGCGGAGTAGTCAATAACCACACAGCCACAACGATCGTGTCAGTGTCCAGCCTGGCCAACATCCCCCGTAATTAATTAGTTCATGTCTCCTCCGCTCAGAGAGAGAGGGAGACAGCACAAGGCATATGTACTCATCCATTACATGTGCTATCCAGGGGTCAGTGGCCCTGGCAGGAGCAGTCGGCAACAACGTCTGCAGACTTCAACCCAGGCCCATTTTAGAAAATTGCCTTTTGGGTTAAAAAATCGTGCCTCCTGGCTGTGTCAGTCAAAGACAATTTGATTAATATCAATCAGCATTAGAAGACAGCGGATCTATATGCCGGAGGACAACTTGTCCAGAAGAAACACCAGCCGGCCTGAGTGGAGTCTCTGGGCTCAGGAAGGTTGGAATGAGGCAGCGGGCCAGTGCCTTCAGTCTCTCAGAGCGGGCCTCTGCTTTTCCATCTCTGTCTCAGTTTTTCACTTCTTTCTCAACTCCAATCAGTCCTGCCTATCCCCACATCACCATCCTGTCATCTCCACCAATACCAATCCCACCGCCCCTGCACAATACCCCCCCCAACGATCAGCAGACCCTCTCTCAAAGTCTCATATCACCCTATGTGAAAAAAGCCCTATCCCTGGGTGGGGAGAGAATCAATCTCTGCTCGCTCTGTGGAATCCCTGACGGTCAGATACCAGGAGGAGGGAGGAGGAGGAGGAGGAGGAAGAGAGGGAGGGGGTATTCAGCACATCAGTCTTCCCTCCGGTCACATGCTGCCTTTTTGACTTTGCGCTGAGTCAGGATAAACACTAAAGACAAAAGCCGACCCCCCCCTCCCTCCACTCCCCCGATCACAGAGCATTCCCTTTATCGATTCCCACCGCAGCTGCCCTCTGCGTCCGAACAAGGAAGAGGAGCGCAGCACATCTGTATCAATCTGTATATTCCTATAAGTCTGCACTTTGAGCATCTGCGTTGTCTGTGTGGGGTAGCATTTTAATCAAGGCCTGCACATCAGATTAATGGAGAAATTTGATAAACGTCTCGTATTCGCAAGCGGAATTTTGCCAACTCAGGACTTCAGCTCCGAGCAATGGGGAAATGAAGAATTAGAGCGGAGATGAGAGAAGTGAGATGTTTGAGGTCATCTTTTTAAAAAATGACTTTTAATCAGAATTAAAACCGTCTGCAATATCCCAGTGATGATTTCATTACCGGGGAATCAAGATGTCATCCATTTTGAGGACGGGACGTCAGAAGTTTTGGGACTGGATCACGAGTGGCTTTGCAAAAATTTGGAGCAGCTGCTAGCAGAACTAGTCACAGTCATTAAGACAGACAAGACAGGTCTCATAAAATATTCATGTTTTAAATTTTCTCTCTGCAAAGTGAGCCTTCTCACATTTAATTTTTAATGAGCATTAAATATTCCCAACAAAAACTAATTGACATCCCTTTAACTAGCAGGGTTAAGACTACGTAGAGTAATTGAGTTCACCGACCGTATCTGTCTTGAGTCAGTATAAACCTGTAAAAATATGTTCATCTGCATGCGCCAAATAATAAAACCTCACCGTGACCAAGTGTCATGAGTCAGATGAGAGGAAAACACAGCAGAGAAAGGAAATTTACTGCAAAATACAGAAGCGGAGGAACGAAAACACATGGAATCAAAAAACAAACTCTTCCTCTGCGTACAAAAACATACCTCCAGTTTCCATTATGGTTTAAATGGCTGCACACAACACTGGGAGGATGGCAAACTTTCATAACAAATATAGATTGGTTATTTTCTCGCTCTCTTTTGACATTGTCACAAAGCTGGGATAATATTGATGGTGAAATTATTCTATTTATTAAGTAATCTTTGCGAGGCAGAGTTTCAATCGCGCGCTGGTTCCACGGGCTACCAAAGTGGCACTTTGCGGGCACATTGAACCGTGTCACCGCTAAGCGAGGCTGACACATGGGGAGATGAAAGTCTTGTCATTCATTTACCAGTGACAACCTGTGTATGCTAATGTCCAAGCATCTTTAGCTCAAGAGGGAGGACAGTTCTGCTCGTGTCGGCGCACAGTCGGGCCTGAAGGGAAATCTGCATGGACGTACAGTGCAGCCCCGCCGCGTGCCTCGTAACAATAGAAGACACTGATAAAGCATATGGGTCATACGGTAATGGAAACGCATGCTGCATGACTAAACTGCAGGTCAGAGCTGGATTTTTAGAAACACGCAGCTGTGCATGTGGTGTAAGATGCTCTGCAGCATTTTCTTGTCTTCACTTGTTAATTAAAATGGCATTCAGTTAAATTTGGTGTTATTTTTTAGCATTACACAAGATTTTGTCAAGTGCTTGTCCAGTCTGCTGCACATATCTCATGACTGTTTGTCGTTATGTAACCCACATTCATAATTCAGTTCTGTTAAACCAACACATTTTGTTGGTGTGAGCACATTTTGAAGATACAGATTCAGTTTGAAAAATAAAGACGCAGCCTTGGTGGAAGTTTCTACACACCACATTGTATACACACAACATCTCTATTTAAAACCAAACAACCAACAACAGCTGTTTCTAACATCTAATTCACATTTCTACCAGTAAGATTAACATCAGACTGAAGCTACTGTATATGATGATCAAAGTGTAGATTTCTTAAAATGTGCTCTAAACTAACACGCCTTTTACATTAGAACATGATAAAGCAGTCTTCCTGCTGCACACATCCTGGTGTTACATGGTGCTAAAAAGTCTCACACGCCACATGAGGAATTATTTATTAACGCCGAAATGCAAAGTGCACACGCTGTTTATTGTTTGAGATCACCATATTTCACATCATCTTAAAAATAAACAAGGCAGCGCTGAAATCTCCATGTTCTGTTAAAGTCTCGATGATGAGAAACATTCAATACAGCCGCCTCCAGCCAAGGTCTAGTGCCCGTCACCTGGCAACCGAGCCAAATACTAAATTCTTCAAATGCCACGCGTCAATAGAATTCGCCTTTGAGCGGTATTGACTTACAGTTAGCTTTTCAAGTATTCACAGGGCCCATTTAGAGGGCAATAATTGCATAGTATGGATCCCTGTTTGTTCAATGAATTCATCGGGTGGATTGATACGTTCGATGGGCGGATGATGTATTTAGTGATTAATGTAAAATCTATCACATACCCGCTTTCCAGGGGTCAGTGGACTTACCTTTGTACTGAACAAAAATAGACTTTGGCTTAATGAGTTTACTAACTCTTATGTCAAAATGAGGCGACGTACTTCATTAGAGGGCCTCTTATCTAAATGTCTGATCTCTAACCTGCCAGCACACTCAACAGGCACACTGAGAAATGGAAAAATATGGAGTAGACATTATATTGACGGTCGTCCATGGGAATGACTTTGAACCAATGCAGATGAGTAACTTTACTGAAAATTACAGCCATCATTGTTTCTCTCTCATTCCCATTATCCAGTCATGTAATCCGAGTTGATTTTGGCCCTCGTTCTGTCTGAAACCAACGTTCTACAATTCAGTGAGACATGAGTTATTACCTGAATATCATGGCTCAGTGCCTCCCTGTTTGTACTTGCAGCAGCTAATAGCTAAAGTGCAGCACTGAGGTGAATTTCAGGATGTGTGCATCTTCCCTTTTTTGACCAAATCAACAGTACATTTCTCTAAGTGTAACCGCTCTCTAATTACCAGCTTAGATCGACCCCGGTTAATAAAACAGTCCATTTGATCTGGTGAACCCGTTCGTGTTTTGGCTCTGAGCTACAGTGTGTGTTGATGTCGTGATCAGATGTATCGAGGCAGACACCTGACATGCTGGTGTTACTTTCACAGCAGCTGTCACTGCGATCTGTCAGTGATTGACTCGCACCAGATCTGCGTTCAGATTAATATTTCATCTCTCACTTAATAGAAAAACAGATGTTCTGCAGCCGTGTACACTGGGAAATATGCTGGTGGTAATGTATGCATTACTTACAGCCAGCTAACTAAATTTAGAATGAAATATGCATCTGACAGATGCCTCACAATCAAGTTCCAAAAGCCTATAATGGGATATCGACAGATTTCATTTATACAGGGCAGACTGACCTCATTGGGGGAACTAATAAAACTTTTGGTACATTCAACCGGAAAGATGCCCTGGCTGTATTTCAGTCTTAGGCAGCTCTCTGGGTGCCCTTTAAAGCATTGACCTCTTCACAGAGTGAGGGCTCCTATGTGATTAATACTGCTAGGCATTTATTGGCACGCAAGGCACTTTTACCAATAGGTCACCTGCTTGACCTCAGCGCGAGCACGGGGATCGAAGCCGAGTGGACAGGAAACTATATGGCTTAGAGTGGTAACAACAGGCAAAATACTAAAAAGGCATCTCAAACTCATAACCATCCCACTCATATAAAGCTATTTGGGCACACACACACATGCACACACATACATACAGATCCTTAGTCTCTATCACATTCACCAAGACCCACCCACACAACACACACAGCCTGGGGCATAAAAGGTTTCTGCGGCCAAAACACAAACAAACTCATTTGTAACCTGCCATGACACACTCCAACACACTCACACACACACACACACACACACACACACACACACACACACATGCGCACAACAGAAAGGCAAAGTAACATTATCCCTCTGTGCAGCTGGATGGATCAGACTGTTTATCAGAGGCTCTCCACCAGCACACTGTAAGAAGGATCATAATGTCAGCAATCGATTCCATGGCAATCAATACAGATACCTATTCAGATACCTATTGATGCAATTTAACAGGAATATTAGTCCAAGCTCAGGTAAATGTCAGGAGTTCTGCTAAACAGTGTAAACAGTGTCTCCAGGTCATAATTGGACTGAGAGGTGGCTAAATGACACCGGCGGTTACACAGAGTTAACTTAAGTGAACTAAAATGGTGCTCGATGACAGAAAAAAAAAAAAGTTAACAGTTTCAAAATAGCGTTTTTTTTTCTTCTGTATCAGGTCAACAAGCTTCTTAAAATAGGATACGATTTGTCTTACATAAAGCAGGATAGATGGAGCATCAGAATGAGAATAACAAGCAATCGAGAAATGGCGATGCAACACAACAGCATATGCACTCTCTGGTTTATCAGCAGTAAATAGCCAGTGCCATGTTCCCATGCTCCTTAATCATACTGATGCATGTACACAAAAAGCACAATAATGTACAGGCACACGCGCGCGCACACACACACACACACACATTCTTCTCCTCTATCTTCCACAAGCAGTTGAAAACGCGCACGTGCAACACACACACGCACTCATTCGCACATATTTTCCGAGACCAAAGGAAGAGCTGACTGCAACATTTTTCTCCACTTCAAAAAAGTAGCCAGTGTCAAAATGATAAATGAGGGATCATGAGGGAGAGCGTGCATACTTACATTAGACTGCACAAGAGCTTCAAGAGCTGCAACAGCATGGGCGAACGCTGGTTTCAGATGGTTTCAGCACTGCTTTAAGGCGGCTGTTATTACACAGAAGGAGCCGACATGCAAATTACACGCCACGACAGTGATTAGCAATGTGAAATTACTATCAACATAACAATAACGTTTTCAACACAACGGGCGTGCCGGGTGTGTGACCTGACATTACGAGCAGGCTGGATGGGGGGAAATGTTGTGTTCCTTATACAGGTGTTGGCTGGTAAAAGGTTGATTGCTAATTTCCCGGAGGTGAATACAGCTCACAGATGTGTGTGGAGAACATCTGATAGGCCTTCAGACTGCTGATGCAGGGCGGCGTGGGGATATTTTCAAACATCATTTATAACATCATTTCAGCATCAGTTACAAAATGGCGGTGGGAAGATTGATGGGTGGCGAGGGCTGGTTAATATGCGTGATTGGAATGATACACGAACCGTGCTGTTTGTTGTTGCAAGAGTGACGGCACACATACTGAAAAGACACGCTCTCGGATTTACGGGATCAACATTAATTCCAATAAAGCGGATATTGACATGTAAGCATTTCTGTCTGTCTGGGTTTTTTTTAAATGATTACAAATGTGCATATGGTAACAAATCAACATTTGTTTAGTATGTGCTTTTTTTTGCATGTCCGTGTTATGACTTTCAATAAAAAATGTATATCTGGTCAAATGTCATTTCAGTTTTATTTTGCCTGCCGTGTAATCACTTTTTTTATCTTCCGCTTTTTGCTTTTATGAGAAGATTTTGGTTCCAGCAGCAGGTTGTAAAACGCATTATAAGGTTTGCTTACAACAATACTGTAGCACTTCTCCAGATAACAAAAGAAAGGAAAGCCCTTGCAAAGTTACTGCACGGGCACTGCCCAGCACACCCTCGGATCAATTACAATGTAATTACAATAGCAGACAGAAATACAACCTGGGTCTGTGCTCTGTCTGCACTGATAACTGATAGATAAGCACCTGAGGGATGGCTGAGAGAAGCACCTGGCCAGAAACACATCTCAATGCTGTCAATAAATTACTCTGCTGGGACCGTTCTTTCCTGGGTAAGGCTACACGATCGGCGGGCACCAGCCACATCCCAAACTCCTGTGCAGTCCATCTAGCTGTCCGCTGGGAGAGACAAGCGAGGAAGAAAAAAAAAAGAAGAAAAAAAAAAGCAGCAGTTTCGGATACTGCGGTAGAAGAAGAGGGCCTGGCTTTCCACCATCCCCCCCACCCACCGCCACCACAACCACCATGCTCTTGACTTCCTGCAAGCCCTTTGGTAACCCCTGCAAGTCGGTGCAATTTCAAAACTCTGATCAACCCTCCTCTTATCAAGAAGCACTCACAGCTAAAATGTGTGACACTTATGCAGATGTGCCAGTGATCCGCAGTCAAAAGGATGAGCGGAACAGCAAATTTCGCTTCAGAGAGTGTACAAAGACAAAGAGATCAGCGATAAGACAGAGAAGTGCACCCATATCGACTGCTGTCAGTTAGGAGCATGTTAAGGAGTGTATTAAGGATTAGAGGGGATTAGTCATATCAGATCACTAGAGGGTTATCAGTGGTCGCAGCTCCACAACGAGGAGCTCCCGGCCGCTCTGAAACAAGCACCCCACCATCCTTGTATAAGTCTTAATATTAACCCATTAAGCTGGACGATTTATGAGTTTGGAAAAACAATTAAGCCTGTGATTTTTATTAGGAGCTTGATTGAGTGCCTCCTCCCTGGTGTCTCGACACTACCAAAGTTTACCCCCTCCAGAGAGCGGAGGCCCGCTCCAAATATTACCGTGATTTAAGATGCAAAACCAACACACATTAAAACAGCTCAGAGCTTATTCCATGCGCGCTTCCACACAAAACCAATTTAGTTTCCATTGATCGCTTTTCAAGCAATTAGATTTCCATTGATGGAAAAAGTAGAGGCTGCTTGTATGAGACGGGGAGGGTCAGTGGTTGGGCGCTGTGATTTGCACGTTTATTCAGGCCGTTTGACCACCTCCTCTAACCCCTGACAGATCCCTGGCTCCTTCCCTCCTTCCCCTCTACCCCTTCCACGTCCCCACCTTCCGGACAACAAATAATTCACCCAGCATGAAAAAATGCCTGGCGTCAGATTATATATCCGTCTTTATTTCCGATATTGCCTCTTTGTTTCTGCAAACTTGGCTGATTTTCTAAATTGTGGAGTATTGACTGTTTCAGAGCCTGACCAAGCGAGTCTGATGTAACACATTGGAGGTAATGATATCCCAGCGACGGGAGAGGGAGAGGCAGTGGCTGGGGCAGCACTGGACGATGGCCAGGCTCTGTAACCATTAGTCTCCTCAGGAGCTGGAGTCTGTTCTGTTCCAGCGCGGCAGGGCTTTGCCATCAGCACAAACGGTAACCCAACTCAACCAGTGAAACCACCAGAACCCCTCCCATGTGCCCGCCACAGACAGAAACGCCATCAAGAATCACTTCCTTTCATACAGCCAAGGTCATTCCTCGTCTTTCTGGAAAAATTTGCAACATACTTAATCCTGGACTGTCAGCTGAGGCTTTTTTAAAAGTGAACGATTCCATATTCAAAATACGTTGTAAAGGTGAAAGGGTGAAAAGTAGATTCAAGGTATAAAATAGGAACACTGAATGCCATTAATGTGAAAGTAGGGAGTAATTCCCAGCATGCTCCCAGAGGAAATCCACCTTTTGCCAAAGCCGGGGGATTCTGACAAATGCCTTTCTCAACACCAGCAAAGGAGACAAATGTTACATTTAAACAGAAATACTTAATTTCCGCTTTTGGTGACTTGCAGCAGATATCATTAATCAACAGAGGCCTACCACGCTCAGTGAGCCTGCTAAGAACCAGATGATCGCCCTCTTCCACTCAATCCATCAAGTATGATTGGAGAAAGAAAAGGTTCAAAAATTTTGAGTTGCACCCACGCAGGAAGAGTAATTACCCTTGTGCCAGTCGCTGAGGTGTTCTCGTGACACCTCGACCCTCTGTTTATCATGCACCAGATTACTCATGGGGGTGTCAGCGCGGCATGACAGAACCAGCACCTCCACCTATGTTCCCCTCACTCACTGCACCGGAGGGAGGCAAATATGACGTACGAGCGCCCTGAACTTTTAACGAGCAAACTTATCTCGGGATCCAGAAAACATAATGCCCTTCATGTTTTCAGAAAATCTGAAAGTGCTGAGGTCCGAACGTTGAAGGATGGTATCTCTGCTCCATCTTTAAAGACCAATCTGTTGATTTTTGTCATTATCTTGCTCTGTCACATCAACCAATTGTTGTGCCTCAGGCATATTACTCACTGTCTACTTTATGATAATATGCATTGAAATAGGTTTTTAAAGGTGCTATGTGCAGCATTTTGAACATTAATACATCAGTGTCAAATTAATTGTGATGCATTTGTTTACCTCACTTGTAAACAAATGAGACCATTATAGCCTCTAGCTCATGCCACTAAAAGTGTTTGTGGTAGTGGTTCTAAAAGTTAGCGCCACAAATACTTCCTGCTTCTTTAGAGGAAGTTTTTTTTCTCTTCTTCTTTTTGAAGATGAGAAATTAGCAGAAAGTCATTTATTAATCAGGCTGTTCTGGGCTCTCTGCTTACACTGACACCAGTAGGTTTACAGTGTGAACAGACTAACATGGAGGAAGGTGGGAAACCAGGAATAAAGGTCTGTATCAAAAGATCTCGTTCTCTCTGCTTCCCACGAAATCAAGCCCAGTGGTGAGCAGTTGAGGCGCGTCCATTTAGGTTTCACCAAAATATCCACAAATTTGACAAAAGGAGAACACTGATGTTAACATGATTTAATGAGCCCCATGAAAATTTGTTTTGTTTCCTGCTGCAAGAAGACACTAATCACTCTACAGTAAATTAAGTCCTCATAATACCAGCACAGCTTATACAGTATGTGCTTTCATTAATACAAGGTGAAGATAAAAATGAGGGACAAAGCACTAATGAGCTGCTGATTATGCAGCAGAGTCCCTATGAATAAAAACAATACATGGTTAAACTACGATTTTCAAGAAAACTGCAACTTTTGCATTTTTTGAATCCAACGTTGACCTGCTTTCTAATATCTGAACTAAACACCAATAAATTATGTTTTTGGTGAATAAAAATCAAAAAATAAACTGTGTAAAATGACGCATTCAGACTGGATCAGGGCACCAATTTTCTCAGCGATGGCCTCGTTTATTTCTGGTAATTACACCAATTTCCTACAAATAAGGATGTTATGTTTTATTGGTGTTAAAATGATGAATGCAGCATTGTTAATGGAATAAAAAAAATAAAAAAACAACACTAAGGGGATTGATGTTTTTTAAAAAAAGGAAAAGATCAACAAACTTAGAGTTGCATTTAAAATGTCCGGACATGAGGAGAGTCAGACGGGGACGGACGTGCAGAGGCAATAACAGTAAAGCAAACAGGCTGCTGCCTTTGCACCACTGCTTCTTGCCTCCCTAGTGATACATGCCAGAGATAACAGCTTAATTTCAACCTCAGCACTTTTACTGCACTGTCCAAGGCATTCACTGCATCAATGTATCAATGTACCACCATGCTAGTCACTCTCCACTGCGACAACTCACAATTTTTCTATGATGGAAGCTTTCAGAAGGGTGCCACGATTTAGCTCACACACAAGCCGCCCTCCTCTGATGGCTTTGGTCTTCGGAGACTCTGCTGGCTGTTTGTTTCTCGGAGAACAGGTCACAGGGCAGACTTTTGATTGAATCCCCCACACTGTGACGAGTGAAGGGGGCGGAATCTTTCTTGATTTTTTGCTGCAGAGGCTCTTCCCTCTGCAAAACATTTCCTCCTTCACTTTGAAAAGCAGGTGCTGGAGCTACTTCAACGGTCTGAGAGGGGGAAAAAACAACAACATGAAAAAACAACACATGGAGCCTGAGATTCTTCATCTGAAGAGCTCCAGTGACTGAGTCCAGTAAATCTTGCCAGAGGAAGAGGAGAAGGCTTCAGTTGTTTTTCACATTTGATGAGCAAGATCAAATCTACAGAATGATATATTACACCTTTCAATCTACAAAATAATGAGTAATATACTTCAAAAATGTATTTATACTTCTGAAATATACATCAGTTCGCCGCCTTTGAAAGAAGCATAGCATAACTTCCAATGCTTTTTTTCTCCTTTAATTTTAATCAATATTTCCAAAAAAGAAACCGCTGAAAACTAACTAATACTTCTGTTTAAGGGCCACACTGGTGCTGTTCATTTGGAGCTCCTCACAGTCATAAGAGAGGATTTATAAAGAGATAACACTGAAACGACTCCGCTGAGAGTTGACACGTCAGGTCCCAAATCACACGTCTCATAAACATATGTGTTTTTTGCTAAATTTAATTGCAAAACTGTTTATGTTATAAGCCGTAGCTTGACAAAAACCAGAGCCTGAACCAGGGCTATTCTCAAAGCAATTAACGGTTAAATTTAAAATGTGCTAAGATAGATTACATTCATTGCAAATCCTCTGTCAATTTGCATTCATTCTCATGCTCTCAGTGTAGCAGGAGTCTCTGCACATCATGGGGATTTCCTCTGGAAGCCTGGATCTGCGGAGCGTTGACCCCGCGTGGCACCGACGGCGCGGTGAGCATGCTGGACTTTTATTAACACTGACGTAAAAAGAGGCCTGAGCACGGCTGCCCGGGGTGCTGAGAGGACACTGAGGGATCTGGGCACCAGAGGAGATCCACCTTGTTGGGGGCGTCACGGTGAGAAAGCAGCCACGTTACACATCGCCTCCATCTGTAGGGGGTCGTGGAGGGCAGCGTTTAAAAGGGCAAACATGAGTGGAATAAAGAATATGCTTTGTAGCACACTTCTCTGTCCTCTATTAAAAAAAATAAATAAATATTTGCCTGCAGGTGTCTGGGTTGTTGAGGTGCCATTCCACAGGGTTTTCTTTCAAACACAAGAATACCTTTTCTTCATGGAACATATAGCTGGAAAAGACATGCTCTTTTTGGCACTTCGCATGCTCGCCGTCCTCTGTTATGACAGCGGATCCTCTCTCTTAGCTCACACATCTTACACATGAGTAATGATCTTGCAACGTAAAAATAACACCGCTATCCTACACTTTCACATAGGGGAGAGCTGTGGCAGTTCTATGCAGGCATGTCTCCTGTTATCCATAGGGAAGGCAAAATGAAATGTGCTTTTTATCATGTGTCATGAACGCTCTTCACGCCTTCCCTCCCCCCCTTCACTCATATCCATGTTGAACCTCCCGTCAAAAAAATATTGGCAAATGTTGTAATTACGTGCCGAGTATCTGCGGCTTACATGGCTCGAGGCTGGGAGCAGTCCCGGGCCTGATATTTCAGCTTTATCATATTTTAGTTTTATTTGAGGACGGTGGCAGCGCCGTGCCTCCAGTCAGCCATAATTGAAATGAGGGAAGGAAGATGTAGAGGCTGTGTGCCCCACTCCTTGTAATCAAGCCCTTAGTCCTGTGTGCTTTGCCATTTTTCAAAGTGAAATATCCTCGCAATCTTTGTAGTAATACGCAGCGAGTCCTCTTCATGCCTTAGCCCATGGGTAATTAGGCATGAAAAAGTGTACTTTTTACATGCAAGAGCCACGCATTAAGAATGTTGAGGCCACAAACTAGGCCTGGGATGCTGCGAGTCCACTGGAAGCGTTCAATTAAATTCATGATCACATACATAACAACATAAGGCTGGTTTGTTACTAATTTATTATTCTTTTTGTAGCAGGCGTGACATCAGTATTCAACAAGCGATGCCATCGGTTTTCCACATTTGCTGTGTGGGTTGTGTGAGAGTCGTGTGTTGGGAGGTGAATAGTGAAAAAGTGAAGCCGTGGGGACTGATGGAGAAGTTGATGTATGATCCCTGGTGGCTGAGCTTGTTTGAAGCGTGGAGCTGGGCAGGTGATTCGGCGGCGCCGGCTCTTTAAACAGCGTAATGAGCCAGAGAGGACGCTGCCCCCCCCCCCACCCCACCCACACCCGTCTCCCCTCTAATCCCTCCCACCTCCCCTTCCTACTATCAACATCAACAACCAAACCTCTCTCCCAACAGTTCAGGAATATTGTTTATCCACTGCACAAAATCTGGCCTCTAAACAACTGATGGCAAAGTAACTCCATTTATGGAGTAAATAAACTAAATAAACTAACAAAAAAAAAAAGCTATTTAAAGCTCCATTTATCAATATATTGTCCTGTATGAAGCGAAAGAGGCCGCTCACAATGATAAACCCACAGAAAATTCAGCATCTCTGCAAACGTTATCCTCTTTTAGCTCATTGTTTTGGTTGTGAGCTACATTTCCTATGTGCTTCAGTCTCAGTGCTCTCATCAGCCTCTCTTTTTCACAAAGATATATTGGGCTAACATTCATCTGGTGGACATTAACAAGACTCCACCAGAATGACAACGCTGATCTGTGTCTTCCAGATGTCTAAATCGGCAAGTGTTTGCTATGTCAGGGCTATGTGAAGTCAGCTTGTTGTTTTCTGCCCCCTAATGGCAAAAAAAGGAAAAAATAATAATGCAGCTTTAAGTTTTAAGTTAGCTAGCACTCCACGTTAAAGGTGACACTGATATAAACATACAGACTGTGGTTATTTTCAATAATCCAGGTGTAATGTATGACAGGCCACACCTAGTTAAAGATGCTGTATCCTTACCTCTAAAGCAGTGTGCTGCTTCTGTCTTAGTTTAGATGGCCCTGGGTGTTACAAGGTTCAACTAACTATAATGCAGTTATTCTATGACTTATGAACATACCCTCCCCTCTCTCCCTGTACTCCAGTTGCACTGCAGGTAATGGGGGTAGGCGTCCTCAGCCCGGCCTCACAGAGTCGTGTAACACTGCTCCCTACAGTTGCTGTACAAATGCAGCACAACACTCACACTCCACCACCACAATCACAACGTCTGAGGACACTCCAACAGGTATGTACACAGAGAGGTGTTAAGGCGTGGGTATAAAGTGTGACAAACACAAAGTTGGTACAGATACTAAATGTGTTTACATAAATATGACCAACTCAGACTGGTCCTCATGCACAATTTACTGTGTGTCTATTTGCAGACATATTTTTTGTGATGCCGAACATAACACTGCAGCCGCGGCTCGAGGAAGAAACAAAGACGAGGGGGCACACGAGGGAGAAAGATGGGCTGCGGGCCTTCTATGCAGCGTTTCATTGCTGCTGATAATATATAAATGCATGCACACATGGATGCTGCTCGTAAATGAATAAACACATACATCAATTTCAAAATCCAACACATTTGAATTTCAAATGCAGCAGCGCCTTTTTTTTTTCTCTCTCTCTCTCTTTTTTACGATATGTCTCATTTCTCTTGTGGAGATATAAAAGGAGAGGGCTGAGAGGAAAAATTAGAGGGGTGGGAGAGAACAAATGCTGTATGGAATTTGAGATTATGTATTTGGTTTGTGTGTTTCCCTCCTGTTTAAATCAAACGCGTGGGGGCCGTGTAGCCCTGGGCTTGTTGCTGGTGACAGTTTCAGTGTTTCTAGACTTCTCTCCTCCCCCTTTTCAACGACAGTCCTGAATTGAGAAGCGGGGTGGAACGGGGTGTGGGCTTCTGGCGGAGGGTGAATTAAATAGTCACTCTCTCTCCCTCTCTCTCTCTCTCTTGCACTTTCTCTTTTTTTCAGTGGCGTTTAAAATCAATTCATTCAGTGGACTGCTGACACAGCCCGGCCCAGAGAGCCCAGGATTTATGGCTCCCTCTAATGGGCATGCTCTGAACCAAAGCCCTGCCGTCAGCACAATCCTGCCAGCCACCCGTCCGCCCCACTCCCTCACTCCATCTAGCTTTTAAAGACGCAGGCACCCCAGCTCTGCTCCTCCTCCTCCTCCTCCTCCTCCTCCTCCCTTTTTTTCTCATCACCCCTCTGGTGGTGGCAGAAGGGCCTTGAAAACACACTCAAGGCCCCAAAAATTTATAAAGCCACAGTATTAACACAATACAAAGAAAAGGTTCTCTACTATATGGCACTTGTCATCTTCAATTTTTAACATTTTATTACATCCGTTATTAAATCTTTTAGTGCTGTTACAGTGACTAATATCTGGGGAGTTTCTCTGGCCTCGTTCACAGGAAGCTTCTCTAACAAGTGTTGTTTCCCAGAGCAGTGAATAATATCTCTCCATCTATTAATAGATATCTATTAATATGTGCTGTATTTACCACAACAGCATGGGATCTTTTTTTTTTTTGAGCAAGAGCATGAACTATATTATACTGTCAAGTTTAATTTTAAAATACAAACATTTAACATGTGTTTTAGCAACGTAGGCAGACATTTGCTGTTAAAGAGTTTCCATTACGTGTTGTTATCACTGAAATCCAGGCAAAGACTTTCTTACAAGTGAAGCTCTCCAGAGCAGTATATAATATCTCTCTCTGATTATTTACCGTAACTTGCTTAGGATTTTATTTTTCCAGAAGGAAGAGAAACTGTACTACACTATCAACTTCAGTTTAAAACTCAAATTGAATGTGTTTTTTAGTGTTATAGGCAGACGTTTGGTGTTAGATGTTTTCTTAGGATCATTAAAATCTGGGCAAAGCTTTGATAACAAGTGGTGCTTCCCAGAGCAGTATATAATATCTCTCTATCCATTACCCTGTCTGACTAGTGGTGCTTCCTAAGGTCTTCAGAGTGTATATATATTCATATATTCATAACCAAGTGTAGTGTCACAGGATCTGAAACAATTTATGGTGCAAGAGGAGAAAAAAAACTGTGATTGAAAACACTCGCCTATGAACTCAGCCAGTGTAAAGATATATAAAAAGGATCATGGCCTGAATTGCGATGACAACATGAAGTCACTCCTGTGCGACACTTGATTTGAGCAAGTTAGCGAGTCTCTCCGTCTGAGTGAGTGTGTTTCTGTATTGCATTTATGTCTGTGACACTGTCTGTGTACGCTCAGGAAAATACGCTGCGCCGCTGTTGACCCTGTTATATCCTCAGGCAACCCAGTAATTTGCAGACAAATACAGACCTTTGCTTGAGCCCCAGAGCCTCTAACGTACATCCTTCTCCATATTCCAGCTCTGCTCTGCAGCCTGTCAAGGCGTTATGGGCCCTGGATTAGCCTCCCATTATAGCAAAGCTCCAGCTCCCCCTAAAGTTAACCATAACTGACCATTTGGCGTTGCTTCATTATAAAGCCATGCATGTAAAATCAAGTCATGGTCCCCGGCCGTCACATCCAATTTCAAAATACAATCCCCACCCCCCCTCCTCAGAATCTCCATCTTTCTCTCTTACTTAAGTTCAACCTTCTCCTTGTTTCATAAAATATGATCTGATTAAAATAGATTACACACCTTGTTAGCAGAGCGTTTCATATTTGATACTGTGGTGCTTTAAGACAGGCAACCTCCTCCATGATTCAAAGAGATTGTGGCCTTGTTCTCAGGCCTATTTGTTTAATAAGCTCTGCTACATCAGTGGGCCTTTTAAGTGAACACACTCCCCTGGAGCAAAGGCAAAGATCAATACCCACACCTGTAAAAAAAAAAAAAAGAAAGAAAGAAAAAAATTAAACAGATAAAAAGAAAAAAACAGGAATGACGGCCAAGGATTTTCTCCTTCGGAGGAATAAAAAGCGAAATAATCAGTAACAATCCTACTGTACGAGACGAAATCCAAAACAGGAAGCAGCTTTTATGTACTGACCTGTAGGGAGAGCTACAGGTCAGCCGTGAAATATTCAGCAGCGATTAGTCCACAGCAGCTTAAACTAAGGCTTTTCCAATGTCTCGATCATGAGAGACTGGTATGCAAATGGGATATTCTAAACAGAAAGAAGAAAGGCAGAGTCTTTGAGGGTAAATGAATTCATTATAATCCTCACCTCATCTGCTGACTGATGGAAGACTTCTCGTGTAATCGCTGATGGGGGGAAAACCTTCTACTGTACCGAGGGAGCTCAGATGTGGGGAATAATACTGGGTCATATCGCCTTAAAATGAAAATAATACTCCCCCCATTTACCGTGAACAAAGTCCATGTACGAGGGTAAAATGTAATACTGTGCTTGAGGAATGTAATTATCATTTAGCGAGTCCGTGAGCTGTGTTTGACGGGGCCTGAACTGCATGGAAAACTCATTTTCATTTTTCTTATTATATCATGATTATATAAACATTCTTAACCAGTGGCCACAGCAGCAGCAAATTATTGCAAATTAGCCCCATATTGCCAGTTTTTAGCAGAGGCAAATGAACAAGCACTAGAACTCCAGTGTTTATTCCATAAATCAGCCAAACGCTGCACCTGTTGAGAATGTAAATAGCTGAGGCTATTTGATTAAACTCTTACATCAAAACATTTGAAGAGCACTTTCTCTCTCTCTCTCTCTCTCTTGTTGTTTTTTTCTTGTTTTTTTAGTTGTTTATCTTCCTGTTTTCTTCTCTGTGTTAAGTTCGTTCTCTCCTCCTACACCCACTGCAACTGGAGTTTCAATGGGCGGTGACGAGGGAGACATAACACCCACCAGCTATACGTGGGGGCACGGGAGGTCCATCATTACCAAGCCACAGTGGTGATCATGGCAATAATATAGAACTATAACCGAGCAATTAGACTAATGGAAAACGTCCCTATTTCTCCCGGTGTGCTGCAGCGAGACGCGCCGCGTGCCCCGCGGGCCCCCCCTGGAGATGAGGCTGGAGATGTGAAGTGGAGAGGAGGTAATGGCGGAGGCCCATTGATCCTCACTGCCACCTGCTATATGGCTCCGTGGAGGACGGATGGGGAGGCAGAGGGCTCCATCTGGGGAGAGATCACGCCGGCTTCTGGGCTCTCAGGCATATGGATAAGAGTCTTTCTCTAGTCTTCCGCTACTTAACCAGCACACATTAGCACAATATGGCCGGATAGGGGAGAGTAAGGCGTGCATACATACAGGCTTTATTACAGTGAGGGCACATCCATGGCGAGAGGGTGTGAAGCCGTTTCTTCAAACTCTGGAGCGTTTGGCTTCTTGGGTGAGGCCAGGTGAGAACAGGACCGCTCAAATAATCACACTGAAAATGCCAGTCACACTTCCAAATGAATGAACCGAGCGTTAGAGTGAAGAAGGGATTTAAAACATCTACAGAAAGCAATTCAAAAATATTTACATGTAACTGAGGAAGACTTCAAGCAGCCGTGTGAAAATCTGACTGCTGGGTGTCGAGAGCAAAGGTTGACGCCGTGAGACGCGGGGATGGCGGTCGTATTTGTCTAACCCTGATTAGGATGTTTTTGTGCTTAAACTTGACCAAACCTTAATGGCAGCAGTAGACAGAAAAATCTAATAAGAATCTGTAATATGGGTAAAAATACTTGAACTTGATGGTAACGTGTATGAACATTGGAAAAACCACAGACATGTTCATCATGTTCAGAATCTAAAAATCAGCACTGGATTATTGTATTTCATAAATAAATTACTTTGGTTTAGGCTGTACTACAGCTGATTGACAGTTGTCTTCTACACTACAATATTTTTCAGATTTTGAAACTGGAAAATGTTGTTGTTGGCTGCTCTGGAAATATTAGTTCTCACAGATGATACACCAAAATTGGCTTTTAAGTGAAGGAGTAAAAAGAAAATAGGTAATACAGTCACAGATCATGCTTCATTTTATATCAGTACCTGGTGATAATATTTGTTGATGAGGTTTGGGAAATTTGGAAACAGGGAGACACTAAAATATACCATAGTATGTGGGCTAAACGGATACTCAACTGGAAATCAGACATTTTAATTCCAAGCTTTAGTTCAGACAGAGTGAACCTGAAATAAACTTTTCCACCGTGGCTCAGTCAGAAGCAAACATACCTGAAGTAGGAGTTCAGACACATACAGACAGACAGACAGACAGACAGGATCTACGGTGAACAACACATAGACATGAGGGGTTTGTTCAGAGACTGACCTGCCCAGCTGGGGGTCTCCATGTACAGGTAAAGCCGGTCGGGCTGAAGCTGGGTCACTCGACTCGCTGCTGCTGCCACAGGTGCTGATGAACCCTGCAGCAAGGTAACAAACAAACAAACCAAAAAAGAGCTGATGTTAGAACTGTCTGCAGCAGAAAGAGGAGAAGTGTGTGTTAGTTATACAGTCGATAAAATAACAACTTCAATTATTTACAATTCGGTAGCAGAAAATGCTAAGCATGTTTACTCAAGTACAACTTTGAGATACAGAATTTGTACTTTGAGTTTTTGTACATGAAATTCTGATAGCTCAGCGTTTTCAGAAATTCTCTTAGTTGAATGTCAACATTAACAGGCACTAAAAGTTGTGTAGAGAACCTCTCTGAAGTTCACAGGCAGCAGGAATCTAACAGGCTAACATGCTAACAGGCTAACCAACACTGAATCCACTCTGCGACACAGCTACAATAAACCCTGACGTGACAGGAGACCTGACCATCTCACTGCAACGACAGGAGATGACGAACATGTATGTGTTTAATTTTGTGAGCGAATGTAACAACCCACATATGTGGCTGTTACACAGCACACACCTTTAAGCATTACAGCATGTTTATGCCTCAGTGTGTGGCTGTTCTCATGCAGCGGGTGGTTTTCTGCTGACTTGTGTATCTTCGCAGGCTTCAGGTTGGCTGTTGCCCAGAAGCCCAGCCGGTGAACCGCAGAGAAAGCGCATTGATTTCATCCCAGCAGAAATCCCTTCTCCCGGTACCCGCCCCCCTACCCCGCCCCGCACCTGATTAAGCATTTGCAGGGAGCCATGCCAACACAATTTGTCATTTATCAAAAGTAATTAAAAGCAATTTCTTTTCTCTTGTTGATTGGGAATTGACTAATTGTTGAGTCTGTGAAAACGGGGGAATAAATAAAACAGGGAAGGATGAATTTTACATAAACTCAGAGGAAAACATAAATGCTGTAAAACGAGGGCCAGACATCTGGCTCTGTGATTTTTCTCTACATGATTATGACTGCAAAACCGAAACAGTTGTTTAGCGCATTCTGATATACAGCCCATAGGCAGTAAATAATATATTAGAAACAGCATATTGACTAGCTGACTTAAAAGGGTGTTTTCACTTCATGTTGTGTGAGCACAAGAGTGGGAGGAAAATACAAACACTGGTTGGTTACTTGTTAACAGAAAATGAAAAACGCTGCTCCCACTTGTGCCAAAAGAGATGTTTGAGCCGGTAAATACCAACGTCTCAGTCTGAGAGGGAAAACAAGAAGATAGAAGGTACAGTGGAGAGAAGGAGAGGAGCTGGAGCCATCCTACAGCAGAGGTTACAGTACGTCTATCCAATGAAACCAAGCAATACCATTTCAACATTATCGGTAACAACCTCTGAATGCACCATTACCTTCTATAAGGGCAGAATGAAATGTCAGAATTGATTCGAGAGGGGAGGGTTGAGATATAAGTGGGCAGCTAAGGTGGCCATTTTGTTTCAGTGGCCCTTTATTTGGTGTCCCTGGATCATTAGCAGATGGCAAAAAAAAAAAAAAAAGAGCTGGAAGAACATGAAGGAGGTGTGGGCGGCCATCACGAGCGTCTCCAGTGACAGCATGTGAAATGAAAACAGCAAACACACACACACATACACAAAAACGCAGGAATCAAAGAGGAAAAAAAAAAAAAAACGGCATGCGGAAACGCCAGAGGAGTCGTTTAAATTTCCCACCACTTTGTAAATAACTTTAGCTGCACAAATACCTGGCTTTGCTCTGAGCGGATAAAAAATTTTCCAGCCAACAATTTATTCTCTGCCAACAAATGGAGCCGTTGCTTCAATGAGACGATTTGAATATCCCTTTGAAGGCTGCAGATGGACAAGCAATACTATCATTGCCTGGGAACACAGAAATAATTGGGCAACAGTGGGAGAAGCCTACATTCACGTCTCTGCTGAGACAGAGCCCTGCTTGGAATATCTAATTGAACCTCTCACTCTCCTGCCTTTTGTTTACATTCCCATTCATCATAAAAAAACTCAATTACTTATGTTCCCTAACATGTATGGTTATTAATGTTCTAATTATGCTTCTCCCCTCTAATCTTTCGCCTTGCAGTTTGGGTGATATATGTCTGAACAACACGGCGAGTCCCCTGGAAGTGAAAGCTGAATTAGGAATCTATGTGCAATAACACACCTTCTCCTGGGAGCCATCTGACGAAGAGAGAAAGCTTGTCATGGTTTGTCTATACATGGGGATTTATGCCAGCTCAGTGAGCATGTGTTATTATATACTGTCTTTGTTCGACATGCATTTCGAAGCGGAAAGTTGACTAATCAGCTCCCGCTACCAACAGAACAGATGTAGCTGGGGAAACAGACATGTGCAGCCAAAAAGAAAAAAGCCCAAAAAACAGAGCAAACTACCTCTGGCCGGCTCTTCTTATTCTTCTTCTGAAAGGCTATAGGTATGACAGCTTTAGAGGTATGAAATAATGTCGGTGAGAGCCTTGAGGAGCCCCTGCAGAGAGGCTGAGAGGGTCCTGTACTGCCTCAAGCAATGAGTGTTCTTCAAGGCTTTTCCTCAGAGCACTTTTACAAGAGCACAAATTAGGTATAAGGAATGCCTGTGTCGGCGGGCGCACCCAGCCAGCACACAGAGAAAAGGGAAAGAGAGGAGAAAAAAAAAAATAAAAAAGGGGCAGAAACTTGGATGACAGTGAAGAAACGGAGGGCGTCATAAAGTGCGGAAAATAAGCTCTCACTTTCAAACGTTTACAGCGGCTCAAATATCTGATGATACCTCTCATAGCTTTTAATCTTTAATGTGAAAAATTAATCATCCCATTCATTATTTTAATAGCTGTCATTTTTCTCTCCCCAAAGTGATGATTTATAACCATTAAGCCCTGCGTAGGCTTGTGTGAGAGGGATTTATCGTAATGTTTGCACCAGGTAGCCTCCAACCATATTTCATTACTCTGACAAGCCATTAAAATGCCCTGGTGATTAAACAACAGCTCTGAGGTCAGTGTGTATGGCTGTTTCTTTACCCATACAGGAGCGCAGAAGTGCAGCCGTGCAGGCGGGGACTCGTAGCCTAACAAAGCCCTTTTCCCCCCTCCAGTTCCCTCCAGACTGGCAATCGTAGTTATAGATCTCTATCTGTTGTGCTGTGCGAGGGCGACAGGGGCACATGATGCACATGCACAGAAGCCACAATGAAATAAAGTTAAGAATGGGGCTATTATGCCTTTTTTTCCTCAGAGGTTTGGCACCATGATAACTGTGCAGTTAGAGGAAAAACTCCAGCCTCAGATACTCTCATGTCCATCCATCTGTGATGTTCAGTGTGTTCCAGGAGTTATTCTGTGATCATTTGTTGTCATTTATGCCTCTCTTTTGTCTCTTTTACTTGTATTTCAGTCATTGATTTCCTGCTAATCCCAACATGCAGGGGCGTGCTGAGAACATCTGAGGGCGGAGGGGCAGCGTTATCGCTGCCACCCCAAGACCTCTCAACCATAGATTTCATTAAACATTTTAATCCCAGTCAGATCTTTTCCAGGGCGACATCCTCCCTCATGAAGGTTATAATATTACGTATTTATTGAAACTATTTCAGAGAGGTGTTGATTCAACTTTACGATCATTTTGGAGGATGTGGTTCGTTGTGCTGTTGAACTGTATTGCACTATACAGAGAGGTGATTCTGTTATTTAGCCTACCTTCATTGATATAAGTGGGGTGGACAATATAATGGAAACACCTATTCACATAGCAATATAATTCAAGAAGCTGCAGCCTCCAAAACGACCCCTCTATAAAGATGTGTTTGATATGTGTGATACTTTTTGCAATAAAAAGATAAAAATACATGACGGTGAATTTGATCTAAATTCAGTACCCCACTTTAGTTCTCATTGTGTCGACACAGGAAGTGTTTCAGCAGTGCAATAAATACAATACACTCCTATTGTAAAAAGTCCAGCTGTCTACACAGGCTGTGTTTCACTCGCACTAAATGCACATAACCACGACCTGGAGTATACTTTTAGTTTTCAGTTCTCTTTTCTTCCAGTGATTGTCTACCGTGATATTCTGTTGGGCTCTGTGCGCTGCCAAAACACATATGTCCTAAACTCAATACTGCGCCTGAACGCATCCTGTGTAGACACAGACAGACGACTGAAGCGGCTGCTGCCCGGCTAATGTGCTACTCATGCAATAAAAGGCTTTCAGTATGCAGTGCATGCACACGCTAAAAGTGACAAAATTCACTACATTTAAAGATGCTGGTACGTGGAGTAAAAGTGCTTGACTTTGGAGTATACTGGTGCCAAAATGCAAGGCACTAAAAAAATGTGGATGGTGACGAGAGGGAGAGAGGTTCTGCAATATCTCAGAAAATTGGATTCGGACAAAGAAATTGGCTTTTGTGTAGCGAGGTGACATAACTGCATTTGGCCAGTTATCTAAAGAAGTAAAGAAAATACATGAAAAACAACAAACAAGGACGGCCAGAAACACAAGGCGCACTGTCAGATACTGTTCTGATAGTAGTAGATGTTGGATTTTTTTATGTATGAAGGGCAATAGTTAAGAGTTCTGCGGGTTGAAAGGGACAGATGTTGCCTGAGAAATAGCAGGAGAAACAGCAGCCTGCAACACAAAATGGATTCCCAATTCAATCCCAGCGGAGGAAGCTGAATGAACAGCAGGCCGGGGAGTTGTGGGAGGATTTAACTCCCCTGTATGTATGTTCATGTCTAATGTCCTGAGTCCAATGGGCTGGATTGATCACTGATGCCACATCCGACAGTGACTGACAGCGCCTGTAATTGCTATGTTTGCTTTGGGAGAAGAGCAAACTGCCATGGTGGGACTGTATGGATGAAACATGCAGCCCTTTCTCAGTCACGTACAAGTCCACCTCTGGATGTTTCATTATTGTACACACTGGTCATGGCCTGCCTGAGTATGCCTTCAGTGTTGTGAGCTGTTTGATTAATGGATATGATCAGTGTCATCTGAGGTATGATGGTGTCATTCCCGATTGCCGTTGACACAGAAACCACAAGTCAACACTTGCAACTGATATTCTGCTTTCATCAATCAACGGTAGTCAAGTTCATTTATTCGTGTAGCACACGGTCTAAAGCCCGTATCAAATGATTTGACAGGGGAAATAAAACAAAAGAAAGAGAAACAAAAGGCTTAATTTAAATCTGAGGGACACCAAGAGCTGGGCCTGGTCTAAAATGTACAGTAACAAGTGTTCAAAGCGGGTTTCAGAGTTTTTCATCAGATCAAAAAACCGTCCTAACTTTAGACTTCATTTCATTCAGAAAAGACTTTTTATTTAAAGCAACATAATGTAACTTTTGCTGAGCAACAGCGCCCTCTGCAGCCACAAGTGGTGATTAATTCTGATGGAAGAGGAGCAGGAAGCGCTGTCGCTGTAACAAACACACCAAACTCTGTTTCTAATCTTGATATTTGTGTCAGTTTCCTGGCTGGATATCAGAGATGAACGCTGGTTTTTAATGACTTCTAAGTCTGTTTAACCGATCAGCTACAGTTCAGCTTTACTCTGGAACTTGCTGGGAATGACAGAGGCTCCATTCTCCCCGTTACAAGTCACTGAACCATCACAGGGATTTTAAAGCTGCTGTTTGAAGGTAAAATAGTTGCATAATGTTGCTTTAACACTGATGTATTAGCAGTTTTACATTGTTTTCTTAAATAATACACAATATAGTCCCTAAATGAAGGTATCAAAGAGTTGTTTTAGCATCAGGTATTGGCACAAATATCAAAAGTTTTCAAATAAAACCCAATACAAATATAAAAAGTAAAAGTAACTGTATCTAAGTATCAAGAGGAAAAGTAGCAACCATGCAATCAGACTCTTATAGGGGCAGCTAATTCTAATTCTTTTAAATTCAGTTGGATGGTTTATTCTAAAACCAAACATCTTATTTTATAAACTGATGTTTAACTTCTAAATTAACTAGTAACACTGCTGTCAGATGAATGTACAAGATTTACCTCTGAAACACAGTGGAAAAGTAAAATAAAATGTAAATACTTGTGTAAAGTGCAAGTACAGTAAGAGTAAATGGTTCCATCACTTCCAGTCACAATGGGTTAAAGCATATTAAACAGCAGAAACATCTATTGGCAGAGAGATGGGATTTCAGTGTGTGCCAGCATCTAAAGTCTCTTTGTTGTTAACATTTACAGCTCCTGTTCCTGAGGGAGGGAAGTGATCATCAGTAAAATCGCCCTCATAGATTTGAAAGCCTGAACTGAAAATTGGGACATATACTGTAGGCCATGATTTCTACTGTTTTATTTCTTCTCACCACTGGTATTTGGGTCTGCTGTGGCTGAATGTTAGAACACCCTGTTTGGCTGTTTCCGCCTGCTACGACGATCCAACAGTTGTCACCGAGACAGAACAAAAGCTGCAGAGGGAAATTTGCATTCTAATGTGTCTAACGTCTCGTGTTTGTTGTGTCCCTGATGAGAAGCACAAAAAAAGGGTGCTAATTTGTAATAGATATCAAAATTCCCAGCATTAAAAAGTTAATTACCACAGCAAATACAGCAGTGATAAACGGCAGATAATTCCATTTCTGCAGATGACTGTCGTTTCCGCCAACCAGAAAAATGATATTTAGTATCCAGCTGTACTTCTGGATGCAAGAGGAGGAGGGGGGGGGGAGAAAGGTACTTATAATTCAGAATATTTTTTCTGCAACTTAGCAAGTTTTTCATCTATCAGCAAGGCACATTAAATCCCAGCTGGTCAGATGCTAGACTCCTGATGCTCGGCTTTAGACATGAAACAAACTACTGCTGAAATGAAAGCAGTTCTCAGAGCTGTGGAAATTTGACTCCTACAAGAGTCTATTAAAAATACATGTTCAAATGAATCTTGGTGGTGATGACAAGTTTTACCATATTCTTCTTGAACTTTTAATGTACCCAGCCACGACTTCAAAGGGAAAATTAAATATTAAGGCTATTATCTAAGCTGTTCCCAATATTGTCAAGCTTAGGTTATTTATATAGTACAGTAATAATTATGTTATATAAGCCAGTTTTCATTTTTGAGCCAATATAATGATCAAGAGGTGGCTGGTTTGTAGTTTTACAACCTAAAATGAGTAACCTAATTCATATATTTGCTGCAGTAAACCCAACAAGATTATGTAGATTTATTATAGCAGTCCTAGGTGGATATTGTAAATGTAAATATATTTATAATTTATGACTGCAGGGAAATACATCTTCTTTAATAGAGTGAATGTGAGGAGTAGTTCAACACTTGGCAGAGGCCAGCACATACTCAACATAATTTTCTGCATCTGTACTGAAAAAAAAAACAAACAAACAGTGAATTATTATCTGCTCTGATTGAGAAGAATCACTGTAAATCTGGTGCGACCTAACCCAGATCACCAGTGTTTACCCACCGGTGAGACGGTAAATACTCTGGCTGACATTTGAGGGAGGTTAGTGTGCTCAGAGAGCAAAGTGGAAGTGGAGGCTCAGATGAATTTGTCTGACAAATGCTCCTGGAGTATGTGTTGTCGACTGCGCTTCGGTGAGGCCCTGGACTGGGATTTGAGTCTGACTGAAGCCAAGCAAAGCATGCCAGATCACTAATTGCACAATTTAAAACCAAAGTCCCTGGCAGCTTGTCGTTTGAAATGGAGAGAAGAGCCATTGCTTAATCAGTGAGCTCAACATAGATCTGTGAGGCTCTCCACTGAGGAACCCCAGACGTACGTGGCTGAAGCTCAGTGTCAACAGCCAAAGCAAAGACAAAGTGATTGGCTGGCTGCTGCTGTCGCTGCTGTAATTGAAACGTTTTATGATCCGACGCGTGGATGCGATTGGATGACTGGATTGCTGTGCATCAAATGTTGGTGCAATGACAGTGATTTTATTCTCATTTAATTGTTCATATATGAGCAAGCAACTGTTGCTCACAGTTGGTGGTGATGAAGTTCACTGCAGCGAGCTCGTGTCTGTTAAAGGCGTCACACAACTGTCTGGCCATTACACAGTTTCGACTGTGATTCTATTTTTTTAGACTCATTTGGCGCTTGATGCTTCAGGCATCATCTGGAGCGACTGTGGGCTCAGTGTCCTGCTGAGGGACACTTCAACATGCCGGGTAGCAGAGCCAGGAATCAAACCACCACGACATGACATTAAACATTAAGTCACTGTGGATTCTCTAGAAAATCATTTAATTAAATTGAAGTACTGATAAAATGAAATCAGACTTTTGCAATCTCTACATACATATCCTTATTTTTCCATGATTTTCTACGACTAAATCACGATTTTCTGGGAACATCGACATGTTTTTTCCCTTGTAAATGTTGTTTTCATGAACCATGTACAAAATGTTTCGTTGGTGTGTACAGATAAGACTGAAAAACGAATGCGGCGGATGTTTGAAACGAGCTGTAAGATCCGGTGACCTATTTAAAAAAAGCTCTTGAGAGAATTCAGACTCCTCTTGACTGAATCTCTTTATTACATGATATTCCAGATATTTCAGAGCCAGTGAGAAACTTATGTTTTAATTAAAATGCGAAAAGTACCTTTTAATCCTCTCACAAACAGGCCTGTGAACGCTTTGGAAAAAGCTCTGCAATAAGACAGACATCCTTCAGTCTTCATAATATATAATAAAAAACTGTATACGTTTTACTGCTGGTACAATGTAACTCTATGGGGCATTAAATTCTCTATTTCCTGTTATAGCTACGTTACAGGTTCAGGCAATTCTCCACTGGCTATTGGGAGGAGCTGTAAACATTATTGCTATTGAGGCCCGGGCTGTATTTTGGTGAGAACATTAGCGAAGAAGCAACTTACTCATTGCCCCAGTGACATGAAACTGAAGTGGAGGGTTTTGTTTTGTTTTTTTTAAAGGCTCGGGCCTAACGAGAGAATACACAGACAGAGAAATGGGTGGAGCTGGAGACACACAAACACACACTCACACAGTTGCATAAAGTAAGAAGAAGAAAAGAAAAGGAAAATAAAAAACACTGCCCTGAAGTCAATTCCACACTCAAGCAACATCCGTCTCTGATCTGGGAGCATTCTTGCAGCGGCGGCACAACAAGAGTGATGCGGCACTGAGGGCCATGAATTAAAAAGTCAATATGTAAAACCATAGAGGGATGCCATTTTGAAAAAGCGTTCCATCAATGGAAATCATATTAACATGATAAAGGGCAGATTGGGAGGCGAGGGCATTGATTCAGATGCCGCTCCGTGGCCCAGCCATGTCCACCTCAAACATGTTAATGAATCGTGCCGCAAAAACAGAGGTGGGGCGGTTTGATGGAGGTGAAGTGCGTGTTGTGTGTGGAGGGCGGAGGAGGAAGAAGAGGGGAGGGGAAGGGGGAGGGGAGGGGTCGCATGAGGGGAGAGAAGTTGGCTTTAAAGCAACAGGAGGTGGTTTGGGGAGCAAGTCCGTGGCGCTCTGGTCAGCTGCACCTCCAGGTGTCACATCAGTCGGTGTCTCAGCACCACCACTCCAGGATTGTTTTCTGAAGATGAAGTTTGGAGGAGGACAGGATAGGTGGCTGACTTGCAGAGGAGTTTTTATTTTTATTTTTTTTATTTCATTTTTTGGCAAGTTGGGAGTGGATCCAATTAGAGTGAAGCCTGGGAGAGAAAGATGGAGTACTATAATGCCACCCAGAGACCCAGAGTGCAAGAGCAGAGAGAGCAGAGGATTCACCCCCTGTTGACCATGACTACAGACACATAGCCTGGGGGAGGGAGCATCCAAGGCTTCACACATGCACACACACACACATGCACACAAATATAGAGAGAGAGTGACATGAAAGCAACAAGGCAGTGCTGCCAGGCCAAACAGATGAATTACTTATCAAAGACGCGCACAGCAGACCGGCTATGAGGCTGCAACACACAGACAGCTGGGGCATTATCAATTCACCTTCAATTAGCTGTCCTTGGCACTGCCTGCCAACGGGACCTGGAGTATCAGTACATTCACAACCCATAAGCTCATTCAACAAAAAACGTGCTGAGGATCAGGTGGATCCTTTTGAGGAATTCAATTAAAACAGTCTTGAAATTAAAAAAAAAAAACACACACACACACACACAAAGAAGGCAAAAAAAACACAGAGCCACAATTTCTATAGAAGGATGAAAGCAAAAGGATTATTTTCAATGCCATTGGAGGCAAAGAAAAAAAAGGGGAAGGGAGGGGCTCCTTCCTTGGAGTCTGATGGCACAGCACCTTTGTTAAATATGAACTAATTAAGTGGAAAAATGAAAGTGTTTCATCTTCATTAGTATCAGACAATAGGACTATGAAACATAATTGAGAGTAGTTCCACTTTAATAGAATGAACAGAAGTCATTTGGTATTGAAATGTGCAGGGTGATTTAGCCAAAAGAAAGTGTATTATTAGATTTAATAGAATACCTACACATGATCAATGCTCAGAGCACAGGTGGTAGTTTGTCTCTGGTTCTTCAAATGATTAGGCCGACGGAATAATGGCCAGCCGGATTCACGTTGCTCCCGCATTGATTACAAGGAGCAGCCCATTTTTCACGAAGTGGAGCTCCACACACCATTTATTAAGCCTTTACACATGTGACATAACAACTGGCGAGTGCATTATGCACTACGCAGACTGGATCTGGTGAAATCAACACGCAGTGCTAAGGCCTGTTGACGATGATGATGATGAAGAAGTATACTAACTGCCACTGACAACATGGCCAGAAGTATGTGGACACAACAAACATGTGAACCACTCACAGAGAATAATTATGCAGTGCTGCAGAGTGTTACAGTTCAGCCCAAAGGTGTTGGATGCAGGGCTGAGCCCCCAAAAGCAAATCAGCAATTTCCACCACTAATGTACAATATCAAGTGTTAAATTATCTCCTCTTGTGGTCGTGTCTTGTGCAGAGAAAATCTGGCTTAATCAGTGTTTAATGCTGCATAAACCTAAATAAAGTTCTGTACATGTGGAAAACCTGCACGCTGTATTGGATGGGAATTCAGAGGCAACAACATACAGAGGATGTGAGATGGGTGGGTGGGGGCCCAACAGCAGATTTTTGCCCTGAGGCCCTCCAACAGATTAATCCGGCTGTGGTTGGATGGGGTTGAAGGCCAGTTTAGTTCTTCCACACAAAGCTGGAAAAACCATTTCTTTATGGACCTGACTTTGTGCATTGGGCATTTGTTGTATCAAATCTGGAAAGAGCTGTCCTCAAACTGGAGCCATGCTATTGTCCAAAATATTTCTGTGTGCCTTCATTTGAACCAAGGTTACTAACGCAAATCATAAAAAAACAGCGCTAGGCAACAGCAAGTCCACATACTTAAGGCCATAAACCCCAAGCATGCCAGACCCCAGATACCCCGACTTCACAGAAATTGTAAAGAGTTTTAAGTCATGCAGCATGTGACCCCCCCAAAAGAAAGGCGTGGCGTGCAAAAGCAACACGGTCATTTTTTTAAAAAACATGAGCACATCACAGAGCTCGGCCATATTGAGACGGCTGTCTTGAGAAACAGTGGGTCTTTATCACTTCAAAGGCTGACATCCCTCCGGCGTCTCGGGGAAGCCGTGACTGGCACTCGTACAGCCCTCTTTCTGCTGCATTTGTCCAATCTTAGAAAGCCCAGAGTCAGGAAACACAAGGTCTTTTCAAAGTTAGTCAACAGGCCTTTGAAGCGCAGCCAACGGAGTCAGCAACCCAGCGACAAGGTGCCGAGCCATTATCATTCAATAGACAGCCGGGATTTTGCATATTTAACAGGAAATTTCACTTTGCTTTTTTGACACGGGGCATTATGCATCCTCTGTACATAAAATCCATCAGCACCTTGCCAATTTTGTTTGTGCTTTTCCCATTTCGCTGGGGAAATGTGTTTAACTTGCAATGCACACTACATTCAAAACATGCACTGGAATTAAATTATATGTCTGTTTGGACAAACAAATTGGACCACAGGTTCAAGGTAAACCATTTTACCCATTTATTTATTTATTTTGGTAGCTTGTTTGTTTTAGTGCTGATATAACCTCGTGGGTTGAAAAACCTTAAATTACACCATTTGCTATCTTTCTATGTGTGAAAGAATGTAATGCTATGTTCAGATCAGTTTCCTCAGACAGAAGAAGCAAAAAGAAAACAAACAGCTGGGACAAAAACATCCACTGTTCAATGACATGTCTTATTTGTCTTTGAGATATTAATATTTGGTTTGATGATAAACTGTACATGATTACATTATAGTATCCACAGCGTTAGTGACGAACATTGGTTTTGGTGTCAGTCCTTTATAAACAAAGAGCAAACACCTATTTCTAGACTGAACATTTTACACTGCATGCCATTTCCTAGCTAACTATTGTTTTTGTAGGCCGTTATTCAAGCGGGGAAATCTCAATTATATTAATATCTATTTTTCAAGAGACCAATGACTGCATTTAAACCAGGTTTATAACAATAAACACAGCAAAGACTATGAAAATAGACCAATAACACTGTCACACACAACAACCAAATTATCCTTGATACAGTAACCACCAGGTTCTGCCATAAGTCCTGTGGAATCAAACAGCTGACGCTAGACTAACCAAGTTTGCACTGATGTATAACAGTAATAAGAAAAGTCAATTGTAGAAAACACAGAGATGCCAAGTAGCAGAACATACAGAAGATCATAATGCAAGTTATTATTATGACAGAGGGCCACACACACTCCTGGACGAGCCCCCAACACTAGCTACCTTGCTACATGTTGTAGCCATACTTTGATTTTAAAGGAAAACGTTGGTTGTGTTTGTGACATGAATAAGGAAATGCTTGAAATGCACTGAACACCACAGACTGATGGCGTCTAACAGCCTCTGCTTAAGAGTGAAGAATCTCCTTTTATGAGCTGATTCATTATTTTAAACTCTTCAGTATAAACCAAACAGCAAAATCCATCCACAAAAACACACTGTTGCCATTTATTATTTGGACTTGATGGTGCCATCTTGTCTCTCTGGTGTCTTTGCGAGCTTTGTTGTCCCTCAGCAGTCTAACAGTTACAGTAATAGCCGCGTTCTCGCCCGTCGGGATTTGCTCTGATGACCCAACTCGAGTGCATCCATTCCTAATGAGCGGCAGCCAGTGCCCGTCTTCTTGTGTGGGCTGTCAGCTGTCCGTCCCCTGGTAGAAGGAAGGAGGGAGAGCACCCAGCAACCCCTAAGTCCCCCGGAAGGGCAACTTCATAGGACGGGGTCCCATGGCGAGCTGCTAATGATCCGTATGATGGCCTGGGCCAGCCATTGTTTGGGCTACATTACCCAGAGTGGGACAAACAATCGTTTGCAGTGTCACTTGATAATGGCCCAAAAAGCAAATCTCACAGACCTTCATTCTTCACAAGGGTAATTAATTCGCTGCTGTGCTGGGATGCTTCGCCTCTTCCAGCTCCTCTCACACTGCCCCCACTATACTCTCCCAAAGATTTCCAATTGTTTTGCAGACAATGGTTTCAGAAGGCAGTAAAAGATCATTGATCAGAGGGCTATTTGCAAATACCCGTCTCCATACGGAGAAATGCATCTTACTGTGTTGCGTTAAGCAATTCCACATTTTAATGGGTGGAGTATTGATGGTTGATGCCAAAAGAGTATGGTATTGACACGCTCAAACACATCCACAATGAGGTCTAGAGGGGATAACACCAGCTCAGCACAATAAATAAAGGAAGGGGCATCAAACTGAGGAGGAGAAATTGCATAACACTGCAGAGCCCTCATAAAAAAAGTTACTATAATGTGTGTCATGATTGACTTTTATGATCAATGCTGCTGTACATCCAAAAGTCTGCAGCAGCAGAGCTCCCAGTAAGCAAGTCAGATCTATACCTCTCAGGCTGGACTACGTAGTAATTACAATTGCCGATTAGCTACATGTGCATTATTGGATGTAATTAGGTGTTGATTAAAATTGGAACATTACTTGCAACAGCTCCAATGACAGTGATAATAGCAGGACCAAAGATTGGACCTACATCTCCATACGTCATTCAAAGAAACATGGGGTACATAACAAAAAAAGCATTTGCTCTCCCTATTTCTGTATTACCAATAAATCCCACGCACTGAGAGAAATGAATGATCTTTCGACAAAACAGAGACAGCACGAGACAAGACAAATGTCTGTGCTTACATCAAATGTTCCCAGATACGAAACAATCCAACCACACCAATAAAGCAATCAATGCTAACCTAATCTCTGCAGCCTCAGCGGCACTTGCTTGCCATTTCTTAGCCCCAAAATGAAGAGGAAAAGAGAGCCTGAAAGGCATAAATAAATAAACCTCAAACCACTCGTGTTCTATTGCTGCCACTGAGGACGGGGGGGAGCACAAACAGCCATCACACATCTACAGTATATAAAGCTCATTTCAGATCGGAGCGCGGCTTTATTCAAGCGCAGAGGTGAATTACAAACACAGTCACTTTCAAATTTGGTTAAAAGAGAGAGAGAGGTAGAGGAGGAAGAGATGAGGGAAGGGAGGCTGAGGATGAGTCATCTCTGCCGGTCTGGTTTGCCCACACTCCCCGTGCAGTCAGGTGGCACTTTTCTTTTCAGCAATATCAGCTGTCAGTCAGCAAATTGGGGATAAGTCAAATGTGTTCAGAGTACTTGAGTGTGCCCTGCCTGCAGAGCCAGCCTTTTCCCACTGTGACTCTCTATACCCACCCAAGTAGAACTAAGGCTGGGCCACGAGATACAAAAAGGGACAAAATCACTCTTTCACACTTCCACACTCCCATCTCTGCATACCCCGTGTGTGTGCATGAGTGTACGTACTGTACAGCACAGACACAGACTCACAAACACACACAGAAAAAAATGCACACACACACACACACACACTCCTAGGCACAAGACTGCTCCCTTCTGGTCACATGGTGTGGCTACATCGCCTCCCCCAGCCCATCATCACATCAGGAGCAAAGGAACGTGGCTGGATATTGTCCAGATGCAGTTATAATTTCACTCATGCTCACTCAAATGTCAATGGGGTCCAGTGACAAAGGATTCTTAATCCCTCATATGAATTTAGGGGCCGCCCAAAGGCTGAGAAGATGCAAAGACAGTGAGCCAGGGCAAGGTTGTTAACTGGGCTTCACCTTTAATGATGTTCAGTGAATTCAGCTGGGTATTTAAATCACGGGCAGACAGAGAATGATGACAATGTCGAACTATTGAACTTCCTTTATTCACCTGTCCCTGCTTGAAAACATGTTGCTATGCAACGCAGATGAGCTGCCGCCAGCTTCAAAAGCCGCACCGCACAAACACACCATCCCATCAGCCTAAATCACTAAGGGCAGAAAACAGAGAAGGCTCTCTTCCCGCAGATGCTGTGTTTCACCATTTGCCCAAATTATACTCTGTTGTCGGTGCGCCTGTCCTTTGCAAGTGACAAAACCTGCAATTTACTTTTTCTCTGCTGCTCATAAAACTTGGGAGAAGTCAAACCTGATTTATGTATTTCAGAATTGCATATAGCTTTTCTGCTGTGTTTGTCAATGTTCAAAACTATTGAAACACAAAATATTACTGCAATATACTCAAGAAAATGTTTTATTGTTTTATCTATTTGTGCTGCAGTTTTTTTTTTAAATATAATTGTGCCAGCTGATTGCCGTCTACTGGAGACTGAAGTTTTATACTTTTTACTTGACATCTCACCATGCCTGGCTGCAAGTCACCAAAGAATAAAATTGTCTTCATGTTGAATTTTAGCAGCAACAGAATACGCTTGATTTGATGAGAAAGTCTGGGTTACTTCAAGTTTTAAATAGTTCCTTCGTTGCCTTTTCAGAACAGTAAGAGGATCAACACATTTACTGTGTTAAATCAGAAGGATCACTTCGTAAAATGAGTGTTACTTAAAGATTGACATTTAGTGATTTTTGTTTTTCTTTAATTTCTGAAACAAACACTGCTCCTGTCGCGCGCAACCCGCGCGGCCTACCGCGTGGCCTCATCAGAAGGACAGCTCCTGCAGTTTCGCACCAATAATCATTTGACTTCATGTCATAATCAGTCCTTTAATAATGGGGAACACCACGATTGCCTGGCGAATCACTGGCCCGAGTCTTTTGGATTTTCACCATCTCTGCCCATGGAGCACCTTTATCCAGGCGCTGGCCCGGCCTGACTTGGAGCCCCATGCTGCACCGGGCTGACAAGGCAGCTCCCACAATTCACAATGAGGTCAAGCACGTGGATGACAAGATCCCGCCCGCCTTACTTTAATGTCTTTCACGCTGGGTCCTCATGCCCCAGTTCATCATCATGTCCATACCTGCTTCAATTTGAGCAGCAAAACACACTGCTGCCTCTTGTTTACTGACTCTTTATGTGGGAGGCGACCAGCATTAAAGCCAGTTGGGTCCAATTACCACTTTTTACAGTTTGCAAAGGTGGCTGAAGAACAGGTCAGCCTTCATTCATACAGCCCACAATGCACACTCGGAGGCTGCTCAGTGCAGCCTCTCACCGTTCGCCGCTACAGCTTAGCAAAGTCAAGTCTTTGACATCATGCCACCGTGGGCAATGAGCACCAATGAGGGAATTTGAAACTTAGCTGGTACGGCTAGCAGCTATGGCTATACAGAGTTCATTTTAGCTGTTTCAAGGGAGGAAATAAAACTATTAGTTACATCATTAAAGTTTACTCAAACCAAATAAATATATATATTAATATACAATCCAGATCCAGTCCATGATCTGATACAGCACAGCTCACAAATGACTTCTTTCTTTTTCCCTTGTTCAAAATAAAACAAAAATGATTGAATTTTTGTACTAGTTACCAACATCAACTGAATGTTTGAGAATTTAGAGAATATAGAGAATTATAATGCCAACTGTACTAAGAGTTAACAAATATAATGGCAATCTTTCGAAATGGTTCAATGGAGGCAGTGAAATACATTTTAAAGTAGTTAAAACACACAAATCTTTAAATACACCACTAAAAGTAAATTACCATGTTCTTAGTATTTATAGAAGATAAAAGTTTTACAGGTAAATGTACACATTACATTTGATTATTCAACTCAAAACTGTTTTCACCGCATGCCTGCCCTCATAAGGAAGGAGATCAGACGAAATAAACATCAAAACAAATCAATAGATAAACGCTGTTATTAAAAAAACTCTTAGTATAATCAAATATCAAATAGCAGAAGTCTAATAGTAAACACCACAACAATCATAACTACACCAGCGTACCGTGATGTCCCATGGCTCCCACTCATCATCAGCTGTCGCTCTAATCTGCTTTTGATCGCCTTAACGAGAGGAAACTGACTGGAGGGCCGGCGTAGTGCCTGGAGATCATCTTAATATTCCTGTTTGTACGACGCCATCGCTTGATGTGACCTTCACCCTTCATTGGATTTGTCACAACTGTTGGATCAGTGGCAGAGGCAGCAAAACCTGCCAGATTCTGAGGGCAGTTCAAGACGGTGTGTGTTCCTGTGAGCCTCTCACCGCTGCTGGAAATCACTGCCTGCATTGTTACATTGAAAGAATACAGGGCAGTGACGCCAACACTTTCCCGTGGTGTACTTTTAATAAAAATTCATGCCCACCCGAAAGGTTCCTCTCACAAAGCTCTACATGTGCAACAAAGTTTACCTTGAAATGATGAACTGACAGGAAGTCCCTGAAAAATACTACTGATGCAGATAAATTAGAAATCTTCCTCAGTCGTCCCTGAGTCCCTGGGACATTGCCCAAAGCCTTCACTTGAGCAACTGACACTGCAGCCAGGCAACCAGGAGTCTACTAAATTTACAGTATACCTATAGTTAGTTTTGAAAACTAAACATTAAACTGTCTAGTCTGGAGAGTAGCATGAGTGTCCTTAGAGCAGAGGCCAAGGAACCACAACAGAATTCGGAGGGGGGAGCGGTGACAGTAAGAGAATGAGCTTGTGAGAGGAATCGGGGCCTCGGAAATATCCAGGGAATTACACTGCATGAAAAGTAGTTCAGGCCCATTTCAATGGTGAGTGTAAACTCTACTGGCATTAGATGAGCTGAGTGGCTCCTCGTCAGAGGCTGGGGTCTACTGTGCTACCCACAATCCTCTTCTACTCTGTCTACCAGCACAGCTTAGAATATGCCATGCCCATATTCCTCGGGAGTATTGTCTTTAAAAGTCAAACAGACAATGGCGATGAGGGAAAACCTGTTTCAAAGGCGCTGAAGTGAAGCAAATCTCTTGTAGCTTGCATCCTGACGGAGTCAGACACTCGTGGGCTGGGCTTGTATTAGTTTGAATTCTGGGAGTGTGGGATTGACGAGACAAAGCTACGCTGTCTGCTGTGTGAGAACACAGGGCGGTGAAGGAGAGATCGGGCTTTTTTGCTATAGACACTGAGTGATCCCGGGGTTAGTTCTGAATTTCTCTGCCTGCTCTGACTGACTGCGGTTCTGCCTATTTGGTGTGCAGCACAGCATGAAAATCCTCCGAATAACCCCCGGTTCACTCATTCCCACAGCAGCCTGAACACAGAGAAGACTCGCCATGTTTTGGGCGAGGGAAACACGTATTGGATCATGCAGCTCATCTACTTTTACTGACCTTGGCTGAGTTACATTTTTTGCTTTCGTTTTGTTTTCACTGTAACCTCCTGATCATTGAATTATTGGAAAAAGTGTAGATTTTTCTCAGCCTGCTCTAACTGTATGGTGGAATTCCTTTTCAGTTCACAGTGAAAAGGAACAGAAGGTCTGCTGGGTTCATGCTGCCTCTGCTCTTCCTTGCCCCAGGCCTGAGCATTTTGCAGTTACATATTCTTTCCCAACTTCCTGACCTTGTCCAGGTCCAGGTGAGTGTAGACGGGTTCAGTCGACCCAGATGCCCGGCAGGTCTGCTTGGCCCGGGCTGTGCGGAGGCGCCCGCTGCCCCGCTGAGGGCGTGGGCGAGGAGTGTGAGGGACGCTGGGAGGAGGAGGAGGAAGAGAGGACATTCCTTGGCCTCAGGTGAAGCCGGGCGCAGTGCCGCAGTGCCGGACGCACACTGAGAGCAGGAATATATAAACACACTGAGCTGCAAGCTGCACCCGCTGGCACATGCACACACACACACACACACACAGAGCCAGGAAAAACATGCACAGGCATGCATATGCACAAAGACCTGATTGTATGTACAAATTAAATTCATAACAAATCTGAATGTAAACAAACAAAACAAGTAAAGCGCTCACGTCTGACATAAAAATACACAACCCCAGCTTGACTACACAGGTATGGGTTTTTTCTGTATTTATATCACAAATACACCAACACACTGTTGGGTATTACAGCACACTGCCATCCTCCTGCTGCTACTTCCGGTAACGACAGCCAAGGCCCCAGCTCTAAAGAAAGAGCGAAGCCAGGGATCAGGCCTCCACGCCTGCCAACACAAACCACCACCACCACCCCCCCACCCTTCAGGACCATACTGCCCCTCACATAAACCCACTCAGCTCCAGCAGCAAAGCACAAAAGGATGTGGGAAGACTGTGGCAGGTGTCCCAAAACGGAGCAGACACACACATGCACGACAAAATATTTTGCTGATACAAACACAAGGCGGAGAAAAGAAGAAGATGTAGGTGCAAAGTTGCACACTGACATCCAATACATGTCCAAAAAAAAGAAAGAAAAAGAAAAACAAAACCAAGAGGAGTGTTCAATACTTCCTCCAGATTTTTATTTTTGTCAGGTTGGAAAAGCCTCTGAAACAGAAGTTGGATCATCTCAGGACACAGAAAATCCTCACTCACTAATAATGGAACAAACACTGAGGCTTTACTAATCAATCGGTTTATATAAAGAGTGAATCAAAGGACCACTTGAACTTTTCAGCCTCTTCTAGCTCAGAGTTTTGGTATTAGGTTTATGGTTCAGTCTCGCTGCTCTCATCTCCAGCCTATTTCCAGCAGCAGAAGGCAGCTGTTCACAACAAACAACAACTGTTTGCTAACATGTTAAGTCATAACAAATTTATAAGTTGAAAACATGTTTGGGCTGTGCATCTGTTAGCTTGTTCTGAAAAATAATGACTGCAGCTTCAACATTAATAAAAAGAATATTCTAACCACTACAGCAGATACTAATAATAATTAGAATTAAAACAGCATCATAAATATGCGGATTCTACTCATAATGGCAATCTCACTACTCTGGGCCAAGTCTGATTCCCAGTCAGGGAACATGTTATGCATGTGTAGGGATCATCATGTCCCTAATTTATTATTGTTAACTTTTAATTGGCAAGTCAATGTATCATCTAGAGCATAAAAAGCCAACATCTGAAAAATGGCCATCACAAATTTCCACAGTTGAAGAGAGAGAATGTTTTACATTTTTGCACTTAAATGATTAATAATCATACAAGTTGTTGGAGTTAAGTCTCTGTCATTCAACTCCAGTGATTAGTTCACGAATTCTAACGATAAATATTCATCCAAACAAAGTGCATATTTCTCTATCACATTAGGTGTGGACTGCACTGCCTGGATCAGATCTGACTTTTAATAAAAAAGTCCAGCAGCGAGCCAATACAGACACAGAGGAAGACAAACACACTGACACAAACACACTCGTGCCTGCGGAGTGACAGAGGAGAGGGATCTGTCGAGGAGACGTTGCCTTGGCCTCAGAAGATGGCTTCCCCTCCAGAGCCACAGGAGACAGGAGACTCAGCACCGGCTGGCTTCGGGTTAGCTCCATTTGGCAACCAGCAGGCCGAGCTGGCCTCCACGTGTTCACAAATGAGTGTGGAAGGAAAAGGTGATGATGTGTGCGCGGCGGCAAAGCCAGTGGAGTCATTATGAGAATCCATCATGACTTATTATCACCATAACTGATCATATCGTACACACGCATGGTTGTACTGTTCTTGGATGACAGCCTCTTATTTTCTCAGTACAAATGCTGATAGAAATGAGAGGCTTGTTGTTGCCGCCGCCCCCGCAGCACCCAACCCTGGCCCGATCATGAGATACATGCAGTAAAACTGCACGCCTGCTCGTTTGATGACAATGACCTCCCCGACTCAGCCGCCTATTTTCAGGGAGCTTTCAGGAAGTGTCTTTTTGACAGGCTGACACGCCGCTGTGCCTCGTCGTGAAAGACAATTCCAATCAGGGCTTCATTCAGATAGCGCCATTCAGAAAACAGGAACAATGGAATAACTGAAGTCTATCATGTTCTGCCATGTAAAACAACCTTTGGGCTAATTGTTCCCAATTAGGTGGCTGATACAAAGGGAGGCTGACAAGCACACAGGTGCCTGTCTGGCTGACTGTCTCTCAGAGGGATATATCCTAGCTGCTTTAGCTTTGTTAGCTTCACAAGGCTCTCAGTGCGTCTCTGCACATCAAACCAGAGCCTGAGAAAGAAAAGGAAGAAAAAAACAGAAGTGGTGTGATTTATAATGAAACAAAAAGAGAGGAGGAGGGAGAGAGAGAGTCAGCAAGGACTTTTTCTTTCTTTCTTACTTTTTTTTTTTTCCCCAAAACATGTTGATAGAGCAGAGTGAATTATTCAGGGTGTTAGTCTGACTCTCACTGGGATGCAGCTATAATGTGCAGCACATTTGCTTCAGGGCTCAGTAAAAGTTTGTGGTGGACACGAAGTAACTCAGTTGAGAAACTGCACAGCGCAGTATACAGTATCTTGCAGTACACAGAGCATCCTCTTACTATATGACAGAGAGAGTGATTTTATATAAACTGAAGTAATACTCGTCAGTAGTTGAATAATGTTTACCTGTTGGGCCTCTCCTGACAGCCCACTCCCATGCCCTGAAATATGAGTTATATGAGCTGACCACAGGTTTTCTATGTCATTTAGTTTGTGGTAATTTGATTGAACATGACTTCTAAACCACTCCAACTCCTGCCGCCCCTCTCTCCCCCCGCTCCGCTCCGCGACGCTCCGCCCAGCACTCCACCTACATCCTCGCTGTGTTTGCTGTCTCAGCAGGAATGTGGGAATCGGGGAGCTCACTAGCCCGTGAGTCAGCCGCAGCAGCGTCTTTCAGCAGCTAATACTAGCTCGAAGCCTCGGTGCGAGAACAGCAGTGGGCCAGAAGTGTGTTCACGTATTGATTGACAGCCGTGAGCTCCCACCCGACTTTGGCGTTCTCTGATCTGTTAGAAGGGCGAGGCTCGCTCAGAAACTTTAGAAGGTAATATCTCTCTGCACTGCTGCCTCACTGTTCAATCAGTCTGACTCACAGAAGTCTTTGACAGCACCTCTCCACATTAAGATATATTTCAGGACATGTTTCAACTAAAAAATATTAGAAAAAGTTGCATACTCTACCTTTGAGTTGTGTAAATTTCCCTACACACTCTCAAATAATCAAATCACCAATTGAACTGACTCATGATGAATCTAGGATCTGCAGTGGAGTTTGTGTGGTTGGTAATCCAGCCTTGTCTTCTACCACTGAATAGGTGCATAAGATTTTTCACCCTGACAACCAGACATTCCTTTATTCCTCATTCTTTGTGTACTTGTCTACTATGTGATAAATAGCAGGTGGGTAATGAACAGAAAGATGTTGAATATTGCTGTTTAAAAGTCTTCAAAAATTCAGACCAGAGGAATTCTCCTCCTTCATCTCCTCAAAAAATTTCCATCTCTAGCATCTCCTGATTTGAATATTGACTTGACATGATGAGACCTTCCCCTTGAATCTGCTCAGTAGACACAAACTGGTGCCATCCATCACTAAAGTGAAGATATAAAACGAAGGCTGACATCTAAATGATTCCGCCCAATCCCCCATATTTCACAGGAGGCCTACTAATATGAGTGTTGACATTTAAATGAACATTCTCATCTATGGGAAGGTCTAATTTGATCAATGCAAAAATCCAAAAAGAGGACCTCCCCCTGCACACACATACACACACACACACACACACATACACACACAGCGATGCACATCTCCCTGTACATCTGTCACCTTCATGAAAGGAGACCTCCCGGTGACCTGGCCCCCATAAAGACAAGTCGCTGCTCACCGATTCACCGCAGGCTGCCTGCATCGGGGCGTCATTCGCCACCAATGCCGCTTTCATCCAGCATGGCTGCGGGCGGCAGGGAACACACAATACAGCAGCTTCACAGAGACATGTGACGGCAGACAGAGACAAGTACACAGAGATACGAACAAAACGCTTTCCACGGCAGCCGGGGCAGCATAAACTGAGATAAAGATCCTGCTATTCTGCAATAAATCTCCCCCCAAACCTGCAACAAAATCTTTGGGCTTTATCCCAAAAGGTGTTAAAGTTTGATTTAACGAGGCCACTGAGTTACATTATTTCCTTTTTTGCTTTGTGACAACTTTCCACTTATTTTCCCAAATGAACTACTTCACAGGAAATGATGAAATCTCTTGACAATGTCATTCATGACGCACAGAGAAGAAGCAACAAGAGGCAACTGGAGGCAACACACCAGAGACGATTAACAGAACAAAATCATACAGTATTTCAAATTGAAATTATATACCCTGCTTAAATCATCCACATTATTCAACCTCTCACTGAATTTACTCTGAGACATCAATCAAGCCTTTCTCTGTCTCGCTCCATCTTGTTATTATTTGTCATTTTATTATGTAGCAATTGATCCTTGAAACCCTCAACTTTATATACTCATTGTAGTGAGAAAGAGCAGTTTATGTAAATAACACAAGGTCACAAAGTGATTCACAGAGACAAAAAACTACCTTCTTTTCACTTTTTAAAGATCAACAAGTATTTTTTATTTATTTTTTTACGAGGCAGATCAAACACACATGCTGGCAGTGCTATGAATGGGGCATGAACATAACTCATGGGATTTTTCAGTGATGCAGGAGTTCTGGATAAGAATTCATGATTGTGTCCTGAGGATTATTAGGTAAACAATATCCATGCTCAAGTGGTCTATACTTGAGTACTTCTAGTATACTTTCACATTGTGTGTGAAAAAAATGAAGATCCATTTGTATTATGCATCGCTGCCAGTGCTTAATTGGTTAATACATTTTTTTAAATGAGGCAGAACAGAAAATATTCGTTACTTCTCCTCAGCTCAGAAAATGCTCAGAAAAGTTAAGAAAGAACAATTTACTTCAAGTAAATTTAGAATATTAACTCTTTAATAAAGGTTTTATAGCAAAATATAAGGTAGTTGTAAGCAAATCTAAGTGTTTGTTAATGTGGCTCTAACTCTTGTGGAGGCTGCTGCACAAACAGAATGTGTATCTCATCTGAAACATATCTTCACTTCAAATGACATTACAGCTGGATTCAGCTATATTACAGCGTATTTTAAACTATCTATGAATATTTATATACTTATAACTGCTAGACAAAGGGACTTAAAGTGTAAAACAGCAATATGCAGTAAACTCAAGGAGTGATTCCTGCAGTGTTTTAAATCAGATTGTCATTCATATTTTTATTCTGGGGTTTGTTTCTCTTGTCTTATAATAATCAAATTAAACAACAATAAACTCAAACAAAAAAAGAGACTCCTATATATATATATATATATATATAGTAACTCATAAAATGCTTGTGGAGGACTAAAAAAGCACATTACATGAATTATAAATCCATTATTTCGTGCATACTTTCCATAATAAACAGGAAAGTTCAGTATCTTTGTACAAGGGCCTGTGTCCTAAATATACATGTGACTGCAGGAGCAGCTCTCCCAGCCTCACCTCACCCACAGCCAGTGCACTTAGACGCATTTCTGACACACACACACACACACACACACACACACATACACACACATCAATCGACAGCATATCAACACCCACTGTGGCCTCCCGCCTGCTTATGAGAATGTGTCACCTCTTGTGGCACCCGGAGCAGATAGCAGGAGGCCGAACCAGAGTGTTTAACTCGGGCTCCGGTGAATGGCTGTAGGTCACCACTGTATCATCTCCCCACCGCACACACACAGGGGCTGCCAGGTGGCTTTTATTTGACTTTAATGTGGAGAAATATTAGATTTTTCCTGGGCAGGCTAAATCCTTCCCCTGGGCTCCCAGATAGCCCTGCAAAACCGTACACAGAAGACGGGTCAATAAGAGCCCTGATGCCAAATCTCCTTAAACTCGCTCTTTATTCATGAATATGTGCTGAAACAATCTTTTGGAGGTATTAGGGAGTTTGTGAACAGAGCACAGGCCTCTCTAATCCACTTTACTTAACACTTTGGACAGAAATTTAAACATGCTCACTACTGCACTTTAAGCCCATAAGGAGGACGGATGATGTGCCACCTTTGGCTGGTCCGGCAGTGGAGGCGACATTTTTACTTTTTTAATTATCACTGTGTTATTGTCGAAGTAATGAGGCTACCTACTGTAGGTGTAATTACTGCAAATAAATGAGACCATGGGCACAATGATTCGGAGCCCCTAAAGCTTTTTCAAATAAAGAAGATACTGTTATACCAAGTTTCATTTAATGGCATTCATTTTAATGTAGAGGATAAACATTTAAATTTTCTCTGTGCCTTTTGCAGCTCCCTCTCTGTCCACGCTCAGGAAATTTTAGTCAGCTTTAAAATACAGCACTGCTCATTTTCACAATCTCCTCCATAGTTCACCAGCTGGTCCAGTTTCCAGCTGTTGAGCTAAAATCGATTCTCAGCTGGTGTTTTCTGAACTAAAATCAAGTACAGGAAACTTTGCCTGCAGGATTTCGGCTTGCTTCTTCAACACTATCACAATGTAAAATGTAGAGGAAGCTGCCAATCTTCCTAGCAACTTCCTTGTTTTTCCTTTGTTTAATTACACTGGTGTGTCAAAACTCATGCAGTAATGAGTATTAATGTCAAAATAATGCGTGTACCTTTTTAGTACATTTCAGGCTAATCAGAGCAGAATGCCTCACATGACAGGCTTAGCCACAGGTTTTGTTTTATTAGAGCACCATTATTACCGTTACATCAACACGGAGCTGTCACCAGTACCTGAATTAAGCCCAGGGAATGTATAGCGATTGTGAATGGGAATAGTAAAGAAGAAAATAGATCCTCAGCCTGATTTAACACAACTGTGATCCAAACTATAACCACATCATGAAGGCGTGAAGGCAGCGCTTTACTGCGCCACACAAGAAATGTCACATTTAACTTGTCTTTCAACTGGTTAGCAGCCACCATGGCTGAAGAAACAATCAGCCTTCATTAAGAAAAACTCCACGGAGAAATACACTGACGCACTGATTGACTGACACTATATCTGGGAAGTGCAGTACAAGATTATCACCATTACATCAACCACAACAACAGAAAACTCACAGACTGCAATTTCATTTAAAGCTGCACTAATCAATACTAAAAATAGATCAAATGACTGTAATGTGAACGGGCCGCTCGCAGCGACAAACCCACAGAGGATCATCGGCTGACTCTGCAGTTCCCCTCAGCTCTGTGCAACATTTTAGCGTCTTTCAGCGCATTTCTTCTTTGGTTTTACAGCCTGAAAATCGTGCTCTCCTGAGCCCTGTTGTGGTTTTCAGCGTAGAAGCTCAGAAAAACTGACCGTGCCTGAATGTATCTGGCACCAAATACCAGACAGAAACTGAGGAGCAGTGAAATAGACCGTTTTCTCAGGAGTTGGTGGAACCAAAAGCAGAGTGGATAAGAATTTTCTTTATATACGTCTAAGTAAATTCTCTATGTAGACACAAAAGTAAATGGCAACGCAGTCTAAATAAGCAGCAGTTTGCGAACACATTTGCCATATCACCTTAATGATGTGATCATATGCCAATGTGTCACTAAGTAGTCACTAAATAAATAAATAAAATGAAGGAATGAATGAATGAATTAATGCAGCATTATGTTGTAAATAAAGTATGTGTCTTGATAAAAATGTAATGTACTGTTAGGTCAGCATTGTGCATTGTGTTCTGTTATTTATTTTACATTTTTGACTGATTCCTGTGCTTTTCAAGGCCACAGCATAATACAAATGTAATATTATCATTTTCAGGAAAAAGCTCAAACTGTGCCACACAGCAGAACGGCAGCATATGTCAATTTACTAATGGTTTATCCAACAGACTTCATCGACCCCCCCCCCCCCCCCCCCAAACAAACAAACACACACTCAGCCTCTATACGGGAAAGCATATCAGCACTGTGGAACACACTAAGCCTGCCACGCACCATGCCTTATGATGTATATGACAGAGGTGTGTGGGGGTGTGGGTGCTTTCATATGGGCGGGTTTGTCTTGGTTCTCCCCACTGAATGACCCATAAAATACAAACACACACCCACACACACACATGCAGAGAAATCTTGTAGACGAGTGATTGTACTCCATGACCTCATAATTCTGACGCTCCGTCCCCTTCTCTCTCTCTCTATATCAGCCAGCTCGGTGCATCTTTCCCAGTGTTTTACACTCATAATAAAATGCTCCATCCCGCTCCTACACACTCCTCCACCTCCCCCCGCCACACGTTCCCCTAATGAGATAAATTAGCGCCTTGCAACAGATGCATGGAATATACACTAATGGCCACCATCTGTCACTCATCTCTGGGAGATGGAGTGAGAACGCGGCGTTAAATCCGGGATCATCACAAGCCTCAAGGGCTCTACTCACTGTGAGGAGGAGGGAGAAGACAGAGAGAGAGAGAGAGAGAGAGAGAGAGAGGAAGACAAAAAAAAGGGAGAGATAAAGAGTACAGTACAGAGCGAGGAGGGGGTGGCAAGTGTGGGAGTTTAGGTGCTGACTGGACCGCGGTACAGTACAGTAAGTGGTGGAGGGGCTGGAGCCGCGGTACAGCAGGTTAGAACTGCGGTGATTCAGCACGCACAAACAAGATTTTTTAAAAGGCACGAAATGGGGTTTGTTGAGTTCTCTGGTCAATAACAAAATTACAAAACACTTTTTATAATTGTTTCTGCCCTTCTTTAACAAGTACCTTTCTGATATATCTCTACGCAAATGCAGGAGGATCATAGTGGCTGTGAAATATTGAACGTTAGGTGTTCCTTGAAGGCCCTGTGTTGAGGTAATTGCTGCATTTGAGTTAGTGTATGGAGTGTGTGTTTTGCCCTTGGGACATCTGTACTTTATCGAGCTGCGACACTTTCACCTTTAATGTAATATTTTAGATGTTACAACAGCAAACTGACGTGACTGAATTAGATTTTTTTTTTTTCAATGAAGAAGAACAGTTGATGTGATCAGTGAAAGTAAAGCAGCAGACCTAATGAAACAAACCCAATATGCCAGTACATCTTCAGGTGGTAGCTAATATAATTAATTTTAATTTACATTTTAAAAACCTGTGATAGCTACAGTGAACACAGCAGCTGGAACAAATGAAATGTAACTGACTCTCAGGCTGACAATTACATCGCTGAAGTTTCTTCTCCTTCGTCATTGTCTTTTCTTGTTGTTTTTATTGATTTGTTAGATCCATTCCTCGCTGGTCAATATTTAAATCAGAAAATATAGAGATAAGATTATAGGATTCAACATCAGTCTTTTGAGATTCAACAATTCTCAGTGGAGACAGAATCCTTCCTGAGGTGAAGTGTAGAATCCGTTTGATAGAGTAACTTTAAAAAGTTCCCTCACTCTCACTAATCGAGGGGAACTGCTCTGTGCACAATGCACCTTGTTTGTTCTTCGAGTTGCTATGTGACACTACCGCCGATATTGTGAAACATTTGCTATTATTTTAAGTAACTTGTCTGTGTGGCTTGGTGACTGGACTGTCTTGTTGCTGGAGTAGATGTTATTTGTTTTCTCAAAAGAGTGAGACTCACTGAATAACAAAGCTTAACTAACAAACCAACCTGCTGCTCCTGTATAAAATGTCAGGTAAAAAATAAATATACTTGACTCAAATCCTAACCAATTCTTTTGAAAACTACATATTTTCTTTAACAATATGGGTTCAGAAATCTATTGGACTTCATAGGAACCTTTGAATAATGTAAATGACCATTCTGGGTGTGCAGCTTGCAGGAAGCAGCACGGCTTTTGCACTCAGTTCAATGTCAGGAATGAGTGAGGAATGGTGTAGAGAAGACTTAAGCACTTCATGAAGGGCTTAAGTAGCAGCCTGAATTGCACCATTTATGCATAAGGTGCCTAAAAAACTCTGAAAAAAAAAACCTCACCGCCAACTCTCACTCTGGGATCCATCAGAGATATTCTAATAGAGCTCCTCCTTGACGGCCGTAATTCCCCTTACAGCGTTTCGTCAGAATAACAGCTACTGCAGAGCAGACGGACGCTTCTGACAACCTGCTGCGGCTGTACCTGTGCCAAAAGTCATATCTAATGTCGCCATGACACTTCCTCTGTGCAACAGTCACAACCATTTATAGAATGTAACTGACAACATGTATTCCAGCTTCTAAAGTGGCTGCACTGTACATTAACATGCAGCTTATGATGAAAGTGAAAGGAAACAATGAGAAACAAAAAGGGTGATGAAAAGGCAGACGAGCTACGTATCTCTTGGAACCAGGAGAAATGAATCACCTGGGGAGCTGGCCCTGTACAGCCTCCATGAGAACAAATGGACTAAAGCCACATACTAATCACTATTTGCATGGAGTTAATATAATTTTTTAAACTGCTTGTTCTAATGACAACATGGAAATTAATTAGATGCTGTACCTAAAAGAAAGAGAGGGGCCACTGGAGAGAAAAACTTTTCAGAGGACTTAAAAGAAGATATAAGAAAGCTAATATCACAAAAATAATGAAATTAAACCAAATATTTGCCTGTTCAGCAGGAGTTTAATCCAAGCAATTAGATTAGATATTCATGTATTTAAAGAGAAATTATGAGTTTGAAACAAGTATTTTGATGTTCTGGTTTGTTTAACAGAATGTGTATTGACAGAACCACTGATCCCTATAAACTTCCCAAATCCAGCAATCATACCACATCAACATTTCCACTGGCCTAAAAAGTAACTGGCCCTCATAAAAGTGGTGTCAACACGGCTAACCTCTCATAAAAGCACTGATGAAATTTTGGGACAAACTATACATCTGTAGAGAAAATAAATATCAAAATTTTATAGCGGAGCCGGACTGCTTTAGCATTTTACAGCTGATATGTAGACCCTGTGGACACACATTTCAGACTACTAAGAGAACACAAAATCCATCAAGTAGCCTTGAATACCAAGTAACGTCGGGATGAACAAAATTCAATTTAATTATTAGCCAATATTTTATACAATTATGTACTTTTATACTTTGAAAACTGTGCACTTGATTAAGAAATTTTCAATGAAGAAGAACAGTTGATGTGATCAGTGAAAGTAAAGCAGCAGACCTAATGAAACAAACCCACACAGTACATCTTCAGGTGGTAGCTAATATAATTAATTTTAATTTACATATTTTAAAAACCTGTGATAACATACAGTGAAACAGCAGCTGAACAAATGAAATGCAACTGACTCCAGGCTGACAATTACACGGCTGAAGTTTCTTCTCCTTCGGTCTTCTATTGTCTCTTTTCTTGTTGTTTTTTTATTGATTTGTTAGATCCATTCCTCGTTGTCAATATTTAAATCCGTAAAAAACATAGACAAGATTATAGGATTCAACATCAGTCTTTGAGATTCAACAATTCTCAGTGGAGACAGAATCCCTTCCTGAGGTGAAGTGTGAATCCGTTCTGAGATAGAGTAACTTTAAAAGTTCCTCACTCTCACTATCAACTGAGGGGAACTGGTTTCCAGTACAATGCACCTTGTTTGTTCTTCGAGTTACAGACACTCACTGCTGATATTGTGAATATTTATGATGGTTTTAAGTAACTTGTCTGTGTGGCTTGGTGACTGGACTGTCTTGTTGCTGGAGTAGATGTTATTTGTTTTCTCAAAAGAGTGAGACTCACTGAATAAATAAAGCTTAACTAACAAACTAACCTGCTGCTCCTCGAGATAAAATGTCAGGTAAAAATAAACATACTCTGATCAAATCAACCAATTACTTTTGAAAACTACATATTTTCTTTAACAATATGGGTTCAGAAATTCTATTGGACTTCATAGGAACCTTTGAATAATGTAAATGACCATTCTGGGTGTGCAGCTTGCAGGAAGCAGCACGGCTTTGCACTTCAGTTCAATGTCAGAATGAGCAGGGAGGAAATTGTGTGCGAGAGAAGACTTAAGCACCTCTGCGAAGGGCTTAAGTAGCAGCCTGAATTGCACCATTTATGCATAAGGTGCCTAAAAAAAATCACTTGAAAAAAAAAAAAAAACCTCAACGTCAACTCTCACTCTGGGATCCATCAGAGATATTCTAATAGAGCTTCCTCTTGACGGCCGGTAATTCCCTCAGCAGCGTTCGCCGTCAGAACAGCGAGCTACTGCAGAGCAGACGGACGTTCTGACAACCTGCTGCGGCTGTACCTGTGCCGAAAAGTCAGCTTTTCATATCTAATGTCGCCATGACACTTCCTCTGTGCAAATAGCCACAAATCCATTTATAGAATGTAATCAGACAATGATGTATTCCAGCCTCTAAAGTGGCTGCACTGTACATTAACATGCAGCTTATGATGAAAGTGAAAGGAAACAATGAGAAACAAAAAAGGGTGATGAAAAGGCAGACGAGCTACGTATCTCTGGAACCAGGAGAAATGAATCACCCGGGGAGCTGCCCTGTACAGCCTCCATGAGAACAAATGGACTAAAGCCAGCTACAATTAATCACTATTTGCATGGAGTTGGCCATAATTCTTTTTTAAACTGGTTTAACTAATGACAACAAGTGGAAATTAATTAGATGTTGCACGAAAAGAAAGAGTAGGGGCCACTGGAGAGAAAAAAAACTTTTCAGAGGACTTTAAAAGAAGATATAAGAAAGCTAATATCACAAAATAATGAAATTAAAACCAAAATATTTGCCTGTTCAGCACAGTGGGAGTTTAATCCTAAGGCAATTAGATTAGATATTCATGTATTTAAAGAGAAAGTTAAAATTATGAGCTTGAAACAAGTATTTCTTGGATGTTCTGGTTTTGTTTAACAGAGGCTGTGTGTATTGGACAGAACCACTGATCCCTATAAACTTCCAAATCCAGCAATCATACCACATCAACATTTCCACTGAAGGCTTCACATAAAAAGTAACTGGCCTCATAAAAGTGGTGTCAAATACGGCCAACCTCTCATAAAAAGCACTGATGAAATTCTCAGACAAAACTATAAATGGCATCTGTAGAGAAAAATAAAATACTGCACTTTATAGCGCGGAGCCGGACTGCTTTAGTGCATTTTTACAGTCAGATATGTAGACCCTGTGACACACATTTGACCACTAAGAGCAGCAACACAAAATCCACCGCAGCCTTGAACATCACAATGATGCACAAAATTCAATTTAAACACAGCCAATATTTTTATACACTATGTACTTTTTTATACTTTTTGAAAACTGCACTTGATTAAGAAATGAATGGGGTTGCAAGAGCTATTCATAAATCCACCTCTGACTTTGTTTTGAAGTCCTTCTAGAGATCTTAGTAACTTCCAGCTAGTAGCAGTGGTGATTTACTAAACCAGGTTGCCTAATTAAAACTCAAGAACTGTCTCAGCTAGTTAAGACTTCAGTGATATAGACACTGGTAGCTGATAAATTCAATCTAAAATATAAACAGGAAGTCACGGAAGCATCTCAGGCTGTGACATAACTTCCAAAAATACGAGTATCTTTGAACCCAGGCATTATTATCCCATGTTTTTTGTTGTAAATAATAGGGACAAAAATATTTTTGCATCAGTGTACCAGCTTCTGCAATGTAATCCAATGGGCAACTGTCCACGTCAAAGCACGTCAGCATTGTCTGACAACATTATGGATAAGATTCTTACATTGTTCATCGTCATGTTTGTATTTCAACTCAAAACTGAATCAACACAACATGTTGGACAAATCTGCAAACCTGGATAATGTTTAACATCATTCTTCCCTTTGCTTTCACCTTCAGTATTTGCACATACAGTGTGTTATGATGTGATGAACATGATGTGGTTATGGATGGTAGACAAACCACAGGACAAACCACAGTGAAGATATATTTAGCTATGTAAAGGTTACACTTGGTAGTCAGTGGGTGTAACAAATCTTTAGGTATAAACTGGTACAGATATTCTCCACCTGGTGCAGTAAACACAAGGCTCAGTTTGAACTCAGAGCTGATAATGAGTGAACAATCATTTACTGTATATTAATGAAATAAACTGCTGCTGCAGAGAAGTGTGGAGCTGTTTTATTGAGCAGATTTTCCCGAGCTTAATAAAGCATCAGTCTGTCTTTTTCTCAGGCTGATTAGACGGTTTGGTACGCAGCCACGTCCTTTCAACACATTGTTTCATTTTGTTTTGTGATTGGTTGGTGATTAGTTGGATGTAATTGGATTTTTTTTTTGTTCCTGTCTTTCTTTTCTTCTTTTGTCTGTCTCTTTAAAGTCTTTTGAGACTTTGCGCGTGATAAAGGGCCGTGGAGATAAATGACCTTGAACTTTAACTTGAACTTTGTTCTGCCTCCTCTGTCTCTCTTCTGTCTTCCTGTTCTCTGTCTTTCACTCCATCTTGCTCATCCTCATTTACATGGCCTGGGCTGCAGAGCTCTAACAATCCATTAGCTCGGCGAGGATGTTGAGGAGATCCATGCAAATAAGTGTGAAATTACACTGTAATCAGTCATGTAAATCGCACCGGTTCTCAATCTGGGCATCATCATTTCTTTGTACGTGTTTAGAAAATGGCATGCGGGGGCGATGGGTGAGGTTTAGGGAGAGAAAGGGAGAGAGAGGGAGAGAGCGCACAAGGGGGAAAAAGACAATAAAAGAAGTGTTTGACAAGGAGGAGGATATGAAAAACACTCAGAAAAGCTTTGATTCCTTATTCAGAACTGAACTCATTTTTCCTATTGGATTCAGTTTTAAAAATTCATACCGTGATCAAAATTGTTCAGCAATGCGAGACTTCCAGCGCAGAGGCTTTCTGCCTCTTCTTTGATGAGGAGAAAGGAGAGGATGGAGAGAAGGAGTCTGATGAGACAGAGGGATGAGCAAGTAGGTTTTGTATGAGCTTTGTTCACAACAGAGCAGCTACAGTACGGCAGAGTAATGTACAGGAGGAATGATTGAAGAGGACCATGTTTTCACGTTAGTGTAGCACAGGAAGAGCAACGTGGAAAAAACTTTTTAAAAAAGAAAAAGGAAATAGTTTCATTTACTTTTGAGAAAATATTCAATTAACTAAGAAAAGTTTAATCCCACTAGGACCACACGGTGTATACTGTATGGTCTACTCTGCAATGCTCTCAGCTTTACTACTTCCTTCAACAATACAAATCTGAACATCGGGTACTGCACTCTCATCGATTCTGACAAAAAGGAACATGAAGTACCATCCTAGAAAAATGTTTTAAAGCTGGATTCTAGCAAAAGGTGTCAAAGGATAACAGTGGTTCTACATTATCTCCTTACTTTTTAAAATAAATTCCAAAGAAAAGACCAAAATCAAAAATTAAATTTACTCTGCTTAACAACAACAAAACAAAAAAGTTTTGCAGCAAAGTCATCCACCAACACACTACACTGGCTGATCAAACGGATGCAACATTTCCGTTCTACTTCCTCTGTGATAATCAAGATGGAGGATAAAGTAAGTGTCACTGTGTGTTTCCAGAGTTGTAAAATCCTGTCTCGTAGTATATAAACAGCTGTACAGGATTTAAACTCATGGATCTATTAAGTGCAGCACACACTGGATGTGTCGTCGTTTCACAACACACATTGGACATCTCACAAAGTAAATGCTAAAGGTATTGTAGGGAGTGAAGGCGATCATGTGATTGGTTGTTGATATGAATTAAATTACTCTATCACAGTATAAGTAACTTCATAAATCAGTGTTAACATATGTCATCAGAAAGATCAGTCGATACGAGGAACATAAGCAGAGAGGAAAGTCTGTAAACCTGACAAATCAAGATACTGTAACATAAATCCAATAAAAACACAATATTGCCATAAAGCAGCTGCACTCACTGATTTGTAAAATTGCCCATAACGGCACAATATGACTGGTGATATTAAAAAGAGAACTAACATTGTAAAAACAGAACATCTTTGGTGGTATATGTCTTTATATGCTCATGCAACCCACGCCAGTCAAAGCCTGATACAGAGCATGCCTTAAAAACATACATAAGAGTCATAATGTTACATACTGGTCCAGTGTCGCAGCCTTTGCTAAAGAGAAAATACTCGTTAGTTGGATAAACTCATTGACAGTTTTGTCTGTTTATAATGAACAGATAAAACACTAGCAGCCTTGCTCAAAGAATCTCTATAAAAGCATCAGGCTATCATCATTAAGAAGTCTGAACTGCTGTAAATAAGTTCTTAAACAAAAGGGAATAAGATTGATTTTCTATAACAGGCAGGGGTTTGGCTTGTTGGGGAGAAACTGGTGCCATTAGATCTGCAGATGCGGTGCTGGATCTGAGCGAGCCAACTGGAGTGAATTACAAAAACAAAACACACTTTCAGATTCAGTTTCACACCAGTCACCAGCGTCTCCTTGAATACCACAAGCTGTAACACAACATACCGTCCCCGTGTGTGAGAGCGCTTGTATATACATGTGTGAGTGTGTCAGCATATGCATGTCGACAAGCTGGGGAGGAGTGTGAAAGCAAAGCACAAGAGGAGCAGCGAGACGAGGGATCAGGATTTTGGCTCAAATACAATTTGTGGAGGAGTCACTCAATGAGCTGACAGCCGTCAGTGAATCCTGGTGGGGAGAGGGCTGAGCCACTGTGGTCAAACACACACACTCAACACACACACACACACACACCCCCAAACACAAACACAGAGAGATTCCATCAGCACCGGGAAGCTCAAACAGACAGATGGGCTAATTCGTGACTGACTGTGTGTTATGAAACATTATCTCTGTGTCAGTGAAATCAAAATAACATTTTGGGTGTAAACGCAGAGCTTGTAACTGCCAACACAACACCACATGGCCGTGATAGATGCATATGGACCGTGATGCATGGCCTCGGAAAAAATGTTTTGTTGCTAAACTGCTGCAAACGCTGTTTATTGAGTCATCTGGGGTGAACCGCATGCAGTCGTATATGTTTGCCAATCGCATCCCACCTGCCAGCACCAAATTAAGCCATTGAATCAATTTCAAGAGTCTGGAGGAAAATGAAGGCCATTATAGACATTGAATTTTATTTGCTCTCTATTCAAAATTAAAGGCTATTGACAGACAGCTTTGTTTTGTTCTCTTTCAACCACTCTACGGTGAGAGTGGGGATAGGTGGTTGCGGCTGCATTTTAATGCCCTGCCCCTTTAACGGCCGGCTACAGAGCCACTTTATAATCCCCCTCGCTGGGGATTTGTGTATGCGGGGAGTGTATTGTAGCTAACTGAACCTGGCTCACTGCTCTCCGCGGATGTTTTGTTGTCAAATAATGGGAGAGTGATGGGGTCCTACCCTGCTGCGAGCCACCGCAAAGATTAGACAGATCTTCACACTGGACGATTGGTGAAATTTATCACTGTCACTGGGTGCCAATCCAGGCTATTTTTTTTTCCTCTCCCACCGCCCCCACCCACACTGTTTGTGGTGGTTTCTCATTTGGAACCTGCAAACCAGTTGTCATGTGTACTTTCCACTCCAATAGTGATAGCTTTAAGCAGCGCCTCAAAAATCACCCTCTGCTTCATGGTCTCTGCACAAATGCTCATCGCATTCTCTGTCTGGCGTGCATGGGAAATTTTAAAGGGTGGAGGTGATTTGTGTTGGTATGGATATGTGTGTCGTGACATCACTGAGCGAGCGATAAATCTGGGGAAGGAAAAAAAACAAACAAGCTATGTGACAGGTAAGCAAATAGCACATTTTTCTCCTTTTCCTCCTTTGTTATCAAGTCATTTTCTTATCATTTCTCCATCTGAAACCAGATGAATCGAACAACAAAATGCTGACTTACAAGAAAAATCTGTTGATTCAAATTCATTTGGCCCATCCTTTAACAGGTTTGCTCTGTGATCAGAAGATGTATTTTGTATTGGAGTTCTAAGAGCACACAAGAACAACATCCAATCTCCAATTTCCAGGTTTAATCTCCATATCTGTAGAGGGTCTTTTTGAGCCAGCAGATGTAACACTCAAGGAATACCGGGCTCGTACTCTAAAACACTTAATTTAAACACCGTGTGCAGCTGTGTGTTAACATGCACGTGTGTGCAAACTGGTTGCCACTAAAGCACCAAGCAGGAAGGAGGATTCTTTCTCTTCCTTTAGTGAGTTAAGAGGCCACGTTTCTCAGCCAGCATATTTTGATCCCTTTTCGAAGCGCTGGTGGAATTAGCATGCAGAAGAGAGCGCTGAAAGGTGCTCCGGCCCTTAACGCAATCTCTCTCCCTCTCCCTCTCCCTCTCCCCCTCCCCCTCCCTCTCGCTCTGCCTCCCCTCTTCCTCAGGTAAAAGTAATGGATTGTAGCTGGCTCTGGCCTCCGTCCCTGTCGCGTCACGCCTGCTACCCAGCCAGCCAGCCGGCCAGGCGGGAGGGCAGAGCTGTAGGCTCTGTTATTTAGCGTCCATTCCTCCACAGTCACACTCGCTAACTCTGAGGCCAGCTGTCCAGGCACACCAGGCCTCAAGGATGGCAGCCCGCCTTAACTGAGAGGTGACACCCCCCTCCACGTTCTTTAACAGATTGCCATCTCGGGCCAGCATGTTTGAATACCAATGAATAGAAAAAAAGAAGTCTTTACTGCAGCAACGGACAGGAACAGTGACTCCAACAAACAATGAAAAGGATATCTGATAAAACTTTCTTGTGGCAGAAGATTAGGACATAAAATATTTTCTTTACATGATGTGAAAGCTCATACTTTCACTTGGAACTTTTTATTTATCAATTAATTCAAAATGCCAAACAACACAGTGAAGATACCTGCCACAGGTTGTGAAAGCCCACAGAGAGATATCTTGTTTTGTCGGATCAACAGCCCAAAACCAAAGATAGTCAACTTAAAATGATATAAAACACAGAGAAGCAGCAAATCTTCACATCTCAGAGGATCAAACCAGAAAAAAAGCGTGATAACTTTGATTAATAAATTGTCAAAAACTGTTTCCTGTTGATTGATTAATCAATCAATTGTTTCAGCTCCAGAGTCAAATGACTCAAATGTGTGATGTCAAAGTGTTGCTTCCACTGATAAACTTGCAGATTACTCTCAGCGACTCTGCAGCATCGACAGTTTTTTTAGCCTCTTTTAACTCTAAGTTTTGGTTTTACTGCAGGTTTAGTCTTCAGCAGCAGGTAACTGTTGTCTGTGTCTGCTGACTGACTCGCCATAACTACATGAGGTGATGACACATTGTGTATCTGTCAGCTTGTGGTGGAGTTCTTATATAAATGGTCAAAAAAAATCTGTGACTACAGCTTTAAATTCCACTTTCCTTTACTAATGTACATCAGCATCCACTTTGACATAAACGTCAACCTGCACATCCGGATATGCGGGGGTGCAAAGGTCGTAGCTGTGTAATCGGTCCTGACAGTCACCCAGCGCTCATGCTGCAGCAGGGCCTGTGTTGATGGGTATGTAAATGTCGAAGTAAGTAGATGTGCAGTGAAATGTGCAAGTCAGAGTGAATGTTGATGTACAATCAGTGCAGGAGTCCCTCACTGAACTGACAGCTGTCGGTGAATCCTGGTGGGGGAGAAGCCTGAGCCACTGTGCTTAATGAATGTGCGCTGCCATCAGCTCCGAATCTCAACCAAAACAGACGAGCACACACACACACACACACACACACACACACCAGCATTAACTCTACTGCAACATTAGCAAAAATGTAAAATAACACCTAATCTATTTTAGCTCATGGTTTGAGTTTTACGCCACATTTACTGTAGGTTCACTAAAACAGAGAAAGAGTTATTTGGAGTAAGTTAATCACAATTACAAATGCCGTTATGGTGGTGAGTCACATTAGGTTGAATGTCAATGAGCAGCATTGTCAGCTAAAAAAAGAGGTCTGGCAAGCAGCACTTATGTGACTTTTCAAAGTAACATAATAGTTCCAAAGAGGACAAATCATCTGTGCCCACATTACAAGTGCATCAGTCACAAAAAAAAAAAAAAGCTGCAAAATGGTTTAATATCTCAAGGGGGACGAGTCTAGAAAATGAGGACAACATCTGCCAAACACAAACTGAGTCGACAAAGAAGAAGAGCAGACACAAGCTGGAACTCACAAACGGGGATGTGACAATACACACTGTACATCCGCCCAATGTCAAATGCTGCTAATTGGAATGACAATCTAACACGATCCTCCTGTATAAGAAGTGTTTGCAGTGGTCTAAGTGCTTTTTCCATTAAGTGATAATGTTAGAAAATTTTTTTTTTTCCTACTTAATACAGCTGCACAGTGCACACTCTGCAAAAGCAGACCTGCACCTGAAGAGCGTTTAGAAGATACACAAACTCATATTTCATGTGTCCATTCATAATGTTTCCTTTAATGTTAAGACAGGAGTGTCAGTGTGGAGCTGTTGTGCCAGGAAGCTTTGGATGGGTTTCGACAGCATATGCATGAACACAATATTCAAGATTGAATGTTTAACAAAAGCGACGGCACTTCAGAGGTGTGTTTTTTATTTTTAAATACTCGGTCGAGCTGTGGTTGCATTGCTCATCAACTTGTCACAACAAAAACAGGCTGTATATACTGTAGCAGCTGCTGTAGCTATGCAAAGACATGGAAATGTTTCAGCTTGTTTTCCTAGTCTGTAGCTTCAACCTCAGATTTTCTTAATATTTGTAAAAGGAGATGAAGTTCAGTGACAGTTTGGCACTAATTATGTTCCTGGTTTGTCATTGCATTGTTTCTGACTCTGACAATTATGTCTTTTTCATTTCATGCTTTTATTTTCCATGTTTTATTTCATGCTTTTTAAGTAACTGTAACACAGGAAAGAACCTTTTCCTCCCCTAAATAAAACACCACAGATTCATCCTCTTTTCCAAATGCAACTCCAGTGTAGTGAAGTGAGACAAGAAAACGTCTCTGCTCACTTAAGGTGACAAACAAAAGCACAGTCCATTAGAAACAGCATGCACAGACATACTGCCGCATTAACAAATGTAATCGTGTTGAGCGGCACATGTATTTTTCATTTCTCCTGCCACTGCTTCATAAGGCCACAGTCACGCAGCTGCAATCATAGCACAAGACAAAATGAATTTGAAGAGCTCGCTGTGTGTATCTGCCTTCCACGCTGCCTTAACTTCTGTTCTGCCTCCTCACTGCCAGGAGAATTAAACCTCAGTGTGCAGTAATGGCAAAAGTGAAAACAGCCCCCATTAAACGTGATAAAAAGCTGTGTGATAAAACCATGTTTGGAAAAATTGCAATACATGTGCCGTTCAACAAGATGTATTAGTTCAGGTAGCAATTTGTCTCTGCAAGCCGTTTTTAATGGATTTTTGGAGCCTAGGACTTCCGGAAAGGGAAGGCAAACATGCATTAGAACAGACAGTACGAGCTTTGAACTGGGACATTAGTGGGTTTAGATGTTTCCTGGGCAATAATGGCGAGAGAAAAACAAAATGCATCATCTCATAAACAACAGGAAGTGAGTTCTACTTCCAAAGAAAGCTGGCGTCTTCGGCCCTACATCTTTAGATTTGCTCATTTGTGAGAGCGCATTGCAGATTGTCCTGTTTACTAAACATGGATGCTGTGTGCAGTAACTGGCATCGCCTTACAAGACTAAAAAAGTTTGCCAACACGCACAGTTTTTTGCTGTGTCAACCCTCGGCTACAATATGTGCTTGGAAATCTGCTAAAACACTTCCTAAAAACACAAAAAAACAATCCTTGTTCATAGAGATGGGGGAGGGAGTTTACGTAACCACTGGCGACAGAGGCAGACAAGGGGGGTTAAAAGGACAAGTCATGAGGCCTACATGTTGTGACCCCCTCCATCTGGAACTGAACGCTGCAGTTTAAACTTTTCCATCGACCAAAATCTGTCACACAGCCATTTCACTGTCATTTTTTTCTTAAATTGCCCGATACGCAGGCAGCAATGACAGTCATCTCGGAATGTCATCTAAGCGAACAATTAACAGAGCAGCAAAAATGTGAGGTCAGACATAATTAACATATGTGCTGCTCAGCTATAATTGCTCAAGTCTAAAGCAAGTAATTAAATCATTCAAAGTGAACCATGCAGACAATAACGGACTGAGTTTTTCAGATTCGCAAGTGGGGGGCATGGACGAGCTGGTGCGCCTTGCTCCTCTCCGTCGCACCACCCCTGGGACACACACACACACACACACACACACACACAAAACGAACTGGCAATAGATGCTCCGCTTGTAATCGTCTGGCAGAAATAGCTAACACCGAGGGGATGCTACGTGCACTCGCAGGGAGAAATGGCGCCCACTCCCACAAGCCAGGAGGAGACCCCCCATCTCTCCCTTTATTCTCAGGAATCAAAGAAGTTCAGTCACATGCTTGAGGTGCTCCTAATTGACGGCACAGAGATCTGCTCATTATGATACATGCATCGGGCTGGCCTGTCAGACAGAAGGAGGTGGAAGGGAGCGGCATTAAGCGAGTGGCAGGAGCATTATCAGTCTATATTTCACAGGTGTCTGCGGGGACTTGTCCCCGTTTCGTCCTCTGGGTGTCATTTATTAAATGAGGGAATGAAAGGGATGTTTAAGGTAGAAATACAGGCCTGCTTGGACAAGGGATTATACATTGTTACAGGAAGAAAAATTGCATTTGAACCTTGGATACAAAATCCTGGCTCTGAGGTTTCATTAATTTAATGTCCTTATAGTTATTCGTGGTCACACATACCCAGCATGCTTTAGGTGGAGACACAGAAGTGATTTGTACAGTAACTGGTAGCAGGTTACCACCTGCATTAATAACTAACTTTGGAGGAGATTAAATTCCGTTTCATAGGAATTGCTGCAATCAGTGGAATTCTTTGCTTTGCTTTTACACTGAAATCAACTTTTTGAAAAAATAGTACATGAAATTGTGCAGTTTAACAGTTTAAAACCATTTGACACCTCTGATCTTTGAGGGAGGGGGGAGAACCAGTGGGTCCAAAACAGAGTACTCTAACATTTTAGCTAATTTCACAACAACTCTTCCAAATGAAATGACAAAATCCTGTTGTGGTTAAGGTTTGGTTAGGTTAATGCACAAAAACAAATTATTCGGGTCAGTTTGGGTTAAAATAACTTCTTAGTTAATGTTGGGGAATGAGAGAAATGGACGTTGAGTGTGGAACAGGAAGCAAACAACTGTCTCCTGCATCAAGGTCTGACATTTTGTTTACCCTTCCAACCACCTCAACCTCTGCTGACTTTGTGGCTCCGTAACAACATCACACTTTTTCATCCTTTGTTCCTGGCTGATGATAATTACATCCCTTATGACCACTAGAGGGTTTTGTCACCTGAATGTAAACGCACTGTTGTTGGGGATTTGCTAAAATGACTGATGCTGCCATTTTTCTTGCGAGGACTGCCTCCCTTATAAAGCCATGCTCTGCTGAACAAGGAGAACATCTTACAGCAAACAAAACCAGGAAGCACACAAAGAGTTTGCATCCAAAATTAATCAAAATACTTTTTTAATAACAGGTTCTATGAGGAGCACAGCAGAGGGATGAATAAACCAGGCATGACCAACACAGCCGAGTCCCCATACCATGCTTCCTCGACCTCGTCCTCTTCTGCTGTGCCACTCTCTGGTGTGACCAAGCACTATAAAATACACATTTCCATTCATAAATTTGGGGAACTTCAGTCCTCAGAGTCCTCAGTCCACCTAACTTACATATCTGTGGACCATGAGGGGAAACTGGAGCACCCAGGGGAAACCCACACAGGCATGAGGAGAGAGTGCACAGCCTCCACACAGGGAGGGGGGGGTCACTGAGTCCTTCCTGAGGATTTGTTTCTGTCAAATGAAGAAAGGCACTGGCAACTTTTGACATTATATTCTCAGTGGACCACGGATGAGGTCAGAGGCAGTACATCATCTTTTTTCCTTTTTAATGGTGAGACTCAGCTACAAGTGCTTGTTACAATGTCTTCTTTTCATAATACATGTGCCAACTCCCAGCCTGTCTGACCCAGGGACTGAGGCCTTCCTGGAAGGCAAATTCAAAACCTTTGCGTGGCCTCTGTTCTTGACATTTAAAATCATGTAAAAATGAAAATGATCCCAATTAAGAGCCATGGGAAGCATAAGGCCCTCAGTTCTGCCAGTAACAAGCTGGTTTAAACATTTGAAATGCCTTGAAAATTAGAGCCTTCTCTGTTCCTGCGGCCCGATAAACGCGGCAGGTAGCCTCAGATCAAGTTATTTTGATAGTCGTCTGTGAGGATGAAAATGTGAAAGTAAAAAATAAGGCAAAGCAAGGGAACATAATCACACAGCGTATAGCTGAGGTAACACCTTGCATACTCTCAGTACGAAACATGACATTAACCACCCAGGTATTAATGTAAATCACAGGAGTGGAAGGCAGCTAATAAGCACTGGGACGGGTGATTATTATTATTGAGGTGATTGTCAGAGGATTGACATTGTGTGCTGGATAAAGTCTAAAAATATATGAAATAATGTGAGTACATCCTACAGAGGCACTGGCATGACTTTGTAGTATGTGAGCTAATGTGAAGGGAGGGTGGAAAATAAAAACGCTATATTTAAACTTGAAGGGGTGCCGAGGCAGGGATGTGGTTGGATCACCTGTTGAAAACATTCAACAGGGAACAAAGGTCAACATCCTTGCTGGAGCTTTGATTGGCAGGCGGGGAGCATTTCCACAGCAGGCCATGGGAGCATGGCAGGTGGCGACATGGCAGCTGGGCCATTTCTGACTCAATGCTGACTAACTTTGAGTGTGTCTGCTGACAGTGTGTCTGACGATAGGATCACCCGGGAGGCTCTTCGGGGCCTTCCTAAAGTGTCTCTGATAAGAGCTGAGCCGGTAGCACTGCGAGACCCGTCGACAAATTAAGTTAAGCCCTGCTATTACGCCGTAATCATAAGTGAGGTGGTGATAAATTTTTCAGCCGAAGTTACCATAGGCAGGAAGAAAACTCGGTGTAGAAGAATCCGAGATGGCAAAGAGAGGAGGCGGCGGCAGCTGAGGGAAGAAAATAGCAGTGTGACCTCAGCTCAGTGCAAAAAATCTGCTCCAGAAGCCCAAGGACTCGTGTGAGGCAACATGCTGCGCCATTATGAGGATGTAACATTTTACGTGACCTCTCTTGTTTCAGAAATTTGAAAGAAAAAACAATTTCACATTAAACTATCTGACACAATGTAGGTCACTGGAGTAGAGCAGGTGGAAGAGAGAGCAGATGAGAGAGGGTGTGCGTGCATGTGTGTGAATGGTTGGAGGGTGGTGGTGGTGGCAGTGGTGGTGGTGGGGTGCTCGGGAGCTTCTAACAGCCATTGGCCAACTGGAGGCGAGACACACATCCCCTCCGCCCGAGGTTCAAAGGGATGGAGTGGATGAAATTTCAAAGCCTCCCCTGCAGACCACACACTCTGCTTCACGCCAGCACTGAGATGTTCAAATATTCCCGTGATAGCCGTTCCAGCCTGGTTTTTCTCTCTCCTACCTATGCGCTGGTATCAGACATGGTTCTGCTGGCGTTCAATATTGAAAAACCAAACCCAAAGAAGGAACGGCCACTATAACGGCAGCGTATGTGCTGAGGCAGCTCTTCCACTTTGTCCAAATGTCCCTTTTTTTTTCCTTCAATGATAAGAACCGTCCTTAATTAAAGCAGTGTCTCCTGGGTCAAGTATATTTCCCCATGATTACTAAGCTGCAGGCAGTACAAGAGCGTGAAGTCACCGTGAGATAAGAGGAAGTGGCAGACATTCCACTATTAAAACTCCATTCACTTATTATGACCAACAATGCCGTTCTGATTAACTGGCACATTGACATCATTATAAAGACACATTGCGAAGCCTAACACAAAGACTAACTCTGCTGCCCTTGGCCTGGCAGACAATGACCCTCAGAGCTGCGGGCGTGTTTCAGCTCTCCCTCCTCCGCTTTTATTTCCCTGACTTGGCAACCTTGGTTTGACCACTGCGCCTCCTTTTTCTTCTGAGCATCTCTCAGACTGAACATGTACATGCGTCATGGCACTCTGTGCTATAAAACAAATTCACAGCAGAATTATACTCCAACATACTAAATCGTCCAAATAATTCTAGGATCTCCCTTTTTTGTTGTTATTGTTTTCTTCTTCTTCTTCTTCCCTCTATTTTTGTTTTTATGTTGGCAACATCTTTGTTGCTAACAGTCGTTACTGTGTTGATTTTGCACTGCACTTCCCAGAGATCACAAGTCAGTCAAAGAGGTGTGGCCGGTACTATAGCGTCCACTCTGTGAATTTGATGAAGGGAACTGACTCTCTTTTTTTTATAAAGCCAGATGCTTCACAAGAAGGTTCTTCTTCAATTTATTCATGGACTGAAGCATAGAAGACTGCATAAGTGTTCATCAAAAGGACTAGAGCAGCCTTTAAAGCTGTGTAGTTTTCAGCTGGATGACACAAAAATTCCCCAGATTACTTGACTTTTACAGTGTAACTGCAATGTCATACCTCATGAGATGAATATGAGGAAATTGCGAGAGCTATCGCCCTCATCGCTGTATGTTACTGAAAGAGGGAGGGCACCATCGGATCTCCCGCCCGCCCACGCCACCCAGCCCAACTCCCCCCCCCCCCTCACTCCCCCCCCCCTCACCTCCAGCTCCACCTCGAATGTACAGAGAAAGAGAATGCTTCAATTGAATGAAAGCAATCCCAGTGGCATTGAGGCAATTATAGAGGCTGCTGGCACTGTTTTCTGCCTTTTTCGTCCTCCCCTCCTCTTTCTCGTTCCCTCTGTCCTCTCCTGGGCTGATGGAGGGTCTGTTTTCTCTCTCTTTTACTTTCCTCGTGCTCCAGACATATGCCACTATTAATGTAGCTTCTGTCACTTCAGCTGTTTTGGTCAGATCACTTCTGTCTCTGCTTCCACTTTCTCAGCCCACGTAGAGTCTGCCTCCTTCCCTACACCTGGCTGTGTGGCTGCTACACCCTTCTTAGCCCTCCAAAAAGGCTCCACAAAACCTGACTATCAACTCCACCTTGCACAACCTGACAGCACCATTCCGCTCCAGCAGCTGCTGAGAGGTAAAATATATTAATCCTCCTGGCCTTATCAGGTCTTGCAAGGCTAGCGCAGCATGGCACGGCACAGCGCTGAACAACACAAATGATTCAGGAGAAACTTTAATAACTGTCTTTTAGGTCTGGGTTTTTGATGCATGCTGTTCCTGTATTTTCTTTCTTCCTTTTTGAAAATCTAGCAGTACATATATCACCAAAAAAGGAGCTGTAAGTCAAACACCTCAGCTTCTAATCAGGTAGCCCTCCCTCCTTCCCCCCCACCCCCGCACATTGCATCCCTCCAGCCACTACTGCACTTTATCTCCCCTCAATTAACATCTTCTGAGCGAGCTTCTATTATCTTAACCACACAGAGCAGAGAGGTCCTCCGAGGAGACGCCGTGGAGGACGGCTGAGCTGTGGACAGAGGGCTCCCAGCCCTGCTGCCGCCGCTTCAATTCGCAGGCCTAATTAAAGCCCAAGTCAGACATGACAAACTGCAAGCAGAGGTGCTACAGAAACAAACACCGACAGAAGCGTTGCCTGCGCGGGTGCGTGTAGCCCGGAGGATTCTCTTTGTGAGGATTATCTGCCAGAAAACAGACACGTTCACGTCAACGTCATGACAACATCATCTAAATCTCTTCTGACTGTTTGCTCAGTTTGATCGTGTTTATTTTCTACCTTCTGTATAGGCATTACCACAGTGTCATAGCATCCACTATAAATCATTCTCCATATGAAGGCAAGCGAGGCAGAGAGACAATGCCACCTCGCTCAAGCTCAAGGATTCCTATAAAATACATAACTGATACAGCCGGTTGACGTCATGCTTATATATGACTAATTTCCGTTTTGTATAATGCCCCCCCTCTGCCCTGTTTCATCTGTTTGGTTGCCCTCACCAACTTCAATTTCACCCTATGAAGCCATCAAACCACCCATTAAGCCATCAAGCTGCCCTCTTTGTCCTTGCTCCCCTGTCTGACAACAACAGTGAGAGCTGGTGTCGCATCCCCCTGCACTCTCAACACCGAGGCAGCCCGGCGATTTGGCCGGCCCCGCTGCCGACTTTGGCTCAGGCCAGACTATTAAGAGTATTCTATTACTGTTGGGTTAACCTGTCACGCTTGGCTGTGGCTCTCTTTATTGTCTGGCCGCTCTGAAAGGGCAGGGGATAAAACTCCATCAGTGGGACAAACGACCACACATGCCACCATTCATCAGATGCCTGGGGTTTCCTCAGGGATTCCCCCCCATGGACGCTGGCCGCCACCACCTCTGTAACGCCGCAGGGGCAGCCTTCGCTCCCCCTTTAAAACGTGAGCTCCGGGAAGCTAATCTACACAGCCGGGGATGGACAGAGTGGCGACTGTGGTCACATAAGGTTTCTCTCCTTAATCATGACTCAGGGAATAGCAGTTCTATCAGGGCTGAAGGAGCTAATGTATTGACTAAGATCAGGTAGTGCAGCAGGCAGGGTGTGGGGAAGTGATTAAGAAAGCAGGCTAGTGATCAGTGGATGACAGGGGTCAATCCCCTGTTGGGCAATTGGGTAGTGGCCTTGGGCTAGGTACTTAGCCCCAACACAGCAGCTAGACACTCAACACTGCAAGTGGATAAAATGTCAAATTCAACTTCACCCTTTGCAAAGGTTCAAAGCAAGGAGATGACAGCGAACGCTTTGGTTATTAAAAAATTCATATCGTAATGAAACAGCCGTGTTCCATCTTCACACATCCCCCTCCAGCAAACACGGCGCTCCTTTTTTCATGGGATCCATCAAGGGAGGGCCACAATTAAGTGACTAATTTGATTAGGAGATAATGTGAGTCCCACTTAATGGAAAGGACAGACTTCACAACACAGGCAGATTAGTTTGGTGGATGCCTGCTTATTAATTAAGACAGCCCTCCGTGCCCATATTAAGTCAAATGCACAGATGCAGTTTTAATGGGTCAGGGTATGCCGAAGTAAGACAAATGAAAATTGTTATGTGCAAAAAAAGAAGCTGGTTAATCTTGATGATGAAAACTAAAATTATAAGCTTGTAACTTGGGTATACACTATTATTTACCAATTCATGATGTAATAGGTGGCTGGGACTGTTGTTCAAACATGCCACAGCATTTTTCATCTGGAAGTTCACTGTGCTGCATCTTTGTTTCCACTGTGTGTCATTGCACACCATAGCAACAGCAAGTCATTATACTTGTTCAAATTACCTCCTCTTGCTGCCATTCAGTTTTTGTCTCTGATACTACACAAGCCCTTCAGAAGAACTCCTGCTTTTCATTTATGATTTGATCTGCATGCTGAACCACTGCTACAACGTGTGCTCCATTCCTTCCAACATTTGATGTAAACACATATTGAATAATTTATCAATAAACTAATTTAATGTTTGAGCAAAAAGCAAATAAATGGGGGCAATTTTCTCTTCTGTAAACTAGGATTAGGGCTGAATTGTTGCCTTGACTGAGTAGCTTTAACATGAAGGATGACACATTACAGACAACAGGGTTCCTCTGTGAACAACTCTGTACCAGAGTAATTTTCTCTCAGCCATCTCATGTGATATTTCTTTTCTGAAGTCCAACAGATTTTGTTTGTAGCTTATGTCCTGCATGCTCCAATGGTTGCCCACAGCGCACTGACAATCAGCCAGACGGATCTCCAGTGTGACGATTTCTGAGTTCCCACAGGAAAAGGTAAAAACCGCAACCGAAAGCATGAGAGATTACTGTATTTGCGGCAGTCCTTGAGTTTGTGCTCTGCGTCTGGCTGGCTGCAGTGCTCTGTCATTCCGGGCACAACGCACACTCCCAAGTGCTCTATTTACAGTGGCCGAATCCCTGCTGCGTGGAGCGGGAAGGGTATAATCTCCCAGCGGTATTCTGGGTGGTGAATCTGCTGGTGTTGTCTGTGCATACCAATGGCAACCTCACCTCTGTCTAAGGAGTTATGATGTATAAGGAAAGGAGGAAAAAAATACTGCAAGCCAGGCCATGATGCGTCAAGATGTTGGGGGGAGGAATGGGGGTGTCTGGAAACCCCCAGTGGAGAAATACATTCACATCACTCCCATCAACACGACTGGTGCCAGTGTTACCACTTTGGCGGCTGTTACTCCTACCACCTGCCTCTGTGCACTCACACTGTGCTGGATTCAATCAAGCAGCCATGTAAAACAGACACATCTATGTAGTGTTTATGCATACCGCCACCTGCAGACACGTGGCTCGTTCTGAGGGCTATGATTGTCTCGGTACACAACAACGTGATGGAATTTCATTTGACAAGTGGAACATTTCTGGAAACTGAGAGGTTAAGGAAGACGTAGGTTAAACTGCTGTGAGACTTATTGTCTATGGATTATACAGAGAGGGAGCAACTCCCCGAGCGAATGTACGCGGCTCTAAAAATCAGTTTAGAAAGTGTGCATGCCGCATACGTGCATATAGTTCCGATATACATGCACCGTATGAAAAAGCCCCAGAGTGAAGAAGCTTAATGAAGCCACGCGAGAGGCTAGTGTCTGCAGAGCGAGGTGTCAGGTGACTTCCCTCCTGGCTATATGTGCATCTCATTGGTATGTGCAGTGCGATGAGGCCTTGGCTCTCTTCTGATTATGATGTCTGCTGAGAGCTGGGCCAGCCCAGGGTGAGAGCCAAACCGACAAGGCTGAGGTGGAGGGAAGATTCAGAGAGCCTCTGTTCTCTCACCGGGGGATCCCCCACATCATTTAGCGCCTCATGCAGATCGCTGCTAGTGGCAACACAGCCCTCTGGGCCCGGGGAATTAATGTACCAAGCAATGGCAGAAGTGATTTATTAAAATAACACACCCTGATGAGAGAGAGAAGCCAGGGTTGCTCTTCCCCAGCTCGTCCCCATATGCCGCAGAGGGAGGAAATGCAATCATATAGGTGCTACGGCAGAAAGCAACAGAGGAGAGACTGAGAGAAAGTGGACAGCCACTACACAAATTGTGCGACAGTCCTTGCTGTCATTGCTTATTTATTTACCCTCTTTCCATTTGAGTCAGGCCTTGTATTAAATTGATCCCTCCTGCCGCGTTTTGCCTTGTTGAACAAGCGCAAAGCCCCGTTAAGTGTCTGTGAAAGGCTGGTGATTGTGTTTGCGGCGCCCCGGGTGCGCTGCAGCCGTCCGCTCCCCTCTATCTCCCCCGGACAGACGGGATTAGAAGCTGGGAGAGGGGCTGAATGACCCTCTGGGGGGGGAGACGAGAGACAGGCAGGCAGTGAGCAGCTTGGTTTGGGGCTCACACACAAATACACACCGAGAAATACAAATGTGTGTGCATGAGCATACCGTGCATGCTCATGCACACACATTCTCTTAGTCACACACGCACACAGAGTTTAAGGTTGAGCTTAGATTGCCCCCATGGCCATCCAGAGGCTCTGCCATGTGCAGAGGTAGATGTGCACTTATCCATGAGCTCACACATTAGCTACTGTACATGCAGAGAGCTACTGCATGTAGCCTCTCACTGCTGATGATATGAAAACATCTGCTGTGTTTCTAAACATCTGCTGTTTAATAGCTCAGATCTAAGCTCTGATATTTTATTATTTTTCCTGGTTTTTCTATTAAACCAATTGAGATTTGTGTCAACTTCTGCCGCCATCATCCCTGAATGTTACTGTAGAGTGGTTGCAGGGAGATACTGAACAGTGGGACACTTTGTAGACTGAATGAAAGGAGCTGATGTGGTTCCCTGCTAGAGCTGCTGATGGTTATGTACACAGGATGTCTCATATTTACATACATTTACATCTGAGACATTTATCTGGCACTCTTATCCAGAGTGGCTTGCTATATGTAGAGGAGAGCAGAGTCATTTAAAATGACTGAGCTGCGCTTCAAGCAGCTAACAATATGGAGGGCAAAGGTTAAAATATGATTCGCTAGAAGACAGAAGAAAGAAAAAGTCTCAGTGCGGCAGAAATCACTGTATGCAAAAGAGATCTAGTAGGAAAAGGAACATGAACAAAGTTGATTTTTTGGAGACATTGGTAAAATCAGGTACAAATGTAGCATGAATGCAGTGGGAGCCTGGGATTTGAAGTGTTCCTCCTTGAGGAAAAATGGATGCCTGGAAAAGTAACAGTACTCTACATCTCAGATCCCAGAGAAGCTGCAGCACACATTTCCCAGCCTCCTCCATCTGATCCACTGAGCCCTGAGGGAATGTTACTGTACGGCTCCCCCGTCAAAGCAATAGAGCAGCACTCATTCACATCAAGGAGCACACTTTGAATCCATTCAGATCGGATGATTACGATGCTGGGCACCTTCCTCAACGGGGCAGATAAGTGGAGAGGCTCCATTCGACATTTACATCTCATACACCTCATCAAACACCAGGTCTTTGTAGTCATGTGGTACATTTGAATAAAGCAAAGTTAGAATTTTTAAGCAGTGTGAAAATTCATCAAACCTCCCAGCCGGTGAGGCCCTTGTCTCTCCTAGCAAATAACTCTTGGTTACCTTATTCAAACTGAAAGTGGCAGGGCTCAAATCAAATCAAGTCAAATCAAATTGTGCTCGGATGAAAAAGTGAGGAGTAGGGAAGGAGAGGAAAAGGGCTTGAAAACATTTTCTCAGGGAGTTCAAGTTCTTTCTCCCCTTTAATAGCTCAGAATAGCAATTTACTAAATAATGCAGATGAATTTGCACAGAGCTAGCTTTAAAGCAGCAACAGATTTATTGAAGACAAAGTCAAGTGGAGAGGAAAGTAAGCAAGCCAGTGCAGAGAATACAAAGATCGGTGAGAGCTTTGCTGAGTTTTATACATGTAGCGCTCAATACTGTGACCTTTCATTGTATAATTGTGTCACTGGATGTCTGATATAAAAAATATGTAAGAGAAACGAAAAGTGTTTATCCAAAGACCTGAATAGGAAGACTAACAAAGGGAGCTCATGCTATAGAAACACAAAGAGAGCGGCAATAGAAAAGATGTTGCTCAATGACATGCCATCGCATTACAAAAGTGTATTCTGCATGATGAACGGATCCAGACAGAAAAAGAGCCGAATGGAGACAAAGGCAGATGAGGTAGGCAGACTAACAGATACAGAGCGAGAGGCAACCTCGATTCGTACCGGGTTGCTCTGTCTTTAGCTTGAACTTTCATGGCAAAGATGAAATAAAATAACAATGGGTTACCATAGCAATAACACTGGAGCACATAACTAAGTAGTATGAGAGATGGGGAGCATCTCGGGGGGGGCATCCAGCTTTTATCTGTCAGCCGCAATCCTCCATCATCAAAGCTCTTCTCCACTTTCAGTGCCAAGACTGAAAGACACCAGTGGATCATTAGTCTCCAGTGAAGAAGACAGTCATTTATCCATGTTTTTTTTTCTTTTTCCACAAAAGTTGAGAGTGAAAGAGGGTTCATGTGGATAAGAAGGAGAGAAAAAAAGAAAGAGGGAGTAATCTTTTTTTCAGCGAGTCAATTTCTCTGGGCACTAACCTAGCTCCCTTTGGGCTACCTGTGCAGGTATCAAGCCTGCGGTCTGACGGGCTCCTCTCTCTGTGAAGCAGCAGCCCTTTGCAGCACATCAATACACTGAACTTTTCCTGCCGAGTACCTGAGCTCTCCTGCATGACCCGCTCCTCCTTTATCTATTCTGTTTAAAGATACCGGTTGCGGGAGAAGGAGCTTGATTACCTCCTGGGACAACCCCGCTCCTCTTTAAGTTTGCCAAGTGAGAAAGTCTTCAGAAGTTTGTTGACAGATCTCTGCTGTGGCGGGAGGGAGCGATGGACATGGTAACCTTGGCTCTCCAAAGGACAAACGTAGAGTTTTGAAAAGATCAAGCAGGAGGGATTTTGTTTATGGAGGAGATGGGCAAGAACAGTGTGGTACAGGGAAATGTATATGTGATATATATAGCACCATGTGCAGAGCTCTCTAGGATCCTTACCCTACTTATGAATGTGTGATCGAGGTAAAGCGGCGTCCCTAGAATTCCTTTCATATGAACCTAACAAGTAAAACAGGCCTGTTCCTGTACAGTCCAACAAGGATGTATGACAACACAGGAATGCCTTTTACAATCTGTACTGTCAATATTTTTCTAAAGCAAAGGAAAAAATGCTTTAAATAACTGTTAACAGTTAAAAACTCACTTTAGCCATTTTGCTGTTGAAGCAATTTGGCATTGAGAGTGGAGTGAATTTGGGAAAGATGATGAATATTCTCTTTATGTGACATTCTTTGACAATATTTTTCAAAAGCAAAAAGTGCCTATACATAAAGAAACTGTTAAATAAGTCAACCAGTTGACATTTGTGCAATTCAGGGTGCCAGTAATACGGCATACATTTAGTCAGACCTGAAAAACAGATCATGAAGGTTTAATAGTAAATGAATGCTTTTTAGAATCTATACAGAGTTTTCTTCCAAGCTAACAATTCAGTGTTCAGGCAATTCAGCGCTGAGGGTGCCGGGTTTCTGGACTAGATAAAAAAAAAAAAGACATACATCTAGCACAGCCTGTATAACAGGATCGTGTGTCAGGCTGTGACTTCGAGGCCAACAGGAAGGTTTGATAACACGGGGATTGTTTTTATAATCCGTACACACTGTTGTTTATGTGAAAGCGTTTGTCAATATTTTCTAAAAAAAAAAAAAAAAAAGACAGAAAAAAACGTATAAAGCATCTGTTACAGAGGTGAACAATTTGGCATTCAGGCAATTCAGCAGTGAGACTGCAGTGTATTTGGACAAGATGATGAATATACCATACATCTAGTCAAGCCTGTATAATGGATCTATGTGTCAGGGTGTGACTTCGAGGTGTTTCCTGAGGAGTGCTGTGTGTCTCCTGGCCTTCTCGGCGGAGAGCCACATAAAGTGCAGAGTGTGTGTGTGCTCCAGAAGCTACAATTTACAGGTACACAGGCTATCGAATACACGGTAAGCGGCCATATACAGGCAGGGGTGAGGATACGTTTCACTGGCTACCGCTGCCTCAACGCTGCGGGCCAAGCGCTGGCTGGCCAGCGGTAATTGCCGACAGCGGGCTGCCTGTTCGCATGACAGATACGCTACTAATACCTATCTGTACACACAAGACGCAACAATCTAACTATCCACACACACGTAGTCTGGCCGGGTTTGCTTCTGTGATGAAAAGAGGCTGACATGCAGGAGGGGTAGCTAAAATTAGGATGAGCTGTGGTATGACAGAAATTGCATTCAGTTATGGTACACGAGAAGAGACTAAACCAACAATGCTTTATTGTAATTGGAAATGATTGTGTTTCCACAGCCTGGATGCTCTTCTTAGAGAGAGTTGAATTTGAGACATCATTCTCGATTGATTCAGAAAATATACGGCGTCCATAATAAAACTGATATATTATTCAAGTGCAGCCGCCAGCTGTTTTGTATGTTTTGGAAATAGTTTTTGGACAAAAAGAGCCGATGGGAGGATAACCTATCTTGGTTTTGTTGTCTTCGGGGATTTGTTTAAGAACTGAAAAAACAGGATAAAATAAGCAATTGCTATCCTTTAAAGCTAGTTTCTAAGGAGGATATTTTCGCACACACAGTAAATCTCATTAATCAAACCAGGAAATGAGGCAGAAAACAAAGAAGCGGTTCTACCTAATTGTGAAGAGTGAGGATTCCAACGGGTGAGTTAAATATAAACTGTCTCAAACAGCATGAGCCCACAGAGATCTGTAGAGTCAGTTCACCAGCATGGCCCACTCCGCTCAACGCCTAACCACCAAAATGACACTGAAGACCAAGAAGTGCATACAGATATGAAAGTTTTGACTGAAAAATTCCAAATTATACATAACATCTAGGCGCCACGAGTTGTTGCTAACATGCAGAGCTGACTTGCTATAAAACAGCCGCATAATGCTGGTTCGGCATACTTAAGCCAGACTGTATTTGCTAGATTTCTAATGGCGTGCTAGTAAATGTTCATGCGCCACATCACTGTCTACCTAAAGCCGTGCCGATTCGCTGTTTGAGTCTGCAAATGGCAGGTGGAAGACTGAGCGAAGGAAGCGGGGTGAGATACAGGACGGGGAAGGAAGGAGACAAAGAGAAGGAGACAGAAATAGAGGAGAGCAGATAAAAGAGAGGAGATGTGGTGAGGAAGCAGAGCGTAGTAGAGCCAGCCGCTGGGACTGTGAGGAATGAGCTGGCTGTGCTATAGAGTGCCTTAATGAGCATTCTCTAAACCCTGAGAGTCTCTCACAGCTCTCGCCCACCCTGTCTTTTTCTCACAGCCAACGAGGTGCAGACACACAAAGCTGGTTGCGTGATGTCATGCACGGATTCGCTCACAACACAGAGAGGCTAACGAGACTCAAACACGCATTACGCACACAACCAGCGCCACTGGTGAGCGCCTGAATTGTCAAGCAAAATTATCGTCACTCTGCAGGGCACACAGCCTTTCAAATCTGGCCTATACGAAACAAATATTAACAGGCTATGACACAGTTTCTACTCCTGCAGACAACACTAATATCTTGCCTATTTCACCCCATGGCATTGTTAAATTGGTACAGTATTGGTGATTCTAATAACTAACAAACACTCTGAATCAAAGGAGAAAGCAGTCAAAGCCAGATAATGACCATTTTGCGCATTAGCAAACACCTGTGGTAATAATGGCTTCTCAACAGGTCCGTTTTCCACCTGCAGACCACTGTGCCCTTGATTCTCTCAGACACTTAGTCACCCCCAGCTGTGGTTATAGACAGAGGTAAGGACAGAGACCTTCTGTGTTTTCCGTGTATAAAAGCCTCTGTGTTTTATCCCCACCCCTTAAAAAAAAAAGAAAAAGCCCTTTTATTTTTCCCCGGAAATACGGAATGACAAGGTATCCGCGATTCTGAATTATGCCTGACAGGTGGGCCTGAAAAATGGAAAATGATGAACAACAGGACAAAATTAGGGCGAAGCCCGAGGCGACAGGACAGCTGTAAATCTGGTTCTGGGACAGGGCAGGAGATGAGGCAGGGACACGTACCACGGGAGCGTAGGTATCTATTGTGTTGTTTATCTTATTGTGGGCGTATAGGTATCTGCAGAGGATGAGGGAAGACACTTTATTCAACAAAGTGATTAGACTCTCTGTTGGGCCTCACCAGCCTTGAGTGGTTACGAGGGCTGCCGCCTGAGCCGGGCCGGGGACCTTGGAAAACCATCCAGGAGCCTCTGAACGACTCACCTCATTAACTATTAACCAGCGACTGGCCTTAAATCATCTCGGTGGCCCCAGCCTGCTGACCCTCAGCCAGGAATGGTGGAGGCAGCAGCGGAGCGGTGTTTCATCAGAGCTTAGCCCAATTGACACCCTGTTGATTTAATGGGCCACACCACTGCTTCTGACACAACATATGGCAAACATTTATAGATCACCAACTCCAGCTAGCAGCGCTAATATCTCTCACCACCAAATCTCCGCTTGACAAATCAGAGGTGCACATGACTAAATTATCAAGCAGAATTAGGCCTACTGAATGCCCAGAGGCCAGTGCATATGGTAATGCTGCACCAAGCCCAAGGCTATTGCACTACGAGTACAAGTACATACAACATGCTATAGTAGTATCACTTACCACTATGCAGCTGTTTATTTATTTTAAACCAGGAGGAGGACCGGCAGCAGCCCGCTTGTTTTAGCATGGCGTAATGAGGAACCAGGCCGCCACGGCGGAACCATATGGGCTGGCCTGCTATCGGCGTACATCTGGTCTGATTAAGCCAGGTCTGGGAGGCCCCAGAGTACAGCAGTTAGCGAGGGTGACTGAATGGGCTACTAGGACGCCACCGAGCCCAATCAAGTGTGACGGAAAAATGGACAACAGTCCTCGAGAACCATGCCTTGTTTTGTTCCTTCGTTAAAGAACCCCCCCCCCCACCACCACCACACACACACTCACATACAGTAGAAGTGAGCTCAACTTGGCCCCATGATTTAGCACTGTGGGTGGCAGAAGTCAGAGGACAGGAACCTAGAAGGAAGAGAAAATGGCCTGACTTGTCTGTCATTTTCTGCCTCGCAGTTTCTTCCTTTTTTAAATTTTTAATTATTTCATCATTTCACCCTTGTGCTATACTGAGTATGAAACCTTTGCATCTGCAGACTTCTTGTATGCTGGGTATCATTTCAAAAATTTCAATTGCTGCACCAAGGCGATACTTGAGAGTCAGTACAACACCAAAATGATGCCACATTTCGATGTCTTACATTAAGTAAAATAAACATATTTTTATATGAAAACTTTCATTTCCATTCACCAAACTAAACCTAACTTCTTAAATGCATTAATGTCTTGATACATGTAGCTCTACAAGATATTTCACTTACCAAAACAATCTATAATTTGCAAAACAACATTTTAAGTTATGGTCAGAGAATGAGACTCTAGAGAGCGCTGGTTCATCTTAGATCGAACTCGAGGAAGAAGTGGCAAAAGTTTGGAGCCTGACTCGACATAATTTGGCTGGAAAGTGCATTTTATGGCAGAAAGTCTTGTTTCAAAAATGACTGATTTACATGATGCTGTTATTCAAGTGTGCGGTCAGATGGGGTTTCCTGACAGCAGGTATTGGCTGTTTCCACAAGGGATCAACCAGTCTTTGAGGCCTGATAAAGATGCTGCAGACAGCTGATATTCTGTGCAAATAATCTTAACAATGGCACAATCTTCATAGAGAAGATTTACTGTGTTCACTTGTTGTCTCAATATTCCCACACTTTTTCAGTGAATTGTACTAGTAGCTGCTTATGTTTTCATAACCTCAGTTTGTTATATGTTTTATTAGCATGTGATCCTTTTTGCTGCTGTAACTTATCACTACTTCCTGCTCTAATAATAAAATTTCCTTGTGGATATCATTACTGCTTCATGATTTCAACAAACAAAATTCCTGCGTTAGCATACTTGAACTCTCCATGCAAGAGTGCAGTACATCATGCCAGAGCCCACCTCGACCCGTGAGGATTAATGTAGTCTGCATTGCAAACATAACATCCTGTTCACACATGAGAGCTCCAAGTGTAGGCTCCTTCTTGCTTCTCACAAGCCTGAAGCTTAGATACTCAGCTTTATTTGGATATTTACTTCCTCCCTTGTCCATTATACTGGTGCACACGGAAGTAGGTCGTATCTCAAGCAAGGTGTTTCTACGTATCGTTTTCAAGTCCCAGTGGCTCATTAGAGTTAAATCACAGGGAATGGGGAAGCTGTTTGCCACGACGATCGGCTCATCCTGCATTCGTTTAGAGTGCTTTTACAGGGAGCTAACAGCTTAGGTGCTAACAGCTGTGCTGGTTCCATTCACAATAAATGGCAGCCTGTCATAGCTCTAGTGTTAGAGTCCACATGTGTGAAAGAGAGAAGGGTTTTCTACATTCAGGATTTAGTCCTCTACTCTTTAAAGCCAAGGTGGGAAAAAATGATGTCGTTTTTGGGGGTTAAAGGCTTTAGATGAAATGGTGGTGACCAACCAACCAATGGACTCTGGGTTTCCAACCTGACCATTTGAGCCAAGACAAAAACAGACACAGCACATCTCCCATTAAGATTGCTTCCTCTATCGCCTGACGCAGGCCTATTTAATATATTGAAGTGGTGCAGCCATAACAACGCCAGGCAGGACTGCTTGAACTGCCTCCCTTCCCTTCCCGTCTCCCTGACAGCTGGTCTGAAATGACAATTTTAACACCTGAATATTAAAGGTTTGGAAAATCACTTTAATCTGATTACCTATCAGCTGCAAATCACCACACGGGAAACTTTATCGACCGCGGAGAGTGAGAAAAGAAGTAAAAATGCATCTAATGCACATACTTTGACAAATGTGATGATAAATGGAAGTTAACTGGTGGATGGAAAATAAGTGTAGGAGTGTCGCTGCCTGCTGCTGTCTTTTTTTACAAGGGAAAAAAATGTTTTCAAAGATGATATTAACACTATCCATCACTTATGTGTCACCATTACTCATGCATGATCCATCAATCAGATTAGCTATCATGCAGCTTCAATAATAATGTTTACTGATGGTGCTCCCAACAGAAGAAATATATATGACTATACTTTATCAAAAGGAGTTAAATAAGTACAGAGGCTGCAGAAAAAAGATCTGTCGAGATGGTGCCTACCAACTTACAGTAGTTTATGCTTATTTCAGCTGCTCGACCAGCATCACTGTCATCAGTTATCAACAAACTGGCATCCAAACATTATGAACCAGCAACACCACTCAAAACCCACTCCAGACCATCAGACAGGGGTCTAACAGTGCTGGCACCAGACACAATTAAGTGGACAGGTGTTTGACTTCAACAGGCTGCAGCTGACAGTAAAGATCGTTTCTTTTTGTTTATTTTTCATTTTGTCCTTGCTCAGGAGCCAAAAGCAGCAGAATCACTGCACATACACACAGATCTATTTATTGTATCTATTGTTACTTTGTCTTACTTTTTTAACTACAGTCTCTTGTACCTGTATTGATCCACTACAGAGGATCAATAACGGTACATCTTATCTTTTGCTTTGCAGACATAAAAGACTTGAAATTAAATTGTCTGGTTATTTTTATTTTTCATTTCCAAGATAATTTTCTGGCTACTATTGATGGAGTAATGCAGCGACTGATTCCACTGATACCTTCTGCATCACTAACTGAAAGACAAGATGGTGGAGACCCTTTGTGGGATCATGTTAAAATTTTATGAAGTCCGATTGTGAGCCTCAGCTCCGGAGCTTATCGATTGCTGGTTGTGATTCTTGACGTATTTTTGAGGGCAAAAAAGTAAATGTACTAAAACCACCTCTACTTTCGGCAGATTCAGCCATAAGACAAGCACATTACATATCACTAATTTTAAATCATTTAATTCATGCAATCCTGATTACATGGCATAAATCAAGAAGTAATTATGTTTCCTCAAAGACACACTGGACAAAATTATTCAGCAGTATATAGATGAAACTTTTAGGAGCAGGTCTGTCATAAAGAATGAGATATTCTGTGATTCTTCAGTCTTTCCCCCAACATACCTTGAGTGAGCAATCATAATCTTCACTGACAATCAGGAACACTGCTGACAGCAAACAGATATCTCATCTGCTCCACTCAGAACTGCACTTTTTGTTTTTTGGTCGGTATTCAGATGAAGACTCAGCAGACAGCTTCAAAGGTTTTTTTTTGTTTCCGTGCAAATCCAATATAGTATTTCCTGTCACTGCTTATCAATTAAACCTTCCAACTGGCCCACCAGTGTATAAGCAGAGTGAGAAACCAAAGATGAACAACAGGATCAAAAGTGATACTTGTTAGGCAGAAACAACAGAGCTTATTAAAAGTAATGTTTTTTTTTCAGAATCTTGAACAAATTCAGATTTATTAAGCTCATCAAAGTCCCTGCAAAGTACTATAGAGATTTGAGGTGACATATAATCTGCAGGAGTGATGGTGGTGTTCCACAGCCCTTGGCAACAGCAACTAAATTATCTTTCTTCTTGTTCTTGTAGCTGGATTCAGTTCTGGAAAATTGGCATGTGACCAGAAAAAAGCAAAGTCACTGTGTAAAGAGCGAGCCTGTATCTGATGTCAAGTATGAAAAGGCCTGGTAATTGTGGTGGTGGTGGTCTGATGAAAAGTTAAGTTTGCACACAGCGCACTGCAGTCCACATGTTGGGAAGGCAGCTGTTTGTAGCAACAGCTGAGTGGGGCAGGTGGTATTTTAGTCAGAAAACGCTTTGAAACAGTTGACTGGTCGGAGTGAGGATGTCACCGACTGGCGAGATATCAGTCTGTTCCACAACTCATTAGTCAAGGTACAGAGACCAGCCAAACAGCTGTGGAACATTTTAATTCCAGCCCCAAATCAGCAGCTTGGACCTGAGCTGCTGCTTCCAGTGACCTCCCGCTTGCTTCCACTGCCGAAAAATAACACTCATACAAACACGACTATACAGTGACTAATTCTTCTGTCCCTCATTTCCCTTCAGCTCCAACCCCCACACCCTGCTCCTCCCTTATTCCAGCAGCTCCTTCCAGAGCCCAAGGCCACAGTGTTGATATTGCTTACCCAAGTCTCAATGAGCTAATTAAGGGGGCTGTTTCTAAAGTGCTCTTGCGTTTTGTTTATTTGTGTATGACCAGAGACCCACAAATTACACAGACCAAAGGCTTGTCTGAACTTTTAATCTAATCTCGCCTACTGCGAGCCCCCGTTTCCTGGTGTCAGTTTGCCTTAATGAGGCCTGGTCTGAGCCGTGGCCATTAGTGGAGCTCAGTAGTGGAACAGCACCACGACGAGACAGGCTCGGCGCAATGCTGCCACAGAGCCTAATCCCCAGTTGCTCCCTGTGGACCCGCAGCCATGAAGCGAGTTGTAAAACCCCCAGCTGTGCAAAACATGGATGACATTTGAAAACATACAGTATCAGCGTAGCAAATTAAGAGATGAATGCATTAAAAGCAGCACTTAAATGACATAAAAATGACTGCCAGGTGCAGCATGAATAGATTAGTGAACCATTTTCCTGTGACATAAGCACCGAGGTAAAATGCTGGGTTCAGGTAATGTCAGTTAGTTGTTGAGTGCACAAACTTTCATGTATAATAGGCATATTAAAGCATGGGTGTTTATTATCATTGACAACATGATGGTTTAATGCCACTTACCTTTTATATCAGCGTGCATTCTATGAACTAGCAGTATTCTGCCTTAGACAGTTGCACTAACATCCCCATTAGTACAATAATCATGTGGAGAAGGTCCCTACACTATTCATTTTCCATGTAACTTTCATTAATTCAAATTCTGAGAGAATTTAGTGCACTTTCCCATTTCCAATTTGAAGTGCTTTGAATTCTGCTCACTGCACCCGTTTCTGTGTCATCAGCCCACTCAGAGCCTGAATAATTCATAACAATATTTATTAGCACTCTGAGGTACAATTAGATGAATTGGGATTAAGAATTGGCTCGTCTGTGGAAGAGAAAGTAGAACAGCTCTGCTGATGGATTTGGGCAGACATAGCTCTAAAACATTATCAAAATAAAGCCAAGCGGATTAATTCCCTTTCTCTACTGTTTTCCCCCCTCTTGTGTTTAAAAGAACATACTTAATATTCCATCTGCAAGAGTAAATCAGAGATGACAAGTTAAAACAAGGGCTGTACAGGGGCCTCACGTTTTTATTTCATCTCCAGTTCTTTTGGGTAACATACATTTTTGCTTAAATCCTTAGAAAAAGAACTGACCCATTCTTTCATTTGAGGCTAATCTTACATTTCTTCACCAACTGACCTCAGAGCAGAGATGAATACTAACTTGTTTTTACTATTCCTGCAGAAGTCGTCATATTTATGACTGAAAATAATAAGAATCTTAATATCTTAAAAACACAGCCTTTGATAATGGTAATTTAACATTAAATTAGCTTTTTATAAATGTTGTCTGGCTGACCTCCTTGTTTTTGTGCTTTGGCTCAGTTGTTTTGTTGCTGCTTCTTGTCTAATTTTCAGTGGAATTGTGGATGAATTCATGCCATAAATGTTAAATGATGTTGCTGAAGCTCAAGATAATTCTCATTAGTGCAACAAGTTTTTTTTTTTTTTCCTGGAGTCATGCAGGTTGTTGAAAATGCTTGCAGTAAAAAAAAGCATTTAAACTGGTTAATTTATCCATTTGTCTGTCTCTCACATCATATTCAGTTTTTATTTGTTTACAAAAATGGTAAAATGGTAAAGTTTCAGTTTCCAGTGTTACTTTTTATTTAGTTTTAATCTCGTTTTCATTATGGAAAAAGGCTGTCAATTAGTATTTGTCATTGCTTATTGCTTTCACTTACAAAATTAACACTAATAGTAGTTTAGATTAGCAGAAGCAAAATGATCTAGAACAGGAAATGTGCAGGTTGGAGCCAAGTAAACAGTCAACATAAATCTGTGTTTATGTAGACTGGATTGTCCTCTGCGACCATGTGATTCTGCTCTGAGAAAACAAAAGATATTCACTCTGTCTCTCTCTGATCACCTGAATCACCTTGTCCATCCTCAGCTCACATCACTGGCCTGAGTAATTTCCAGCACTATCAAACTGTAGAAACACCTTGTTTTGGACTGATTGGACTGAGGCGGAAATTAAGAATATATGAATTATAGCTTCAACTCTAAACTCATTATCTCAGTGCACACAAATGGAAAATGAAGCTGTGACAAAGTTAATCATGCTGTATGGGAGAGAGGATTGGAGGTTTCTATGAAAAATCTTGACCTTAACGCATGACCCATCTACTCAGCTCAATTGTTAAATTTTTTTTTTTCAGTCTTCTTTTTTTCCCTCATCCCCAATTAAAGGAGCTTCCGTCTGCCGTCTCTGTAACGGATGAAGCCAGCAGTTCTTGAACTTTGCGTTAATTAAACATAAGTGCACGTCTCACTATAACTTATGGTGGTTCACAGTCCCTCCTCTATCCAGATAATATCCTTAACGCCCCTGAGTCATCGCATCTCAACACGTCATCACAAACAAGGACTCATCTCTAACTCCTTATTATAAAAAAAATAAAAATAAACAGTTTTAAAGACGTACCTGGAAACTCTTACGCAACACTCAACGCTCAGCAGAAGCAAGGGCCAATTTATTTGATGGCTGTGTGCAGGCAACAAGCTGACTTTGCTGTCAATTAAAAATCCTCAAGTTCAGCTCATTAGGATTCATCCAAAGCTAACTTTTATGCTTTATTTTAAATTTTTTAAGGATTAACCTGTGTGTGTGCGTAGACAAAAATATAGGTGTTATCAGTAACTGATGCATGCATCCAGGCTCACAGAGTTATGTATGCTGAACATATCCTTTAGCATGCCGTGACTAAACTCAACTTTTTGGCTCACCTGTCAGCAGTTAAATAAGCTGCTAACAGCTGCTAACAGCATCGAGCGGGTTATTACAGCATGGCCTTTCTGAATGCCTAGAACAGCATTGTGGGTATTATTTCCGTTATTATCACAAAACAATAGAAGATCAAACAGCTCTACCATCTTTAAATGTCAACATAAAATATGGCTTGTAGATTCCTTTTATACATGTTTCTGGCTCGTCTGAAAAATTAATATGTCATGGCTTTGTTTTTTCTGCATTGCCTTAACTGTAAAACAATACTCTTACTTACAGTTCATAAGGATCATTTTTAATAATCAAACGTGCAGAATGGCAGCTAAAGAATGAGATTTCAGAGGCGTGAGACATACCTTCACCAACATTCACACCTTCTAAGATAACTACATTTTCAAAGCTGACATATAATAGGTGTGCGTAGGTGGAGCCTGTTTTAATTTTAGGGCCAAATAATGTCATTTATTCCATGCGTGTTTCATTCCCTTATTAAGCTTCAAGTGAACGCATCAAAGTGTTTTTACAGGTTTTAAACTGTGAAGGAGACCATCTAAATGAAAGGTTACATCATGTTCACCTTAATATAAGTGGACCGATTTATGCTGATACATTCCTTCATTATAATGTTAGTGAAACCACAGCAGACTGTACCGTATACAACTGCAGTGTCTCAGACTGCACTGAGTAAAGGCTAAATGCAATCATAAAGAATTTATAGCTGCTTAAAAGCATCTTAGATGCAACGAAACAATGATCCTGTATCGAAATGCACATTAGAAGCAGAAATACCTGTTATCAGTGTATTTGTGAGTCATGAAAGCTTTTCTTTGAGCCTGGTATCAGACCTTTGAATTGCTCCCCTCCTCTCAGATTTTTTCAGCAATTCAAATAATGTGTGGTGTTGTGCTTAGTTTCCCTTGGTTGGCCGAATATCAGAGACAATAAAAGCTTTGTAGGTGGGATTAAGAACAGGGCGTCATCTCCCTGCGCCAGAGCCGGAAAAATGGCGCCAAGTATAAATGAGATCCACAATATGACATTGCTGTTGTAAGGTAAACTCACAGCAGTCACAGCTCTCAAATCTGCATAATGTTTTTGATTGTCTGTCTATACTGATGGGTGTGTCTAACATTTTAAGAATGTGTTGCCTTCATAATTAGCAACAAAACATAGCACAGCTTCACGATCGGTTATTTCTTACTGCAGTGCTCCCTATAATTTCTAGCTGACCAAAGTATTCATCCATTTGTCCCTTACATTTTAAACAGTTATCAAGAAATCTTTGCATACAGTTAGATTTTATGATGCAAGCAGGTACAATACATTCAAGCAAATCTTACTGTCATGTAGCACTGCCTGTTCAAAACTGAATACAACTTTTACTTCTTGAAGCAATTTAACCCCACTCACCTCACCACTTTATACACAATAATACTTGGAATTTGCTGTATTAAGAAACTGATTTTCTTGTTGCAACATACAATAAAAGCTGATACGGTCTTGGCCAAACTAATGGGCTTTGCCAGCCAAATAAAATAGCAATAACAGTGCAGTTCAGTTCAGAACTGAAGTCACCTGTTGGAAGAGAAGTGAAACATCTTCAATTATCTACAGCCAAGTCCCTTGAGTCAACTCTTCTTGGATAGCCATGACCTGGATGACTGAGAATCTGCACAGACATCGAGAATAACAGTAGCTTCATCACCACTTCACTTTGAAAGACAAATGTTACTGAAAAGACTGAAAACAACAACAAAAATGATCTTTAGTCTGGCTTGCTTAATTTTTTACCACCACAGAGCAAACAAACCATCTCTGTTTGATGTGTTTTATGACAACCAAGAAGACTCTAACCCGGCTAAGCCTTAGCTGGGGCTACAGCTGGCCATGGAGGTATGAGGCTCTTTGTTATCAATGGAACAGTGGTGGGTAAACAGAAGATAAAGAGACTGAGTGAGACTCTGCCATGTCTGTTTTCCCATCTTGTCAGTTAGAATGACTCAAGCCATTAAGGCAGTTACCACAACATGCTGACAACATGTTCGGATGCCACCTGGACCCAGATGTGCCTCAGCGGTGGGTAAATCGAGAGAATGATGGAGAGGAAGTTTAGGGGCCATGTCTGCGCCAGCATATGCCCCAACCTGTACATCGTATTACTCTTCCTCTGATAGTCGCTGACTCGCTCCCAGCGAGAGACAGAGACAATAAGCCATTGTTATTCTTTATGAAGAGGACACAAAAAAGCCACAATAAAAGAGAAAAAAGTGAAGTCCTTGGCAACTCTGCTGCATTTTTTCCCGCATCGTCTTTTGATGTGCACCGTGAATTGAAAAAGGCAAAGGTATTGTTGACGGCTGCCCTTTCCTGTGCCTGAATACCGGAGTACATATTTTCATACAGTGTCTTTGGTTCAGTGAAACTGATCACTTGGGAGGGAGGTTTTGTTTGCACAGACAATCACTGGTTCTGTGAAGAATAGACTGGGGACATCGGGATCAGAAAGAACAGACCAGCGATGAGTACAGAGACAACAAAAGCCCCTCGCACTCTTATCCCATCTGTGGCAATACAAAAAAAACAAAAAAAACCAAAACAATGGAGGATGAACCCGATTGCTGCGTCCAATTGCATCATCCAGAATATTCAACTCCATGTCACTCAATCTCATCTGCGAATACCACAGATGAGCCTCTCTCACTGTCCTTGCTGTCTGAGCCTCAGTGTCTCCCTCGTTCTCTTTTTCTTGTATTAAGCAGAAGGGTATCAACCAATTACAGACCAAGGTCTCCACTCAGTTGGGAATTCTTTCATCCCATAAAGTTTTACTACAAAGACTGACAGTGACCTTCTCGGGGTCAAAGAATCAGGCAAGAAGCATCCAGTGCCTATTTAAATGACACAGACTCTTTATGGAGCCTTCACAAAAGATTAATGGAATAACATGATGTAGATAATACTGCTGATAGAGAGTTGTGTCAATGTTACTGCACAATGTTAACACAAGAACACAATGTGATGCTTGAAACTAGTTCTTTACTAACGCAGGCATTTTAAAAGCCCATGGTCTTCGCAAGTTATCTTGTGCAGCCAAATTTGCAGCAGAGAACTATCTGCAGCAAATATGGAAATAAGAGAAGTACTGTGATTAACATGTAGTACTTTGAGAACTTGTTTGTTAGGTGAGCCAGTGATTTGAGGATATTTGGAGATATTTGGGGAGCTTCAAAGAACCAACTGTTTAGTCAATTAAATGTAATAAAAAGTTAAAAATACCCATTATGATTTGGCAGAGCCTGAGTGACGTCTTAACAGTCTTCGTTTTGTCTAACCAACTGTCCAAAAAATAAAAATCCACAACAAAAGAAAAGCACTAAATCCTCACATCTGAGACGCTACAACATGTGAATGTTGGCATTTTTGTTTGATGAAAGATGTTGAGGATGATCAAAACTGTTGCCATCAAATTTTCTGTCGATGGACTCATCGATCAATCAACTAATCATTTCATTACTAGATAAGATAGAAAAAAAAAAAAACAGAGTGTGATAGAGGTATAAGCCTCTCCACCACAGTGTTCTTAATGTCATTGGCAGGGACACGGCCCCTTGTGACTGCCGTGATGCCACTGCACTTAAAAGGGGTTTAGAGCACAAATCAATCACCATAGTCTGACAAATGAAAAGTATCACAAACTTAGACTTTTAATCTGCCAAACAATCTGGGCTAGGTCACCTCTCTGATTTGGGGAAGATTTTCTCACTTTTTCAATCTACCCCACAGGCTATCTTCATCTTCCCCCCCAACATGAGGCCAGTGGGGGCTTGTTTCCCAGCGCTAGGCCACCCAGGGGAAATGTAATTCCCTTCCTCTGGTCGGTCAGGGGAGTGAGGACTATGAGCAGGAGGAGGTGGAGGAGGGATGCTGCATGGCTCCCTGATTAGGAGCTGGGGATGTGACTGGCTCGTTGCCGGCATGGTTTCACACACCCGTGTGCATATTTAAGGTGATCAGAAAGGCCGCTGCAGCGCTCATGCCGCGCTACATAAAGCAAAACAAATGACCAGCTGTGAATCATGGGTAAGGTGGGGTGAGCATCAAACGCTCGCAGCCCTGCCACCGCCTCCCCACCCGCTGGCATGGCTCACCCACCCTCCCCTGCACCTGCCTGCAGGGTAGTCGCTGCATATGATGGAGAAGGCAGGCTGGGGAACAGGGACCCCTCTCTGTCCATTACTCATAAGCGTCCTGGTGTTTCCAATCCCCATTCACAATAGGGTTTTTGAGTGATCACACACCAAACACCATGATCACACACTGAACTGATTATAGTGCGCTGCGAGGGGGGCCTGGCTGGGGGCGCACTCCGCTCCTGTAACCTTTACCTGCAGAGCTCCTGTTCTTTCACACTGCAGCTGGACAATGCCATTAGTGGGTGACTTGTGAATCGTTGCTTACACCTTCAGGCGAATGTGCTGACTTTTCCACAGCCTGTTTTCTTCACTCCCTGCTCCTTTCTTACTTTAAAGATGATTACAGTGTATTTATAGCCAGTTTTGTTATGTGAAATAATGTGAGAGCTTTGGGTAAAGACTAAAATAATGAGACTGCAGATCCAAGTGGTCAAAAATTAGTTTCTGTTGCAGGGCAACTCAACTCAGCCCTAGATAGGGTTGGGAGCTTGGACATCCAAAAGGAGCTCAGAATAGAATGAGCACTCGTTCATGTCGAAAGGAGCAAATTGAGGTGGTTTGGGCATCTGATTAGGATGGCTCCTGAACTCTTCTGTGTGGAAGTATTCTGGGCAACTGGGAGGAGACCCCAGGGCAGACCCATAAAACTGGAGGAATTAGATATCCCATCTGGCCTTGAAACACCTCCAAATCCCTCAGGAGGAGCTGGACAACGTGTCTAGGGAGTATGTCTAACCTACCTTGCTTAGCCTGCTGCCACCACGACCCAGACCCAGGTAAGTGGTGGAAAATAGGAGCATGGAGCAGTCAGATGATCACACAGGTTTTAGACAAGCTTCCAGAATAGCCAAATACAGGGGGTCAGGAAAATAACCACCCCAAAAGTTTACAGTTACATATCCTGGTTAAGATTTGATCCACTGTACTTACCGCGGTTTGCATGACGACAGTTTTGCTGTGCAATGAGGGATTATTACCAAACAATTTGGGTTTGCACACTTTCAGTTTGACCCCCAAATAAAGTGGCTCAGATAATTTGGCTAAACTATTGGTTTGTTTACAACCTGTATGACTGACACTGACTGTGTAGTCATGAGATAATGGGATTTCCAGTGGCTGTGCGAATTATGACTCTTGTCTATCAGAAACAAAAGTAGAAAACAAAACCTGTGGATGGTTGGGGCAACAGAGCATGTCACTTTTACTTGTCAGAATGCTGATCATTCCCCATTTTCTATCGACATTTAACACCGGTTTCTTTTGTGACAATTTTCCTAGGCGTAGCTGTGGTTAATCATAAGGAGTCATATGATTCATTTCCGAATGCAATGACAGAGTGATATTTTGTCTTTTAGTTTGGAGGATTTGTTGGCTGTCAGACAGAGGCAATTATTTTGGTGAGTACTATTAATATAACTGATAGAAATTACGGCACTAAAACCACAAAAATTAGACTAAAATTATAAACTGGAATTATCCTTTAACAAACGATACTGTACACCATCTCAGACAAACTCTCAGGTTTAACTCATCCCGCTATGTTTAAAAAAAAAATCTGTTATCATAGCAGTCTTTCCTGTTAGTAAGTGTGTGTCTCTGGACGACGATTCCTCAGCAAGCCTCTCGCCGATTAATCCGGCAGATCCTCCTTTAATATTCAATGGCGCCAATACATTTTAATGCAGCCGGAGATCTGGGGATGAGACCTGTCCTTAAAAACTCACTCTCCCTCCAGGCTTAAAGGAATGCCTGTCCTCTCTCGGCGTAATTGAAAAAGATGGATCTCACCAAGTGTTTCACCGACGCAGCGGGGAGGAATTGGATTGGGAAATGTGTTCTGTATCATATTGCTATGTATGTGTTCGCCAGGGGCTTGCACACAGTTGGTGAGAGCAACGTGTTCTGCTGCCCATATTGAAAGGCAGGAAAACAGAGAAGGGAGACATTTGCAATTTTATTACTACTTTAATGGGTTTCTCTATCATTCAGGAATTGCACTTTCTAATGCATTGGGCCCATAAATACAAGGTTCAATAGACAGCCGCTCTGCTCTCCTCATTATTCATACATTCACACAAATTAGAACAGAAGGTTGAATAAAATATGCTGTCCATTTCCAACGTGACACCATCAGAACTTGATCATGCATACAATCTAATCGGTGGCATACTATGAAATGTAATATCTAAACCTTGCATATAGCGTGGCTACACATGTACCTACAAACACTAATCATTTGTAATGTCACCCAAATAGTGTTGAGTGATTATTGACTGTCTCAGGTGAAAATTGGACCAGCAGCTCCTCCATCATTCTTATAACAAAACGTGTTATGATGGCTTAAGCACTAAATCACCAGGTATGAAACGTCAGTAAAGTTTTGTTAATACAACACAAGGGATCACTGGTGTCAGTCTGAGTTTTCAAAAATAATTTTACCTCCTCATTTTTCAAGAATAAAAGTGCTTCTTTTTTTACCTGCCCAGGTTGATTTCCTGTGATGGCTCACTCAGGGACAGTTAGAGGGGAGAAAGAAATAAACACTCCATATTTTTACAGTTATTTCTGACAAAAAAAAGTTGATTATTGCATTGTTTGATGTTTCTCTCTCAGTATGTCATTGTTGATTTCAGAGATAATAATCAAAACATAGCACAGAGCACGAGCGCTGGTTAAATCTGGTTCATCTTGCTTTAGATGCTTTTTGAGTCGTGCTGAAGCGATTTGTTTTTAGTTGTGTGTGTTCTATCGGTGAAATTGTTAATTGCTGAACAGAATATCAATCAACCACAGTTTTAATGATTGATTAAGTAATGCAGGTTCCAGCTTCTTCACTGAGAGCATTTCCAACTTTTTGTACTTCATAAACATGCTGTACTACATACAAATAGTGTGAATAACACAGATAAAAACATTAAAGGGAACATTTTTGTTGAATTCACAGCTTTGTTAGTGAAGCAGAAAACAGATTATTGCTTAAAATTTTGAAAAGGGTGTTTGTGTTAAGGACTGAACATAATTGCAAAGGGAAATTAAATATCCTATATTTTTGTTATTGTCAAAAAATTCCATGAAAAAAACAAAACTAACAATGCGTTAGTCCGTCCCTCAGTACTTTCTGACCTTCTCTCCCCATCTGTGGCACTCAGCCTCAAGGCCACAGGTTCCTACTGACATAAATCTCTAAAAAAAGAAAACAGCTCACAAATGTATAGTGTTATTCTTGAAAATGAAATTTGGAGAAAAGGGAGAAATTGTCCGGGGACTATTTTCAGTGGCGGATTAATCCACATTTAGTGCACTCTACTGAATACTTCCGGAGGCAAAACGGTGTAGGTGGGATTGAGTCAAAATAAACTGCAGTGTGTGTGTGTGTGTGTGTGCGTGTTTGTTGTAATGAAAGAAGTTGTCACAGAGTGCTCCTCATTGATGTGTTTTAACAGTTGCTGAACAATGGAGCTCTGTGGCACAAAGGAATAAAATATATCAGGCTTTGATAGACTCACAATACTTGTTAGGAGGAAACAGTCGTTGCTGGTTTTGGTCTTTTCATGGGAATTGACTTATTTCCAAACTCTGAATGCATGTACTTTTAAAGCAGATGTGTATGTCAGCCTGTAGAGTTTGGTTTAATAAAACATACAGAGATGTAATAAATTCTCAAAATGAACTTATGTTTATGATTAGCGGGCTAACATTGATGGTGCATGTGTTTGAATATATAACCTTTTACTAAAAGCTTAAATATACATCTGAAATTATGTTATTTATTTTAAATAGAGGTCAATTATTATTACATTTTTGATCGCTCTGTATTCAATTACGACATGTAATACTTACTGATTACCGCTTGTATTCGTGGGAAATAAAGATGAAAAAAGAAATAGTGAAATGAAATAATTTAAGGCTTTTTACAGACTAAACAATTAACTGATTCATAGAAAACTATTCTACCATAATTATCAATTATAGGTTGTGGAGAAAGAAACTTTAGATGGGCTTTTTGCACCCTCCACAGTCAAACTGTGGTCCGTGTCAGCAGCTAAACTGTGACTTCTACCTGTCCCATCCAGGAAGCAACGGTAAAGATAATGATTTCTTCTGGCTTTACTTAGCTCACTCACCGCCACCACTTCCTCGTGGGAAGAAAAACTTACTTTTTGCCATGTAAGCAGGTCTAAATTTAAGTCCAGGTCTTTAGCCAGTTTCTATAAGAAGCAAGCAGACAATTAGAAGCTGATGGGATGCCAAGCTCTGATGCCTGGCTTTCACAGTGACAGACAAGACACGAAAGCTAGTCTGACCTGTTGGCTGGCCAACCTCCCCCCCCCCCCACACACACACACACACCACCTCGCTCCTGCCTTTCAAGTCTAAACTGTTTTCATAAAGCAGAGCTCTATGGCCAGCCAACTGGAAGGAAGAGGGATGTCAGGGGGGAAAAAAATCAAGACGTGGTGATAAAAGAGAAAAAGATCAAGTGTGGATAAAAGAGATCAGCTTATCCGTCTGACTAAAATCGAGTGACAGCCAGAGACAGAGGATATGAGAAGGGAAGGGCTGGAAGACAACAAAATGTCTCTGAACTAGATAAAAAAAAATCTCAATGCAGGAATGGGCACATTATAAGATGGATGGCAACTTCAACGACTCCAAATGGACTCATAACACGTCTGCTGTAGCTGCTGCATAAAATCACATTTTGTAATGGGTTGTTTTCCTTTTTAACACTTTCATCTCTGTTCTAATGTGAATCAGTTGTGAATTTCACTTTTAACACTGAAGCTGCAGGCCAGAAAATACAAGGGTGTATTTAGGTATTTGATTATTATTATTTACTATGCAATGAGAAAATAGTGAGTGGGAGCAGCACTGTATTGTTCCTAAAGAAACAAGAGTATATTGCACAGCAGCAATGATCAGGCTCCTTCTGTAGTAGTGTATGTTGTATAATATAAAACCCAGGTACACCACCACAGCAGCAGCTATCATTAGACAGTAAAAGTGTCATGCGGAGCTTGGAAATGGAGTGCATCTAATCAGGGCAAAGGAAAGAGTCCCTTCCTCCAGCCTCCCAGAGGAGGCAGCTGTTCCCAGGCCCTCCACCACTTGTTCATTAATTACTGTGAATTAATGCTTTTCTGCCGCCGAGAATAAATAAAAAGATTGTGGTAAGGCCTCACTAATCAAGAGTGGCTTTTATTAAATACTGTGAAAATGTCAGCTGGTTGTGGCTCAATTGGAAGGGAACAATCTGATCCGGCTCCACTCCAATCAAACATCATGTCTGCTGGTCGGGGCTAAATTGCCAGCACCTGTTTCACGAGGCCTCAAGATGTATTGTCTTTGTCCAAAGAGAGAGGGGAGCAGTGGTTTGTATCCAGGGCCAACCTTCACTGAGGCTGTGGGTTAGCTCAGCCTCTTAGGAATCTACATCAAATAAGACAATCGACTGCCAGCGCTTGCAGTGTTCCACTAGAGGAGCCCTTTGTTTGGCCAGTTTTGTCTGTCTCTGCTTGATCCAAGACACCGGTGACTCAGTCAACCTGAGGCTCAGCCTATCAATATATTGCTATGAAATGTGCTTTGCTTGTTTAATAATAACTAGTGGTGCAAAGAGAGATCACTTTCCCTACCAGTGAATATGTGGATTATGTTTGCTATTAACTGATTAATTCTATAAAATATCAAAAAAGTAAAGTCAGAAAATAGTGAAACATGCCCATCACATCTTCAAAAGAGATTATTCATCTCTATGAGGGTTTTCCTGCTTGAATAAAAAACTGCTTGTTTTGCGTCACCAACAACCCAAAAGATATTGAATTTCCAAGAACTAATTCCAATCCAGCTAATTGTTTCACCACCAGTATAATGCCTGAACTATTTTAGCGTTTCCACATTTAAAGGTGCTATTTCCAAGTTTTTGCTATTGCTACATAGCAAATGTTAGCATTAACAACTGTTTACTGAGCCAGTTTTTAACTAACAAAGAGATGTCTCTTGGTGGAAAACAACACAAACGTTTACTCGTTTTGCTTCTACCACTTTAATTCTACTGAAGTTAGCATGCTAACCAGCTAAGCCTGGCCTGTTCCGTCTCATAATACCACTCTGCAATAGTGAGTCCAGTCTCCCCTTCAACATTAGAGGGTGAAGAAGAAGTGCTGCATAGAGAACATACTCCGAAAAATTGACATACATCACCTTTAAAGCTTCACTATGCAGCTTTTGCCAAACGGCAGCCAGTGTAGCAACAAGTGTCAATTAATAGGCTGATGGCACAATGAACCTCGCTTCATTTTTCAAGATTTTGTTGAGTCAGTTAACTTGATGACATTGCAAGTGGAAAGGGGCCACAAAAAGGACATAACTGTGTGGTGTGTTTAATTCTTGATTTACAACTAAATCAATCTTTGTGCTAAGAGCTAAAATCGCTAAGCTCAGTAGTTCCACTTTGACAACTTATATTGAATTGACCAGGTTTGCTCTTGAACTTGAACTTAGTTGTTCATCTGTAAAAGGAAAACTGCATTTCTTCTTTCAAAAGTTGCAGCCTTGCTATAAGATCACATGCCCAGTAAAAAAAAACTGTCTTTCTGAAAACTCGTTCTGTTGTCTAATCGCCCAAGTTAAGACTCCACAACAAAAAGAACATGAGGACAGGAGATGGATGAGGATAAATCAGACAGCAACTCGGCTGATGAGAACAAATGAGAAGCCCGGTGATTCATTGTGAGGATGACACATCACATCCAAACACTGCAACAGTCTATAATACAGAGCTGCTTCAAACAGATGGGAGAAAGAACAGCTGTGTGTTTTAATTGGTCACACATGCGATATCAAGCACGCAGCTCATCTAAAACTGTAAGGGTGCTTCTCTCTGTTCAATTTTCTCCAGGATAACTTGGAAGCATCTTTCGCCACAAGGACACAAACAAACACCGACTTGGCTTTCTTGTATTTGATGCTCACCCTCTGTGTACACTGAGAGAACAATACTTGCTTCCTGTTCTGGGCTGTAAAGCAATCTGTCTTTGTGCCATAAAACAATCCAGCAGATTTACCAGCAAATGTAACTGTGTCCCGCTGAGTTGGATTTTATGACAGCACGGGCTCCTATAAAAAATACAGCAGCATACAGTGTGTGTATGAATACGCAGTGAACACAGCAAGTGAAATTAGTCACTTCAGAGAGAGACAGGATATGAGTACACTGTAAAAGCTCATTTTATAACTAGAAATGTTTAGCATTTTTGTTAAGCAACATTATCTAGTTTTTTCAGATTTAGAGAAACTTAAAATGACGAGTTGACTGAAACTGCTGATCATATATTCTCCTGGAACCTTTTTTCTTTTCTTTTTGTAATTTGAGGACAGTTATGTAACAAAGGTTTATTTGTGTTTTATCTTTTACAGAGGAGATACTGGAGGGAAAACAAACCAAATATGTTGATAGTATGCAGATACATTCATTAGCGACTTTGCAAATCTGTTCGTTAAAAAAAATCAAACCCAGAAGACACTGAATTTCTTTGAAATGTGTATTTACTGTTAGAAATGAATAGAAATGTAATTTTGCGGGGGCAAACGTGGAAATTCTTGAAAATCCTGTCTGTTCTACTTAAAGTTAAATGCTAAATACTTTAATATGAATGAGCCAGCTGACACACTGTTCTCAGCCAAGCCAGCAGGATGGGCTGAAGTTGCCAAAATACCTGTTTTACCTCAACATGTGGCAGATACTTTTTGCACTTATCTCACCCAGGTAATACTGAATACATATCTATGGAATATTTTTACACTTTTGTCTAAATTGACTTACAATTAGCACATTTAACCCTCACAGGAACAAAAGCTAGATGTCAACAAGAAGCATTATGAATATGAAAGGCATTATTTATATAAACCTGTCTCGCCTACTGTTAATTATAATGTTCATTTTAGTATTAATTAATCAATGAAGTTTCAAATTTTGTCTACAGTAAACAAAATATCAGGATGTCTCTAACACAGTGCCCAAACTCATCATACAACTTTTGTATAGCGCACATCAGCACTCTTCTCTCTTAGGAGCCACTGATGACATTTTTAGGAATTACTCTTTTTGACAAGTATTTGCAATAATGCTTGTTTATTGACACACAATTCTTGGTTTTATAGCAAGCTGACTCCATCTTTGAGCCTTTATGGAGATAACTGTGGAGTAACTAGTGATAAAGGGACAAAAATCACTTTGAAGTAGCCTTGGTTACTTTGACAGTTTGGTTGGCTGATAGTAAATTGCTTAAAGCTCACCGCAAACAAAGCATTATGCAAAACGCATGCAATTAATCATTGGGAGGGTGGTACATATTTTTTATGATTATTAATGGCCTTTGCCATGCTGTGGGGTCATCTCACCTCTGTGAAATATTTACATCATAAACAGCATGAATTATGGGGGTTGCAGGAAGGGCGCTGCTTTAAAATACAGTTTCCTTTATTTTCATCAGCTGGGGCGGTCAGAAAACTAGCCATCCGCAGAGCTCTGTATGGAAATGAGACGCTCCCTCCGGTCACGTGATGCCTGAAGGACGTTGTTAGGATTCAAATCTCCTGTTGGTCGGTCAGTGTGGTGGGAGAAGTGAGGAGAGTAGCTCCCAGCTCATTAGCCACAGTATGGGATCAATATGTTAATGCTGACATACAGAAAACAGTGATTGAGATGTAATTCAAATAAAAAAAGTCATGTGTTTTAGGGCTTTTGGAATAATAAATAGGAAGGGTTTGGATGGTTTCACATCACTGTTCCCTTTTGACCTTTTCCAACTTCTAACTTTCACAATGTGATATAAGGGAACAAGCAAAACACATTCAGACAGTTGTAGAAACTGTTTTGAATTGATGTAAGTAACATATAAACCCCTAGGCTGCAAAAAACATTTTCGATTTCTGCACTTGTCTAGATTGCAGCTTCTGCACAGGAAGTTTGTTAAACGATACTTTTAGATTGTTTATCTTCCTTTCTGAATGCTGGGAGGTTTTCTGAGGCGTTTAGTGGATTGATTTCTGAAGCACTAGTGTAAAACTGTATGCATGTATATAGAACCTTTTTTGCATACAACAAGACTGTGGCATGCACAGCCTGCCAACTTGCCTGTGAAATTGATAAACTGCATTTTTTATGTGAAAATATGAAACATGTATTACCAAGTGAATGTTAATTGGACAGAACTAATGGTTCTATGAATGCCCAACATGTACAACATCATTGCATGTTGAAACAATTAATCACAAAATTAAATATGCACTGTGATAATGTTTTAAACATAGATCAGGCTAGAAATTAACCTGTTGACTTCCACCTTGAGGCCATTCTTTGTCTATGCTGTAAACAAGCAATTATGTTTTTTAGGTAGAAACAAAATTTCCCCAACATTTACAGAAATAGCAACTCAGCAACGTCTCTGATGGACATGAAACACATTAACTGCTGTCAGCAATCACTACTGCTAACCACGTATGTGTTGACTGATCATGACACAGATGAAACCGATACACCAGTCACTGCAGACTGGTGAAGGCAAAATAACAACCTCTCTTAAACAGAAACTGGCCAACATGGACACGATGTCGGACTGCATAACCAAGTGAACTAAAGTGCCAATTCAGCCTGATTATCAGGATAGTGTTATCCCAGAAGTAACACATGTCATTAGTTTATATTCCATCATTAGCAGATATGGAGAGAGTCTGGCAAATATGCTCTGGCTTTGAAGCACAGAGGCCAAGGCCCTACCACAGATTCACTAAACACAAATGCATACATTTTCTGCATCCAAATAAAGCAATTTCATTAGCCTGGATTTGATTGTATACAGTATGAATTGGGCAAATCAGACCTATTCCCTCAGTTCCTTTTTGTTTTGTTCTATTCCTTTTGAAGGTCTGTAAACACTGCTGCTGTTTTGTTCATAACTGCAGCCAGTTTCGAGAGAAGGGAAATCGTCCTTGGAGCAGATCATCAGGAGAGAGAAAGAGCGAGGATGCCTCCACCTCCTGTTGTTTGTCCGGGATGCCAAGCTCACGCTCAGCATGCCAGGCCCCATGCGGGAGCCCAGGCCGGCCGGAAAAGACAGAGCTCTTGGAAGACTCGGGTCTGGTCAGAGCCAACACGATGCTCATGCCAGGCAGAGCAACTGTGGCCAGCGTCTGCTAGTGCATCTCTCCCCTTTACCCGTCAGCACACGGCGGACCTCAGGGGAAAGGATGCGACCATCAGGGGACTGCTAGTCCATCCGGGGCTGAGCTGGAGGACAGACCCCATGTGGCGGAGAGTGGGAGGTTTGTGGCTGTGACTGGAAAAAACAGCTAGCAGCTTGGTATCTTGTTTTAGTTTTTTTACTGTTGATGTCTAATTTAAGCCAAAGCATCCCCACTGCCTTTAAAAGTGCTATGAGAAGCATTTTTAAACATGAACATGCAGTAATATACTCCAGTTAATTGTGATTCCTCTGTGGCCAGTGGTGATATTGGTGGTAGTGTTTATCAAAATTAAAGTCACATTTCCTACAAATCCCACTGCTTCCTGTCACATGGAGCATATTGGTAAATAACTCCTCCTGGAGTGGATGTGGTGTTTGTGTTTTATGTTTTCATTTACTGAAGAAGATGTATATTAGATTTTCTTTCCCCACTGCCTCAATTTCCCAGCAAGAAGTGGAATATTTTAGACATTAATATACCTCAAACTTGATTATTGATCATCATTGTTCACCAGTTTTTGTACAGTAACTAACCATCAACTGCCTGTTTCTACAATGGCAGATTCTTCTGCAGTTGGTTGTGGCCATTTGTCTTCAATCATTTCTATGAACTTGTTAGTTTATAGCATACTGAACCCTTAAGTCCTCTCTCTGCCACATGAACAGTCCTCCTCTGATCTGTGCTATAAAACAATACTTCCTTTTGTAGTAAACTAATTTCCTGCCAAATAAGATCTAGTGTTACACAATAATAAGGTGGAATTTGAGAAAATAGTCCTATTGGTTATATAACAAAATCTTCGCCAGCTGGGCTGTGGCTAGCTGGTTAGCATGCTAACTTCAGTAGAGGAAGTAAGTAATAAAACTAGAAGGAAAACATTGGTGTTGCTTTCTGGTGCAGCTTTTGGCGAGTAAGGGGATTAGATGCTGAACTTGTTTCTGCTAGACAGCTGGTAATGCTGGTAATGTTAGCTATGTAGTGATAGCAAGGCTTTAAAATAGGTCCTTTAATACACATGGAATATTCTGCACTAATGTCTATATTCAACTATAAAAGCAGTGAACTATCAAGGTTAATATCTGCATGTGAGGTTTTATTGTTGTATCCAAGATTAACATTTGATGAGTTTTAATACACAAGAGTAACAAGTCAAGTCAAAACTAAGATCAATGTCTTGCTGCGCACCTGCTTTTTAATCACACTGGAGCACAGGCAGAAAGAAAATAAGGAACTGATGCAACCAGCTTGGGAATACTGTGATTGTTCAGTACAAATACATTAAAAAGGTGTGTACCTCCAACTGAGGACAGCTTTAAAATATGCATACATTTATATTTTTATCATGGAGCCTATCTAGTGGATGATGAGAGTGCTGCAATTCTTGGAGGAAAAAAAACTGAGAGGATGCGTGACACATGAAAACTAGCCACTTGTTTTGCTGCTGCTCTGAATTCTGAATTAGTGGGTGTTTTTGAAGAAATCCTGATGAGAACAGGAGTTAACAGAGCTTGTACGCAATCAGTCTTTCTGCAGCTGGTTGATGCGACTGATCATCTCAGCAGGAATTACACAATATCTCAGCTGTGACCTGCATGCACCTGACTGAGAAAAGCAGAGGACTGCAAAAGCAACAGGCGAACGCGACAGTCATCCAATGCAGAGGGTAAAAAATTAAGTTTCTGGTTGACACACAGCACAAGCTTTATCTGTTTCAGTGTGTTATTTTCCCTGTTAGTTTTATTTTAATGCCTCCGTGCTGCCAGTCAGATAAGACCTTTGCCACTGAAGCTGTGACAGTACATCTGAGGCAGATCAGGTTGCCACACTGGTTTTGAATGATAATACTGCAGCATCATGTTTCACATTGATTCATTTTCAAAGAGAGTCACTATTATTTTCTATTGATCGCCCTTTCTTTATAAACAAAGATGATATATAGGCCTAGTAATAGGAGGATTAAATTACATGGCCTGAAAATAAGCCAGATCGATAAAAAAAGTAATTTAGCACAATTCGGTTCAATTTGTTTGAGGGATCCTGGGCCGTCTGTGTGTGTGAGTTAGCAGGTGAGGTGAAATGCCACAGACAGGATTGAGCCACTGCTACAGGCTTTGACTATTTCCACATTTTACATCATTTTCTTCTGCGTTATCAATGCAATCCGACAGCGAAAGTTTGTCGAGTTTAACTAGTTGACAGAAAACTACTGATACTGCAGTAATGTTGTTTCACTCGACAGTTGCAGCTGTTGATGAAACCCTCACATCATCATGTTCCAAGTGTGGGAGGACTGAAATTAGCATAACGGAAGAGCAGAAACAGATTCTCCGCCACGTCTCAACACATACTAACCAGGTGTATATGAATGCTGCAAGAATGAGACCCCCCTCCCCCACCCTCCCTCATCAGCACCGCTAAACCAAATGCTGTGACTCTCATTTGGGGCATTTGTTTGCCTGTGTGAAAAATAATGGCGGCAGGAGCAGGTGGAATATTGCTTCAGCAGCTAACCCATATGGATCAGAAAAGCTGCTTGCCAAGTCCAAACTCCACTTTTACAAGCACATCTGGAGCAGAATCTCCATATTAATTGCCAGTTAATGTGTTTACACACAACAAGGATTAATCCCTGAGAGAAGTTGGTTGACCCAGGTCATACGGTCAGCGGGAGGGTTGTGTTTTTCCGGTAGAAAAGCAGTGGGGAGAGGTATCAAGCCAAATGTGCTGACAAAGACACATCCATAAGCTAAATATGGCAGCTGAAAGCCATCTGTCATGCAGCTTTTCTGGTATTTTGACAGCATTTAAGTCAATATTCTTCAATGGCCGCAAACAGCTGAACGGCAGTAATGGTTCATGCAGGGAGTTACTAGGGTGCGATCACACGAGACGCTTTAACACACCTGCATTTTTATTGTTTATTTTGGATGTTTGGTTGCAGCAGGCAGGGAGGGAGGCATTAAATGATTCAGAGGCCCCAGAGCTGGACAGGAACTCTGGAACATGTCAGGGATGACAGATATTTATCATGTCAGAGCTGCTGAGGAGCTGTTGTCAGAGAGACCAGAATTTCTAGCATCCAGGCCTGAACCTCTGAGTTAGACACTGGAAAAGACTCAGAAAGACTCTAAAATGAACTGCGTCAGATTACACCATAGTCTGGTAGAGCAACCGATCAAACTGCCTGAGAAAAGAGAATGAATCGATGTAAAGAACAGACGTCTTCCAAACTAGACAACAAATTTCATCATGGTCTTCCAAAGCAACTCACATAAAAAACCCAACAAAAACCTGAACTCAAAGTCCATCAGCTTTGAAACACACCTGACAGTCTCCTTCAGTGGATGGAGTTTGCTAAGTTGTCTTGCTCTCTCCTCGTATACCCACAGCTATACCAACCTGTGCTTGAAATTGGAAGCTTAAACGAAGGAAAAATTAAGGAAAAAAAAGCTAAATCTTCATCAAACTCCTGTTTTAAAGGTCAATAATGAACTTGAGAGAAGAGAAGAATGCTCAACCCGTAAGTGTTTCCTGATATGACGCCCCTATCAGCAGGATGACACCAGGTACTGTCCAAAATGCATGACATTACAGAAATGATTCATGTGACTGTTTTGTGATCACAGCCACAAAAGCTACTGGCTTAAGGTTGGAGAAAGATTACGATCATGGATGAAAGAGACCAACCCTGACTAACGGTGGAAAAGAGGCAGAAGAGGAGCAGTCTCCTGTGTCAGAGTGCCATGCTTTGTTGTAAATGTAAGCACTGATTCTATCAAATGAAAAAAAGAGAATATTGTTTTTTTTTTCCCCGTTTTCTTGGTTATCAGGACGTAAGCAGCCTCTCACAGTTTCAAAGTGAAAAACATAAACTTCAGCTACACGTCTTTGTTGTTTTTTTGAGGAAAGCCGATGCAGCTAATTGCATGAAATTTTTATCACATGATGTGATAGCTAACACAGTAATGGTGTCCATGACAGAAAACGTAGCCACCGAAAGGGGAAAGAATATGAGATAAGCACAAAACAGGAAAATCAAAGAAAGGATGGGAAGCAAAGGCTTTTCCTGTTTGCCACTTCAGGTTAGTTAGTCAGCCATCACACTGCACAGCCTCATGCATCACTTCCCGCAGCATTTGAGCTCTTTCTACAAATCTTACTACCTGTTTGGCACATGATTTTTCAATCTTGGTCTCCTTGACAAGTTAAAGAGTATTTCAGTTTTTTCCTGACTGATGCACCTCCAATTTGGGAACAGATGATTCAGCCTCTTTGAAGTAGTTTGTTGTCTTGTGCTGCTTACAAATCTTGTAAGTCAAAGTGCTCATTGCCAGACCTCGTTTTATATCTGCTGCGAACTGCTGTTGAACCTAAAATGACTGCCTCTTTTTTTTTTTTTTTGGTTTGCTTTTTACTTTTTTACTTTTTACTTTACTAACTGTTCTCTTTCATGAGCTATATACAATATGTTCATTTATGTATTATGTCTTTATGTCTTCATAAAAAATCTAGACAGAAATGACATACAAGTTGTAAAGTTACCTTTTATTCTCACCTACTTTTTAAAATCAGCAGTCAACCCATGGAGTCTAATTCTGGCTGATAGCAGCGCCAGGAGGCACCTGAGCCTTCGTCCCTTCCTCCTCATCCTGGATATGGCCCCGTGTCTCTGAGGGTTCGCTTTAGAGGGACCTCCTAATGAGAGATTTACTGTATGGAGATAATTATGTGGGAAAGCAACATCTCGCTCTGGCCTAATGAGTAAGATAAGAGCTCTTCAGTGGTTTTTCAAGCAGCGCCCTCCTCCTCACGACCTGTCACAGTATGGGGCTTCTAGTGGTCGCGGACAATCAGCTAGAAAAACACCATACTATGCCTATATGCATGACAAGTGCAGACACTTGGCGACACACATACCCTTACAAATATGTGAGCGTGCAGCCCAAAGATCACAAATCGAAACAGAGAGGACAAAAACAAAGCACAGGGCTGCCTGATATCTCTGCCATTTTATAAATCAGCCACCTGGCCGATTAAGGGGAAAATAAGTGAACAGAATCAGAAACGCGTGCTCTTGTTTATTGCTTTAGAGGGTTAGCTGGCGAGGAGGCAGCCATCGTGTGATGATGAGAGTGGCCCCTCTAGAGACGGGCGTTCACACACTGGCAGAGGAGCTAATACAGACTTTCATTAGGATGCACACTTCAACACACTGTCATAGTATTTACAGTCTCACACTGGGGAAACAAATAAACTGCGTGATTAACAAGTTTTCCTGATGCCTGGCGCTTCGCTGTGCGCGCATTGGAGTGCCACCTCGCTGACTTAATGATTCTTAATGGTTTCTTAATGACTTCTTAATGACTTCATCAGGAAGATCCTGCAACAGCACATTCTGACAAGCGGGAGCCTCCCCTTGAGACCCAGGATCACACCACAGCGCTAACCCCTCTTCAGTTTTCTGCTCAAATAACACACACTTTAAATCTGCTTATCTGAGACAGCATCTTCGACTTGGATGACACAAGCATTTGATCCATGGTTAACTGTGGGGATATGTGATGTAATCTGATGTGAAAGCATGCAAGCTGATGTGTGGAAACGCACTAAAAGGCGAATAGGGATGTCCACCTAGGTTGTGGGCAAATGCAGTCACATCAAACTAATCTCAGAACATTGGAGTGACATCTAGTGTTGTGTAACCAGAATTAAACTGCATTGTGTGAGGGTATCTAGGAAACCCATTTGGTAGCATTCAGTGCAAAGCTGTGACTGTGATGCAAGACCGGGGGAAGCAGTAGGAAAACAAAACAAACAGACCTGAAGAGCCCGGTAATTGTGGAATTTCATTACGGCAGGACAGACAAAAAGATGACACTCAAAACTCCAGTGAGAGAAACAAGCGACATGTTGTTGTTGAGCTGGGAACAAGCTGCGGTCAGCGCTGAAAAATCCTCCAAGCATTTAATGACATAGAATTTTCTGGGTCACCTCAATGTCACTGAGCAACAAATAGTTTGGAGTGTGAAGTACGTAGCGTGGGCCATCATAGACTGCCATGTTACTTTCACCCACCGAATACCAGTTAAGCCTGCAAATTATCATTGTATCTCTATGAGTTGAAAGCTCAGGGCTCTTTTCATCTAGACCATGTTCAACGGGATTAAAAGAGAAGTTTGCCTTTCTTTGAACAAATTCTTAATTATTTTTGATAGAACAAAATTTAATTAGCCAACGAGCCAATTATGATCGTCAGTGTCCTTAAAAAACGGGTGAAAATTCAAAGGACGTGAATGAAAACTAAAAGTGAAGCAAAGTTCAAAGAAAACAAAGCAAAACCAAATCCCTGAAAAACATAAGGGTCATACTGTAGATTCACACACACACAAAACACACACACACACACACACTTAACAACTGCTTAACAAATTGTATTAGCAGAGAAGCGTGACTGCATGGCAAATTACACCTGTCCTGATGGATGTCCTCTTTACGGGTTGTGGAAGCAGGCTGAGGGGCCGTGGAGAGAGGACGAGGCTTCAGCCAAACACTCAAAAAATGATGCATAGCCGGCCATGTGTCACCTCTTGGCAGAGGTGGGTGGGAGGGGTGTATCGCCCAGATACCAATGCCCAAAACACAGAGAGACACGTGCTCCACTTAATCCATGGCAGTCAGGACGAAAGGTGATTCATGTGTCTCTTTTTCCATGTCCACAATTAATGCGTCACTGCTGTTTTAACTCTTTCAGTCTTCAGCTGTTTTTGCCATGTCGTCACTCCCTTCATTTACAGACTTATATGCCCTCAACTGACATGTCAGCAGTGATATACCTGCTCTAGAATTTTATTTATACATTTAAAATATAAATATATATATAAACTATACATTTTCCTAGGAAATTTTCCAGCAACAAGCTATGTGCAGTAAGTTGGTAGTAATTACAGGTAGCATGTGGACAAAGTGCACCATTAATCAATTAATTGCAGTGAATTACTCAGTTAGTTGAAAATAAAATCCATCACGACTATTTTGACAACTGGTTAATTACTTCAGTGGTTTTTCAAACAAAAATGGCAGACATTCCCTGAACTGAGAAACTGTGACACACTGACATGTTTCTAAAGAAATTGAAAACGATTTTTAACACAATTCAAAATAGTTTGTCTGCATTTCCAGAAATTTTCAACACATCACTACAACAGTCATAGTGCTTTAGGGTATTTAAACAGGATGTATAATGTCACCATGGGTGACCGAGTTAGCTGTGGGCTTCAACCTAAGCCCTATTTTGTTTTCTAGCTGATATTTCTTTGGGGTTTTGGTGAATCTGCACCATGAAAGTTCTGCTGCATTAGCTACTGACAGGATTACTTCTGATCCTGAAAGTGTGAAATGTCTAAATTAGGTGATAGCGACGGAAAACTTGAATAAGACCAGGTGTCAAACCTCCATACTTTTTGGGGACTCAGCTGAGTATGAAAAACTGTCAAATATTATTAGTCTGGTTTACTTATTCTTTGATTGGATTATTACTAATACTAAATATTAACTTTGATTCGTCTTCGACGAGTATTGTCTTTGGTTGGAAATTCAGGTGCTGTATTGGTGCAGGTAACAAAAATGATACCCAGGCATAGATGCAAGTTTAAGTTGCCTATTTTAAACTGATTTCACAACAGTTTTCTGGGCGTTCATATGGATTAACAGCTCAACAGGTGCAGCTTTTGATCTGAAATACATGAACTGGCTTCTAAGATCAAACTCACAACAGCCAATCAGCTGGTAAATAAACCAGAATGGGTGCAACATAAGGAAAAAATACAAATGCGTGATCTCTGCAACATCTAGAGGTCTGTACGTCTCCACAGTGTGTTGCACTCATGTGATGTGACCTTCCACTGGAGACCTGGAAAACACATCCTGTATCAATTAGACCACTGGGGAGTAAGTCTGGCTGTGGAGAGCACAGAGAAGAAGCCCATGCCTCTCTGCTGTGTGACGATCGACCACTTCCTCTGACGCATCCACAACATTTTGAGAGAGAGAGAGAGAGGAGAGAGAGATAGAAAAAGTGGGGGGATTTACTGCCGGTGGGATTTACTCCTTGTTCCAATTTGCAGGGGGATTACTCATTTTTTCATCATTCCTTTATTTATTTATTCTATTTCCAAATTCATTTCTAATTCACCTGAAGGAAAACAAAATATCGAGCCAAATGCATAAATACTGTCAGAGTGAATAGATAATGACAGCAGGTCAAGTTGTGAGTGAGTCACGTCTTCGCTCCTGGAAGAAAGTGATTACTGTAACACAGCGCTGACAATCACGACCAAGATAATCCCATTTCTCACATGGAGCTCAAATTGTATTATGTCACATTGTATTTCGCATATGCTATCAAAAACTGGATTTAGATATGCAAACTATCTGGAAAAAACAAGTGAAATTCTAAAGGAGAGGGGAAAAGAAAACATGCAGCCACAGGGTTGGCATCCAGGCGTGTCACTTTGTCAAGCTGTCTGGTTTCTGAGAGAGCTTGATGGTTTCTAAGGGAGGGGAGAAAAAAGTGTCGCAAAGGCATGCTCTTCTCCAAGATGAACAGATGGCAGAGTCTAAGTGTGGAGATTTGTTTTATATCTCCATCCCATGTTGTGGCGCAGTGGATGTGGGCTTCCGCTTTCTTTCTTTTTTTTGCTTCTTCTTCTTCTTCAAATGTTATCTTACAGGATAACGGATACATGCAGTGTTTAAGCTAATGAGGAGTAGGTGTTGTTTTGTCTTCCTCTTTATTTCTTCCCCTCTCTCCCACTGACACATCATCTTGCTTTCCATTCTCCCTCAAACCCACGCTTGGAGCGGAAACCTATATGCCACACAATTATGCAACACAATTGGGAGTGCTGCTTGCAGCCTGGGTGGCCGTCTAAAAAACACAGCTGACAGTAGAGTTCACGGCAGCTACTGACGCACAGTAACCACAGTCAAAAAGAACATAATGCTCATGGAGCCGGAGATGATATCAGGTCAGTGCACCACTGCTTCCTGAGCAAAGTGAAGACGAGGAGGATCGGTACAGTTCAGTGGCAGCTTTTAGCCACAGTAGTTATGTGGCTGTGGGGATGACGGTCGGTCGGTCAGTCGGTCCGGCACTTTAGTTCAAAGTGAAATTGCTCAACAAATATTGGATGGTTTGCCGAGAAATTTGTTGCACACATTCAATGTCCCAAGACGACAACTCCCGAGGACCTTGAAACACCACCTGAATTTTTCATCCAGCACCACCAATGGATGATTTCATGACAGGATACCTCTAAACCTGACTTCTCGTGAGCCCTCAGCTGGTGATAGAGATTACTGCTAAAACAGCATGCGACTATTAACGTGCCGATCATTGGCATGTTACCATGGTATATCTACCTAAGAGAGGTAAAACTATACAGTATATGGGAAGCAGCAAAAGGTAGTACAAGAACAGACCTACTCTGTACACTATGACACATGAAACACAAAAATATAGATACTAACACTGTACATAAAGAGCATGTATGTGGATGTGTAGTATAGTGTACAGGAACAAAAGAGATCAGGAAATTGCAATAAAATAAATACATTACCCTTGAATAAATTGAATTGGGTGTTTTACAATAAATGTCAAATGTTTAATGTTGGAATAAGCTAAAATAATAGATGTTACATTCTAAATGCCAGCATGTTAACACCCAGCACTGTTAATATTTGTTTCAGAGTACAGCTTAGCCTGATGAATGTTCTGACAATCTAGAGTTAAGCCTGACAAGTCTGAGATGCAGTAAATACCCCCCATACAGAGGATAAACGCTTTTCATTTAGGTAACAGCATGTCGTTTCTTCTTTACATTTTTTTAGTAAGTAAGAGCACGTTCTACTGACTGTTTAGTCATAGCAACAGAGATTTGCAGTCACACACTAACCTGAACAGCTCCATCAAAATAAGACCGAGCACTGCTCACAGCCACATTTACTCCCTCCTGTAATGTCAACCTCACGTGCTTTCACACAGAGAAGGTTTGGAGAAATTTAATCAAACTCAGAGTGATGGATCCTTCAGCCTGGTTCATTTGGTGAGGTGAGAATATTACTACTGAATTCAGGAGTACTAATAACTGCTGCTTTATCCTCCACAACAACAACAACACAAAGCTTGCCCAGCTCATCACGCTTGCAAAGACGACTAAAACCGAAAGAATAAATGGCGCTCGTGCTCAGCTACTGCTTTATGTGTTATTAGAGTAGACAAGTCTGTGCTCGGCTACAATGACAGGTGGATGTGATGCATTTTGACTCCTCACCTGCAGCCAAAAATCTCTACCCCGACAGGGTGACAAAACACAATCCCTCAAACACGAGTCCACATGGCAAAGAATAAAAAACAAGTTTTGAGTCCTGGCTTGCTTTAAAACCAGGCACCAACCAACTAAACATATAATGAAGTAAACTTGTAAAGATTAACTTCTGCTATGGTTCAGACCAAAGCCTCTAAGTCAGAAAACCAAATGCTTCCAAACAAGCGGGGGAAAAAGCCAAATAAATTCCCAATATCCCCCAGCCTGAGAGACCAGCCCTTGCACCTGTGACCAGGTAAACTTTTTTCACATAGTCGTTAATGGACACGGCGCCTGTTGTTTACTGAAGACTCCCCACAGAGGAGACTAGCTGACCCATGTCTGCAACCAGTGAGTGGTACAAATGGCAAACATCTCTTGGAGTCATTATTTATGCAGGAATGCCCTTGGGAGTCTTTGCACTTGTTTACACAGTCACGGCACAGTCCATTCATGACGGCTCCGAGTAAATGAGCCGCTTGCTACCAATTTGTCCTGGACGACGAAGCTTTGGGGCTCTGCTACCCACAGTTACCTTGGAGTGTGTGTGTGTGTGTGTGTGTGTGTGTGTTTGTGTAGGGGTACAGAAAAGAGGTTAACGCAGCACTGCTGTACTGTTGGGAACCGACCTGGAACTACGGACACATCAGTCCCCAAGGTATTAGGAAGCACAGTGTCACATTTGGAAATAAATGAGAGGATGTTTTTTTTTTTTTTTCAAGTGGAAATCCGTGGACTTTCACCTTTGAAATAGGCTGTTTGTTTGACCGAGGACGAGGACAGTGGTCAAAGTTTGTGAGCACCACCTCCCCCATAACAGGAAACCAAGACAGGACTTTTATGGAGGTTGAACTCAAAGACAAAGTGAAATGAATCCAGTATCATTTTTAGGGATACTGCTCATTTTCCGTTTTAAAATTGATACTTGAATTCATAATGTACTGTCTGTTTTAATGCAGATCACTTCTTCTGCCACGTGGCCCAAAGATAGAAGAGTTTAGATCCTTCACTAAACTGAAAGTTGAAGTACCACATGTAAATATACTCTAAATTCTTTATATTTTTACTGAAGCAAATCCACAGAAGTATTATGATGAGAATGTGCTTAAAGTATAAGAGGTAAGAGAAGTCATTATGCAGGGGGAATGGCTCCTTTCAGTGTCACTGTATATTACTGGAAGGCTATTACTGATACATTTACATGGAGGCAGTATTTTACTCTTGTACCTGGTTAAGGTCATTTAATTAATTCTGTATTACAATGCACTGTGATTTTTAAGATCATCATAGGTATTTACAATCTTAATTTTAATCTCTAACAGTGCAATATTTCCAGTAGAATTACAAGGCATTATAACATTTTAATGTGCGAAAGAAAAGTTCAAGTAACTCATAGTATATTTGAGTAAATGTACTTAGATATGTTCCACCACCTTTAGAGAGGGTCGTTTGAGTCGAGTAATAGTATGTAAAAATTATGGGGAACATTTTTTTCAACTTAACTTACAGGAAAATATTTGGTTTTATTAGCACAAACCTTTGAATTCACTTTGATACAAAGGCCACTGACAAACCTCTTCTGAATAAATGTTAAATTTAGGGCATTTAATTTAGCAAAATGTGACTTTTCTTCAGACTTTTAATGTCTTGCATGGTTGCATCTCTTATTTAAAACTGCCATCACCTGGCAGCTCTCAGCATTTTCAGTGTCATGTTTACCTTAACAGATGGAGGATGTATGTGCTTTTAAAAAAATATACATTTCAGTATGAGTGCATTGGATACGTAATTGAAAAAAGATGCAAAGCGCCGTCAGGAGAGGATTCAATTAAACAGAGACGTACTGAAGGTAAATGACTCCCCCTATAGTTTTCAGGTGCTCATCCAGTGAAACAGTAAAAAGGGAAGAAATGTGGCAAAATACAGAGAGGCAGAGCGACAGAGAGAGAAAAGGGGAAAGAAGCGATGGGATAATTTAACAAGCTTCCTCCTAAACCACTCCAAAACCTCCAGAGTTTAATTGCTGGGAGGCAACATTATCCCTAGCAACACTGTGTCTGTCTCTTGGCTGGGATTCGGTGGGTACCTGCTGTATCCACTCCCCACACAATACAGCGCCCACTGAGCCATATAATCCTCTCAGGCCCTCCTCTTCTGGAGAACCACATTCAATCCCGTTGTGACATGGGAAAATCTCCTCTTCTCCATTTTTTTGTCAGGGTACGTGCTTCAAATAAGCCCAATCAGTAGGCGCCGTTATGTGTGCACAATGCAACAGGGAGCCGTAGAGAAAGGGAAAACAGAAAGGAAGAGTTAAATAAAAAGACGTTTGATTTGCTGCTGTGAAATTTGGGGCTACTTTCCATTCCTCCGCGGAGCTCCCTGGAGCAGCCATATTTCTGTTTATGTTTAAATGGGAATCAGTCAGATGGGCTGTTGGGTTCCTGCTGAATCATCCTACACTCCCATCAGAAAAGCACAGGGTTACTTTTGAACCGGCTGCCTTGTAGGGGAAAAAAACAAGAAACTAATGCTACTTTCTTTCTGACTCCTCTTTCAAGTTGCCCTTGAAAAGAAAATTACAACAACGGCTTTGATGCAAGTCTGACATGCTTCGAGATATTCTCCATAAGTGCAGACACATACTAGATTATCATTCCAATGAGTCTGTTCTGATGTCTTTTAACTGGCTGAATGAAGCACAAGCTGGCGAGAGGGAGGCTTTTTCAACACTGTGCAGGGGGACGTGGAAACAGTGGCTCATTACACAAAATGGCAAAAGAAGAAAAATGGTTATTTGTTTGTTGGTCAGTGTTTTGTAACTTAAAGTCAATATGGCATTTAGAGACCTACTGAGACATCATTTAATTAGAAAATGAGCTAAATAACTACAGAGGCGGTGTATTGAGAAAGATTTCAGTATTTTATTAATTTTACTACTTACTTTTGATACCTCTTCTCTATGAGCAAAAATAACAGTTTGTGTTTTTCTTGTGTGAAGTTTGTATTTATTTCTATTTGTGCACAATTAATTTGATCCTAAATTTTAAGAGTACAAACTGTTTTGTTTTGTTTTAGGTTCATGATTTTTCCTCCTTTTATTACAGTTTGTGGTGTCGATTGAATATTCTGCGATGTTGTCAGATATATATTGTTGTTTTTCTCAGGTCTGGGAAAGTAGTAAATAAAAGTTTGGTAGCTTTAACCCAGTGTGTGGATACTCTCCATTTTTCCCTCAGGCGCACTGCTACAACAAGAACATTTATATCACTGCCCATCAGTTATCTAAATCTTGTAAAAGAGAGTCATCCTACCTGTCCGAGAAGTTAAAGGTCAGAGGTCGCAGGTGAAGAAATCACTTGTTGCTGACGTCAAGGGTGAAGTCCAATGTCACCACTGCACTATACCAAATCGGTTCCTGTTAGAGAGAAGAGCAGACAGACAATGTGTTACCCAGTGAGGTTATTTCTTAATCATAAACAAATGACACAGTTTAATTTAATCAAATATTACAGTAATTTGTTACCTGTGAGAACAAATTGACTAAAACTTCCTGTCTGTGGAACTCAGTCCAGTGGGTAGTTTTTATTAATTACAAAAAAAAGGCGTGGTAATTCCCTAAAATCTAAAACAGACTGGAACTGTAGTCTTTAAGTAAATGTTACTCAAAGAGGATGAAATAGTTGGATTGTTGGATTATTTTCAGCTCTGGATTAATACACATTTGGTGCTGTAGCGTGTATTTCCAGCAGCAGGACAGTGTATGTGGGACTAACAGTGTGTGTGTTCATGGTAATGAAGAAACATGTCACCCAGTGCATCAGTGTGGTTCATTAATGTGTTTTTACTTAAACAACAATGGAGCTCCATGGCTGAGAGGAATAAGATATATCAGGGGTTTAATACACACTTGGATACATTCATTGTTCGTTTGGGGTTTTTTCATGCGATATTGACAGTAAGAAAAATGTAGAATTTCTCCAGACTTCATGATTTAAACTTTTCATAAATGTCTCCAACTGATACTTTACAAAGACAAAAAAAATCTTAAGTGTAGAGAATCTTTGCAGCAGTGCAGAGTTGCTAATGATTGGATATAATATCTGCACTGAGTTTGGAGCAGTTGTACTTTAATGCTGCTGCTCACATTCTTAAAAACGTGGAAATCTTTCACATCCAACACCGCTGCTCCTGCTGTAAGAAATAAGACAGTGAGGTGGAAGGTTAGCTCATAATCCATAACAGATAGTGGAGATTGGCCACATTGGCATCGAGTCCTTATGAAAATTGTAACGGGCCTTGGCACGGGCACAGAACCCAACAAATCAAAACTGTGAGGCTCCTGCTCATTTGCAGTCAGGCCATGAAGGTCGTTACTGAAGATTTTTGTCAAAAATGTGGTCAAGCTGCTCAGCGCCCACCTGCTGCTTTATTCCCGGGGATTTGTAGCATCGTGGCAGCCGTGGTGTTAACGCTGAATGAGAGCGGTTTTAAAAATAAACACATTTGCCAACACAGCGAGTGATTCAAGTAACATTAGATTATATAAATTGTCAGTAATGAGGCACTGGGGACGGCATCTGTGATCCGCAGAGGTCGACCATAACATTCTGCTTCACTGCTGAATAAAATGCATCCTGAGTGCGATTTAACAGCCTTAACATGAGCAGGTACATACAAAGAGACAGGCAGAGGTCCGAGAGGGCGCGGCGCTCGTTGTAGAGGTCACACACGCAACACAACAATGATACACAAACACTGCTGACAAGGGGAAAATATGAGGACTTCTGAAGCCACTGTAAAATGTATGAAGAAACGGATGTAAGGGTCATTTTACTGAGCAGAACCATTAACATCGCTGCCCTTGTCTGAACTGGAGTTCAGATCAGTCACACACACACATGCAAAACATGAACACGCACACACACACACACACACACACAAGCATTTTCTCCTCTTTTTACATTTCTCCTCTTTTCGCCCTCAGAGAAGGAGAGGTCGACATTTTAACTGCATCGGCGAGGAGATGGCTTCCTTTCACCTTGACGGGCATATAATGAACATTTTTCATTTTGAGCTTAGCTTCACTTACAGAGTCAGTCAGCTATTTTCTCTTTGAACCTTTTTTTCCCTTTCTGACATTTCCCTCTGTGGTTTTGCCAGGATGATCTTCACAGTAAATTTGTGCCCCTTTTAAAGAAATAGGATACATTTCTGTTGATTTTTTTTTCAAAGCGTTCATTTCCATAAAGGTCCCCGTATAACACAAATAGGCCTACGGTGCAGCATGAAACACAAACAATATGCTAATCACACCTGTTTCAATTAGAGCCCGGGTATCCATGAAATCCATATCATTATTCACTTATTGTTTTGCATTTTGCTTTAGCAAAGAAAAAGCTGCACCTTGAAGGAATGTGACAAAATATTTTGCTGATGAGCTTCATGTTTATGAGCACACATCGAGGTGGTTTGGAAGGAATGAGCGAGATTTAAAGTACAATATGCAGACAGAGACTGGTGAACATGAACAAAAAAGTTGGAAGACTGTACAGCTAGAAATGACTGCTTTCCTTCCTCACCTAAAATACTTCAAAAATACTCTTAAACCAACCCTGCTCCATCAACTATCAACTATATAACTTACACTTCATTTTCAGGATTTTGTCACCAGTTTACATAAGTGACTGTATGTTTTCCTCCAAACTTCAATCCAAAGCCGCCAAGAGATGAGGCCAGAGAGCTGGCTTGTTAGTATCACAGCCTCTGCATGAGACTGTTGGAAAGTGATTCAAACAAAGGACACACAAAACGACCACAAAGAGACACAGAACAGCCAGAAAGAGACACAAAAAACCCCACATGTTCTGTCATTTGTAGTAATTTTGCAGTTGTTTGTTGTCTCATTATCCTGTTGCCTGAGGAGGATTACAGATTGGATGGTTTATATTAGCACTGTACTATAGCCTGCACACTACTTGTAGAGGAAACACTTCTATATGAGTCCTGGCATTATGAAATGTTTCTAGTCACTGCATTGTTTTTAATTTTGAATCATGTTTTCACATATAGTATATAGTAGTTAAAGTAGTGGTGTGTAGCTTGGCTTGTGATTGACAGGAGCAGTCTGGTGTATCAACAGAGTGCTGCAGAATGTACATTATCATGAAATGACAAACTGAACTTTCTTTTTCCAATATGTAAAAGTTTATAGCCTGATGTTAGTTCTGTAATGCTTTGCCAAACATGGCTGTCATCCTTTCATTCAAAGTGATGGATTAGCTTTACTGGTGGAAACAGAGGCGCTAAAAGAAAAGTGAAAACTCATTGTATGCATCTTATAACCTCAGATTGGAAAAGAAATGATAAAACAGCAAACTCCTCCGTACCTAACAGAACACGCAGGGATGATTAATTATCCCTAAACCCAAAGACTGACTGTAAAGTAACCTGGGATGAGTTTAAACACACAAAATGCAACAAACATACGATGCAATCTAACGCAAAATCCTCTATCCAAAAACCCAAAGTTGCATTCAAAAGGCCAGCAAAACAGGACCGCATGTACCACACACACAGTCACAAACACACTTGTGCCCACATTTGCCCACACAGGGGGGGCTGGCAGGGTGCGTTCCAAGACAGCTGGTGAAAACCGGGTGTGCTCTGGCTGCTAGAAGGAGCAGATTCAGGTGACATCTGTGCCTCCTGTTGCAGCGCAATAGTAGAAACACTAAAAGTGAATTACAACATTAATGATAGTGCTCTGCAAGCTGTCGTTCCATATTACGCATCCATTATTCCTTGCATGGGTACTCAGAGGCATCGTGAAGGAATAGGGCTGCACCCCCACCCTACCCCTCCACCCCTCTCTCCCCTCCCGACCACCACCTCTACAAAACAGCCACCTCACTGTGAAAAGGAGCAGTTGTTGAAAGGATTGTTGGTTTACACAGTAGCACCTTCCACCGCTATACCATGTCACGACATGGCACGGTGCTGACTGGATGACTGATTCTCTTTCTCTCCATTTCCATCCCTCACTTCATCTTTCAAGCAAGCAACCTTCCACCCCTGACCCCCTCCCCTCCCCTCCCTCCCTCCTCCTCCCTGCACCGCCGCCGCTATTTCAGACAACATTTGTTTGATCTTGCCGCCCTCTACAGCTGAATGAAATCAATCTGGGAGAGATGTCATGTGTGAGCAGAAATGATTGGCCACAAGAATAACATGTATTTGAGAACATGGAGCCCGTGCCCTCTGTCTCTCAAGCTTGCGAGGCTGGACGCACGCATGCGTGTGTGTGCGTGCACACAAACACACGACAGAGCGGCCGGCACACGCCTGATAGGCATCACATAGACATCTCGGAGCTGTCACCCATCCCCAGACTTTCAATAACTTCAAATCCCCCGAAAACTTGGAGAATAAAGGCAGAGTCGATCACTCATAGCTCTCTTCACTCGGCTCTTCTCTTCAGGGAAATAACAGCCGAAGGAGAAAAACAAAGTCAGGATCCCATCCTCTCCCGCAGAAAAGCACTAGCATCCCCGGAGGACATGGGGAGAACACTTCTTTCATCATTCTGGTTAAGACACAATAAAAAAAGATTCATTTAAGATGTTGTGACATAAATAGCAGGTAGGTATAAACCAACTATATGGGAGGATCAATGGTAATCAAAGGTGGATTTTTACCAATAAAACGCTTGATAAGAAAGAGGAAAAAAAGAACTGCAGAAGTGGGTGGTGGTGGTGGTGGAATCACTAACACAGCAACACAGCTTTCACGCCAGCCTACACATTTCTATAGGAGTCTGTGTGTGATTTGGATTTGTGCCATGCGGGGATCGAATGGCGGGCGCTCCCCTCCACAACGTCTCCCGAGAACATAAACAGATCGTCGGTACATCCAACCGCAGCTCTGTGCCACTGACTGGCTGTGATTTCTTCATTCAGGGGAGAGAGCCACAAAATGTGTCGTACTTGAAGTGTTTTACAATTACCAGCTGATTATATCAGCCGCATTAGCATATTAAAAGGAAGACTACTTGAACACACAGATAATGACTGACTGTTGAAAATAATTTCCCCACTCATTATCGACAGCAGACACTGAGATGTGGGAAAGGAAATGTTGATAAATACCCGTAAACCTTTACTGTGTAAATAACAACAATTATGGAGAAATTAGATCAGGCTGTGTTGGTGAAAAGGGAGATAATTCTAATTAAAAACTTGCAGATATCTGGGGAAGAAAGCATAGAGCTGTGCATCAGTCTATAAGAGAGAATTATTATTCACTCGAGTGAAAACTTTTGTGTTCTTCACAAGGTGTCACTAAACCAAATCACTATTCTGCTTTAATGTTAATATCAGTTTTGCTTCAAACTTCTATTCAGAAAGTGTAGTTCCCATCACGATAAAAGAGTTGGATAACATGACATCAATATTTCATAAAAAAGGACTTTGTGTTTCAAGTAACTAAACAACTGCTGCAAATTTATAACACTCTATATGTATAGGTTTATAATGTGCCTGCTGGTTGCTGTTCATCTTTGTTTCTGTATATTGTGTCACTGATGATGATGATGTTTCAAGTTGTGTGTAAACCTCTCTTTTATACAGGTAAGATGCTGGCATCCAACTGATGTACATTTCACCCTTGTTTTTGGTTTTTGAACTCAGGCTGATATTTTAATGAAATTATTTCCTAACTAACTAATAATTACCTCCACTATTGGGCAACCAATCTTTAAATTACTTGTTTTCTGATCAACAGGCCAAAACTGACAAATATTCAATTTACAATGGTATAAAAGAAAGAAAATGAGCAAATATTTTGAAGCTGAAAGCAGCAAATATTTGGCAGTTTTGCCTGATAACTCATGCAAATGATTAACTGATTACTGAAACTTCTGACAGTTTCTGTTTGTCAATTTATCAACTAATTGTTTCAGCACTACCATTGTTAATTGACAATGTAGAAAGAGCATTGTTATGTGAGAAAATATTTGGAATGATAACCTGACAAATATTCAGAGATAATATCGCCTAAAAATCCACAGAAGATCAACATTGGGATTTGACTGTAACAACAATGATGACCAGTTTAAGGGCTAGTTTCTTTTAATTAAAGAGAGATGATTACTGGATCTTGTACCTCTCAGTGTTCTCGCTCATCTCATCCTGTATGTTGCACATTGTAATGCTCTGCTCTGCCAGTTAGAGCAGGGTCACGAACGGCACTGGCTATTTAAAGGCCCAGTCAGTCATTTTTTGAGTACTATACATAGTGATTTATGGATTATCTCAATGGTTATATGTCGGTGATTAGCAGGACATTCCAGCCTTTTGAAGTGAAATACAGCAAGAATAACACTTCTGTGTCATCTGCCATTTTGGCTTGAAAACGAGACAAAAGCTTTCATCACTGGGATGTTGCTTGCTCATTCTGGAGCTCTGTCCTCCATTGTTGAGCAGCCGAAAATGTGTGTGGACATGAAGGAGACTGTGAATGTCATGAAATTCATCAGGCGAGTTTTTGTTCAGAGTGCAGGCAAAGTGAGTTTTCACAGGCAGAAATTCTCAGCACCGGGGTCCAGAAATCATTAAGTTATTAACATTTATCAACGACTATCACAGCCTCCCTGCAGATATGTGATGGCCATTTTGTGATTTTTGCCTCTTTGAAGTATTGTGATGCCTTCAAGTACTGTGAAATATTTAGTCTGACAACGGTAGGTAGATTTCTACCCACCTTTTTTTCCCCTGAAATCCACCACCAACAGCACTGTTAATCAATACACACTTTTCTTGCCCTTTTCCTCCTTCGTACACATATCTCCCTGTCTGACCAAACTGGCAAATTTGTGCTCTTAATCAGCTTGCCTGCCTTGTCTCTTCACTGGAGGCTGGCGACACGCTTCCCTTCCCCCTTAATTCCCTGGCTCTCAACAGACAGGCGCGCTGATTAACATGCACGCCCAGGTAGGAGCTCCCTCCAACACAACCCCGCTGCCCACCAGGTCCACACACCATTATCCCCGCTACTCAATAGCACCCATCTCAATGCACATCTGTCGAGCTGCCGCATCCCCGCTCCTTAATTAGCTTTACAACTTTCCCCCACTTCTGGATGGAAAAGAAGGGATAAATTTGTGGCCGGCGCAGATAAAACGAGGGAGGGAGAGTGGCAGACAAAGAGGGAGGAGGACATATGCTGAATGCTGAGATGGAAGATGAAATAGAGTGTGTGTTTATGTGTGTGTTTGAGGGGGTGGTGGTGGCGGACAAGATTCACATTAATTCCTCTCATGTCCAGGCTCCAGCATCACCAGGAAACCCCGACCCCCTCCTTGCCTCCATGCTACCATCCCTCCGCTCAGAGGATGCAGCCCTACGAGCCTTATCTTATCAGCCTCCCTCTCACATCGACTCCCCATTTTTGCGCTTTAAGTTGCTCATCTTGGACGGCGTCAGAGCTCCCCCGTCTCGCCCTTGATTCTCAACCCTCTTTCCCATCAACGCCATCGTTGCCGGGCCCGGTAATGCCGACCAAGGTGGCGTTTCTTATGTTCGAGCTGGTGCTGTGGCTAATGCTAATCCGCTACGCTGTCTCTGTTATTCCATCGCAGCACATTTGTCAGCAGCTCGAAAACAAACCAAAGAAGAAGACAGTGCGAAAGAAGAGGCATCCAATTAATATGAAATTGTCTCCAGAAGTCAATAAGGTTTTAGTTCCACTTGAGTGTGTCTAAATGCAAAGAGTAAGGCTAATTATAATCCCATGGAGTATTTATACTATTTACGCTTTGCCCCTGTCATTACTACAAGCTGTAATCCTCCGACCCGTGTTGTCTGCATGTGTTGATGAGCCTTATGCCAGTTGCCAAAAATACTTAAGCTCGTTTCCCATTCCTGAAGGCTGCAGCAACTATTTCATGCACAAACAATGTGAAATTAATCACCGTTACTATGGCAATGAGCATCGAACAATATCATAATCAGTGCTGCCATCAAGAATGGAGTTTCAATCCAGAGGAGCAAAGGTTGCTGAGGAAAGAAGAACAATGAGCTATTTTAGTCAATCTGCTATTCTACATATATGGCAGCTTCATTAGAACTACCCACTGCGTGCATAACCTTCTGCAGGCCTCCTACCAACCGTCTCCAGTATTAGAAATACTAATCTCCTATGTGTATTTCACCCTCCATCCTTCCTTCCATCCAGCAATTATGCCCCCCGCCATCAAAAGCCATCAAAACAGTAATTTCACTTTTTCACAGGCAGGCTTTTCACATTTCCTTCCATGAAAGGCCTGAATCATCCCCTTATCTCCATGGCTATTACACAGTGTGCATGAGAGTGAAAACAATGGGCTCGGCGTGATGAGATCATGGCACTTCATTTCTCCAAGGCCACTCCGGTAGACACAAAGACAATCCACCAGCAGCAAGGAGGATGGGGACGGTGAGGGCCCGAGGATTTCTCGGTCACTGAGCCCAGGGCTGTGAGGCAGGTCATCCCCAGTAATAAGAGAGGGGAGAAGAGGAGGAGGAGGAGGGGAGTATGTGGTGGTGGTGGTGCTGAAGGGTCCCACAGCCTCGGTGGAAGCTTTTGAGGCCCCAACACTGAGGTCAGTGACTGGAACTCAAAGTTGGAGCCTTTATTCCTGCCTGTGTACGGAAACCCTCGGAGGATTGACCGGTGCTGCTGCTGTATGAGCACTGTGTTCCTTGTGAAGCGGCTCGGTCGGCGTCTTGCAGAGACAGAGAGAGAGAGAGAGAGGGAGGGAGTGCTCCACTGAAGAGGATATGGCAGAGTGAAGTGACAGGCCCGGGGAGGGAGGAGGAGGCTGGAGTTGCAGGAAGAGACAGCTCACTAGTGACTAAAACAGCAGGTCTGAGATCCAAAGTGTCTTTGCTCACTCCATTCACTGCTTTCCTCTGGCTGCAGCTATCTCAATATCTCCCTTTTCTCCCAATCAGTCAGCATTCTAGACTTTATCTTAAAGGCCCTGAGGAAGGCATTTTTGTAATCAGCATTTAGTCTGTGCTTCACAACCTTTTTGGCTTGTGACCCCATTAAAACTAAGAAAGATATATCTCTTTTCTTCACTGAGGGTTTCATATGTATACAGGCTGCAGCCAATTCAACTAAAGTGTTTTTTCATTGTTGATTTGAAGAATCAAAAAAGCTTAACTTATTCGAGTGAGTCTCTGAATAACAAAACATTTTCCTGCATTTTTATATTTTCAATCAGATCATAAGTCCTCATATTTATTTTTAAAAGCCCTTCAAGGGGTCCAGGTTGGGAACCCACCGCAGAACTGACCTGGGATTCATACCTGGGTTAAATGAATTGAGCGGCTGCTTAGTGATTCTTGATATTGTTTTTGTCCTTTTGCCAGGAAGCACTATTGATACTGAGTGGATTATCCTGGTGAAATAAAGCACAGTAAAGTAAAAACAACTTTGGCTTTGCTTACTTGGACACAAATATTTAATTTCTTGTCTTCTGGGCATCTATTGGCTTCTATTTATTTCCATACAATATTAAAATCTATAAGATACTTGCTTGGGTTGTTTAAAGATCACAGTGAAGTTCGAGTCTTTATTCATTGTCGTCAGTTGCCTTATTGTTGCGGGGTAATGCAGTGCAGACTTTTTAAATCAATCTGCACGTAAACAGAATTACCATGCAATTATATGCAAGTTTCACAGCTCTGCTAATTAATTTTCATTCTGTATGGAAATAGATGGAACAGAGGGGAATATACATCAAAACATCTCCAACTGCAAAGCATATATTTGATGATGTACAAAAGGTATTCTTAATATATAAATCATTTGTCATTAGAAAGCTACACCCTCTACACATATTGTTGTGCTTCCTGAATATTTAAATCAAGAGATACACCTCTGTATGCTGTAAACTTTACACACTTATGAGACACAATCTGGTTCACTGACATATCTCCCAGTCTCCATTTCCATTACTGAGCCGCGGTTCTGTGTCTTTAACTCTGCATTTGTCTGCCTTGTGCTGCATGTGCACACACACACACACACACAAAACACACATGCACACACTTCCTCTTTATCTCTCACTCCATCTCTCTTCCTCTTTTTCTCATTGGAAAGGGGGAATCGGGTGGGGTGGAATGATCGTGTTAGGGGGTTCACAGAAGACTGACTGTTTATTATTGTCTTCGGCCCACTTAACTCTGACAGTAACAGAATGAGATGGGGAGAGAAGCGAGTGCCATTAATCACGGTGTCGGGAGGGCCTGAGCTGAGCGGAGACGCATCCATACCGCATGTGCCTGGGAGAGGAACACAAAGTGATTTTCAGGCCAGCCGGCCTCGTAGCGCCGCTGTGCAGCCTCCAAGTTCAGGCTGCTGGTGGATGAAGAGTGCAGGGGGAAGAAGTGGGCGGCTTTTCACACTCAATCTTCTTCAAATGTTCTGACACATTGCACCTACAGCCACCCCCTGTTACCGGCAATCCTAAACAAGGATCAGCGCTATTTAAAAATGTCTCCTGCAGGAAGTCAAAGTATCACTGAAAAAGAGAGGAGAGCCGCTAACGGGTGCTTTTGTTTTGAATTTATCATTGTATATGCTGCTAACATGAGATTAAGTGGATTAGACTGGGGCGTAGGCAGACTGAACTGATATAATAAGTATATGATGTGGCTAGTGGCAGCATTAGCATACGGTCGCCATGAAAAGTGCATTCGGCTCAGACGTCAATGACAGCCTCAGTCTGTCAGGCGTCAGTCTGTGTGAGTCGGCCCACTATATGCAGGGACGCTATGAAGCCTCGGTGCCCGTGCCACCCAGCTGATTGACAGCAGTGTCTCTTAAGTCTCCCCCTCCATAGCAACACCAGCCGCACACCTTCCTCTGCTATCAGTGACACCCAGATGTGCTATAGCAGCTGTCTCCAAGATTATTCCTCCGCGTCTCCGAGCCACCATCTACATAGACAGCCGTCTAAATATTTAATCGTGCCAGAAGGCGCTGCAGCATCGCACACTTTAGCCTAGGAAACACAGTATCTCCAACTGAAAAGATAGACTAGGAGAGATGAAGCGCGAGGACAGAGAAAAAGAGAGGGAGAGGTGAAAGGCTGGGGGGTCACGACTGGGCCTGGCTGAGTTGAGTTACAGGTAAAAACCTAAGATGACAGTATATGCCACAATTTTTTGGACAAATGACAGCGGTGCAGCAATAGATGACAGGCTGCGTTTTGGATATACCCTGAGGACAACCTCGCCTGACATCAAATGTCTAACAAGGCAGACAAGACCATTCTGATTTCCTGCCATACCTTCAGGGAGAGACACAGGCCCCCTTGAATCTGACATTGCTAACCATGATGCAAAAATTACATGGTGTATATGTGGATGTCTGTCTTTCTGTCTAGTTTTTCAGCTGCTTTATTTCCACGTGCATGTGTGTGTTCATCTGAGTGTGTCATCACTGACAGCTGATCAGAATACACACAGCGCCTGAGGTACTTTCTGTAATTTTTACTTTTTTTTTTTTTTTTAAAGCCTTGGCTCATTCCCAAGCAACAGATTGCTGCTGTCGCTGGAGTTGTGCCTCACAGATGGAGCAGCATCACTTCCTGAGGAGCCTGACAGGATCAATCCAGGAGCTCATTCGCTCGCAGTCAATTAAGCCATGTTAGTTTTGACAGGAGCCACGGGCAAAATAACAGCCGTCACTGTCTGGGAGGAAAATATTGTGACCAAACAAAAAAATGCACTTGTTTACTGGAGGGGGGACTGACTCTGCAGAGAAAAGGGCTGCCGGCTGCATTGAGCCACAGCAGGAGCTCAGGCAGACAAGACGGAGAGCGACGGCTGAACCTCAGCAACAGTCGAAGAGTTTAATTTGTTTGAAAACATAAAGCGCCCCGGGTGATTTAATGAATTCCAAAATGAGAACTAATCATGACCTTCATCGATTCTGATGGCATATTCAGTCCATCTGTCCAACTCATGCCTCCGCCCTTCTTTCTCAGCCAAGATTTTTCCTCTGCATCTCGTGCATGTATTCTCATTCTTGCGTGTGATATAGGTCATTTGAGTTGTTCATAAAAATGTTCCTAAAATACCTCCTCTGATTCCTTAATAAACCAAATTATTCTGAAGTGAATAATACAATACAGGAAAATGAAACAAGCAAGAAATCTCTGTGTACCACCCACTGAGAGAAGAGGTGGAGCTGGTCTCTTTGAACCTTTTGGAAGGAGAGTGAAACTCTTTGATTAGGACATGTAGGTAGGTAGCTGTGGGCGATGGACTGAAAACACTTGGCATCTGCTTGCAAGTCTCCACACACCCGAGGTGAGGGACACGCACACCAACGCACACACACTTTTCCCTGGCTGAGCTCGGCTTTACCCTGGGCATCATTACAGACACTACACATCCCTCCTTTGAAGGGTTATCAAGGCTCCTCATTAAAGATGTCCCTGGCTTTCTTAGTGATGTGGGCCTCCACAGGGCGTAATATACCCCCTTTAATTAGTTTGCAAACTCATTAGTGTGTGCCGGGCAATTAAATGTCCTTCCTTCAGAATAGTTTACAACAGGACAAAGGGATCCCAGGGGCTGTCAAGGAAGTAGGGCTTATAGCCGAGACAACTGTCCCTTCTGCAGGGGACTGTCATTAGGGAGCCGCGGTCCCTCGATCAGTCCTCTTCCACTCTACTCTGCTCAGGGACAAGCTGCTTCTCCTCCTATTTACTGGATTGGTGCGTTGGTATCAGTGAAACGGGCATTTCTACAACCCTCGTAACAGATACGCCTCCTGTGCAGTCATTAAAGAGCAACTTTACATCCCCCTTTAGTCAGCCAGATTTACATTTATGTTTATTTATGTATGCACATTCTAATATGTGTAATTCCTGAACAAACACCTGAAGAAAATATTGCTGAATAAGGAAAATCCTGGCTAAAAAGTGGAACGGCAGCAGACTGTGATGACGCTTATTCAAATCTGGTTGGTTATTTCTGTAATCTTGTACTGTGACAATTGTTAACAATCACTGCAGTAGCTCCATTATGTTTCCTATGGCTTTGGTTTGTTTTTATTGGCATAAAAACAGTTGCAATAAATATGGGAAAGTGGTTTGTATTGTGTTTTGGCTGATGACAGGTTTGTTCTTATCTGCTGAAGATCTGTGAGCAGTGCTGGGTTTTATATATACATATATGTTGTAATCACACACTGGCAACACAATTGATTCCTTGAGAGGCTGACCCTGGTTATAGTATGAGCACTTTTCTCTTTCCCCTTCACAAATTAAAAAAAGGCGCTCAAACCCAGAACACAGCAACGTGTCTCTATTTTAACCTCTGTCTATTCTGGATGTGTTTCAGCCACATTTTCAGTCGTCTGTCTCAGTTTTAATCAATTCAGCTGTCTACACTGAAGGCAAAGCAGCTCGCGTTGCTCTCCACATCACTAAGACTTTCTGTTTCAATACATATAGATAGGGGGGCGTTGCCCAAACCACAGTGAAAATGACACCCATGAGGTACAAAGCAATGTCACAGGTTTTTCACAGATTTTAGACAGAGACCAGAATTAACTGAACGTGACTCTAGATATAATTCATGAACTCAAAAACATGGGTTTAGTTTACTGTTTGAAAACATCTAGAGGTGTCCATACTCCACATTTAACATAGACTATTCTATAGCTTGTTTAATTGTTAAATGATATTATTAATTTATATTTTTATAGCATCTCTCAAACAAAGATGCAGCCTGATAAAACAAGACTAGACAGAAGAGACAAAATTAAGTAGAAAACAAAAACATAAATAAAGAATAAGAAAATATAAATTCACAATAAAAATATGAGCAAACATGAACACAAAGGCTGAGGATGTAGAATTACTCCAATGTGAAAGCAACAATAAATAAGAAGGGCCTCTATTTTTAAGATGGTGAAATATATTCTTTTTTATATTTATATTTGGTTTATCATCTGAAGTTCACAGCTCTGTGCTCTCTCTGATACTGGCCCCAGAGGAGCCCAAGGCACATTCCAATGCACTGTGACACTCTATAAATCCAGCCAGCATGAAATCTCAAGGAGCTAACGTTGAAAAGAGAGCCAATCTGCCTGTTTACACCATCTCATCTTACACAGAAGCCTTGGCGCCTGCCCCGCAGAAACCCCCCCAACATGTTTGCAGAAGTGTTCATGCTGAACAAAGTGATTGTATCATCTGGGCCTACTCTTCCATTTGTGTTGCTGCTTCTCCTGAAACCCGTTTCAAGCTGTGTCACCCCCAACTCAGGCGAAGTTTGAAAAATGGAAGAAGGGAACCATGCAAAGTGGACATATTCTCCAGCCTGCCGTAAAATAACCGGGGGATGGACCATTAGCCATTTGCTGCTACCGACCGAGTTGCAGATCTCACATCTGCACAAACAGAAGGTCACAAGAAACTTAACAAAAGAACAGCACAAGGAGGAAATAATGTTAAGGACAAACAAAGAGAGAAAAACATCAAATTTTTTTCAGTAAACTAAACTTATGACAGAACTGGCAAAAGAACTACATGTTGTTTCATCTATTCCAAGAGCCTGTGCAGTAGATAATCCCGCTCATTCTCTGACCCCGCTCTGTGATGACTTGACTAAAATGCCAGCTCCACCTCCCTCTCTCCTCGACGTTAGCCCACCGTTAGTGAGGAGCAGGGTGGACTAGACATGTTCCACCACTTTTCCAAGGCACAAACCAGTCAATTTGTCATCCAGTGAAGAGGTTGAACCTTTAATTAAAGTGGAGAGCTGCCGCTATCAGGGCCCCGCTAAATGTCACATGATAAATAACGGCAGAAGATCTGAAAAGCTCCCTTGGAGTTTCCTTCACTCGAAGGGATAAAAGGCCACACACATTACAGGGTAACTGCATATCAATATGTTAAATAGGTTCAATTGTATAAATTGATTAAATGACCCAATTGCAAACCAGCCATGCTTCAAAGACCCTGTTGTTTGAGCAGTGAATGTTGACAATGTCACGTAGGCTGGCTATTAATGGAAACCAAGCAGAGAGAATGTGGCGGTGAGTGACATTATTAAAGTAGATGATGGGTTTCTGAGCAGATCATTCACTGAATGCAATCGATAGCTCTGTGTCTAAACGCTCAGGCAGAAATTACACTTCAAGGCATATTGCCTGGGGTAAAATGACACTGCCATGAAAATGCATTGCTATGGACACTATTAGAAACGATTGGCTAATTACATCCACCAGAAATCTGGATTTTTTATTAGTCCTTCACATTCACCGTGAAGGAATGGCAGCGCGCAGGAGACCTAATGCAGCCTCGAATATGATCTGTGCATAAATATAGTGCGGCAGGCGGTGAAACTGTCTGACTGTACAATCCAATATTTCCAAAAGCCTGTTGTCTGATACCAAGTCATTTGTGGAAGCTCTGACAACCCTCTTTGTCTCCCCCCCCCAGTCCACACTGCATCAGCATATATTTTCAAAATTGCTTCATTTCACTCTGCTTATTATCAGGCAGCTTAATCTTGACCCTTCAAATCTCTAAAATTATCGCCCTGTCTCTTGTCTTCTCTTCCTCTTGGAAACCCTTGAATGTGCTGTCAATTCCACTAAATTCCTCTCTCATCTTTCAGCACTTGATCCCCTAATCTTGCTTTTGTGTCAGTCACTCGACGGAAACTCTTCCTCTGTAACTCAGTGCTTAAACGCAGCTTCACCTCCCTGTTTTAATACCCCATCATGCCTCACTGTTTTATACAACAGTCATCTTGAACTACAGCTTATTGTGCTCCTTTGATCACTTGACAAACCATTTATTACCAAAATAATGCCGTATTTTTTTACACAGTTACAAATATACTCCATATTCTCCTATTCATTTGATTTAAATCATTATCATTAACAATTTATATCAAATCACTCTATTCATATGTACATCTCTAACGTATTAATTAATTTTACACTCACGTACAGTGCATGCATTTTATCATCTTTACCTTACCTTCACTTTACCTTCATATACATGCACAGAAAACAAGTAATTTGCAACAGCACGTTTTAAAAGAAATGTTACATCTATATTGTGTCTTTATCAATATCATGAGGAAACCTTTTCTAATAAACAAATCTGAAAAGGTGCTAAATGTTCATATTGAATGTATCTGCAAAGTGGCTTTCATGGCGACTAGAGCAGGAAACATTTTTATGGTTTCATGGCTATATGCTGATGCAATTCAAAGCACATGGTTAAGATTAGAGAAAGATTGCAATAGTAACAGTGACTCAAGACAGTTTGTGTTTACTTTTTCAATATTCAGTAAGTGTTTCAGTGGCCTAAAATAACCACATGTGGGGCTCAGGACATGAATCCCAGTCTCTGGAGTAAAAGTCAAAGTTCTGTCCAACATCCACGCCACAAGAATTTAATGCTGCCTGGACTGAAAAGGAATGTTGCCTGTTCTTATAATCCAGTCAGCAATGACGTTTGCTCCAAAACATATTTGGTAAAACCATTTAGTTGTATATAAACATAATTTTTCATGGACACAGTTGCTTTTTCTTGGTATACTTGGTTCTCACTGGCACAGGATGTTCCCCCCCTAACCCCGTAACACTTTGTCAGACCAGAAAATACATGTGCTCATTTCTTATGCCACTGCTGTGGAATAGCTTTCTTCCACAATGATGCTATTTTCCTCTTAACTATGTCAGACAATGTTTAAATCATGTCTTCAGATTAACTGAATGAATGCCAAGAGAAGCAGCAGATTGGTTTGTTTGTCAGAGGATGTATGGATATTTTCAGATCATATCTAAACCTGGAGTTTTGTCAATTTCAACATTTGTTGCCAACTCAAAAATGGGCAAACTCTCTTTCTGTCTTATGAAACCAGAGAAAGAAACAGGCTTGGAAACAGTTATCGTATGCCTTGTTGCATCTAAATGTGTTAACTCCTGCTGGTAACTGGACAACAACCTGCTCCACCTTCTCCCAACCACAGCGAATGACCTGCCTCCCCTCCATTCCCACTATTCTGCCACATATATACATCTATCCTTCTCTTAAATACACACTGATGAACTGTATTTTCTTTATCTTACATACATATCTTACTTGCAAGTATTGCGGATAATATTAAATACATAGATGCATATATGAAAGTGAAAACAAATGTATGTGAGAGGCCCAGAATAAAGGATGTGTGTTACTCTCCGTATGTTTTCTAGATGTCGTTCTGCTGCTGCAGGTTTCCAATTTATAAAGGATGTTATACAAAGAGAGCATATCTATAATGTGTGTAAAATTCCACCTCTAATTACTTTGTCATATGCTGGCAGAATATGCTCTTTCTATAACATCTTACTCAACTGATATAAATATTGTTAATAATTCAAGCCTCACTGGTGTACTTAATCTACCTCATTTTCTAATCTTCCCAATAATTCATTTGTTCAGTGATTAATTACACTCATTTGTGTCATGTGGAAACAACATTTGTTTTTAATTGTGCATGTCAAAAGAATTTTCCAGTCATCCCATTTATGCTCGCGCTGGGTGTCTGGAGCTTTGGTCACCGCGGGGGTTCCCACGTTTTAGTTTTTCTCTTCCGACTCCTCTACATCCGCCAGCGATCAGATTTTCCACCATTGCACCATATGTGGCATCACAGTTAATTACTCAAGAGAAATTGGCTGAAGACGCGGCATAACAGCAGGTGAGGAGCTCCAGCCCAGAGCTAAACCAACACTAACTGGTCAAGCTCAGCTGCCCTCGCTCCTCCACTGCCTCAGACACGCAGAATGGGCTCATTCACGCTGTTTGGCCTTCATTACAGATCAGGGAAGGTGCAATTAGTAGCAACCCCCCCACTAGTTTATAATTACCTTAAGACACCCACTTAAACAGAGAACCTTATAAATCAGTTCCTGTTGCCTATCTCAGCCCTGGACGCTACATTATGCCAACAGATGTCAGCTGCAGCCATGGACAGGCCCCTCGGTGGCAGTGACAGCCAACAACGCTGCAAGCTCATCTAATGAATAAGGATGGCTCTTAGGTTTGGCTTTACAGGGTGTTTTGCCTCAGGTTTATGGCTATATTTCTTGTGAATTGAGAAATAACAAGAAAAGGAAAGAGGGCAGAGAACAAAAGGTCAATTAAGAGTCGGTGAGAAGCAACAGATTACAGCGTGATGTTGTCCCCCCCTTGTCTGTGACATTTGTGCCATTTTTATTTATTTTTTTGCTGAAATATTATTTCTAATTTAGAAATGCAAACGGTGGGAAGGTAGTGTAAAGTGATGGGCTGTGTCACACTTTATTTCAAGCTAATTCTTAGATGGAGGTGCCTTTTAGGGGTTTTTTTTTTTTTTTTTTTTGGGCGACATCTGCATACATTTGCATCCAGAGAAGTTAACAGTGTAGTGACAAAAACATTATTTGCAGATGGAGTATCTTCATTGGACACCCGCTGTTTCTCAATTATGTGAGAGTATTTTGGGTTTAGAGCGGTGGGGAAATGTAGCACAAAACAAACAAAGTATCATACAGGCAAATCCTCGAGAAGATTCCTATAAACAAAGCACAGATTTGGCATGGTTTATAAGGGTGAGGGGGAGCTTTTGTTTATTTATCGCTACACCAAATGAGTAAAGAAGATCCTGTGCAATCCTTGGCACAGGCTACCTGGTTTCTATTGTCCCAGGTCTTTTGTGTTTGATGTTCTTTCCTTTTTACTAGAACTGTCAATTTGTTCTGTAATTTAAAACACAGTTTGACTGTGAAAAATTAAATTTATACCAATTTTTTAATTTGATTTAAAAGAATTTGATTGGGTGAATACACATCAAGCAAGCTTTTATTTTCAAGTGCCTGTGGACACAAAGAAAAGCTTGACCTTCACACACCTGATGTTGTCAGGGACCAAGAGAAAACATGCATGAATGCCAAAGATTCCTTTTATGGTGACTGACAAAGGAATACTAGCCGTGCAGGCATGATGTTTCTGTCCCTGGACCTGATTTTTTCTAAATGCACTGAAAGCCACTATTGAGGAGATCACTTCTAAGCTCTCTCTCTTTCCTTGGAGCAAACACATTGCTGAAGTACCTGCAGCAACAGAATAAAACCCACTAGACTTTCTGGAAAATCAACACGGCTATAACGATGAACATCTCTCTAAAAATAAACCTGAATGAATCTCAGAGGTTTAATGAACAAAGTTCGTGCAGAGGGAGTTTATCTTATTGGAAAGATGAATAGATTTTCAAGGGAGGCATACGGACAAGAAATAAATGTCTTTTCAAACAGTAAAGAGGCCTCATATCTTCCATTGAGAGAAATTCATTCAGGAAAAAAAATTGCTTTGTTGTCTCGGTTTAAGTCCCACCACGAGAAACACATGAGGAGAAGAGGCAACAATGCCTGCATGAAGCATTGTTGGGCACTTTTAAATGCCCTGCTGCAGAGTAACTGCTCAGTGCAATAAGGCTAGCTTCATCTAGCAGGATGTGTGTCTGTGTGAGGAGCACTGTATTTCTCTTGGGCTGATATGTGATAATAAATAAAGTTTTGCGTTCTAGCGATGCTTTAATTTTAGGAAATTTGATCCACATTCTTTACATTTTAACCAGCCAGTGATTTAACAGTTTTATTCAGACCTGTGGGACTTAATGGTGGAAGAAATATTCAACAGCAATAACACAGCATAAAAGTACTCTATTAAAAGTAAAAGTCTGGCATTAAAATCTTAGCAAGTGAGGAAAGTATGATCCCACCACATGTGCTGAATGTATCAAGAATAAAAGTACTCTGAACTGCTCCTGTGAGTGGTCTATTATATAACTGTATTACTGTTTCTGATTCATCATGTGTAAGTAGCCCTTTACTGTTGTAGATGGTCCAGGAAGAGCAAATTGTAACGTGTTAGTTTAATCTATAAAAACACACCATGTATTACAAGCTGATCATATATTTTGTTTTTTAAATCCTGATCAACAAGTAGCTAAAGTAACTGTCAAATAGTGGAATATATTTCCATCTGAAATGTAGAGGCATAGAGCTGCATCAAAGAGATGTACCCAAGTAAAATACAAGCAAGGTTAGGTACAGAAGTTGAGCAAATGTTCTTATTTATACTTGCCGCCCAGCAACATTGATGTTCTGCATTTTTAATTTGGTGGCAACAGGGCATAACGCCACCACCACAGGCCCTGGATACATCCAGTCCTACCAGCCATTACACCACAGGCTGCTGCAATCCACTATCCATGCAGTATAATCTCATCAAGCAGCTAAATAGAAGTTGTAGCTTAAAACAGAGGAAATGGTTAGCAATATGATATGATTAAAACGGCAAGATTTTCTGACTGTTATCAAAAATATTGATTATTCTCCCAGACCAGATAATCACACGTTGAATCTGAGTTTCTCTTCAAATATATCTGTCTGTTCCTCTGCCGCTGAAAAGGTGTGTACAATTCAGGTAACTCAGATACCGTAAAATCAGTTCCTGTATCGTTTCTCTTGCTGCAGTTTCTCTGGTTGCCATGGTCACATACAAGTTGAAAAGGCTGAACCTTCATAAACTCCGAGCAGAGGCAAAAGAGAGTGATAGCCACCGTCCCTCTCCTCGCCGCCACCAGCGATCTCGTTGTGTTTACATTGGAAACAACAGGAGGTGGCAGCAGAAACTGCTCCCCATCTGAAAACATCTTTACTTTCCACTGTTGCGGTTCATTGTATTTGACTTCTTGTACAATCTCAAGATGTACAATAGATCAGATTTCATTAGAAAACATGTCAAAGGTCAACACCATTTCAATAACTGTGACAGTAACAACAATGCCACTGTATTCCATTCCAAGACCTACACATAACTCCATTTAAGACAATATCTGACATGTGACATCTCTTCTTGTCAACTCACACATTTCTGAGCTTGTCTAAAAAAATAAGTTCTTAACCATGACTTAATTTCAACTTCCTGTCATCAAGACCCATCAGGGTATCGGCATGGAAAGAGAACATCGTCCTGTCATTTACAGAAAGTCTGTGCAACAGTGCGAAGTGCGCCTTCTTTCCCGCAGATGACACTTTTTCTTTTCCCTGAGAGGCTGCACCTGAGATTTCTTTCAAAACTACTGCTATTCTCCCTGAAAGTAATGATAGAGAGAGAGAGAAAGACATAAACAGAGTGTTTTCTATTCATGGTCTAACCTGCCCGTATAGCTTTTATTTGGCCTTGGTGGCAAATATCACAGAGATAAGAAATGCTTCAACATGAGGATGTCTGGTCAGCTCAGTTCAGCTGCTGAGTGAACATAAATGAAAAAATTCGGTTTCTGTCAATCTCCTGGAAATGTTTTCAGTTACATTTATAAAACTGGATGAGTTAAGTATTTTTGTTTTTACTTTCCTTCTGGGTTCAGATTCACAGTATCTTGTATATAATTCAAATTCTAATTTAAATTCTTGTATATCATTATTATTTGGATAATTGAAAAATCTCCTTTTTGTTGAGCCAATTTTTGGTTCATATTTTAGTCCTTAAAGTCATGTTTTTGTTTTTGTTTTCAAACAAGCAAAAATTCTGCTATTGTAGTGAGATTACTAAACTTGTTTCAATTGATAAAACCCTCTCACTAAAAGGTCATGTTAATAACTAGTTTGTTTTCTGCAGTTTCCAAGATCTAGAATGTACTCTGAACCTCAACTTTTATGCCAGAATTGACAAGAAGTCCTTTAAGTGTTCAGAAAAAAATGGAAATTTTGCAAATGAGAACAGGGCAAACTCTGTCTGCTGAAGAAGATAAAAATATATAATTGAAAGCTCCAGAGCTGCTTCTAAAATCGACCTTGTGGAGAGACAGCTTTCTCAACTGCTGTCTCCAAGGTCAAGAATGAACTCTGAACCTCAACTTGTTTCAAGTGTTGCTGAAATCAAGTTTCAGTTTTCAGTTTGCATGCAGCAACCTGCCATTTTCTTTCCTGTTTCAAGATTCACATTCACATTTAGGGACTAGTTGAAACAAGTGAAGATAGTATAGAGGCATCATTTCAAACCTGAGTAAATGCAGGTTTTAGCATTCAATAATTGACAAAGAATTGGATATCATAAGCTGGACTTTTTTGTGCATGCTATTGAACATGTATTGGTATTCATTCATTTGTCCATTATCATCTCCTTTTAAGGTGAGTAAGTGTTTTTTAGCAATATGAAGAAAAAGAATGACAATTACCAGGTAAATAAAACACATACATTATAATATTAGGTGTAAAGTGAAGTAAGTTTAAGTCTTTCAGTCAGAGTCAGCTTTTTCTCTTCACTTTTTTAAAACCCCTATGTCTGGATATTTTTCTCTCTCTGACTCTTTCTGTGTGTATCTGTGTGTTTGTGTGTGTGTGTTGTGATTGTGGCCGGTTCATCTGTCACAGTTACTACAGCTGGACACTTCACATTTGGAGGTCAGTGAGAGGTAAAGGCTTTACCCTTTCGTTGATTCCTGGTGACACTCGGTGCTGTGCTCCGTGTCCCTCTGACAGAGGCTAAAGCAATCTATTTCAGACACATCCTCAACCTCTTTGTCTAAACTGTTGTTGTGAAATACCAATTTACGCATTTCCCCCCAATCAGTTGTCACTGTATAATTACTTAGGGTTGACATGACACGCTCACCTTCCATTACCAGACATTACTGAGATGTTTTGTTTTTTTGACAAGGGTTAAAACCTGACAGACCAAATGACAGCATTTAGCAGCACGACCAATCAGACTTAACAACCTCTCAACCTGTTATTAAGCTTCACTGTTTGCACCTGATCTGAAATCTGTAATATTTTTATGTGGTTTTCTTGCCTCCAAGAAGTGAGTTCAGCCTTAGTCAAGCCTCACTTGCACACCGAATCAACATCATTTGTCATTTCTCTTTTTTTTAATAACTCGCTCAATATTAGCAAATTAAATGAGCTTTTTTTTCTCTGCCTTTTCCTCACAAACTTTTGTGAGAAATTATAGGTTTCTATGGTTGACAAGACAAAGCAGGACAAATAAATCAATACAAAGCAAATGAAAGCAAATTGAATCTATTAAAGTAAAATTACTGGGAGAAAAAAAAATCACCCGAACGCAACGTAACCCACAGAGTCACGGCCACAGACAATTAATGACAGAGGGAGCAAAAAGGTGCTGGCTCATTAAGCCTGGCCGGTGCATGCAGACAAGGCCACCAGCCAGACCAAAGCAGGCCAGCACAAACCAGTCTGCTCGGCTAAAGCAGGGCTGCAGCCCCGCAGGCCCACAGGGACGTAGCCTTCTACCTGCAGCCACCGGAGGCTAAACACCGGGGATGTGTTTGATTTAGCAAAAGTGTTTCCCCCCCCAAAAAAAAGTAAATTAGAAAAGATGAGCTTCCCCGTAGCCTCCTCCGTCCCCTCAGCACCTCCCACGTCCCTGCACCTCCTCCCATACCTGAGGAATGCCAAGCAGCAGGGTGCCACAGAGGACCTTCAGATCAGTGTGAGCCAGCGAGGGGGGCTCTCCCGGGCAGCGATGAGTAATTAGCACTAATTAGTGGCAGTGATTAACCGCACTGGGGAACGTGGGGGCCGGAAGGGAGCAGATTGATAGAGCTGGCCCTCCTAACCCATAGAGGCTCCACTGCATCTTAAGCAGGGGGAGGAGGCTGGCTGTGGCAGCCAGCCAGATGCTACTACGGCCATAAATAAAGGTGGAACATGCATCGAGCATCCGTAAAGCCATTTCAACAACAGGGAGGTGAGAGCTGATGTACAACTACTGAAACATTGAAGCAAAAGTCTCAAATCAAAGGTTGTCAATTCATTATACCCTAAGGCAGGGTTATTCAAATGGTGGCCAACGGGTCGAATCGGGCCCTTAAAACATTTCAGAAAGGTCCTTTGAGTGATTCTGAGCAGCTAATTGAAAATAGTATTGACTCGTTTATTCGATAAAATGTGCCAGTCTTGTGTAAACTTCCACCAATAACAGAATAAATTATTGGTTATTCGTTATCAGCCCTGTGTGCTGTCTGTTCTAACAGGCAACAGCAACACTCACTATGTTTACAGCACACGAGAAACCAGGTGAGAGAAAGAAATCAGGTTAATATTGTAGAACATCAGACAACGTGTTTACATACACTCTAGTAACCTAGTTGCTGTATAAAATGCAAAAAAAAGGTACGTTCAGCAGGCTCCGCAAATTGAATTTCTTTGTTCTGCTGTGAAAATTTGACATATTTAGGCTTTAAGGAGGTAGAAATTGTCAGTTCCAGTTTTAGTCAGACTTTGAATGAAATTATCACCTCCACAAAGGAGGTTATGTTTTCACTCGTGCCTTTTCATTGGTTTCTTTCTTTCTTTGTCAGCAGGATTATGCAAAAAGTACTGAACTGATTTTCACCAAACTTGGTGAAGGGATGGGGCACAGGCCAGGGAAAAGCCTGTTAAATTTGGGTCTCCGTTTTCTCAGAGGATCTTCATCAACATCAGACGTATTTATGGTGTTGAATCAATGACTCTGTATAACAGACGTGTGTAGGATTGTTTGGCCTTAGCGGAGGCTCTAATGAGAGCCATTCTGGTTTTGAAAAAGAGGACGTATCACTAAATGTAATGATTTTTCCTTTCATGCTGCTGCACTGTTGTCACAGCGATACATTCTCTGTTGGAGGTCTTAAGCATTCACATGCACACAAGCAAAAAGCCAAATAAAAAAAACAATCACGTGTACACGTGGCCAAGAAATTGTGTTCCTCTAATCCCCTACTCCAATTATAGAGGCCAGGTTTTCTTGTATACATGACGTTCAAGAAATCTGCAGACTGTGTATAAATGTACTCACTGGCTGCAGAGGTTGAGCTGAAAATTTGATTTGTGAGCAAAGAGGTCAAAGTCTGCCATTCTTTGTTTTTTAATTCATTTATATCTTTTTTGTGTCATTCACATTTTCATATTTTTCATTTTCTTAAGATCCAGGATCTTTTTCATGAGAGTATCCTGCAGTTTTCAGAATTCAAAAATGAATTAATAATGAAAACAGTTAAGCAAAGACTTACTTCACAGGTGAATTGATCAGCCAATTGACAAATGTTTGACATGCTCTCCTTCACTAAAACATCATTATGAACCTGTCTACACCTGAATTAATGAACAAACCTCTCCCTGTCTGTCCTTGGGTCCAAGTTTCCAAACCAGAACTACCAGACATGGCAGCAAGACTATCAAATTTCTCCAAATCTATGAGCCAAAACATGTTCCTTATTAAATTCACATGAGTTTAGGGGTCATTAGTTGACACTCCGCTCAGTTTTACCTAACACACCTTCCACTGTTCATTTGCAGCCTCCAGGATCAATCAGTGGATATTTTCTTGTAGCAGACTGAGAGCAGGCTTCAGGATTTGAGTGCATGTAGTAACATATCTGATAGCTCACCTATTTAAGCTAGTCAATGGATAGAAAACTGACCACAATTTTCACTATTCTTGTCATTTTTCAAGTATGAAATGTCAAATATTCTCTGGTTCTGGCATCTCCCCTGGGAGGATTTGTTGTTTCTCTCTATGTCATATCATTGTAAACTAAATATCGATGAGTTTTGCACTGTTGGTTGGGTAAACTAGGCATTCTGAAGATTTTCTTAGTTTGAATGATAAATTAGTAATAATTTAACTGTAATTTAATGGTTTAATAAATGACAAAAAACACCAAAATGGTTTGTAAGGTCATAACATTGTAAAATAAAACTGTATAGGAGCATTCTGTCTCTCTATCCATGTATTCAAAAATACTAAAAGCTATTGTCCTAATGCAGGAACACTTCATAGAGCCATCGTTTCAAAAACATTAATGTTCCATAGCAGGTGATTTAACATTATTTACAGGGAAAGATTGGGACAAGTAAAGCATTAATATTCAATTGTATATACACAAGGAATTCTTCTTGGTGTATAACTTGGATGAATTATGTGACTACAGTCAACTGAGAGGGAAGGAGGATGATTTATCAGTGGTATTTTTTTTCATTTTGCTCCATTATATTAAAAAGTAGATTAAAGTTTGACTCAGTGAGCTATAGTATTACACCTTGCCATGTGCAAATGAATGCCTGTGCTAAAAAATTAAACTGCAGATACCTTAAGCAGAGCTCTCCCCATCTTGAGGTGTTTTTTTTTTCCTTTTCTTAATGAAGTGACACACACATGCTAGTTTCTCCACATGGCTTGAAAACAAATGACATGATAGCTACCAGACGACGCCAGGTTGAGAAACTATCTGAGCTTTCATGACAAAACAAGTGGGACGTGTGGCGCTTGATTTTAAACATCAATGACTTTAATTAGTGTCATTCTACAATCACCAATAATAGTCCTGAAATGTGCGGGCCCTGCCTCTGACAGCCGCGCAAGATCTGTGGCGAAGCAGGGGGCTCTTAACAAGATAAGACCTGAAATCAGCGAGCCTGAAGGAACATTACCTGAACAAGAGTGCTGATGAAAATGACTGTACTGTCGGCTTGCTTGGAAACAACTGAAGTGTTGTTCACACATCTTGAGGTGGAACAAGCCAACAACACGAGTAGCACTACACCGGATAATTCCCCATCAGTTGTAGGGCTGAGAAAGAGGGATCATCCCTTTGTATGTAAATGATCCGTTTGAATCTTTGGATCTCTGGTGGAGAATGTGAGCAGGGAAAAAAAAGCTGCTATTTTACAAGGAAACAGATTAAAGAGGTGACTCAGAGCCTGTCTGAGGAAAGCAAATTTCTGCCTCTTATAGTCAACACGTCTCATGAAAAGACCAAAACCAATGTTGTGTTAGTCTGCGTCTCAGTAGTCTCTCAATAGTTGATGTGGTTTGCCTGGTCGCCATGGAAATACTTTTTTTAAATTCCATTTTTCAGAGAATTTTAAGAACCTCTCGCTCATGTTGACTCAGAGGTTACATTTTAAAGACCATTCTTCAAACTTTGGAAACTGACAGGGTTCTGGACTTTTGATCATTTTTATCAATTCATCAAATTTCCATCTATTCACTAAAATGTTCATTCTTCACCTTGCAATTGTCAAAACAACCTGACCCCAGGTCCATTTAGTCACTGTTAAAGAGCTTTTGGGCAAGAAAATGTACATTTCCATGACAACTGGGCAAACTCCATTTGCTGGTGAACACTGTGTAATATGACTGAAAGCTCTAGCACAGCTACTAAATGGACCTTGAGTAGAGATCACTACATTGTTGTCCTTTCATTCTCAGTTACCTACCCAACTTAGACCAATTGGTAATATCCTAATAATAATAATTTGTAATATCCTACAACAGCTGGGCATTTTTAGTTTTTAGCAAATGTTACTCAAACAGAATTTAATTGTGTATTTCTTAGGGACTACTTTCCTTGGTGGATTTATACACATTTGGTGTGCTTGTGAGTACTGCTAGCCAGATATATCAGGTTTTGGATACACAGACAATAGGCTACTTGTTAGTAAGATGCATCCATTGTTGGTTTTAGTCTATATTATATATTTGTTGACAGTAAGAGAATGCAGAATACCGTCAGCTTCATCCTTCAAAGAGCTGCAGGGATTTGCTTCAATTCAAATGTGTGGATGACCTTGGTTGAAGCGCACTTTTTAATGGCTGGTCTCTCTTGAGGTGCTATTCATTCAGTGTGAGGCGAGGGGGAGGGCAGAGTATATACTATATATATATATGTGTGTGTATAGGGATGTTTAAGTATGTGTTTGTGTTTTGAGCTTTGACTGCTTTTGGAAACAGAAGATAGTGTTCTCACAATGCCCGAGATATTGACTGGTTTCAATTTCCTCCGCTCTGACAGCCCATTTCATCCACAACTTTGAATAAAGGCGGCTGTTGTGCAGAGGGCAACACTATAAACATCAGCACATCACTTTCAGATCAAATGTTCACCACAAACCAAGACCTTCAGCAAAGCCCAGCATATGATACAAAAAGTGGGATGAAGTTTTGCATTATCATTAACTACAACCACAACCAAAGTGGCTGTAACGTGATTCAAACACAACAGAAGAAAATGCTGATGCTCATGCTGAACGGTACGAGCACCGTTGGCAAAAGAGATGAAGAAAATGTTCAAGCGCAGTGGTGACACTCATTGAATTACATGTTGACAGCTCTGTGTTAGTGAAGAGATGAAAGCAAAATGAGATTTTCAAAAGTGAATATGGGGAATGATGGTATTGCTTTCTCCACATTGTCAAACTTGACAGTGCTATTATCATCACTATAACATCAGGTGCTGGCATATGGTATTCAGTTAGCAGAAATCAGCTACCTCGTTTGAATATTGATTGCATTTCAGGCAAAGAGGATGACTTACAGCACCAAAATTTTAAAAGAAGGTAATAAGACTCAAATTACAATAATATGAGGAAGGGAGGAGGAGATGAGTATGAATTAAAGTTAGTGATCAAAACCAACAATTTAATAAACATTTGACAGGGTGCTGTGTGTTTTAAAATTTTAATTTACATGGAGATTTAATTTGGAACCAGTCTAAAATATGAATGTTTTAAGGGAAATAAAATAGAGATGTACCACTGAGGAATTTCAGGACAGATAAAAAATAACAGATAACTGCCAGTTTGTTGTGGCCAATACCAATATGATATAACATTAGTTTGCAAGTGCCAAAAATGTGAAGCAGACAATGTTTTAGAATGACCGTTTTTTTAATTTAACCCTCTTGAGATGTGAGATGTTATTTTGAAGTGGTCCTCCTTAATGTCAATAATTTTTTTGCCAACTAACATGAGATAGTTCACGTTCCTCTTCATCTTTTTCTCTTTTAAAGCACTGACTGGCAATGCAATTAATATGAATTCATGTGTGACATTATCGTATGTGCAGCATTCATTCACAGTCAAAGAACAGCCCGAGCTATTATAAGAAAAGGCTCCATATTATCGAATGTAATTATTTACTGAAATTTCACTCATCATCAGAACAATAAAATGATTTGGTTTTCTCATTTACTAGAGGATAATATATCAGCCACATACAGAGTGTTTAGCAATAGCCAAAAAATGGGGGCTAACAAACCTTTTATTTGGCTAAACGAGAAATTGAAAATTGTTACAGATGCAGAGTAAGACGATAAAAGTTCACTATAGGAACAAGAAAATAAGTTAGAAGAAAATAAATGTTTCTATCTGTAAATATAATATAAAATATAATGTCTCCAGGTAGCTTAATAGCAGGATAATGATTAAAAAATATAGGGAAAATGAAAAAAGTTAAAAAGTCATCAGTTGAAAATAAATGGGCGCAAATGAGCTTAATGTTCCTTAAAATGGATTAATCTCCTAAAACTAAATGAAAACCAAGGGAAGAGTACTTCATCATGAAAGCCTGCCAGGAATAGCAAGGAAAAAGAAAACTTAACTTATTATAACTTACATTAAAAACTTTCATATGCGAGCAAATACTTTTCAACTACAAGGGTGGAAAAAAAATCTAATTCTCAAGACAAAGGGACAAATGACAAAGTGATCCTATTATTCCAAGATTCTGTGAGGTGATATATTATCTCTTCATTAAACATTTGTGTTGGATCTCTGCTCTAATTAGTTAGCACACTCGTCTCTTTGCACTGGGAGCTGTGTCAGTTTCAGGTAGAGCTGTCACGGAGCCTGGAATGACACTTCAGGGAGTGAGTTTGCCAGTGCGTTCAGTTTGACATTTTTTCTCTTTGGCCGCTGAAAACTATGAATACAGCTGCAACTCCGACGTTGAGGATGCCCAAACTAGTCACGAGCCGTAATTCCTGCCATTCTGACAAACATCAACCCACTCAGCCAATGAAAGTACAGCAGAACACCCAGCCTCCCCTGTCATCTCCCCGAGAAATCAGCATACTGAGCATCTCCTGCGCTGTGTTCAGCACTCCAGAAAACAGGTAGGCAGGGGAAGACTGAAAGACAGTCTGAGTGTATGATTCCACTTCATCAACCATGCACATCACCGTTCTAGTATTAGTTTTGGAAGGCCTTTTTTTAATACTCTGAAGACTAGGGAGTGACAATATTTGGACCTTTATTTAACTTCTTGTCAGACTGGCTTGTTAATCTAACTTGGTTACTTTCTAGTCACTCACTTCCTAATATCGTTAATATTGTTATCCTACAGGAGGTTCAAGTCATGCTCATTAAAATATAAGTTTTATCTCTTATATGTTCTGTAACTGGACTGATTAACGCCTGAAGATTCTTTTATAAAACAAGTGGTAAAAGTAGGAGCTCAATTAAATTGCCTGCAATAACTGCAACATATTCTTTTGTTTCCTAAAGGAAATATTATAGTGTGTAGATTTCTTGAAATGTGCTCTATGTGACTGAAACTATGTGGACATCTAAATGACAAGGAGTATGTGGGCAGCTAAAGATTTAAACTATATGTAATTATAAGCCATCTACATCAAACTATTATGCACATCACAATTTATGACGTACTGTGTCCTATGTGTCCTGTTCCAGGCTTGCTGACATTTTTTTTTTATCATAACCACGATCTTTCCCTATTACTAACCATACCAGAGTTGCGATGCACACATACTGTTTCAAAAATAACTCCAACATTGGCACTGAATGTCAAAAAACTTGTTGAACATGATCCGGGGTTTTGCCTGACGGTAGGGTTTTCTTCACTGACCTGATTTTGTTCACAGCAGCATTGTCATGCTAAAAAAAGGGTCTTCCCCAAACTGTTGCCACAAAGTTGGAAGTACGCTATAGTGTAAAATCTCTTTGTTAACTGGCACTAAGGAGCCCCAGACCAAAAGCATAAGGACAGTGATGTCCCGTATTTTTGGTCATTTATCATTTTTAGGTTCTTGATTGTCTTTTGAATACAAACTTCCCAGGAAATTACTCTACTTGTCATGAATAGTTAAAGAGCATACTTCTGGCACTGCTTGACTGACTGTAAGGTTTTCTATTTTTTATTGCAGTGGTTTATCTTGAGTATCACATCCCTCTGGATCAGGCACATTACGCAGGAAACATCAGATGATCCCAATCCTGTTTGGCACTTCTAAATTCAGTCTATTTAAGCTGCCAACATTTCATTCAACCCAAGTTTATTTAATATATGCGACTGTTAATGCCAACTGTGGTGGAAATCTTCCATCAAGCTACAATAATTAAACTGTGAGTTTCCCTGATTAAGATCTAGCGCAGTTTATTTTGAATCATCGAGTCAACCATGTCGTCAGCTGAAAGTCAAAGCAGATATTTGTCTGAATGCACTTGGGGCTAAAAATGTCTTGGTCAACACGTAGTGAGGCCGTAAACAATCAAATTGCCTACATTAGTACAAGAATATCCGCAACAAATTGCTCCTGGCAAGAAACCGAGCCCATTATCTGATCAGATCTGACCACACATTCTTCAGTCCATCCAGCTGACAAAGACAGCACAAGTGGGTAATGTGCCAGCCGGCGCTGACCTCAGACTGGAGGGAGAGGTTTCCAACACTCAGTGACTCTTCTTTCCTCCCACTTTGGAGTTCTTAAGTCAGGTCCACAGTGGAGGCTTCATGAATGAGCCTTAATGTGACAGAGAAATTGGGGATCACTTTCTCTGTCTGGCTCTGCCAACAGTCTGATGATATCGACGACTAGATGGCGTGAACGCGGGAGACTCCAAAGAGCGGATTAGAGAGGGGAGATAAGGCTATCCACTGTAATTAAGCCCTATCTCTGTACAGCCACTGAAGAAAATAAATCACCCTTCAGAGCCTGCCAGTGTTGAAATGCATGAACAATTATTCAATAATTAATCGTTATACATGCAGGCTCCAAACACTAATAGGACATATTTTAACTACAGCATTATAGCACTGTTAAATTAAATTAAGTCTGAATGCATTTAAGATCAATGTAATAGATCACCTATTTAACCTCTTTTAATCACTCTAATGTAATTGTATTAGCTCTGTTATCAAGCTTTTTATGATGTGCCCTATGTTAATTTCCCATTCCAGCCATGTATAATTGAGAATGGAGATATATAGGGTGTGGCACCAGACATACTACTGGAAACATTAAGCAGGGCCCTAGAGGAAGGTGCCAGTCATACTCACAATCCAGTCCTGGTGCTGTAACCAGATAAGTATAGCATGCAGATGAGGTCAAATATGACCTTACAAGGTACTAAAGTTGATGCTGCCCAACAACTAATTCTCCATTATTGTAAACATATGGAATATACTAGGTCATTTCTTCTGCTCCCAGATTAGCAGTCAAACTGGTTATTAGTTGGAACAGATGAATGATGTAATGTCGCTTTCAGGTGATGTTGCTATCACATCATTTGACCTCCCTCTGCACCAGTGAAATACTGATTTTCCTTCCCATGTTTTTGATTAACAGACTAAAGGTTTGGGGGTTTTTTTACAGACAAATATAGAGCTGAAACCATTAGTCATCACTATTTTGATAATCAATTAATAATTTACGTGAGTTTTCAAGCATTTTTACTCAGTAGTTACTGTAGGATTTGCTGGTTTTCTTTGTCTTACGTGATAGTACACTAAATCTCTTTATTTTGGAGTGTTGATCAAACAAAACAGGCAAACTGACTGAATCACCTTTGGTTTAGAAAATTGTAATGGCCATTTTTCTCTATTTTCTGACCTTTTATAGAGCATATTGTTCATCGATTAATCGAGAGCATGAAGATAATCAGTGCAGTTGCAGCACTAGATAAATTATTGTAATTACCTATAAACTCTCCCCCATTATCTTCTAGCCATTTTGCTTGGGCATATAAACTAATTACAGTGCCATCAGCGTTATTCGAGAAAAATCTAAATGTTTAATTCAATGAAAAATTGTCAGTATTACAGGATACCACCCAGACATCTTCCTACCAGAGACTTTGGGCTTCTGCACTGAGTTGGGGAACCAAATAAACTCATTTTTCAAAGAGCTCTCATAACATCTGTTAAAATAACAAATCCATTATGAAAGTAGTGAACAGCTCTTATCACAAAAAGAGAGGAAGGCCAAAAGATATAACATTTGTTCTGCTTCTAAATAAGTGCAGATGAAATCTCGTTTTTTTCCTTCAAAAAGGTGGTGAACAGCTTCATCTTTACCAATTTCCCACTCACCTCATCATCACTTCAAACTGCACAGCATCAACGTGACAAAAACCTAACAATATCTGTGTCGAAACAGGGACAGAAGAATCGGCTTATGAATCTTTACAAAGAAATTGCTTCCGTACAGAAAAAAAAGTAATATACCTCCTCATAAGTATTCACAAATGTGTATTTTCAGTTTCAAATTTCCCCATCTTGCAGCAAAACAACTGCATTTGCAGTGCACTGTATTTCTACAGTACAGCGTGTTTTGCTTTTTGCTTTATAGCAGCTTGGTTAGAGCTCTTCCAGGTCCATATTAGGCAGTCAGAAGTAAAAGGATATTATACATGAATAAAACAGAAGTTCTCTTTGAAATGATGTGACATTTCCATATCAACTGGAATGAAAACATTGTGGTACCCTTGATCTGTTTATGTGAAACTGAGCCAAGCAGTGAGATACTGCGATGTTTGATGTTCTGCTGAGGGTTTGAGTCAGTCGGCCAGCTGGTGGTTAGACGGACAAACGTCTGAAATTCCCCTAAACACTGCGGTCAACAACATGCAGACACATCTCAGGCAACACACAGGGGTGTATGGGATGCCAAAGGAATGAAACACAACCCAGCATGATGTGTTAGAGATGATGGACGCTTCAGTTTTCACTGGTAACACACAGTATCATGGTCAAATTAGGAGCCATATCAGTGAGGTTTTAGCCATAAAAACACAGGTATATTAACATAGATTAACACAGGTTTTGATGATGTGTGCATGTAGAACAATCTTAATGAAAAATAATATAATTTAATTATAATAAACTTATAATTAAGACACTATTCTTTGAAAGTGAAGGTGTAATGTATCAATGCAGCTCCTTTAAAGCAGCAAACTGGAGCACAACATCAAAATGAATTTAAAAAATGCTTTGTATCAAGATTTGCAGGATATACATGATGATGCTCTCCAGTCCTAGCAACGCAGGCTCTCAGTTGTCAGTCATCAGTTACCATTGGAAACCACTGGGGAAGCTGTTTCCATTAAACTGAAAAACTATGAGCAATATTGGTGCATTATAATCATTTAAATTTTCCTGCATAAAAAGTGAGAGGAGTTCAGCTGATGCATCAACTCATCTTCCTTTATCCTTTGTTCCACAGGTTTGACAGAAAAGGTTAAAGTCTTTTAAAGGTCAGAGCATTAAGTTAGAAAACACTGAACTATTTAACCATCTACTGCCCTCGATTACATTCTGTAACCATCCAAACACCATACTAAAGCTTTTTTTTTTTTTCACCTTCGTTCCACCTTACCCTGAGGCGGTCGCGGAGTTTGATAGAAAGAAGGACAGAGAAGCATTTTGCCAGGAGCATAGAATCACTAGATTTAAGTCAGTGGCTGCTTGACTCCTCTGGAGAATGACAACCACAAGGAAACAAAGACGGCATGATGGTTTGACTGACAGCCTTTTATGTCTTTTCACTACAAGGTCAGATGTACCCCAAATAGAAAATAGATGTGAGTGATCCTGAATTTCTTAAAGAACGCCCTTCGTGTAGGTTTCAACACTGTATGTTTTGGTAAAAATGATGATTATGAATCATGAGTGGCAGCGAAAAGGACTCCTCTAAAGAGTCGACTTCAAAAAAGGAAGCCAAATAGCAGCAGAGTAGAATAATCTAAATATAATTGTGTGACTGCTGGCATGTCAACTTCAACCTTGTCTCATAAATGCCATTAGGAAGAAATGTTCTCAGAGGTTAATTTCATTATATTATCAAGAGAATTAAGGCAATTACCAACAAATGACAAAAAGGGCTATTCAGAACCAATTCTGAGGATAACTGACCGTGCTATGTCCTCTCAGCAGGTGGTTATTCATAATACAGCAGGTGATTCATATGAATTATTTCCTACCTGTCATTCACTTTGCTCTGCCGCCTCAGTCTGTCCAAGTAATTGTAGTCCTGTAGATTTCACTTTGGCACCTACGGCGGGATTCTTGGCTGACCTTCCTGGGCGCTTCCTTCTAGCAATTATCTGTGGACATTTTGGAGAGAGAGAGAGAGCGTCAATATTCCAGAGGGAATCCCGAAACAGATACCATTCAATACAGAAAGCTCGTAGCAACACAGGAAGCAAAACATTGTTACATAAAAGTCATTGTTTTCGTGTCTGATCACTAATTTGGAGAAATGTTCTGCTGTCAGTCGTGTTGTGTTAAAGGGTCAGAGACATTCTTTTGCTAAAGTATCACATAAAGGAGCAAACAGCAGTCAAATATGTTTGGTGCTACCTTCCACACCCTGTTTCTACCTGATAAAATTGTTCAGTACCCCTGGCATTGTGCATGCTGTTATCACCTCACCCCTAAGAAGCCCACAAATATATCATAATCTGTTTTCAAATGATGTGTTACAGTACCACGCTTTGGTATTTTCCACATATGCTTATTCAATATCCCAGCGATAAAACCAGCAGGACCTCAATTTGCTTTCGAACGTTTAATCTCCAAAAGAAAACACTTCCACACAAAGCAGAGAGAGGCTAAGTAACAGTACGGGGTCATTTGGCGCCAATGAAGTATTGGTAAAATGAGTTTCCATGGAGACTAATATGCTCACAACTAAAGACACATAGAGAGGCATTTTGGAACGAGTGAAGCAAACTGTGGGGCACAAAGATAACAAGCCTAGAGAAAGAGACATAATGTCAACACACTCTCGCCATAGAGGGCTCAACCTGCAATCAACATGTACAGTAGCTGCAAAAGGTGGCAGACATTATACCCAGGCGCATGTCAAATATAAATCAAGTGCACTGTGAATCACAACATTCAACTATGATGCAAAATATGAATATGGCAACTTCAAAAGCTGGATTTACGCACCACACACTCACTCTAAGTGGCTTCTCTGTTAACCAGTCTCACAAGAAACAAACTGAATACTACATAGAAAAATAGAAGTGATCATACTAAAATATAGGTTGGTGAAGATGAGAAATAGTTTGTATTAAACATTTTATGACATCCTTTCAATGTATGGCATGCTTAAATTAAGAAAGTAAAGTAGGAAAGGTGCCCTTGAGCTTGTACATTCAAAGAAAACCTCTCTTGTCGTGAATATGTAACTATGCAGTCCTTGAAATATATTATGACCTCCACTTTTTCAAACACAATTTTGAAAAGAGAAAAAAAAGAAGCAGGATTATAATATATTCTGGCCAACATGCTATATTATATAACAGAGGAGAAAAAAATCATGAGCAAAAATTCAGACAGAAATCAAACATGAACTATTGACTGGACAGCTGGTTTCACAATTATATTTCCAAGGGATTCAAGAGCTAATTAGTAGAACGGGGTGTTACTTTTTTCAGCCTTTTTCTCTTCACTATCAATTTTTCACTACTTACTATTACATACAATTTTTTCCTAATAACAACCGAGGAGCTTTAGTTGCCTACATTTTCAGAAACCATCAGTATCGTAAGTTGCCAAGCACATATTGTAGAGATAATCAACTAAAAACCACAGCCAATGAACGTTATCTGGGCTGTTGCATAAATTAGCATATTCTGTTTATGTCTGTGTGTTTACTGCAAACTTAGATCACCAGTGTTTTATTGATGCATGTCATAAATGTCAGTGACAGTGAATTTGTCTGTGACAGTGAATTTGAGACTCAAGTTGGATGCACAGGATCTCCCTACTACTTGGCTGGAAATGAGTTTGAAGAGATCCACTCCCTCCAACAATGTGGGTATTTTTTCAAAGACTGACTAACTAATGATTAACCTCATATATGCTGCATGCTAGGACTTCCCATTGAAACAAAGTCTCCTATGAAGGTAAAGAACGTACAAAGGTGATTCAGATTCTGATAATGTAGGGCGATGAATCTGCACGGTTGCCTATAAAACAGATATAAAGCCATAAAGTGCTGCTCAGAGGTGACCTTTATTTTGAAGAGCTGCTGTGTGACATGCTGTGAATTAGCCAACATCAACGTTCTTGAAATTTATGCCTTCGCGCGGCCTGACCTCTAAGTCAACAGTATGTCGGGAACAACTGGAACGATTTTAAGGAAAACAGACACTGCAACACACAGCAATAAATGTATGACAATGCACGCTCACTAGCAAACCTCTGATGTCTATCTGCCAGCGAGCCACTGCGGCCACTGTCATTGGTTACAAGGTGAGCCACCTATGTGCACTGGAGAAACATATTGACGTGATCGAGTTGGGATTTTTGCTTATCACCACAATATCAAGTCACCTTGTTCTTTTATTTTTTCTAATCAAAAGTCAACAACAGTGCTATCTAACCCTGATATGGAGCCAATTAAATCCTTGTCTCAATCTATGGCGCTGTGGAGCGCATTCTAATTTGTTGTAAATTCAACCTTTAATTCCTCTTAGTCTTGTGTCCTGACTCAGGGTTTGCTTAAGTAAAAGTTTGGATACTTTTGATTGTGTGATCAGAGGAACCAGCTGCAGATCAAATAAAGTTATAAGATCAACATATAATCATACAGGCAGGTTCACAGGTGTGCACAGACAGATTTTGTACCATGAGCCTCTGTTTTATCAGAGGGTTGAGGGAGAGGGTGAAGCTATTGACACACAGAGGTACGGCTAAGCCACTTCACATCCCAATCGATCACAGGTCCACTCCACTACAAGTGGCATTCCCCTTATAAACTTGGGTTTCCTGCCTGCACTGACTTTCAGGATCCAGGCACCTGGTTGGACTTTGGTGCTGCAATATTGTCAGTTTACAGTAGTGTTCGCTGCACTTTTGTCCTCCCTTCTTTGTTCCTCAATCAAGATTCAGTCAGTTTGAGAGTGTTCCTAGTTCAGCGTTTGGCTGTTGCAAAAGCAGGAAACAGATGGCTAGCTATTTCTGGATGGTACTACAGAGTGTCCAGCTCAAATTAAGTGTTCTTTCACAGGGTCTTAGTGTTTTTTAATGTCTGCATAGGGAACTTCATACAGCCTTGGACCAAGAACTTGTAAATGGCCCGTGACAATGAGATTATAAAAGAAGGTTTTTAAGGTATTTGACATTATTATACTAAATTCAAATGCTTCCCTCCTTACTTTCTTTAACTCCAGCTAATCCCTCCCTGGAGGATGCCTATTAACCTAGACCAACACTCTGCCCCTCCTGATGAGGCTGCAGACGGGCCCTCTCTATTTGCTATCCTGATCTCTTGATCTCTGTCACTCAAATGGTCACATAATTATTGTGTGTCTTCACAGGTTACATAGCGGATATTAGCTGCATTGTAAGCAGACATTAATTACATGAGAAAGTGGACTGAGTTAATAAGGCTGTTTAAAACACTTATGAGGATGCACCACCCTGGACGTTTAGTCATGTTTATGGATAGGACACGAATGAACCGGGCTGTTTATGTTCTTGAATGTAAATAAAATCATGGCATAATGATAAGCTCATTCATGACAAGCCGTCTGGCAGGTGCTGACAGTTTGAAATTACATTAATCCTTATCTATTCATTATGAAATTTGTGAGTCTACATGTAGGGGTAGCAGTGCCTTATCGAGGTATAGTGCCTCGGCTGAATTTGAATTGATCTCTATCTATGTCGAATCCATTGCAAATTCCTCTCATGGCCGGCAATGCAGGAGGCAGTGACTGCTGCTCACAGGTCAAGTCAGATTCATCTCGGGCTATCTGATCAGCCCATCCCAGAGCTGTGCTATGTGTGAGAAATAGCACATTTTAGATTACAGCACTCTCTCTAAAAGCCTTCAGCTGTGGTGCACGTCTTTCAATAGTTGTGAACAGAGCATTCATTTCATCTCTGGGCGCTTCTTTTAAAGGCTATCCCACAAGGTCCTATCACTAGGAGGTTCAAGGGCAAAATAAATCAGTGATGACACGTCCCATCGTTGTTATGTAGGGCACAGAGGTCTCCTGTCTGCAGCAGGAGCTCAGGTTGAGAGATCCCCTTTGTGTCTGAAGCAGGATCACATTAACGGCCTGACTCATTACATTAATAGCGGTGCCACCGCCGCAACATGAATAATGCCATTCCTTCTACGAAGGGGTTACAAACCAGTCTGACAGCGGAAAAAGCATCAGACTATTATTAACCATAAATCCATAAATGACACACACTGTCCATACAGGGGGGACAGATATATTTAGAGCTGAGCCGGTGTACTTTGTTGAATCCATTAACGGTGGATAGAAGATGATACGAGTAAAACCCTTTGTTTATATTTAAATGAAAGACAGATGGAAAGTACCAGATAATAAAAAATGACTAGGCCAGGACTTCCCAGCAGATCAGTTTTCTAAGATGCACACCGTGTAGGTGCAACATCCTGGATTTGAATCTGCCCCAGGACCCTTGCCGCATGTCTTTTCCTGTTGTTGTCAAATAAAGCAAAAATGACAGAAATATAATCTTCAAAAAACGTCTAGGCTGCAAATGCTTCGTAGCTCCGTGCCCTTCATTGTTATGAATTGCAGGAATGCTTGTGGCAGCTCTACTGGATCAGCAGAATTTGGAAATTCTTCAAAAGCTGAATCTCCTCTAACCTTCCCCACTTCTCAAGCACCTTCCCCACCTACCCCAGCACCAGGGGATCTGTCACAAATCAAGGATGGGAAGGTCAATAAAAGCAAACCATGCCAGAATCTCTGACTGACACATCAAAAGTTCCCTCAGCAGTGCTCAACACTCTGCCTTCCTTCCCTTCCGACCAATTTAGTGGAGTCCGGGGGGAGCCCCCTAATCCATGCCTCTGAAAGTGCGCTTAATCAACCTCTGATTAAGAGGGAGCACGCAAGGTGTCCAGCAACATCTTCACTGCCCCCATCCACTCCTGAACAAAACAGAACGAAACAGGATTTATTTGTCTTTACAGCCTGCCACCCCTGATGTTCCCTCTCAAATGTCTTAAGTCTCCTTGGTTGGGGCCCGTCATTCATTTCACATCCACCAATAGCAAATACAAAGCAAACATTTAGCTCCTTCTAATTTCTTCGCTCTTTTTTTCTCTCTCTCTCTCTCTGTCTCTCCTTTTGTCTTTTTTTCTGTTGTTGTTATGAGTGTCCCCCGGGTGTCCGGGAATGAATTAAACATCAGTATGTTGGTAGGAAGGGCACAGCTTCTCCTGAAAGGATTGAATGCTGAGCGTTGTTTGAGGGGAGAGCAGCAGTGGAGGTGACAGAGGAGGCTTTGCTCAGCACGAGGACGTGGAACCATCAGGGAACCACTTTGACCTCTAACATCTCCATGCCTTCATGCATAGTCATTTTTTCCTCCCTGTGTCTCTCCAAGTAATTGGGGTTTTCCAAAGTTTTAAAAATGGAAGGCCACGTTTGGCATTTGTTTATCTTGTTAGGCCGGTGTGTGTGTGTGTGGGTGTGTAGGTGTGACCGTTTGTAAAAAAAGCAATAAATTTGTTGCTGCAGGCTTTGTTTACCTCAGTCATTTAAGAAACGCTTCTCTGATTTTCAGCTGTATTGGTATCGATTAAGGCATGTCTACAATGTCTACACCACCTAGAAATGTAGCAAGACTTGCTGCAAAGTTTCCTTCCTTCATCCACTGACATCTAAGCACTGGTGGTTAGTGGAAGAACTACCTTTAGATAAACATTGTCATTTTTATTATCTTCCCAATCTGCAGATGACAAGGGGAATTTCTTCATCTTTTTTTAAAATGAAATTTACTCCAAAGAGAGGCAGTCGTTCAAGATGCAGCTCTGCTACATAGGATGCACAGATGCCCATATTATTTTCTATACAACCTAATCAGCAGTAGTGAACACACCTGTCATAACATAATTTT